>CM065589.1:229131896-229731896 GCA_033119425.1 Bufotes viridis
TCTATCTATCTATCTATCTATCTATCATCTACCTTTCTGTCTGTGTGTCTTTCTATTTTGGCTGCTGCTCTAATTTCTAAATTGCTGAAGTAATCTAAGGGCATTTTATGTTTTGGGTGTTTGAATACAGTGAGTTAAATGACATTTTCATAATAATTTGCATTAATTTTTATTTTTTCGAATTATTTTTTTTTTAGGTATGCAAAATCAAGCCAAGTAAAAACAGTGACTAGTAGCAATATATTTTTTAAAGGGAGTCGGTATCGTTATTGGTAAGTATATTAAATTGATCATATTTGTTATGCAGTCACTTTCAGAACGAGTGCTCAATCAGCCGGATTTCTTCTTTCTTGTTCCCTCTTCTCATATAAACCTTTAAATTATTATTATCAATGGCATTTAGGCCCCTTGCAGACGAGCGTGAGCGGATTAGGTCCGGATGTGTTGCGGATGCGTTCAGTGGAAACTGTGCGATTTCACAAGCAAGCACATTCAGTTTTGTTTGCGATTGCGTTCAGTTGTTCAGTTTTTATTGCACGGGTGCAATGCGATTTAATGCGTTTTGCACGCGCGTGATAAAAACTGAATGTTTACAAACAATATCTCTTAGCAACCTAGCACTTGCTTGCAGATGCAATACGATTTTCAGGCAGCCCCTTTCACTTCTATGGGGCCTGTGTTGCGTGAAAATCGCAGAATATAGAACATGCTGCAATTTTCACGCAACGCACAAGTGATACGTGAAAACCAACGCTCATGTACACAGACCCTTTGAAATGAATGGGTCCAGATTCTGTGCGGGCGCAATGCGTTTGCATCACTCGTCCGTGTGAAAGGGGCCTTAACCCCTTAGTGACCACCCATACGTGTTTTTACGGCGGTCACTAAGGGGCCTTAGGCTGGGCTGCCGCGTTTTTACGGCGGCCCAGTCTAAGCGCTGCACGGGTCCCCCGTGCAGCGGGGAGCGCGGGCCCGGCTCTCACATGAGAGCCGCGGCCCTGCTCTAACAGCCCGGGCCGGCAGGAGTGCCGATCCGGGCTGTTTAACCCCTTACATGCCGGGCGCAATGGCGCCTGCGCATGTAAGGGTTGACAGAGGAGCGAACTCCTCTGTCACCCATCAGCACCCCGCAGATGCGATCGCGGGTGCTGATGTGCTGGGAAGCCTTACCTGGCTTCCGGCAGGGCCCCGAGCCTGTCCTCCAGTAATCTCCAGCAGGCTATGCCCTCTGGCGTAGCCTGCTGGTCAAAGTTAGATTAGCACTGTATTTAAAATGTAATGCATTATAGATATAATGCATTACATTTTAAAAGCAATCAAAATACTGTATATTATAGTCCCCATGTGGGACTATTAAGTAGTAAAAAATTATAAAAAATACACATTTATTAAATAAAAAATTCCATGAAATATAAAATATGCTTTTTTTCCATTGAAAATACGCTTTCAATGAAAAAATTGCAAAAAATTTATCCCCATATGTTTGGTATTGCCGCGTCCGTAACGACCGGCACTACATAAATATTACATCAATTATCCCCTATAGTACACGCCGTTAAAAATAAATAAAAAAAGCCAGAATTTCAAATTTATTCTTAATTTTCACAGAAAAACGAAATAACAAGCGATCAAAAAGCGGAATTTACTAAAAAATTATACCAATGAAAAATAGAAGTCGTCCCGCAAAAATCAAGCCCTCACACAACTCCATAGAAAAAAATTAAAAAGTTATGGGTCCTGGGAAGTGGCAATGCAAAATCATTTTTTTTTGTTAAAAAGGGGTTTTATTGCAAAAAAGTAGTAAAACTTAAAAAAACTATAAGTATTTGGTATCCCTGTAATCGTACTGACCCAGGGAATGAAAATATTATGTTACTTTTACCGAATAATGAACACCGTAAAATTTATAATGTACAAACGCAGTGGCAGTAGTACTATTTTTCCCCTTCTCCCTCCCAGAAAGAGTTAATAAAAGTTAATAACAAAGTTATGTGTACCCCAAAATGGCGCTATTAAAAACTACAACTTGTCCCGCAAAAAACAAGCCCTCATACTGCTATATAGACGGAAAATAAAAAAGTTATAGCTCTGGGAACGAGACCATGAAAAAAGGACGAAAAACGCTTGGTCAGAAAGGCACAAACAGGCTTGGTCACTAAGGGGTTAAGCTTCTTATTCCTTCATCAATACCTGTGTTTCTATCCTTGTTACCTACTTTATAAAAAGTATAATCGTGTGTCAGCCTGCATATATATTGTCTAAAATGCCAGTATCTGTTTTAAGAATGGTTGTAAGGTGCAATGTGGCCACTAGATGGCAGCAAATCGGATACTGCGCTACTGTTTCACTTAAAATTGTGTCAGGACAAAGAAATGTTGTACACAATGTTTATGTATCTGGCTCAGATGCCATCAGACACAAAACTGACCCAGTAGAAAACTAGAGGATCAGTTTTGTCTTGAGTTTCCTTCCGTGACATTTTGTACTATACCAAAGAAAAAGGACTGGTAGGCAGGACAAATGTTTCAGAGTTCAAGTTAACTTTTAGCATTATTATAGCACTGTAGATTAAAATGTCCTTTGCCACACAATGTATTCATAGAAATCTGACTAGATAAATCTGACTATGCTGCCATAAACTGTAAAAATGCTAGAAACAAGGGTATTGTAAGGTTTTCCATGTACAGTAAATTTATGCTTCTAGAGGGAATTGTGGCTCCCTAATCCTTGATATAAACGGTTGTAATTTTGTATGTAAGGCCCATAGTTTGTTTGCAAAACGACTTCAACCTTAAAAATGCCCTGGATATGAATTCACAGTCTTTTATTTATGTTCATATTCAGTGGGAAAGTTGCAAAAGAAGTTGTAGAGGCAAGCTCAAAAATCCAGAGGGACCCACCAGAAGTTCACAGGTAATATGCTATGCGGTAATGATAACCTAATACCCAGGTAGGCAACCAGTAGATCAAGGTCTACTGCCAGATCTTTAAAGAGAATGTATTACCAGAAAATGACCTATTGTATAAATTACGTTAAGCATAGTTTTTTTGAATTTTTGTTTTTTAATTTTCCATTTTACTATTTACATATCTATCTTTAAAAAAAAATAAAAAATTGTTCAGTTTTCACACTGGCCACTAGGCCTAATAATATGTCAAGACTTTTCAGTAGCCTCCTCATTATCATCATAGGCTGAATTACAAAGACAGGTATCACTTACAGTCAGGTCCATAAATATTGGGACATCAACACAATTCTAACATTTTTGGCTCTATACACCACCACAATGGATTTGAAATGAAACGAACAAGATGTGCTTTCACTGCAGACTGTCAGCTTTAATTTGAGGGTATTTACATCCAAATCAGGTGAACGGTGTAGGAATTACAACAGTCTGCATATGTGCCTCCCACTTGTTGAGGGACCAAAGATATTGGGACAGAATAATAATCATAAGCCAAACTTTAAAATATGATACTAGGTGGCTCTCTTCTGAAGGAAAACAGACCCCGGTGCTCTGTATAAGGTTCCCCCAAAATGGAACCTGGAAAATGTATAGTATATGTAGGAAATACAGGCACTCAAATATGGAAACTGCAAAGGATAAATTTAATAGACACAATAATAGCAATTCATCAATATAAAACAATTTATCAGATATAAAAATTATTCTATCATTCAGTATAAAACAACAAAAATGCCGCCAATCAATGCCTCAAAATCAATCTTCCATCATCACAAAAAGTGCCGCGAATCAGTTTTCCATCATCACATGTACGTATTACCACAAATCTCAATACATCCATACACTAAAACTCAGTTGATACAAAATCATTCACTCTAAAAAATGATAATGATAATAATATTCATTCGTTTAGGTCACTCGGATGTGTAGTGACTATATCACTCTTTTCTTATCCCAGCGCGCTATGGATCGCGGTGTAAAGATCTTTATAATCTGTTTCTTTCAGAGCACCAAATTTGTAGCCATACGCGTTTCGGGATATTCAAATCCCTTCTTCAGTGGCAATGTAGTCATTGCCACTGAAGAAGGGATTTGAATATCCCGAAACGCGTATGGCTACAAATTTGGTGCTCTGAAAGAAACAGATTATAAAGATCTTTACACCGCGATCCATAGCGCGCTGGGATAAGAAAAGAGTGATGTCACAACAACACGTGGGACGCCACCTGACTCTTCATACCCGGAAGCAAGAGCGCGGACGCCGCGCTGCATTCCCACAAGGACGCTACCTTATCAACTCCGGACTGAGTGAGATCCGAATACCGGACACCGGAGAATTGAAAACTAAAGAGCGGTAATGTACAAGCACCAATAATTGAGTGTTGTATAATACAAACTATTGTAAAGTTATCGGATGTATTACAACATCCTGGGACATCGATTCAAAGCACCTGCATACTTTGCAATACCATAAATAGAGTGGGTACAACATACCATACATCTACCATCAAGAATTAAATGCCCATTGAAGATACCTTTTTATATCTTTTTATATTTTTTTATTTTTCTCAATAACAACAAATTATTGATTATCAACTGAAGGACAACAGCCTTTGTTGACGAATCTGCAACATTGATGCCATTTGTGATATATAGTCACTACACATCTGAGTGACCTAAACGAATGAATATTATTATCATTATCATTTTTTAGAGTGAATGATTTTGTATCAACTGAGTTTTAGTGTATGGATGTATTGAGATTTGTGGTAATACGTACATGTGATGATGGAAAACTGATTCGCGGCACTTTTTGTGATGATGGAAGATTGATTTTGAGGCATTGATTGGCGGCATTTTTGTTGTTTTATACTGAATGATAGAATAATTTTTATATCTGATAAATTGTTTTATATTGATGAATTGCTATTATTGTGTCTATTAAATTTATCCTTTGCAGTTTCCATATTCGAGTGCCTGTATTTCCTACATATACTAAGTCAAACTTTCACTTTTTAATACTTGGTTGCAAATCCTTTGCAGTCAATTACAGCCTGAAGTCTGGAACACATAGACATTACCAGACGCTGGGTTTCAACCCTGGTGATGCTCTGCCAGGCCTCTACTGCAACTGTCTTCAGTTTCTGCTTGTTCTTGGGGCATTTTCCCTTCAGTTTTGTCTTCAGCAAGTGAAACGCATGCTCAGTCGGATTCAGGTCAGATGATTGACTTGGCCATTGCATAACATTCAACTTCTTTCCCTTAAAAAATTATCTGGTTGCTTTTGCGGTATGCTTTGGATCGTTGTCCATCTGCACTGTGGAGCGCCGTCCAATGCGTTCTGAAGCATTTGGCTGAATATGAGCAGATAATATTGCCGGGAACACTTCAGAATTCATCCTGCTGCTTTTGTCAGCAGTCACATCATCAATAAATACAAGAGAAGCAGTTCCATTGGCAGCCATACATGTCCACGCCATGACACAAACACCATGCTTCACTGATGAGGTGGTATGCTTAGGATCATGAGCAGTTCCTTTCCTTCTCCATACTCTTCTCTTCCCATCACTCTGGTATAAGTTGATCTTGGTCTCATCTGTCCATAGTATGTTGTTCCAGAACTGTGAAGGCTTTTTTAGATGTCGTTTGGCAAACTCTAATCCGGCCTTCCTGTTTTTGAGGCTCACCAATGGCTTACATCTTGTGGTGAACCCTCTGTATTCACTCTGGTGAAGCCTTCTCTTGATTGTTGACTTTGACACACATACACCTACCTCCTGGAGAGTATTCTTGATCCGGCCAACTGTTGTGAAGGGTGTTTTCTTCACCGGGGAAAGAATTCTTCGGTCATCCACCACAGTTGTTTTCCGTGGTCTTCCGGGTCTTCTGGTGTTGCTGAGCTCACCGGTGCATCCTTCTTTTTAAGAATGTTCCAAACAGTTGTTTTGGCCACGCCTAATGTTTTCGCTATCTCTCTGATGGGTTAGTTTTGTTTTTTCAACCTAATGGTGGCTTGCTTCACTGATAGTGACAGCTCTTTGGATCTCATCTTGAGAGTTGACAGCAACAGATTCCAAATGCAAATAGCACACTTGAAATGAACTCTGGACCTTTTATCTGCTCATTCTAATTGGGAAATGAGGGAATCACACACACCTAGCCATTAAACAGCTGAAAAGTCGATTGTCCCAATACTTTTGGTCCCTTAGCAAGTGGGAGGCACATATGCAGACTGTTGTAATTCCTACACCGTTCACCTGATTTGGATTTAAATACCCTCAAATTAAAGCTGACAGTCTGCAGTTAAAGCATATCTTGTTTTGTTTTTTTCATTGTGGTGGTGTATAGAGCCAAAAATGTGTCAATGGCCCAATATTTATGGACCTGGCTGTATATAAAGAAACCACATTAGGTGATATCATAGCTTATCTGCTCCCTCCCAATCTCTGCACAGGTCACGGAGCATGCCTAAAAAATTCTCCCATATAAGTTATTGTGTCTGTGCTCTATGTTGTGGCTCTCAAAGAACAGGAAGTCTTGACATATTTTTTGGCTTAATGATTTTAGGATTTTTTAAATATAGAAAGTATTATGGGAAAAAAAAATCTCCCAAATTGTAGAAAAATATGTTTATTATAAAAGTAATTTTCTGATTACATCTTTCACTTAACTGGTCCTGAGTAGATCACTGAGCTTAGTTTGATGCGGAGGTCAGAAATCTGCAGTCTTGAACCCAAAGATCATCACAGAAAGGTTCTGTTCATATCATGTCTGTTCATATCCATGGTAAATCCTCCTGACGATTATCTCCGAAACAAAACACTGCAATCTATAGCTGTGTACTTGCATACAGTGTCAATAAGTTCTCCTTGTAAAAGAAATGTTAACTGCACTACATATGGTTTATTATTCTCTGTATGCAATAGCATGGTCTTCTACACTATTCTATGTGCCAATAGGACACCCTTTTGGGAACCATTGGGTAAATGGAGCTCTATAGATACATTTACAGTGTGCATCACGAGTTCACAGATGTGATACGAACAAAGCCTAAAGTGGATGGTGATGAAATTGACTAAGGCTATATTCACACGACAGTGAACAATTGAAGTCTGTGGGGGTTATTATATACTAACGGGGGTTCTGTTATACTAAGGCCTCTTTCACACTTGCATTCTGAGGATCCGGCGGGCACTTCCGTCCCGCCGGATCCGTCAGAACGCAAGTCGCCTGAAAGCATTAGAAGACTGATCAGGATCCTGATCAGTCTTCAAAATGCTTTGAGGTTACTATGGCAGCCAGGACGCTATTAAAGTCCTGGTTGCCATAGTAGTAGTGGGGAGCATGGATCACGTGATCCATGCACGTGGGGCGCCCTGATGTCACTCTGGAGCGCCCGGGAGCCACACGGACGGTAAGTATACCGCTCCCCCGCTCCCCACTACATTTTACCATGGCAACCAGGACTTTAGCGTCCTGGCTGCCATGGTAACCAGCCAGAAAAAGCTAAACGTCGGATCCGGCGATGCGCCGAAACGACGTTTAGCTTAAGGCCGGATCCGGATTAATGCCTTTCAATGGGCATTAATTCCAGATCCGGCCTTGCGGCATGTGTTCAGGATTTTTGGCCGGAGCAAAAAGCGCAGCATGCTGTGGTATTTTCTCCAGCCAAACAACGTTCCGGTCCTGAACTGAAGACATCGTGATGCATCCTGAACGGATTTCTCTCCATTCAGAATGCATTGGGATAATCCTGATCAGGATTTTTCCGGCATAGAGCCCCGACGACGGAACTCTATGCCGGAAAACAAAAACGCTAGTGTGAAAGGGCCCTAACAGAAATACATCTATATTAGATTCTTTGCACTGCAATCTGTAGCATGCTTTATAAACTCTTATGATTCACTTCATGTTATGCTTGACAAAGACTACTATGTAGTCGAAACGTTGCAATACTTTTTGGCTACGCTGCACATTTTTTCAAGGGCCCACTATGAATAAAAGTTCATTTCTGGAGATGCTGCCGTCAAACTTGTTTATATGCTGATCGATTGGCCAAATTTGGATCTGTGGTCGTGGGTGGCTGGTGCATTCCAGTGAAGGTCTGTACGGTAATTGTGTGCTGCTCTAAATATTATATGGAACTAACAGATGTCTGGACCTCATGCTATATGGAGGTCCCAGATAGAGCTGCAGACGTAGACTAGCAGATGCCTGGACCCCCTGCGAACCTTGCTACACGGCAGTCGCAGGCAGAGCTGCACACAAAGACTAGGCCAAGACAAAGATACCGAACAATCAGGACATAGACAGAGTATCAAAGTGTGCATAGATCCTGTACCCAGCAAAACTGGAGACAGACTCCTAAGGCACACAGCTCGCAGGTATTAAAAAGCTGAGTCCAGAGAGCACCTGATCTGGTAAACCCCACAAGACAAGCAAGAACATAGAGCATCCATGTGCACTGGCCCATGTTCACACACATAAGGCCACAGAGCAGAGTATTATAAAATGTATTCTACAGTGTGGAGCAATATTTCCCATCGCTGCAGTGAGATATTTCTGGCACAGCTTATCACCCATGATGTCAGTATTGTATCGTTGTACAGCATAGCTAGCATGTAAGGTTGATGTCATGGTTTTATATAAAACAGTAGCTGAAAGTACATAGAGTTGTACATTTTTGGTTGTCCTGATGTATAATCAGTAATGTTTTTTTATATTTAGATCTCTAATCCCGCACAGTCGCAGCTCCTATTCCTTAAACAGGCAGCTTATCATTAACATGGAACCACTTCAGCCACTAATTCCATCTCCAAGTGAGGAGGAGGAGGAGGAGGAGGAAGAAGTGGAGGCCTCACGAGAGGAAAGTAAGTGCATAATACACACACTCACACAGTTTGTTTATCTCATACTCTTTCATTTATATAGTTTGTTATTTCTGCTTGGTTAGTTTGCTTGTTGGTAAGGGTTTGTTCACATCTGTGTCACAGGCTCGGTTTAGGGGTCTCCATCACAGATTCTTTCAAAAAGAGTGATTTGTGTCCAATAAAAAAGCATTATAGTTGGCGGGGTTTGTTTTGCTCCGGTCAGTTCAGTTATGTGCTGAATCCACCATTTCCGTTATTTTAATTGTCATTTATTTTTATGTCATTTGTGCTGTGAAATCATTCTTTGTTGGCAGCACATCATCCTGTATAAGCAGGGATGTGCTGCTGACAAACAATGAAACTGTTTGGGGAGAAATGATGATTGCTGGCTGTAAATGTAGCCAAACAAGTGACCAATTATTTCCGATCATTGCCCTATGAATCTGCATTATGCTTGCCTCCAAACAACCCCATTCAAATAAATGGAACAGTCACATGAATTTCTGCAACAAATGTGCCACGTGTGACTACAATCTAAGGCTAGGGCTACACGATGATATTTGTCGCACGACATTTTGTCGCACCAATTTTGCGCGACATATTTTATAATGATAGTCTATGGTGTCGCGCTGCGACAAGATGGATTTTTCTGCGACTGTCACGTCACAGTCGCAGCATGTCGCAGTGCGGCACCATAGACTATCATTATAAAAATTGTTGCGCAACATTAGTGCGACAAAATGTCACGTAACAGATATTGCAGTGTAGTTGTGCCCTATGTGTCGCGCGACAATAAGTCGTGTAGACCTAGCCTAAAGCTCCATCTCTTGTCAAAATCATTGCACACCTCTTTGTAGGATCTCCATCTTACCTCTTCCAGGGACTGAAATCAGATGCTAAAAGGCAATTCACATTGATGTACTTCTGTGCAGTGTAATCCTGTCTAATGCACACGACTGTATCTGTTTTGCGGTTCATAAACCACAGATCCACTAAATACAGATACCTTTTGTGTGCACTCCGCATTTTTCTTACTTCCATGCAAAACAGACAAGAATGGGACATGGTCTATAATTTGCAGAACGGACATACGAATGCAGAGAGCACACAGATGACATCCGCATCATGTCTGTTTTTTGCAGACCCATAGAATTTAATGGATCAATGTGCAATCTGCAAAAAAATGCAGATCGGATACGGATGCAAAGTAGTCTGTGTGCCTCCTTGTACCAAAATTCTGCCCACACTTTGGCAAAATATAAGCCATTCCCCTCCGCTACACCCTTTCTATCAACTGATTTGCTGAGTGAGGCACAAAATGTTTCTAAGATACTTAATAATTGTGGGGCATGGCATGTGCCAAGAATTCTGGCACATTTTCATTAGCAAATCTGTTCCATTGTGTTTTCTTATGCATTAAAGGGCTTGTGCAGTGCTATGATATTGATGACCTATCCTCAGAGCTGATGCCCGACACCCCTGCCGATCAGATGTTTAAAGGTACCACGGTGCTCACGTGAGGCAGGGACAGTTGCGAAAAAGAGGCAGGGACAGTGGCAGGGAGAGTGAAAGCTGGGTGAACCCCTCTCTGGACCCCTCTGGGATGAGCTCGTCTGCCATTAATGCCAAATAAAGAGATAAAAAACTAAATATATAATATTCTCAACCTATAAAATGAGTGCTATACTTGGCCAAAATGGCACCTGTACTATATAATATATATCGTTCAGGCGCCATTTTGTGCTACAAGAATACATTGCTCTGGATTTTTTTTCATTGAAGCGCTATTTCTGTAACTTCTCCTAAGTCAATTATATGTTTTACCAAATAGAGCAGTCACATTTTTTACGTTGAGAATTTTGTATGGCCCACGAACGATGTTACAAATATCCAAATGGCCCTCGGCAGAAAAAAGGTTCCCCACCCCTGGTCTAGACTTTAGCAGCAGTGCAGTGTAATTACAGCTTCTACAATGTAGACAGTGTGCGCAAGTACATTTTGAAGAGAATGTAATTCTTGAACGCCTTGGTCCCTTCAAATTGCTGTTAAGCTGGGGTCCGAGTTCAGCTGTTTGAATATCATGGCACTACACAACCCTTTTAAGGGGATTTGCTATGTGGCATCATGAAAACACAGTACCAATTCCACAGAAGGTTGCACAGTTGCAGGTTGGCTGCATTTTTTTTCTGCTGGTCATCTTAGTGAGTGCTGTGTCTACAATAGAAGGCAGTGGCGTTGCTGAGTGCGAACTGTACTATTAGGGCTAACTAGATCCTTCATAGACCTGATTGTAACATGGCAAAATGGGGATAACCAAGGTGGCATATGGTGGTATATGGAAAGAGCTGTTCTCATATGTGGCCACCTCACCATTCTCTGCCTGGATACAGTGATTAGCGATTGACTCACCATGGGGATCTTGGACCCCCATTCTCTACAGGTGACCCGCATATGTTAGATATTGATGGCATACACTGTGGATATGTAAAAAAAAAAGTCCAACTATGAATTTCTTAGTTCTTAGGGATCTTGGCTTCCTCTTGCTCTTTTTACAGAGATTTTTATAGAAATCTTGGCACTTTCTTCCTTTTTTTTTATAGCAAAATTTATAGGGATTCACCATGGCTAAAATCCTTTTCTTTATTTCAGTCCATTATCCTAAAAATATTGGGCTGGGGCAGACAAACTTGTTCACAAGAGTGCAAAGCGGGCCAGAGGAAGCGCACACGCGCGAAACAGCCGTCGCCCGCTTTGCATTCTTGTGAACAAGTTTGTCTGCCCCAGCCCAATATTTTTAGGATGATAGACTGAAATAAAGAAAAGGATTTTAGCCATGGTGAGTGACGCCTATTTTCTATCTCTTTGAAATTGTGAATAATTTGTATCCTCTCCTGTTTTTTGGGCCGAGCACCGCCGCTACTGGCGATAAGACTGGTTAGCTATTGATCACCTCCCGTGTGTTGGAAGCCTGTGGACAGTGGCAGTGCCACTCCAGTGTTTCTGTTTTGACCCCGTAAAATTTATAGGGATCCTAGCTCCCTTTTCGTGCTCTTTTCTTCACACAGCCATTGAATGTAATAACAGTTCTGTGTGGATTTTACTAAAGACAGGGTTATATTATCATTGCTACTCTAGTGATGGCTACAGGCACACAGAACTTTATCATTTTAAAATAGAGATGAGCGAACTTCTTGAAATTCGTTTTGTGTCCAATTCGTCAAATTTATGAAAAAATTTGATTTGTGCCATCACATGCTTTTTCATATTAGAAGCCTTTCAAAAATTGTTCCTTATTGGGGGCAAATGGTGTTTAAACAAGCACGGTGTTATGTGGGAAAAATAGTGGTTTGTTGGGAACAAGTGTCCCAAAATTATGCCTTGATAGGATCCCTGCCCCCGTTTATATACAGACACACAACTGTTAATGTGTCAGAAGAAAAGTGGCTTTTTGTGCACAAGCCTGAAAAAGTCTCCCTTGTATCATTTTGGAGCAGTACAGTGTGGATGTGGAAAGGATGGCAACAATATTAGCCATAGCAGTAGCAGCACAGCATAGAGCAGACAAGGCATTAGATGTATGTGTAACTGTTTTAGGTTAGTAGAGTAATAGTGGTGGCTGTGTAGGCGTAATGGTAGTGGTAGTAGGGGGATTAGCAGCAGGGAGTAGCAGCAGTGGCAGTAGCGGTAGCAGCCATATGGTACGGAACATGATGGTAGACAGGAGGACAACGGCAGTGGCGTGATAGGCCTAGCAATCAATAGCCACTGTCAGCAATCGCAGATCTATTCAGTGGCCTCAGCCAGAGGTGTGGGAAAATCCCACGCCTGATTCATTTTGACAAAAGTGATGTTTTGTATACTGGCGGAGGACAACATTTGGGTGTGACAACGCCAGCTGCTGCACTGAAAACTGTCTCTTAGATGACACAGAAGTGAGAAAATCATAAGCAGAATAACATTTTGGTGAAGGCACGGAATTGCACCACATTTCAATAATGACAATTTTTATGGACTAATGGCGTACTGAAGAACTCAATTTTTGAAAAGTATAAAATTTTGGTGAAGGCACGGAACTGTGCCACTGTGGACACCTGGCCAAAAGTCATATTGATGGGATATGGCAAAAACTGCGACTGAATGCATTCAGAAGAATTCAATTTTTGAAAAGAATTAAGGGGGTCATTCATGATTACATATACACCACTTTTTGGCATATATCTGTTGCAGATTTTGGCCAAAGGTTATTTTGGTGGCAAAATCTGCGACTTTTGACCCTTTTATGTTGCTCACGCCCGTGCTGAAGAAAAGGGGAGTGGCGTGGGCGTGTAGGAGGGTGGGCTGGCAAGCCCATCTTATTGACCATTTTCTACGCTGGCGTCTCTACATAACTTTGGCTCATCCACCGCCAACACAGGGGTATTAGGACCGTCTAACTCTCCGGTCTTAATAAATGACTGCATAAATTTTAATGAAGGCGCGGAGCTGCACCACTATGGATACCTGTCTAGAAGTCCGACTGATGGGATATGGCAAGATCTGCGGCTGATAGCATACAGAAGAATTACATTTTTGAAAATAATTACATTTTGGGGAATGTGTGGGACTGCACCACTGTGGACACCTGGCCAAGAGTCAAATTCATGGGATATGGTAAAAACTGTGGCTGATGGCATAGATAAGAATTACATTTTAGCCTACAGCAGCATCTGCACCGTCAGCAAATGGACCAGGTGGGAGTACAGCTTGCACACAAGCTAATTTCTGGTTGCGAATAGTTTTCTCATGGTCACACATTCTGTCATGGATGTCTCACAATGGAGAAATAGGACAAGAAGGAAAAGGAGGAGGAAGCAGCTGATGATGATGACAAGAACATTGTACTGCTTGGGTGTCAGCCGCGCTGCCACAAAGAAGACTCTGAGAAGGAGGACAGACTTCTTCCAATTCAGAATACTGACCAGTTCTACTTTTTTCACACGATCTGGTGACACCGCTTCATGTGCTTTATTAGAGCCCTGATACCTATGTTTTTGTTTGAAGGTCCTCAGTTTTGTCTGCTGATCTAGCTTTACTAGTTCTTTTGGAGGTTTTGGCCATATGTTGCTACCACTCTTTATTGCCACTGTGGCCACCAGTCTTCTTCTCTGATGTGTCCTCCTTCTCCTCAGCACCCTGATCTGGCTCCCAGGTCCTACCTAACACACAATTATCATCATAGTGCTCACTATCCCTACCACTTTTATCAGACTGTGATATGTCATTATGGGCTCCTTGGCCCCTTTTCCAATTCCCTGTTCTGTTTTTGCCCCAAGTGCCACTGTTGCTAATACTGTCTCTACTGCCACCACCGTGGCTACAAGTGCCTCTATTGCCACAAACAACAACACAGCTAGGCATTGTGTCTCCTGCTTCTGCCTTAGCCACCTCCTCATGGCAGTTCAAATACTGATGCCGCTCACATAATTCATCAACAGGAAGACTCTTTTGAGTATATTCCATAGGGTTTTGTTGCTTCTTCTTAGGAAAAAAGTAGGCGCCCCACTAGGAGTGGGCAATGAAGACAGAGAGGATGTAACTGAATGGCTTCTCTAGGGTTGCAAGGAGGAGAAGGGGGAGGAATGTTGTTACACCTGGCTCCAAGGGACGATGTCAGACTCAGAGGTGACCTCCACATCATCCTGCTGTGACTGAGAGGAGGAGTGAGCCATCTGGTTCAAAATTTCATTGCGGAACTGGTGCGGACACATTAATTTCTATGGGGCCGCAAAAGATGCGGACAGCACACCATGTGCTGTCCGCATCTGTTGCTCCTTGCCGCGCGGACACAATTGCGGACAAGAATAGGCATTTTCTATGACAGCCACGCATGTGTTGTCCGCAAATTGCGGAACACACATGGGCCGGTGTCCGTGTTTTGCGGATCCGCAAAACACCACGTTCGTGTGAGTGTAGCCTTATAAGTAGGATGTTTGTAGTGTATATAATAAATTATAAATGGTATGGCATCCCGGTATTTTCCGGTACAGATTTTCCCTTATATATAGTCTTATGTTCCATCTTCAGTCAGGTTCATGTTTTAATGCAGCTTTCATAGCAGGTTGTTTTTCTGACCCAGATGAAATCCAGGATCAGCAAGATAACCGCATACATGAATATGGAAAATGATCCTATTTTCTCCACACGAGGCTCTTCCAGTATAATATTGTTACTTTTTATTGTTCTTCTTTGTCCTAAAAACAATATTTCAAATATCATAAATGCAATACATGCAGAGTTTCTAAGTGTAAAGGAGAGATAAGAGTATTACATGGGTGAATTACAGGCTTCAAAGTAATGAATGAATCCACAGCTATAAGATTAGTCAAGGATTTATTGCACTGCATTGCCAGCACGTAGTGCACTAGTTTATTTTCTAGTGCAGTCCTAAATATGTGCAATCATAGTGTTTAATGTTTTCAGAGCCAGGCTCTGTTCACATTAACTGGGTTTTTACAGGATTTAAAGGGGTTGTCCAGTCTCAGTAGTAAACCGAACAACACATGTGATCCACTTGCAATAAAAAAAAGATTATTACCGTATTTTCCGGCGTGTAAGACGACTGAGAGTATAAGACGACCCCCTTCTTTTCCTGTTAAAATATGAGGTTTGGGCTACACTCTCCGTATAAGACTACCCATCTTCTAATGCACACCAAATAAAAATTAAACAGACGATCCTAGCATGAGAAAACCACTGAGAGCAGGGAGAGGGGGCTGCTTCAGGAGAGACTTGCCGGGATGCAGCGCACGGTGTCTCAGCTAGAGGGCGCCTGTCCCTGAAGCTGGAGAAGGACAGGTCCAACAATTGTTAGATAATGATATATAGTATGTGTAGCCGCTGTACACATACATATCATTACCTAACAATCGTTGGAACAGTGAAAGGTCCTCTTAAGTTTTAGCACACAGTATACCGGCGTATAAGACGACCCCCGACTTTTGAGAAGATTTTCATGTGTTAAAAAGTAGTCTTATACGCCAGAAAATACAGTACTTACATGACCGCTCCCACATTGCCGCCCGTTAACCCTGATGCAGTTGTGACATTCATGTTGACAGTGCACCAAAGAGCCAAGTAATTAGCTGCAGTGGTCACATGTTGTTGTCTCTACAGCCGGGTATAAACAGAGCCCTACCGGGAGAATTGGAGAGGCCTTGCAGGATCTGTTGTGTAATTAATGATCTATGCTTTACTGAGGGTGGATGGCATGTGCTGTTCAGTTTCCTTCTGAAACAGGACAACATCTTTAAATATGCATGACTTTACCTGAGGATAGGTCATCAATATTTAGTTGGTGGGGATTATACTCTGACACCCCTGCTAATCAGGGGCATCACGTCTCTCGGTCTCATGTCTTTTCTGCAGCTCAGTCCTTTTCTAGTGAATTTGATTGCGCTACAATACCAAGCAAAGCTATGTGTATGGCGCTGTTCTTGGTATAGTATGAAGAGATGGACCAGTGCTCCAGATCCTGGAAACAGCTGATCCACTGGAATACCACTAGTCAGACCCCATCGATCAGATATTGATGACCTATCTTGAGGATAGGTCATCAGTATTTCAAGGGGTTTTCTGAGACTTTAATACTGATGACCTGGTTATCCATCAGTATCTGATTGATGGGGATCTGACACCCAGGACCCCCGCCGATCAGCTGTTTGAGAAGGCAATGATGATTGCAGTAGTGCCATGGCCTTCTTTCAGCTTTTTCTAGGCCAGTCATGACACGTTCATCAGTAACATGGCCTAGTCACAGCTCAGCCCTATTGAAGTGAATACCAAGCACAGCCACTATACTACGTACACCGCTGTGCTTGCTAAGCAGGGAGAAGGCCATGGCGGTCACAGGAGCACTGGCGCCTTCTCGAACAGCTGATTGGCTGGGGTCCCAGGTGTCTACATGTGATATCTCCTCCATGAAAATACACTGGACCTGCCATCTCTACTTGTTTTGTTGGGAGTTTAGTGCATGTGCAGTGTATGAATGCAGGAGACATAACATGGAGGTGATTTGCCTGGTCACATGACCCTCCATCAGCGGCCATCTTATGGACAGGACCTCTGTGTGGAGAGCACAAAAGACTCTGTAAACAAGGGAGCTTACCTTATAAAATATAGAAAAAGGTGCAGAATTTCAACAAATGCTATATTAGTAAGTGCCATATTAGTCATCTTACATACGCATTGGTCAACAGTAGACATAAAGTGGCCAATCCTTTTAAAGTGCATCTGTCAGAAGATTTGTAGCTATGAAACTGGCTTACCTGTTGCATGTGCGCTTGGCAGCTGAAGGCATCTGTGTTGGTCACATGTTCACGTATGACCGCATTACTGAGGAAAATGATTTAATATATGCAAATGAGCTTCTACGAGCAACGGGGCCTTGCCGTTACCCCTGGAAGCTCTGCTCTCTCTGCATCTGCATCCTCCACTTTAATTGACAGGGCCAGGAAGTGAAAACATTATCACGTCTGGCCCTGTCAATCAAAGTGGAGAGGGCATGTCAGTTGCAGAGAACGTGAAGCCTCTAGATGTAATTAGCTAATTATTTCTATTGGCCGCTGTTTAATTATAATAATATGACAATTATCATTGATCGGAAAGGATCTTATATAAACTATAAAACCACTAAAAATATTTTACAGTTTTGAAACCAGCAACTGGATTCTTTTGTAATTGCATCTAATTAGAAATTTTGCATAGCCACTGAGTTATACAATAAAATGTTTGTTCTTTTCCTTATTTCTTTGACCTGCTCACTAAGAAGGCCGCACATGCTCAGTTCCATCCTACAACTTTGTAATAGGGATTGGGAGAGCATGGACACGCCCCCTTGACCTGTCAGCTTGATATAAATCTAGCAGAGCAATACATGGAGAGATCTCTGGATCCATGTGAGGGACAGGGCTGGTTCTAGCACATGTACTATATGATGTCTGATTTTCATTTGATTTTCATAATGACTTGTTCTGCATGTACTTGCAGCGGTGTGGCATAATGGGTCTGTGCTCCTGGGAATGTACCGCACATATTCTCTTGCAATGGTAACGCGCCACCTTTCTGTGTTTAGGAGTTTACAGGAGTATGTTATTTCAGAGTATGTTTTGTATGTTATTTCATGCTCTATCCTGCCTTAGGTCCTCAGCCTCATCATCTGAAAGCTTGGCCATTATTAATATATCAGACATAATGAAATAGTGGAAAATCAGATTGCAGAGATCCTTTGTTCCTTAGATTGAGGTACATAACTAGTACAGCAATGGGCATGTAAATATGATCACAATACAGAAACATTTGAGAGGCTCCCTTGGAATATGGCAGGGTTTCTCAACTCCGGTCCTCGGGACCCTCCTACCGGTTATGTTTTCAGGGTTTCCTTAGTATTGAGCAGGTGATCTAATTAGTGTCCATGCATCAGGACTTACCACAGGTATTCATTCTGTGGGATTTTCTCAAATCTTGACCGGTAGGTGGGTCCCGAAGACCGAGGTTGGGAAACCCTGGTATACGGTAACAGAGAAATTTGTTGGAAGTTTTATGCTAGTAGCATCAAGTAGTGTACTAGACAATCCAAAGGAACGCAGAAAACTGCGCCTGACCTTTCAACTTTTTTTCCGAGCCTCACAGAGAAAGCCTGCACGTGAGCAAAGGACCTCCTTCCCAGGCTAGAAACTATACGAGTGAGTTTAGGTTTTATTATTTGTATTATACTCCTTAACTATGGCTTGAACTTAGTACTGCTGTAAATCTGCTGTCAATGTGTTATATTGTCACTGTCTGGACTTCTTTCCTGTCTATTCAGCTGCTAGGTCTTTCTGCATCCTGCTTGCCTCATACTTTAGCTGGCATCTGCCTTGTGTGTGTGCAATGCTGTGAACGTGCACCGTGGCCCTTTCACAAATCTAGATTTGCATCTAATATATGTGTGCTAATTTCTATACTTATAATACTGTACACTTGTCTAGTATCTAGCAAGCCAGATATCAAGGGATGAAAAGAGTACTCCGCCTCATCAAGCACAGAACCATACATTTCCTGCACATATAAGCCAGCAGGATGGGACGGAACTGCTTTGAGAAATACTAAAGCTTGGCCATACACTAGAGATTTTGGATGGCAGATTTAGGTTGAGCAGCTTTCGTGGTAGGAACAAGCATGACAGATGCCATTGCCTACCGACAGCAGATATCTATAAAGGTTTGCTATTGTATAGAAAGTTTAACCCATAAATACCAAGGCTGGGATTCTACGGGCTGCCACAACCTCATTGACTAAAGGGCTCAATGGCCACAAATATTTGAAGGTAATACCTCTGTTAACCAGCAAATTTGTGGGGCCATCAGCTGCCATGGTTTGCCAGGATTGTGGCCACAGTGTCGTGGCCAACTCCTAACACTTACACTGGATATGTAGATGGTAATAGCCAGAGTGTTAAATGGCTGGGGGTTATCCACTTTGGAAACCATTTTACATCTGCCCTAAAGGGAAACATTAACTAAATTGATGGGCCTCCCTTCACTGCAGTGAAGGGAGCTGCCTTCCCTGAATGGCCAGGGGACAACTCCTTTAAGATTTTAATAAGCTATTTATATACTCAAAATAAAAAATAAATTGTAATTACCCTTATAGTGGTATCACATAGTGACGTAATTTCATGCAACAAAAAAATCCTCTGTAAAAGTTGTGCGACAGATTTTGATGGCTTTTAGAAATCTGCAGTAAGTCTGTGGTGTAAAATTATGGGTAACCCGATGATGACCACATTGTGGGTAACCACACATATGCAATTTTGATGCATTTAAATAAATCATTCAAGATGCTGGTTTTACCAGCACATGTTTTTCTGTGAGTTTTTAATTTATGGTGCTTTATAATTACAGTAAATCATGGGATTTTTGTATTGTCATGTTTGCTGTTTGCCGTTGTGATGCAGGTTTTGAAGCCACTGTCAGGAGAGTCTAGTAAGAGAGGTCCGGAATGGGTCCGGACGTTGCGGAACGGATCTGGACCCATTCATTTTCAATGGGGCCAGAGGACATGCGGACAGAAAACCGTGTGCTGTCCGCATCTGCATTTCTGGTGCGCTGCCCCGATCTTCCGGTCCGCAGCTCCCAAAAAAAATAGAACATGTCCTATTCTTGTCCTCAATAGCGGACAAGAATTGGCATTTCTATAGGGGTGCCAGCCCAGTGTATTGCGTATCAAACGTGTGAATGGACCCTAAGAAATATTCTACTCCTTTTTTAATCCACTTCTAGTTTGGGCTTGAAAAACCGTATCGAAATGGCATGTGTGAGAGCACCCTTAGGTGTTAGTGGCCACAGGTAGAGCTGACAGATTACCACTAATTGCTGGACCACGCTTGGACTCGCCGTGTGCAACAATGGAAAGTCAAGGTGCAGTCGACAATTAGCAGTAAATCGTCAGGATTACTCATGGCTGCTAATACGCACGTACAGTAGTACCCTTAGTAAGACACAGAACAACAAGATTTCTCAATAACCTAATAAAAACCCAATTAATCAAAAAGTAACATGAATTAAAACATGCACCAAAAAAAGCATGTGTTTTTTAAACTCATCATCTGCATGTGTTTTTATTAATGTATGAAAACTGCACCATTTCACTTAAAGGAGTTCTCCAGGAATGATTTACAATGGCCACCTGTTCTAGAAGGTGAGCAGGACTAGTTGCTACCACTTGTAGAGCAGCCTAAGGGTGGTGAGGTGGCACCCTCAATACGATACCATAAATTGTAATGACGCAAAAAATAAGTGTGTATATAGGGAGTGTTACCCAGTGATGGAGCTTCACATGGACTCCATGAATTCATTAGATTATACACTCAGTGAGTGCGATAGGATACAGTGTTGAGTTCCACAGTGTGTATTATTAGAGTGGTGGATCACTTTATCCCCCATTTAAATCCCTTGGCTTTGTTCATGTGACCTTCCTATTCTCTTGCTTGCTATAAACCTTTCTGGCTCAGGCTCATGGAAGCTATTCTTCTTTAGTACTGATACAAACCAGTGCATGACCCAGCTAGGAGAGGAGCAGTCATGATGGTGAAGTGCTTGGTTAAAATCAAGACTACAAAAAGCATTTATTTGCGTATGGTAAATCACTCCAACAAAGAGATTTTCATTCGCTTGCTGAAGTTTGGATCCAGGATCAAAGCGACAAGCGCTGGTAAAACTTTTCGTCTGTAACCTACACGTGCAGGGAGCGTCAGATGTCTGGGTGAAGAGCACAGGTGGATAGTGCTGGTAACTAACATGACAAAAGTACTGGTATACTGATTGACCAGTTATGGATACATGTAGGAGGAGAGATGTGATAAGATGTTTTTATCCTTTAGTTTGACTGTGGCTTCCAATCCTGAAGTTCATAAAATAACCTGCACTAACTTTCTTTGGAAAATGAATAGATTCTTACTAAACCACTAAGCTTTGTGAGGTTCACTTGAGAAGCATTGATTGCAGGAATCTACATCTAACCTTCATCAAAGTGCATCGTTTTTTCCTTTCTTTCCTTTATCTCCTAGACATTTTTAAGTTAATTGATAAGGTATGCTTGAGATCTAGAGACCTTATACTCTTTAATGGATGCTTAGGTGGCTGAAGGACTGTGACACCCTGATGGACTGCCAGTATTTCAGTTTTTTATGTCTGTTTTATCATGGATGCCTTTCTGAAAAACAGCCATTAATTGTATGGGGGCTGTTGGGTCATGAAAACAGACTAAATAGGACAGGTCCTACTTTTTGATGGCCAGTATTCATGGTACTTCAGAAAACAGAAGTGTGAATACGCCCATAGACTGTAAGTGTTCTGAAAACATCTGATAAAAAAGGCCATCATACTGCCATTTTTCACTATTGTGTTAATGTACCCTTAAAGGGGTTGGTCCAGCTTCTACATTGGTGGCATATCGCTAGGATGTGCCACCAGTGTTAGATAAGTGTGGGTTCCTCCTCTGGGACCCATACTTATCTCTAGAACGGAGTGGCCAAAACAAAGGAGAGTGCACCGCACATGCGCAGTGTGCTCGCCATTCACTTCTATGGGACATCTGAAAAGAGCCGAACGCACTGAACTGAACTCGGTAATTATTCGCTAAAGAGCAGATCAATTATTATCTCTGAGTGTTAAACTATCATGGAAAATCAGTGTATTATGTAATTAGACAGAGGTCAGAGCACCGTAAGCACCACAGGTCCCTAAATGAAAAACCAATTAATTCTGTCTCATCATAGATGAACCTTCTCCCTAATGTGCTTGACTTCTTATCTCCGGTTCTCTATGAGGCAGATCTGTGACAGGTATTAATATTACAGGTTATTAATACATGGTTCCCCTACCCGCTCCTACACCTCTCCCTGTTATGTTAATGTAATTTTACTTCTTGCAAATATTTCCAGTGTCAGCAGTCTGGAAATACACATTTTTTGCATTTGTAACCTTTAGCACTGACATGATGAATGAGCACTGAGCGTCCAGACAGTATCATAGTTTTATTCATTGGAGGAAGCCCTTCCTGACCCCTTTATAAGTGAAACACTGGTAACTGACATGAACGTACAGGAGTGCCAACCACTTACCAGGGACTGAAAGAAGAGCGGCCTACACCCCTTCCCCTTTATTGTGGCTGCTCTAGCTCAATCCATACTTGTCGTTACTTGATAGTCTTCTTACTGCGGTTTCGGTACTTCTTGCAGTTCACAATAATTGTATCCTTGCTGTAATGGATATCGGTTCTTTGTAAACTTCTTCCTCCGTCTTGTACATAGTCAATGTGAGCCCACAGAGCTGAAGTGTAAGGGCTCATGCACCTGGTCGTAGCCATTTTTGCGGATACGCAAAACACGGATACCGGCAGTGTGTGATCTGCATTTTCCAAAGCAGAATCTCAGGCCGATAATAGAACAGTCCTATCCTTGTTTGTAATATGGACAAGAATAGGACATGTTCTATTTTTTTGTGAGGCCACGGAACAGACATACATATGCGGACAGCACACAGTCTTTTGTGGCCCCATTGAAGTGAATGGGCCGCATTCAACCCGCAAAAAATAACGTATCAGATGCAGACAAAAAATATGTTTGTGTGCATGAGCCCTAAAGCAGAGTGGATAGACGTTCCAGACAACCTCAAATGTCCAACACAGTTTAGATTAAGGAACTAAGCTATATTTATGGATTATAGCTCTAACAGATTAGGGCTCCACAGTATATTGCAGGCAAGTATCACTCAAATTTAGGACTGAATATTTGTAAAGAGCACCTTTAAGAAGGATCGACCCTATTAAACTAGGTACTGCTACAGTTGATCCTGCTGGTTAAAGTAAAACCTGTCCTATGTAAATCGATTCCAGCCTTCCTGAGAAAAAGGCTTTTATTCTTTATGCAAGTAAGGGCTTCAGTGCACTGAGGGCCACACCCCTAAGAATGAAAGTCTGTTTTATTGGGAACCCCACAAATGGTATTCACAAGACAGGTATCATATAAATCGGTAGGATCGACCCTACCAGACAGTATGCTTGGTTTATTAGCGTTGTTTCTGCTGACAGGTCCACTGCACATCTTCTTTAAATTGTGTGGGTACAGATGTTCCTGTGGAGAAGGCATCAAAGAAAGTTTGGCCAAGTTGTCAGAAGCATCCAGGCATGTCTTTTTAAGTAATCCCAGTTTTTTGTGTACATCAGTTGTTTTTACATGCAGATATTCTTTATTACGATCCCTTGTAGACTGTAAGCTCTCGTGGACAGGGTCTTCTCCAATCTCAACTAGTCTGTTACTAAGTTCTTGCACATTGGACTTGTACAGTGGTGCGGAGAGGGAAATGCTTTGTACGGTATGTTGGTTTAATGAGGTTGAGTCATTCTGCGAGTAGCTGGTTGAGGGAATGACAGAGAGGAGATGTATCGGGAGAGCATGGAGGGGCGAGTGATAAGATTTCTGGTTAGATTTCAGCCCAGAGCTTCATAAATCTTTACTTAATGTGACACAGTCAACAAACCGCAACTGCTAACCAAAGAAGTGTTCTCACATAAAGTTATGTGCTGCTAACAGTACCGTGTCCATTAAAACCTGCGTCGTCCACTACTAGTTGATGTCCAAGTGACTATTAGCTTCTGCAGGAATCCTGGCAATTAATTCTTCTTTCTTCTTTTCTTTAGGTATTCTGCTTTCACAGCAAAATGATGCTCATTCTTCCCCTGTGCCTGGCAACTCCCCAACTAGGGATATTGAGGTGATGCCAGATTTCCGACACAATGAAGAGGACAGCATAAAAGAGGAGCCGTTAACTATTTCAGAGCAGGTGTACAACCCCAGTGCTAGCTTGCTGCCCACCCCAGTAGATGAGGGGGTTGAGATGCTCTTTAACAGCTCGCTCAGAGCAGAGGCTGAAAGGGACAATGCTGATTCATTTGAGGAATTTGATGCAGATGAACATGCGTTTTTGATTGCAGAGGAAGAAGAAATGAAGGAGGCCAGGAAAGCGCTAAGTGTGAGCTACAATTTCCTGATGGGAAACATGCAGCTGAATGCGTTTCTGAAGAGCTTCTCCCGGCTGGTTTTGGTAGCTTTGGGGTTGCTCTTGGTACTTCTACCATTGTTACTTGTCCTGCTGGAGTCAGACATTGACATTTCCTTTCTACATGACATCCGACAGACTCCAGAGTTTGAGCAGTTCCACAACGAGTACTACTGCCCTCTTAGAAAGTGGCTGGCATGTAAAATTAGCGCGGCACTTAATGTTGCCAACAGCTCCTAAACTATTGCAATATTCATACCTGAGGTTTATGTCCAGCAGATGGTTCTCTTCGCCCACCATATTTTAAAGCAGTCTTCTCAATCCTTAACAGGGTTATTGATACTGTTACCAAAAATACTGAACTACATAATTACATTGTAAACTGTCTAGATTCCATTGTTTTTTACTGTATAGTGAGGTAATTATGGAAATATCTCTATATTTTTTAGCAGTTAACATAATGAGGTGTATAAAGTAGGATGCATTCGACTTTCACCTGTTCCTGAAGAGTCACTGCGAATATAAACCTCGGTATAATTTACTACAACCCTTCCTGCCAGAGTGGACTGGTACTATGAAGTTTGGAGCAGTCACCCCCGGCAGTGGAATGGGTAACCGATGCCTATACAAGCAACATTTTTTTGCTGGTTTTATTTTCTTACCTTTTTATGTGTTTCAATATTTTGGTAAATTTGTAGTAAAGAAATATGTCTTCTTAACTTATTTAATTGTACAGACCTAAAAGTTTAATGCACAAGCGCATGTTGAGAAAACAATTTTTACGTGTCTCTGCAATATTGCTTTTTCCCAATGTTTTATTCTTTTTAGTCTAAGCCTCTTGTATATTTTTTCGTTTTTTGAAACACAGATGATAATTGCACAGCACATGAAAGATGTTCAGCAGGTGTACTGGTGGTGACTATAGCCAGGGACAATGCAGTTTATGTGTAATACATGCAAAAAGTGTATTTTCCTATTTAGTCAGGGTATATAGTTTGTATCAATTGCACAAGCCTCATTTATATGGAAACAGGAAGTCAAATTTATAATATTCTTTCACTTAAATTAATTAAATTTATATCCCAAGAAAAAAAAAGAAACTCTTGTGTAAATTTGATGAATTTGACATTTTTTCACAAATCTCACTTTGAAATGTCATCCAAAAACAAATCAGTGCTAGAAATAACTAAAGTGTCACAACCATTCACATGTTCAGAACTTTAAGTTAGCCTTGTTTAAAGGCACTTTCTCTTTTGGCCGAGCTTACTACTGAACACAATGATACAATACCATTGCTTATTCTTTGTAAACTAAGAAATTATAGGGATTGTCCAGTGGAGCAAAATTTAGTAAAAATTTAGTAAAGAGATCACAGTGCTTTGAAAATTAAGAGTCAATACTCACCCTCACTGATCCCCCACTGCTGCTGTTCCAATGCTTACTGGGTCCCCACAGGTCTTAGGGTCCATTCACACGTCCGCAATTCTGTTCCACATTTCGCGGAACACAATTGCGGACCCATTAATTTGAATAGGGACAGACGATATCCCGGCCAGGTCCGCAATCGCGTTCCCCCAAAAAATAGAACATGTCCTATTCTTGTCCGCAATTGCGGACAAGAAGAGGCATTTTCTATGTAGTGCCGGCGATGTGCGGTCCACAAATTGCAGAACGCACATCGCCGACATCTGTGTTTTGCGTATCCGTGGATCCCCAAAACACACACGGACGTGTGAATGGACCCTTAACCTGATATTTGATGGTTTGGAATCTAAAACCTTCCACTCTCACATTACAGACTTTAGATGAATACCATGTTTTCTTTTCCTCTCCTCCTGATCTTCTAAATGCTAAAGTAACGTATGTAAATAATGTGTTTGCTCTGGGGTTGCCTTGATTGCATAAACCTGCTCTCATAAAAACCCTTCATCCAAGTACAGAAGGCCCTACCGATTTTGGTGGTTTTCCAGACAATTTCATTATGTGCTTGATCCTCTGATGGCTGAGATTAAAGCAAGCCTTTGGCTTAAAAAAATAAATTCACATTACCTGGGGTAGGAGGAACGCTTGCATGGTGACCTCAGTTAAGCTGCAGATCTGTCATTTCCTGGACTCCTCTTTTGCCATCTCAGACTACCTGGTGCATACTGTGCATTTGGTAGCCCAAGACACTTCCTATTGCCCTTGTATTGGCCAGAATTGCTCACTCGAACAATGCTGGCCAATCCAAGAGCAGGGCTGGACAAGTAGGAAGCGTCTTTGGCTACCAAATGCACAATGTACATCAGACAGTCTGAGAAGCGGGACGGCCATATTGGATGGCAGAAGAGGAGCCCGGGAATTAGCAGATCGGCAACTAAAAGATGAAAAGGAGGTCACCAGATAAGTTAAATGTGACCTTTTTTCTTTTAATGGTCGCTTTAATGAAGAATCAGACAGACTGAATTTTAACCTGCCTATTCCGTTGTTCCTGGCACTAGTTTATCTCCTGCTCCCTACTGAAATTAAAGGGAATCTCTCACCAGGTTTATGCTGCACTATCTGAGGGCAGCATAAAGTAGTGAAAGACGCCCTGATTATAGTGGCAGTCTGTCACTTGTTTCTTGCTGTAGTTTTTATAAAAGCACACTTTGTTATATGCATGAAAGCTGAGCCACGAGTCCTCTCAATGATGTGCACATAATTTGGAATACTCAATATCCATTAGCAGCTTTCTCTCTAAGCACAGTAATAGGGAGGGAGCTGTCAATCAACTGCGGAATGGCAGGTTGGCATGTCGCTTATGAATACAAGGACTCCACCCTTGGCTTTCGCTGTATCTAACTGTGATATTATAGAAACTACTGCCAGAAAACAAGTACTGTGACACACTGTTATAGGACAGCGTAAACATGGCGACAGATTCCCTGTAACATGGATGTTCGGAGTACCTGATGGTATTTATATTTTTAAAGCAGGTAAAAGATCTGGAAGGACAGAAAAATAAAGCAAGGTGTGTATTAGGGCCCTTATTCTGAGCTGAATCTCCACCAAGATCCTAGATTAAAGCTGTTAAGTACATTACAATATGATTTGACGCTAACCGAATTTAAAAACAGTTCACCAAATCATTCATTGTCACATTCTGACAAAAGTGTTGTATCTCTTGTTGTCAGTTGTGAATTATTAAGGCAATTAAATCATTTCTCATCTTATTGGGCAACATCCTAATCGGGGATCAGTGACGTCATACACATAAAGTTATAAATGTTTGCACTGCACAGTGTTTGAAGAAATCAGTGAATTTTCAGTTTTAGCTATTTATTCTTTGTATTGTGTGTAATATAAATAGTGTCATTTATTTCATTAGAAATGTACACATATATATTTATGTATGTCGGCTATGTATGGCAAAGTCAACAGTCTTTGGATGGTCATATAGCCATAAGACAACCATATTTATGCATCCGTCCACAGCACCCGAACTATCCATGATTGTGTGGAATTGAACTTAGATCACCATACAACCTTATTGTAATCTTGGTTCGGTTCATTAGAACCCCAGGGCTGTAGTTGTTGCAGCTCATACTATGTGGTATTATGACCACATTGCAATGACACATAGTACATTTAACCTCCTAATCCACATTGTGTTTCTATGCATACGATATTGGTTTAACTGGAAATGGCGCTAATTGGATATTTTACATTCACACATTAAAGATTTAAAGTGACCCTCGGGTTCCAGGAAAAAAAAAAATCACATTATAAGGAATGAACAGAAGACTTATCTGGGACCACCTTTTCACCTTTTTGCCATCCAAGACGGCCACTCCACTTCTCAGACTACCTGATATACCCTCTGTATTTGGTAGCCCAAGACACTTTCTGCTGCCTTTGGATTGTCCAGAATGTGATCAGTGCTGGTCAATCCAAGGGCAGGGCTTTATAAGTAGGAAGTGGTTTGGGCTGCCGATGTGCAGTATGTATTAGCGTGCGGTGCGGCCATCTTGAATGACAGAAGACGAGCTTAGGAATTGAAGGAAGTCACCAGGTAGGTGTTCTGTTCATTCCACGTTTTTTCTTGAACTTGAGGGTCATTCTGATATCTAGCACATTTTACTAAAGGGGTGAATTCATCTTTTGTTTTTTGGATACAGGAAGTAACATTTCAGAACTGAAGAGAAAAAAGGAGGTACTGTAATTGGCTGCATTGCTTAATGCGGAGCTTTATACTCACTGCAATGTCCCATATATAACAGCCTTTCTTAAAAATAACTTACTGATGCAATGTCTTCTCTGCTGGCATGTCCATTCCCTTCATTGCCATCCCATACTAAGTATGTTCAGATGTGGATGTAGTTAGGAGCCCTGTATAATTGTAGCATTAGGGTCTTTTTTACGCAAACATAGCCAAAATTTGGAACCGTATTACTGAAAAAGTGTAAGCAAACAGGAATGTTCATGTAATTTCATTCATCCAAGAGATTAGATATTGTATGTCATTCTGAGAACTGAAGGGCTTAGTGTAAGGTCAGATTTAATCTGAGTATACGGTATTTGTGTGTAGCTGCTCATGATTGCAGATCTAGGCATCCCATACGTCTCCCTGTTGCTAGTGATCTGTCATGTCTTGTGCAGTTTGGAAATGTCACTTTTTTTCCGTCAATATTAGGGTGAAGGAAAGTTGTCATCAAGATACATTGTAATGCAACATACATCTGATTTCCTGTTATTTCCATTTCATTTCCGGTGTCATTACCGCTGTTAGTACCTATGAAGGTGTCGAAATCCAACTTCTTTATGCAACTTTAGTACAATATCCTAGTACCATAGGACATTTTTTACCATTGGGAACATTTGCAGATGGAGATATCTTGATGACGGCTATCCTCCCAAATGGCCCATGTGTAGAGGCCCATACTTATTCATTACAATGTGTGAATTGTCATATTCTCTGTATGTACTTTATTTAGCTCCTGCGCTCCATGAATTGCTGAGCAGGGCTCTTTGTTCATTAACACATCACTACACCTTGTTTCAGTGTCCATTAACATTTTATGACTAGAAGCAGGTTAAAGCAAGTGCAAATCATGATTGATGAAGGTGGGTGGCTTCCTTGCAAGTGACATAAAATATAAACTGGTAAACTTTACCAACATTCGAGGGAAAATTGCTAAAAAAGAAAAAGGTATAAATCATTTTCTAGATTTATTACAGAGTAGGAAAATAAAAAGGATGGACAAATCCCCCATGTTTCCAGTTAGTTTTATATTTGTCTCCCAGCCAATCCATGTCGCACACAGCATATGAGGAGATAGGCTGGTATAGAAGGTAGTGGGTAAAGAAAGATAATCCCTAACGATGCATGATTTCCACTCCTCCATTACAGGGGTAGTCGATCTGCGGCTGACGTCACAACACAGAAGGATACATTATTTCTATAGAAAGCAGAGGCAAATGTCAATATGCAATTGCATTGGGCTTCATATGTACGGTATAAATAATGATAGCAGATTTCAGTTGTTCACATTGTCCCTACCTCGGTGAACTACAATGTAAGCACCATAGGGCTAAGCAGTTATCAGGTTTGTACTATACATTATGCTTTATTGCTCTGGCCTGTTGTGGTACTTTTTTTGCCAGGCATCATAGCATCTAAGTTGTTAAAAATAAGAAGGACCATTCATTCAACCAGTAAATGGAGATTACATATAATTTAGTCAAATTGTTAAAAAAAAATGGGAGTATGCCACCCTAGACCTAGTCTGTGTGACTATCTTACAAGACAAGGGTGGCTTGTGTAAAGGTGGCCATACACATTAGATGGAAGTCAGCCATAAGACAAAGGTATGGCGAAAGAAGGGTCAAGCATGTCAAATTTCCAAATGCCTGATCCTTTTGTTCTCAGGGAAGATAACTCATCGCTTTCTCCCCTCTACCCATTGAAAACACATACATACTTTGCATACACACATAGCTTTTGATTGATAGCTATCTAAACTGTATGGCCAACTTAAGTTTGAGTATGCAATAGCATTGTCTTTGACCTATTTTGTGAAACTTAAAGAGCATCTGTTCACATTATCAACAGATCATGGTGACTAACATGAGCCCTTTTTCTCAGCAAATGATATTACCAATGTAGAGAAATTCTTACTTTTAGTAATATCTAATTGAGGTGTTCGGGCCACTGAGGGGCTGGCCTGGCCCCTTGGAGCACCATTTCACCTCCGCCTCCCAGTGAGACTGACATGGCCATGACCCTCATTATTCCAATGCCTGGCTCTGAAATCTCCTGCTTAACCATTTGTCCCTGCTCAGAGATCTTGACTGCACGTGCACCAATGGTACAGCCGCCTGTTTATGCACAAGATTTCAGGCATTGGAGCAATAAAAATGCCTGGCTCTCTCAGCCTTATGGCTCGTTCACACAACCGTGGTTTTGGTCTGCATCCGAGCCGCATTTTTTGTGGCTCAGGTGCGGACCCATTCGCTTCTATGGGGCCGCAAAAGATGCGGACAACACTCCATGTGCTCTCCGCATCCGTTGCTTCGTTTCGTGGCCCCGCATAAGTTATGTTTTGCGGACAAGAATAGGCATTGCGGAAGGAACCTGTGCGGCATCCATGTTTTGCGGATCTGCAATTTGCTTACCGGAAAACACGGCACGGTCGTGTGAACGAGCCCTTACTGAGCGGGGGAGTGGCAGTGGATTTAGGTGGTGCTCTGAGTAGCTAGACCAGCCCCTCAGTACTGTGAGCACCTAATTTGCATATAACGATAGGTTAGATTTCTTGGCAACAGTAATACCGATTGCAGAGAGAAAGGGCTCTCGTTAGTCACCATGATCAACTGGTTTAATAGGGTTGATCATGGTGACAGATGCTCTCTAACATTAGAGTTCCTATTCACTTCTACGGAAGATAAACTGATATAAAAATGAATTGGTCTGCCTTAGTTCAGGCAGGATTTTTTTTATTACAGGGTATTGTGCTTTGCCTTTGTGACCTACTGTACAAATGCAACATGATGTGTGAAATCTGATTAAAAATGTGATGCAAATGGATATTTTATTTATAAGAATTTTTTCAGCAAAAATTGTTGGCATCTAGCAATCCTAAGACCTATTTCAAACTGTGATACAGGCTTCATATTATAACCCCTCACATGCACCCCATAGTGTTCTAAGTTCAGTACAGTAAAACCACATGGGTCAGTCATATGGAGTCTGAATCAGAATTTTATACCAGATGATTTCATACAAAGCATGCTACATTTCTTCACAGTTGGCCAGAGCTAGCATTTGTTTGCCCCTCATCTGAAGTGCAGTTGGACCTTGGAATAAAGTACGTCATCTGCTGGGTTAGAAGCAGCAGACATATCCAGAGGTTTGTTTCCATGTATCCCTTGACTAATATAAAATGTGATCTCTGCTTTAAAATAGCATTTGCCTTTCACCCTGAGGATTAAAATGTTGAAAAGGGAGACAAATGAAAACCATGGCGGAGCTATTATTACTGGTTGTTAATTGTCATTTGACAGCTGTGAGAGATTTGGTGGGCTCTGGTCATGCTGGAAGTTAAGGTGGAGCCGGAGTCCAGGGCTACAACTGAGTTTCTGTGATTGTGATATTTCATGTATTATGTTTGTACAGTAGAGGTTATGTATAGCTGGTTGATGATGATGATGATGGAATAGTGCTATGTGTTACTGTATGTAATTACAATGTACTTCTTTCTGTGGATCGTCTTACTCAAACACAACTCTGGGAGCGCATATTAAAGCCTATGTGTATAACTTTCTGTTGTAAAATAGGAGAAATTCTACCTTTAATTGCAGCCTTATTATCTTTGTATAATGTAAATTTCACATTTCTATGTCAACATCCAGATTGTTTTGTATGGTAATCTTCAGACAATCCCTAATAAAATCCTAGAGATGACTACAGCAATTTCATGGAATCCAGTTGATTTAATTTAATTTACATTTATAAATTGATATCATTTAAATAAATAATTTAAAGGGGTTGTCCACTCCTCCTTTATTGATGGCCTATCCTCAGGATAGGTCATCAATATCTGATGAGTGAGGGATCCAACACCTGGCATCCCCGCTGATCAGCTGTTCAGCTACATGAGCTGGGAGTGATCAATAGGGTCCTAATAGGTTGTCACAGATATATGTAGCCATGTTGACTGTAGTGCATCCCAAAGCTGCATAGAGCAAATATGACAATTGAGGTGGTCCGATAGATGCTCAATTGGGTTTAAGTCTGGAGAATTAGGGAAAGTCTTGGTCATGCTTTTCTAATCAATGTCGGACATTTCTAACTGTGTTGCATTGTCTTGCTGAAAGAACACATCTTCCCCAGGGAAAACAATCAGTATGTATTGGTGTATGTGATCTGCAAGGATGGATGAGTGGGTCCAGAGAATGCCACAAAAATATTTCCCAGACCATAATGCTGCCACCACCAGATTGTGTTCTTCCAGCAATGGTTGCAATGGCGTTTTTCTCACCTGGCACACCAATATCCATTCCAGGAATCAGAAAATGTGACTCATCAGAGAAGGCAACTGTTTGGCAACCAGCGGAGGTCCAATTCCAACACTGCCATAAAATGTGATGCCTTTTCTGCCGATGCAACTTCTTTAGTAGAGGTGCAGTCACCATCAGCTTCAGGGCCCTATACGCAGTAGGGTTCACTGAACAGCTGTTTTAGACACGTCTGGTAGCCCCCTGGGTCATTGTGGCGGTGAGCTGCTCCACTGTCTTGTGTCAGCCCACCCTCATGCACCTTTGTAGCCAATGTACACCTCTCATATTAATAGCACATGGTGCTGCACAGTTTGCACATTGCTTATCTGCTACACTTTCACAACAGCAGCACACCAACAGTTCACAAACGAGGGATATGTATGCAGACAACCTATTGCAAAACTTATATACCCAACCAAGCCAGCTCACGACATGTGACTTGCTTCATGAGTTACGTGCTGCTGATGTTGAAAGTGGTCATGATAATGTGACTCAACTATGTATAATAGAATACCATATAATCAGTCCTTACAATCTTAGATCGTATTCTCCCTAAGTAGCATTGCTCATGGAGGCGCCATACAGCAACACATGTAAGCCAACATATCTGTAATACATGGAGGCCACAATCACAAGGGAGTGGTCTAATCAGCATTTTGCATCAGTGTGTAAGCCAAAGCCAGGAGTGGGTCCAAAACAGAGAAGAGGAGCACACATTTTCATTACACTCTTTCCCTTATTGGTTTTGCCCAGAAAATACTCATGCAAAATACTGACCAAAATTCTGCCATGTGAAAGCGGTCTTAGTTGGAAGAGACTAAGATCACTCATTATTACTTCTATATTATCACACTGTTGTATTGCTCTAGATTCCAAACTAGATTTGAATTTGCATCAACTGTCCCTAATTTTTAAAGCTAATTCTGGCAAATTATGGCTGTCCCTGGTTAAACATAATAACAGTGACATCCACAATGTTACCATAACAGTGACATCCACTGTGCTCCCACAGTGATCTCCATAGCGTCCCACCCCTTAACCATGACCTCCACAGCGCCCCACCCCCTTAACAGTGACCTATAACAGTGAAGAAAAATGGCTGAGTTGTTATGGAAACCTGGTGTAAAACTGTGTGTATGTCAGTGAGGCGAAGACTGAAGCACCTGCAACTTCTATTTCCAATAAGGGTCATGTGATCGTATGTATGTCAGTTACGATATGACTGAAGGACCTTGGCGCTTCCATTGGCAGACAATAGACAGACAGAAATTTATTTTTACATACATAACACATAAAAACATGATTTCTCAGTAGTGCCATCGCTAGTGCCACTTCTTATAAAGTTCTCATCTACAAAGCTGAACAATGCAGACAATGTAATCTTAAGATGGTTTTCCAGGACTTAATTAATGATGACTTATCCATCATCAATATCATATCAGGTTTTAAATCCCAGCACTCCGCTGATCAGCTCTTTACACTACCTGCAGTACCAGGACAGGAGCCAGACATTGGAGCTCAAAGCTCCGTACACTATGTATTGTTTGATAATGAAGAATTCATCTACGTCTAGTTCTATCTAAACAGTGAATAAAAGCACTTTCCATTTTATCTTCATAAAAAATTAAGATTACTCAGCAAATCTATTTGATTTTGTACTACGCTCCTTTTTGGACTATAGTTTGGAGTTTATCTGCAGGCTTGTATTTCCAGTCTATATATAACAGCAAAAACCCACTGGAAATGGGATTCAGTTCTTGAACAATTCCACCATCTAGTGGTCAAATTGGGCACAACAAGAAAACCGCAGCCTTCGAATACAAGTTAGGTACATATATATTTGGACACTGACACAAATTTTGTTATTATTACCTGTTTATTAAAACATATTCAAGAAAGGAATAAAAATTATAAGAGAGTATTGTGACGCACAGGAGTGTGATTACGCCTATTCAGGTGCTCACAGCCAAGTAGTTCCACCTACTACCAAAATAGTGATCAAATATAATAATAATAGTAAAGAGACTGGGCACTCTGATGAATTGCTGGACTCACACTTTAATATATATATATATATAAAAAAAAAAGGTATACTGTATAGTTAACAGTTGGTACCCTCCGTTAAATTACATTGGTACTCACACAATTTAGACAATATAAAATCACGTAAAACAACATAAACCACCCAATGGCAATGGCAGTGTCACTTCCAATGGTAAAAATTTACGATGTATGGATCTAATATTAGATCGTGACACTGTTACTGTCACTGGGATTCAAATAGTATAAACTATAATAACCTGCTACAGAAATAATACTGTTCCATCCCAAATAGCAACATCTGTTAAAAATAGCAGCATCAATAGTTTTGCTATTAACATCCAATATTAGCAGGACTGGCAATATTGCAACATCCTATTAGTTCAATGTAGCGCTGTAAAGTCAAAATTTCTTGTTGTGACCATTCACTACTGTTTCCTATCTTTGCTCCGGGTCATACCTTATTCCAATAATCCAAGTTCCAGTAGTTATAGGTACACACCACAGAGGTACAAATAACCTCCGCACTTGATAATGTTCTCAGCGGCGTCCCGCTGGAAGTATGGTGCACCAACTGAATTATTGCTATGCAATTATACCGGCATTCGTTATTGAAGCGATCTTACCCGCATTCTCCGTGCCTTCTTATACTCCTGGGTCGATTCCCCTAATTACAACCACGCCGGTGAGGCTTATGCACGCTGGCTCCTTCGCTTGATCGCGCGCTCCACTATGCAATCACCTTTCACGCGGTATCTTGGGAGTTCGGAGTAGTTCAGACACACTTTGGGTAATGCTCGATATAATTCCTCCGGAGGTCAATATGGGCTCTGGGGTCTAACCAGATGCGTTTCGGGGTGAATAATACCCCTTCCTCAGTGGTAATCGGACCCCCGATATTTGTTTTCTTATATACTGGCTCCAATTCAAAATAAGAGCGCCAATTCAAGAATAAAACATCTCCAATACATGGGTTAGATTTGTGGATCATGGATCCCAGCTGTCTTTAAATCACAATGAACATTATATTGTATATGTTCTACAGTTTCCCATACCTGATGCTGCTTATATCGGTACAGTATATTGACATCATAAAAAACTTCACAATTCGAATAATAAATTATCGCTGCATCATTGCTGCGATTATACTGCGGTTTTCTCAGTAATAGCTCCTTTCCAAACAAAATTTATCTATATATGTCAGAATAGTTGATCCATTAATAAAATACACACAAATAATAATTAAAATACTAGAAAATAATATGTTCCAAAAAAAAATTTTTGGGGGATCCACAAATCCAACCCATGTATTAGAGATGTTTTATTCTTGAATTGGCGCTCTTATTTTGAATTGGAGCCAGTATATAAGGAAGCAAATATCGGGGGTCCGATTACCACTGAGGAAGGGGTATTATTCACCCCGAAACGTGTCTGGTAATATGTTACAATAATAGTAACATTACATAAGGCCGAAAAAAAGACATCTGTCCATCCAGTTCGGCCTGTCATCCTGCTAGGTGACCATGGTGAAGAGAAACCCCTTCACAACAGCCAACCAAGTGAAGAACACTCTCCAGGATATAGGCGTATCAATATCCAAATCTACCATAAAGAGAAGACTGCATGAAAGGAAATACAGAGGGTTCACTGCACGGTGCAAGCCACTCATAAGCCTCAAGAATAAGAAGGCTGGATTGGACTTTTCTAAAAAAAAACATCTTAACAAACCAGCACACTTCTGGAAGAACATTCTTTAGACAGATGAAACCAAGATCAACCTCTACCAGAATGATGGAAAGAAAAAAGTATGGCGAAGGCATGGTACAGCTCATGATCCAAAGCATACCACATCATCTGTACAGCGGAGGCAGTGTGATGGCTTGGGCATGCATGGCTGCCAGTGGCACTGGGTCCCTAGTGTTTATTGATGATGTGACCCAGGACAGATTACTGGGAGGGGCTGGAGAAGATCCAGCGGTCATGGTCCATATCGGAACCAATGACAAAGTTAGAGGTAGGTGGAGAGTCCTTAAGAATGATTTCAGGGATTTAGGTGAAAAGCTTAGGGCAAGGACCTCAAAGGTAGTATTTTCCGAAATACTGCCTGTACCACGGGCCACACAAGAGAGGCAGAGGGAGATTAGGGAGGTTAACAAGTGGCTCAAGAACTGGTGTAGGAAGCAGGGTTTTGGGTTCATGGAGAACTGGGCCGACTTTGCTATCGGCTACAGGCTCTATCGTAGGGACGGCTGCACCTCAATGGGGAAGGGGCAGACGTGTTGGGGAGAAAGATGGCTAGAAGGTTGGAGGAGTGTTTAAACTAGGGACTGGAGGGAAATTACATTATAGGAGGGGAAGATAGTGCAGATAGAGACCGGGGGCAAGGTAGTGGGACTGGGGGAGGAATGGAAGGAGGGACTAGAAAAGTTCAGAAGGAAAGGTGTAGGGCAAAAAATATGCATAAACCTCTCAAATGTATGTATACTAATGCCAGAAGCCTGACTAATAAAACTGGTGAACTGGAATTAGTGATGTGTGAGGAGGATTATGACATAGTGGGAATAACTGAGACATGGCTGGACGATAGCTATGACTGGGCTGTAAATGTACAAGGTTACAATCTGTTCAGAAAGGATCGTCAAAACCGGAGAGGGGAGGGTCTGCCTTTACATAAAGTCCTGTCTAAAGCCCACACTCCGGGAAGACATCTGTGAGGGACACGAAAATGTGGAGTCATTGTGGGTGGAGATAAATGGAGCCAAAAACAATAATAAATTACTAATAGGAGTTTACTATAAACCACCTAATATACCAGAGTCTGCAGAAAATCTATTACTAAACGAGATAAACAAGGCGGCAAACCATAATGAGGTGGTTTTTATGGGGGACTTCAACTACCCAGATATAGACTGGGAAACTGAAACCTGTACATCCCATAAAGGAAACAGGTTCTTGGCAATAGCCAAAGACAATTACCTTTCCCAAATGGTTCAGGACCCCACTAGAGGGACGGCCATACGGGACTTAGTATTAACCAATAGACCTGATAGAACAACAGATGTGCAGGTCGGGGGACACCTGGGAAATAGTGACCATAAAGTAATAACCTTCCAATTATCCTTCAAACGAGAGTTTCTACAGGGAGGAACAAGAATACCGGACTTCAAAAAAGCAAAATTTAGCCAACTAAGAGAGGCCATAGGCCCAATTAACTGGGACATAGTCCTCAAAAATAAAAATACAACCACAAAATGGGAGATTTTTAAAAGCATCGTAACATCTAATTGTGATCGATGCATACCTTATAGAAATAAAAGGCTGATAAACTATAAGGAAAAAAATAGAATATGTAAAAAACTAATAAAAACTGCCAAACTAGAGACCGAGAGATTAATTGCCAAAGAGAGCAAAACTAACCCTAAAATGTTTTTCAATTATATAAATGGAAAAAATATAAATCTTAAGGAGTCGGCCCTCTACATAGCAATGAGGGGAGAGTTGCAGAAAGCGACAAGGATAAAGCTAAGCTATTAAATATTTTCTTCTCCACTGTTTTCACTGAGGAAAATAAACTGTCAGATGAAATGCAAAATGTAAAAGTAAATTCCCCTTTAAAAGTGCCCTGTCTGACCCACGAAGAAGTACAGCAGCGACTTAAAAAGATTAAAATAGACAAATCGCCAGGACCGGGTGGCATACACCCCCGTATCCTAAGGGAATTAAGTGATGTCCTAGCCAGACCCTTATTTTTGATATTCACGGACTCCATACTGACAGGGAATGTTCCACCAGACTGGCGTATAGCAAATGTGGTGCCAATATTCAAAAAGGGTCCAAAAACAGAGCCTGGAAATTATAGGCCGGTAAGTTTAACATCTGTTTGAAGGTTTTGTAAGAGATGCTATGTTGGAGTATCTCAATGAAAATAAGCAAATTACACCATATCAGCATGGCTTCATGAGGGATTGGTCATGTCAAACTAATTTAATCAGTTTCTATGAGGAGGTAAGTTCTAGACTTGACCGGGGTGAATCAGTGGATGTCATATATCTGGACTTCTCCAAAGCATTTGACACTGTACCACACAAAAGGTTAGTATATAAAATGAGAATGCTTGGACTGGGAGAAAATGTCTGTATGTGGGTAAGTAACTAGTTGAGTGACAGAAAACAGAGGGTGGTTATTAACGGTAGATACTCAGATTGGGTCACTGTCACTAGTGGGGTACCTCAGGGGTCAGTATTGGGCCCTATTCTCTTCAATATATTTATTAATGATCTTGTAGAAGGCTTGCACAGTAAAATATCAATTTTTGCAGATGACACTAAACTGTGTAAAGTAATTAACACTGAAGAGGACAGTTTTCTGCTACAGAGGGATCTGGATAGATTGGAGGCTTGGGCAGAAAAATGGCAGATGAGGTTTAACACTGACAAATGTAAAGTTATGCACATGGGAAGGAATAATGCAAGTCACCCGTACATACTAAATGGCAAAACACTCAGTAATATATCAGGGGTCAGTACAGAGATCTCTCCCATCATCTATTTATCCCCAGGACTGTGACTGTGACGAGGGGACATCCTCTGCGTCTAGAGGAAAGAAGGTTTGTACACAAACATAGAAGAGGATTCTTCACGGTAAGAGCAGTGAAACTATGGAACTCTCTGCCCGAGGAGGTGGTGATGGTGAGTACAATAAAGGAATTCAAGAGGGGCCTGGATGTATTTCTGGAGCGTAATAATATTTCAGGCTATAGCTACTAGAGATAGGTCGTTGATCCAGGGAGTTGTTCTGACTGATTGGAGTCGGGAAGGAATTTTTTCCCCTTAAGTGGGGAAAATTGGCTTCTACCTCACAGGGGTTTTTTGCCTTCCTCTGGATCAACTTGCAGAAAACAGGTCGAACTGGATGGACAAATGTCTTTTTTCGGCCTAATATACTATGTTACTATGACAGAAGCAGCCGGATGAATTCTGGGGTTTTCAGAGACATACTGTGTGCTCAAATCCAGCCAAACTGATTGGTCGGCGTTTTATAATACAGATGGAAAATGACCCAAAACATAAAGCCAAAGCAACCCAGGAGTTTATTAAAGCAAAGAAGTGGAATATTCTTGAATGGCCAAGTCAGTCACCTGATCTGAACCCAATAGAGCATTTCACTTGTTAAGACTGAACTTCAGACAGAAAGGCTCACAAACAGTAAAGGCCTGGCCGAGCATTAAAAAGGAGGAAACACAGCATCTGGTGACGTCCATGAGGTCAAGACTTCAGGCGGTCATTGCCAACAAAGGGTTTTCAACCAAGTATTAGAAATTAACATTCTAGTTACAATTATTTTATTTGTCCAATTACTTTTGAGCCCCTGAAATGAAGGGATTGAGTTAAATAAAAAACGCTTTAGTTCCTCAGATTTTTATGCAATCACTTTGTTCAACCCACTGAATTAAAGCTGAAAGTCTGAACTTCAGATTCATCTGAATTGTTTTGTTCAAAATCCACTGTGGCAATGTACAGAACAAAAATTAGAAAAATGTTGTCTCTGTCCAAATATATATGGACCTAACTGTACATTAAAGGGGTTGTGTCACTTCAGCAAATAGCATTTCTTATGTAGAGAAAGTTAATACAAGGCACTTACAGTACTAATGTATTGTTATTACCCATATTGCTTCCTTTGCTGGCTTCATTCATTTCTCCATCACATTAGGGTACTTTCACACTTGTGGAACTTGTATCCGGCAAGCAGTTCCGTCGTCGGAGCTGCCTGCCGGATCCGCCGTTTAGTGTCACAACTGACAGCATTTGTAGACGGATCCGAATGTGGATCCGTCTACAAATGCATTGCATGAACGGATCCGTCCCTCCGCTTGTCATGCGGATGGACGGATCCGTCCTGCACTCTTTTTGACAGTTTTCCCGATCCGTCCTTCAGTTGTTTCGCAATGCTGGATGCGGCACTAATACAAATCAATGCCAGCATTCCGGCGACTGATCAGTCATTTTGGACCGACATAATACCGCAGCATACTGCGGTATTATGTCCGGCCAAAACGCCTGACAGTGACTGAACTGAAGGCATACTGATGCAAACTGAACGGATTTCTATCCATTCAGAACGCATGGGGATATGCCTGATCAGTTCTTTTCCGGCATAGAGCCCTTTTGACGGAACTCTATGCCGGGAAAGAATAACGCAAGTGAAAGTAGCCTTATACATTTCTCATTTCCAGGAGTTATAACCATCACTGTGGCGCAGATACGAGGAGGCCGGGATGGGAGCTGCTGTGCATGCGTGCCTATGTGAGCTTCTATGATCCCAGCCACCAAAGAGGCCGACGCTTTTACCTATAGTGTGCAAGCACGGCCACCACTAATGAATTGCAGAGTGGTCATAAACATGGAAACGAGCAGAGTGTAATGTGATGGAAAAATGAATCGAGCCAGCAAAGCAGGCAATATGGATAATAACAATACATTAGTAAGTGGCTTGTATTAACTTTCCCTACATGATAAATGTCACTTGCTGATGTGACAAAACCCCTTTAAGTCGGGGGATACATGTGTCATTAGAGATGTCCCGAACTATTCGCCGTCGAACGGTTCACGGTGAACATAGCTTCTTCGTGTCCACCACGGCAAGGACGGCATCGATCTTAGATTCATTCTGAAGCTGCAGTGTTAGTAGTTGTAATCGCAATGCGATTAATATAACCTGTATTATTCGCATTGCGAATTCAACTTAGAGCTGGGTTCCTAATGGTTGTATTGCTAGAATATAACGAATAACACGAATATAGCACTATATTCTCAATCTTCATTGATGAAGATTGGCTGTGCGGGCATGCTGGGTGTTGTAGTTTTGCAACAGCTGGAGGCACACTGGTTGGGAAACACTGCTATAGTGTGTAAGCACGGCCACCACTGCTGGATTACACGGTGGTAATAACCACGGATACGTGCTGTGTATAACATGATGGAAAGGAGGCAATATGGACAATCACAATACATTAGTAAGTGCCTTGTATTTACTGCATGATAAATGCCATTTACTGAAGTGAGACAACCCCTTTAACCCCTTTAAGCATAAATGTCTGGCATGAAATTTACCAAATCATAACCTCCTCAGATTGTACATAATCTGCATTATAATTAAAAGGGTTGTCCTACCATAATGACCTATTGCCTATCTACAGGATAGGTGATAAATATCAGATTGCTGGGGTCTGACTGCTGGAACACCCACTCAGGGACGTGCACAGACATTTTAAAGGACAGGGGCTTAAATAAAAAAAAAGGGCACTTGTCACGTGACGTAACAGACGTGCGTCACGCACGTCCTCTACCCAGGCAGCCCCTGCGCTAGCCTTAAAGGACCCTGTCACCCTAACCCTGCACTGGTGAGTGGGCAGACTGTTGAATCAATTGCAGGGCCGGTGCAAGGATTTTTGCCACCCTAGGCAAAAGAAAAGTTTGCCGCCCCCCCCATGTGACATCACAATGCCCCACCCATATGATCTGCCATATTAAAGGGGTTCTGCAGTTTATTTAAACTGATCGCAGGGGTCCGACACCTGGGACCCCCGCCAATCAGCTGTTTGAGAAGACAGCTGCGCTGGCAGTAGAGCCTCCGCCTTCTCGCAGTGACGTCACGATTAGTATCATTGGCCTGGGTGGGGCTAAGCTTCATTCAAGTGAACAGAGCTTAACCCCGCCAAGGCCAGTGATACTAGTCGTGACGTCACTGCGCCTGCGGTAAACAGCGAGAAGGCCGGTGCTACTGCAGCGCCGCTGCCTCTCAAACAGCTGATCGGCGGGGTCCCGGGTGTCAGACCCCTGCCGATCAGATGCTGATGATCTATCCAGAGGATAGATCATCAGTTGCAACAAACTGCAGAACCCCTTTAACTAACGCCAGTTCTCTCTTCCCCCTTGTCATTCTCTCCCCTCTTGTCATTCTTCACACTCCCCCACTTGTCATTCTTCCTCCCCCCACACTTATCATTCTCTCCCCTCTTGTCATTCTCTCCCCCTCTTGCCATTCTTCACACTCCCTTGTCATTCTTCACACTCCCCACCCTTGTCATTCCCTTCCCCCTTGTCATTCTCTCTCCCTTGTCATTCTCTTTCTCCCCTTGTCATTCTCTCTCCCCCTCTCCTTTGTCATTCTCTTTCCCTCTTTTTATTCTCCCCCTCTCCTTGTCATTCTCTTTCCCCTCTTTTTATTCTCCCCCTCTCCTTGTCATTCTCTTCCCCTCTTTTATTCTCCCCTCCCCTTGTCATTCTCTTTCTCCCTCCGAGCCCCCCTCCTCTCTCTAGTGTAGCGGCCGAGCTCTTTATGCTCCACGGGTACAGGAGCTTTAGTTTCCTGTACTCGGGGGACTGACATGAAGTGCACACTCTGTGCGCACTTCATGTCAGTCGGCCGGGTACAGGAGACCATCGAACGGTTCACGGTGAACATAGCTTCTTCGTCGGTCCACCACGGCAAGGACGGCATCGATCTTAGATTCATTCTGAAGCTGCAGTGTTAGTAGTTGTAACGCAATGCGATTAATATAACCTGTATTATTCGCATTGCGAATTCAACTTAGAGCTGGGTCTCCTAATGGCTGTATTGCTAGAATATAACGAATAACACGTAATATAGCACTATATTCTCAATCTTCATTGATGAAGATTGGCTAGCGGGCATGCTGGGTGTTGTAGTTTTGGCAACAGCTGAGGCACACTGGTTAAACACTGCATAGTGTGTAGCTAACGGCCACCACTGCTGGATTACACGGTGGTAATCAACCACGGATACGTGCTGTGTATAACATGATGGAAAGGAGGCAATATGGACAATCACAATACATTAGTAAGTGCCTTGTATTTACTGCATGATAAATGCCATTTACTGAAGTGAGACAACCCCTTTAACCCTTTAAGCATAAATGTCTGGCATGAAATTTACCAAATCATAACCTCCTCAGATTGTACATAATCTGCATTATAATTAAAAGGGTTGTCCTACCATAATGACCTATTGCCTATCTACAGGATAGGTGATAAATATCAGATTGCTGGGGTCTGACTGCTGGAACACCCACTCAGGGACGTGCACAGACATTTTAAAGGACAGGGGCTTAAATAAAAAAAAAGGGCACTTGTCACGTGACGTAACAGACGTGCGTCACGCACGTCCTCTACCCAGGCAGCCCCTGCGCTAGCCTTAAAGGACCCTGTCACCCTAACCCTGCACTGGTGAGTGGGCAGACTGTTGAATCAATTGCAGGGCCGGTGCAAGGATTTTTGCCACCCTAGGCAAAAGAAAAGTTTGCCGCTTCCATGTGACATCACAATGCCCCACCCATATGATCTGCCATATTAAAGGGGTTCTGCAGTTTATTTAAACTGATCGCAGGGGTCCGACACCTGGGACCCCGCCAATCAGCTGTTTGAGAAGACAGCTGCGCTGGCAGTAGAGCCTCCGCTTCTCGCAGTGACGTCACGATTAGTATCATTGGCCTGGGTGGGGCTAAGCTTCATTCAAGTGAACAGAGCTTAACCCCGCCAAGGCCAGTGATACTAGTCGTGACGTCACTGCGCCTGCGGTAAACAGCGAGAAGGCCGCGGTGCTCCTAGCGCCGCTGCCTTCTCAAACAGCTGATCGGCGGGGTCCCGGGTGTCGGACCCTGCCGATCAGATGCTGATGATCTATCCAGAGGATAGATCATCAGTTGTAACAAACTGCAGAACCCCTTTAACTAACGCCAGTTCTCTCTCCCCCCTTGTCATTCTCTCTCCCCTCTTGTCATTCTTCACACTCCCCCACTTGTCATTCTTCCTCCCCCACACTTATCATTCTCTCCCCTCTTGTCATTCTCTCCCCTCTTGCCATTCTTCACACTCCCCCTTGTCATTCTTCACACTCCCCACCCTTGTCATTCCCTTCCCCCTTGTCATTCTCTCTCCCCTTGTCATTCTCTTTCTCCCCTTGTCATTCTCTCTCCCCCTCTCCTTTGTCATTCTCTTTCCCTCTTTTTATTCTCCCCCTCTCCTTGTCATTCTCTTTCCCCTCTTTTATTCTCCCCCTCTCCTTGTCATTCTCTTTCCCCTCTTTTTATTCTCCCCCTCCCTTGTCATTCTCTTCTCCCCCTCCAGCCCCCCTACCTCTAGTGTAGCGGCCGAGCTCTTTATGCTCCACGGGTACAGGAGCTTTAGTTTCCTGTACCCGAGGGGACTGACATGAAGTGCACACTCTGTGCGCACTTCATGTCAGTCCGGCCGGGTACAGGAGACAGATGCTCCTGTACCCGCGGACCTTAAAGAGCTCGGCCACGCTACAATGGAGTGACAGGAGGGAGCGCTGAGCGCTTCCCTCCTGTCAGCTCCTCTCTTCATGGTGCGCCCTCATGGACGCACCAGCCCGGGCAGTGCTGCAGCTGCCTGAGGCTCAATTCAGAGCGCTCGGTGGCTGCAGCATGAGGCGGGGCCGGCGCTCCTAGCGGCGCCCCTTCCCAAGGGGCGCTCTACGCGGCGGCCTATTCCGCGTATAGGACGCGCCGGCCCTGATCAATTGTATCTGTGAATAAATTGCGCTGCCGCTGGCAGGATGGACCACATACCTCTTACATCCAGTGACATCTCCTGTCATGTAGACCTTCTCTTTCCTCTTTTCCTCCATTTGAACCAGACCGCCATGGCAAATTCTTTCAGCCGCATCTTGTCTCTACAGAGTTTATAATACAGACACGTTAGATTTCTTAATGTTTCCATCCCCCTCCCCATCCTGCTGCCACTCCCAATACTGCGCCCGTGGAACTCCCCAATGTCCCAGGTACTATACTGCTGAAAAATACTGACCCCAATAGACATAATTGTGGTCATTTATCAAAGTGGTGTAAAAGAGAAGTGTATTTCCAAAAGAGCTGTCAAAAATAAAAGGTGGAACCTGATTGGTTGCTATGGGCGACTAAGCCAGTTCTACTTTACACCAGTTTGATAAATTACCCCAAATGACCCTATAGTGTCCACAGCAACTATAATGTCCCCTAGAGTGCCCCCAGTAATAATAACACCCTATATTGTGCTTCAGGCAATAATCCCTGTATAGTGTCCCCAAAAATAATAGCAATGCCCCTACAGTGCCTCCCCAATAGAAACGCCCCAATATAGTAATTTCCCCCCACACACAGTGATTGCCCCCACACACAGTGATTGCCCCCACACACAGTGATTGCCCCCACACACAGTGATTGCCCCCACACAGTGATTGCCCCCACACAGTGATTGCACACACACAGTAATTTGTCCCCACACAGTAATTTGTCCCCACACAGTAATTTGTCCCCACACTGCCCCCACATAGTAATTTGTCCCCACACACAGTAGTTTCCCACACATTTCTGGGCCTGGCACTGGCAGCACTGCAGCACATCTTGAATCCCCCTCCCCCATGGCGTCTCCTCCGACCGGGCGACCCCTCCATGATGGCACAGTGACAGACTGACAGTGGCACTCACTCGAGCACCACACAAGTTCACTCACCGGTTATGAGCACCACTAGTAGTTACACGCAGTCACAGGCTCTGAACTTGAAATCAGCTCAGCTCCAGACTCCCGCCACCCCCACGCCTGACAGTGACTGAACTGAAGGCATACTGATGCAAACTGAACGGATTTCTATCCATTCAGAACGCATGGGGATATGCCTGATCAGTTCTTTTCCGGCATAGAGCCCTTTTGACGGAACTCTATGCCGGGAAAGAATAACGCAAGTGAAAGTAGCCTTATACATTTCTCATTTCCAGGAGTTATAACCATCACTGTGGCGCAGATACGAGGAGGCCGGGATGGGAGCTGCTGTGCATGCGTGCCTATGTGAGCTTCTATGATCCCAGCCACCAAAGAGGCCGACGCTTTTACCTATAGTGTGCAAGCACGGCCACCACTAATGAATTGCAGAGTGGTCATAAACATGGAAACGAGCAGAGTGTAATGTGATGGAAAAATGAATCAAGCCAGCAAAGCAGGCAATATGGATAATAACAATACATTAGTAAGTGGCTTGTATTAACTTTCCCTACATGATAAATGTCACTTGCTGATGTGACAAAACCCCTTTAAGTCGGGGATACATGTGTCATTAGAGATGTCCCGAACTATTCGCCGTCGAACGGTTCACGGTGAACATAGCTTCTTCGTGTCCACCACGGCAAGGACGGCATCGATCTTAGATTCATTCTGAAGCTGCAGTGTTAGTAGTTGTAATCGCAATGCGATTAATATAACCTGTATTATTCGCATTGCGAATTCAACTTAGAGCTGGGTTCCTAATGGTTGTATTGCTAGAATATAACGAATAACACGAATATAGCACTATATTCTCAATCTTCATTGATGAAGATTGGCTGTGCGGGCATGCTGGGTGTTGTAGTTTTGCAACAGCTGGAGGCACACTGGTTGGGAAACACTGCTATAGTGTGTAAGCACGACCACCACTGCTGGATTACACGGTGGTAATAACCACGGATACGTGCTGTGTATAACATGATGGAAAGGAGGCAATATGGACAATCACAATACATTAGTAAGTGCCTTGTATTTACTGCATGATAAATGCCATTTACTGAAGTGAGACAACCCCTTTAACCCCTTTAAGCATAAATGTCTGGCATGAAATTTACCAAATCTTAACCTCCTCAGATTGTACATAATCTGCATTATAATTAAAAAGGGTTGTCCTACCATAATGACTTATTGCCTATCTACAGGATAGGTGATAAATATCAGATTGCTGGGGTCTGACTGCTGGAACACCCACTGATCATGAAAGAAGGGTCCTGAGACATTCAATTACATTACCGCCAATCTATATACACAAGGGTCTTAAGACCACGTTCCCTTGATCATGGGGGTCCCAGCAATCAGACCCCCTTCAATCAGACACATCACCTATCGTGTCATAGCTGTTGGACCTTTTCATATTCCCTATCTTTAAAGGTTTTCTTTGGGTGTTAAAAAAATAAAATTAAATTAAAATTAAAAATCTGGCCCAAAATATGTGTCAAACTAAAATAGAAATGCTCACCTGTTAAAGGGCCTGTGTCCACTTTTCTAGTTATCCTCTATCTACAGGATCGGGGATAACTAAGTGATCTGTGGGGGTCTGAACGCTGGAGCCCCCACTGATCCCCCTTCTTGATTGAGTGGCAGGTTGAGCATATACCCTGCCTCTCCATCCATTTTTTATGGGGTCACTGGAGATGGCAGAATACAGCACTGGCTATTTGCAGTGGTCCCAAAGAGTATTAATGGAGCAGCAGACCGTATGTGTGGCTGCCACACCATCAAAAACGGGGAACAGGACCATTCCTGGGATCAGTGGGGGTCGCAGAATTGGACCCCACAAATCATATAGTTATGCCCTATGGTGTGGAGAGGATAACTTGAAAACCTAGACAACCCCTTTAAATCCTCCACCACTCCACCACCAGTATCTCTTTACATGGCAGTAGTGATACCTGTAAATACTGAATATCATCACTACCGCCATGTAAACCATATGTGTCAATACTGGAGAATGGGACGCACTGTGCAGAATTTTTCAGTTATAAGTTCAACCCCCTTTGCAGGTCACAACGTTTAACAAAGCCCAAGCATAGGTGCTAGAGGAGCAAAGTGAGCAAAGGGCACAAACAAAGGGTCAGACTCATAACTGACACAGAGGCATTAGGGTCACCTGAGGCAGGGTGATAGTGGGGATCCTGGAGCAGGGGTATTAGGGGGGAAAGTGGAGAAGAGGCAGTATTAGGGGTGCATTTAGAGTGGGGGCATTGGGGGGGGCATCTGAAGCTGTGGCACTTATGGTGGTGCACCTAAAGCAAAGGCATTGGGGGGACCTAGGGCAGAGTCCCCCAATGACACTCTGAACTCTGCAGAGAGCAGCACACACCCCCTATTTCCCCCTTACAGTCTCCTACAGCTCACTACTGTCACACACCTGAAAAATCAGCCTAGCTCCGCAGAGGAGTTCTTCTCTCCAGCAACCACAGTTTTCTGACAGTAGGGAGGGCAGGAGGATGGCCAGACATGTTCTCTCCTCCTTCACTGCCAGCAGCCCGGGAGGTTTAGAAGATACTGTGGGGCCTCCTGTACAATGTATACCAGTAGGAGGCTGCATCACTGTGCGATACTGCCACCTAGTGGTTACAATAATTATCTCTCATCCTTATCTCCGGGCGCAGGAGACTGGGGGCCTACAGAGGAATCCCCCACCTCCCCTGTGTGCCAGTCCGAGCCTGCTTATCTCTACCATATTGTAAAAATGTAGGTAGAGAACCTCTTTTAACAATTGCAAGGATATCAAATCTGACCAACCAATACTGTCAAATCTAATCTAAAAAAAATTCTGAAAGGACATCAAATACAAGGATGAGGTTTGGACCTGGAAACATGAAAGCAAATCACCGTGGCCCAGACTTACCAATGTGTCTGCACTTAGAATCTGTATAAAAAGTGGGATAATTTTGGTGCAACTAAGATTTCTTCAAATTGTTCAGATCACTTAAAAAGGGGATTCGACTTGGTAGGAAGGAGTGAGGCCTAAGATACGACATTTTGTATCCAAATTTTACCACAGTTTACTGGTGTAAAATTCTGTCTCAAAATAAGTCAACCAATAGTTGGTATAGAGTCAGAGAAAAGTGTCTATCCCTGCACTAGATTTATCATCCCGCCTGAGCCCCTGTGATATATCTAATCTAGACAGCCTTAGGCTACTTTCACACTAGCGTTTTTGCTAGATCCGGCAGGGTTCCGGAAAAACGCTTCCGTTACTGATAATACAACCATCTGCATCTCCGTCATGAACGGATCCGGTTGTATTATCTGTAACATTGCCAAGACGGATCCATCATGAACTCTACTGGAAGTCAATGGAGGACGGATCCGTTTTCTAATGTGTCAGAGAAAACGGATCCGTCCTCATTGACTTACATTGTGGGTCATGACCCAGGACCGCTACCCAGGACGGTTTGCTGCGGTTTGCTCTCCGGTATGAGAACGGAACGGAATGCATTTTGGAGCATTCCGTTCTGTTCAGTTACATTTTGTCCCCATTGACAATGAATGGGGGCAACACCAAAGCATTTTTTTCCAGTATTAAGACCCTATGACGGAACTCAATACCGGAAATCATTAACGCTAGTGTAAAAGTAGCCTAAGTGACCTTTTAAAGGATTGTCTGGGTTCTCAATAAAGTAACCTATCATTATGATGGATTGTGAATCAGAACAGTGGGGGTCAGCTTTATTTCAAGTGAATGGGAGGTAAGCTGCAGCAACCTGACACGACCACTATGCAGTGAATAGAGTTGGGCGTCTGGCTCCATCCTCTGTCTTTATTTTTTGGGCCAACGACTGCTAAGAACTGGTTTGAGAGGGACCCAACAGTTGAAAAATGATCCATTGGTGGGATAATAAGTCATGATGATGTTGAGTTCCGGTAAGAGGGGGAGTGTTCGGTCTGGGAAATGCAGCCATCACACAGAGTGTGAAATTAGCCTAAAGAAAAGTCATCCACATCTAGAACCCAGACAACCTCTTTAATTATTATTGGGATATCATAATGCATTATGACCTCATGCAACACCAGTATGACATCATGATGTATTCATTACTATACAAGTCCACAATGCCTTATGACATCATACCATATGTTAATTAGAAACAAATATATAAATCTTATATATAATAAAGGATATAATAAATATGTATCAAAACAAGTTGCAATATTTGATCAAATGAGAAAACTGTTTCTCTGCTAATCCCCATTTCTAGGGATAAACTTCACTCAGCTATCCTCTGCTCTCTGACATGTTGCTCACAGTCAGACTGTCGTTCAGTTTTCTCAGTTGCTCATATATTGCACCTTATTTTAATACATAAATATCATATCCTTTATAGTATATTAGGTTTATATATTAATGTGAACATTTATTTCTGGATAAGTGACATCATTTTAGCATTTGTGATAAAGAGTTTACATCACTTCTTCCATCATCCATTAAAAGTATGCCTATTTCCAATTCCAACTTGAGTACCTGAGGAAAAGCTTGGTGCAACTTTGAAATGCGTAGAGCAGTCTGATTTCATCAAGTTTTTATACTATCTTAGTAGCAGCGTCCTGTAATCCTGCTTTTTATACGTTTATTGTTTTGGATACAGAAAAGCATTATTATGACATCATAAAACACCATTGTGAAATCATAGTGCATCATTTATTTTATCCCTTATTGCATGTATAGCTCTTTCCTGATAGCTGCCCCGTGTAAAAGGTGCCACAGATCACTCGCTGAATGAGCTCACTGCATCTGTTATGCTGCACATACGATCACTGTTTGCCAGCAGTAGATTGCCTGTGTAAATAGTGTATCTGCATGAGAATGAATGACCACAGTAGAGATTATTCATTCTTATGCAGAGGAGATTGTTGTGCAGTGAGCCAGAGGCCACCACTGAAGATGAGAATTGACTTAGGCCCCATGCACACGACCGTTGTTTGTTTCCGCGTCCGTTCCGTTTTTTTTCACTGATAGGATGCTTCCCCATTCATTTCAATGGGTCCGTCAAAAAATGCGGATGGTCAACCGCTTTTGTTCCGCATCCGTGATCCGTGTTTTCATTCCGTCAAAAAAATAGTGCATGTCCTATTTTTTTCACGTTTGCGGACAAGGATAGGCATTTTTACAATGGATCTGCCATAAAAATCGGATCCGTCAAAAAAAACGGTCCGTCATCCGTTTTTTTTGACGGACGCAAAATTTCAAGGAGGAGCGGACGCGGAGGCAGGCAACGGTCGTGTGCATGTAGCCTAAATGTCATGTATAGCCATGCAAGTTAATATTATGCTATGTTTTCTAGTCTGTAGTTATGTTAAAGGGCTATTCTGCTGGTGCTGGTCACATGTCCAGACTCCAAAATTACACTCTACTGGATGACTAACAGGAGACCAAGCCCTGAGCCTACTGGGAGATGCACCAGCCAGAAGTAAAGGGGGTATTCCAACTTTTTTGAACTTATGACCTATCCTCTGGATAGGTCATCAGTATCTTATCAGTGGGGTTAGACACCTGGGACCCCCACCGTTCAACTGTTTGAAAAGGCACCAGAACTCAAAGTAGCGCCTTCCATTTGATAGTGGCTGTGCTTGGTATCGCAGCTCATTTCAATGGGGCTGAGCTGCTCCTAGGCCACGTGACTGATGAACGTGTCATCACTAGACTAGGGAAAGCTGCAAGAAGCCAACAGCACTACTGTGTGTGCCGGTGCCTCCTCAAACAGCTGAACGATCAGATACTGATGACCTATCCGGAGGATAGGTCATCAGTTCAAAAATCTTGGAATCCCCCTTTTACTTCTGGCTGGTGCATCTCCCGGCAGGCCCAGTTCCCTGGCCTTGGTCTCCTATTAGTCAGCTAGTAGAGTGTAATGGATGTAGTCCAGCACCAGCAGGAACCCGAATCCAGTGTGGAAAACGGACAAGAGATCGAGGCTTGAAAGAAACTTCCTGCAACTCATCCACTTTGAGAGCACAGAAAGGAGCTCTACTGAAGGCTGAGCAGCCATATTGGTCGGTGTCAGGACTGCTGCCTGTGAAGATAAGGGTGGGTTCACACTAGCGTTATGGATTCCGTTATTGCTTTCCGTTATAACATGGTTATAGCGTAAAATAACGGAATGCCCAGACAGAATGCAAAACGGAAGCATTTAAAAGGCATTCTGTTTGCTTTCCATCATAATACAAGTCTAAGGAAAAGCATAACGAATCCGTCTGGGTCCCGTTATGCAAGACGGAAAACAAAGTCCCGTTATGCTTTCCCCTAGACTTGTATTATGACGGAAAGCAAACAGAATGCCTTTTAAGGCTTCCGTTTTGCATTCCATCATAATAGAAGTCTACGGGCAAAAGAACGGATCCGTCCTTCCGTCTTATGGATTCCGTTATGTTCTGTTATAACGGAAGGCCATAACGGAAACCATAACGCTGGTGTGAACCCACCCTAATGCAAGTATTTTGGCTGATGGACTGCACAGCATATTAGACTAGGTCCCTAGTCACATAGGAGAGAGGCAGATTACAGGTCTGATAAAGGTCTGCACCCTGCAGTGGGCATTGCAGAACCGCCTTTTGGAGAGATTATTGCACCGCCAGTCTGGATTAGAGTGAAGCAGAGTGCATCTGGATGTGGCTTGTGGAGTTAATTCGCTTCGTGTCGGACGTTTATTGAAAATAAGAGCTGTGCCTGCGTTCACCACTAAATGTAGAGGCATACTGGTGGTTTAATGGTGCAATTCAGCAGTTGTGCTCTTACTCCATCTTTGCTCCACACCTACCATGGATCCCTACCCTGCACCTCATCACAACCCCAACACCAAGGCCATCCCCCCTTACATTGGGCAGAAGATGTCTTTCCGGGAGAAAAACAGTGTGTCCCCTCTTCACTGTGCACACAGCCCTAGGGGAGCACCGTAGTGACTACTACTCTCATCCTCCCAGGCATTGCAATTGCCTGTGCATCAGCAAGTGTAATAGGGCCTTTACATAGTGGACCATCATTGTAATGATTGGACAAGACTTGCCCCCAGCATAAAGGGTGCTCGGTGTAATGGCTCTATGCTAGGAGGATATTGGGGGTTGTCCTGAGTGAAGCCCCAGAGCTTTGGCAAAGTTGTAGTAGTATAGTGTGACATTTAAAGCAGTAATAAAGACATTTACGTTGCTGCTTTTATCTGGAGGTATATCTCCCTGGAAATGGGTATTTACATGAACCATATCCTCATATTATCTACGCATCACTCCCTGCTTATTGCACCACTCCATGACAACCGCACCGAGCGCCCTGTGCTGACTTCTCCAGCCTGTAGGGGGCGAGCTCGCGGCTGCGCAGTGACTGCGGAGTGGGAGGGAGTGTTTGGCGTCCCCGTTGCTATGGTCACTGGGCGCCTCGGTCACTGCAGTCCACACAGCGAGCTCCCGGACTTCCTCTCCTTGGCATTAGGTTCAGGTAACGCACTGTATATGGTTTACTATTTACTAAGAGCTAGACTTAGTTTATGGACCTGTTCCTAGGAGAAAACATATGCGTTGTAAGGCTTCACCGCCCCCCGGCGATGCACTCAATTAAGATGGCAATAACTCAGCATCCCAGAAGGATCAACCCTAGAAGGGGTTAAGGTCAGCTGTCATCAAGTCCAGGTTTTACTAAACTTCTTGAGACATTATCATGTGCCCTGTATATAAGACAGCAGCAGATACAGTTTCCAAATGGTCACTTGTGTTTTTTAATACTGAGTCTATCCAGCTTTCTGTCCTTATAGTCAGATGTTGGCTGTCATTTTCGTTCAGATTATAAAATGTCCGTTTGCCTTTGCTAAATGTCATACATAAAGAGGAGAGATTTGGTCCGATCTTCTAAAACAACTCCATTTGTTGGCTTCAATATAAAAAGACAGGTACAAGAAAACTTGCCTCTAAGGTCCAAAAAATCTCCTATGCGCTTCACACTAAGGGCTTGTACACACGACTGTGCCGTTTTTGCGGTCCGCAAATTTGCGGAACGGAGCGTGCTGCCCTTTATATAATTGCCTATTCTTGTCCGCTAAACGGACAAGAATAGGACATGACTTCATAATTTTTGGGGGGGCCACGGAACGGAGCAGCAGATGCAGACAGCACACGGAGTGCTGTCCGCATCTTTTGCGGCCCCATAGAAGTGAAAACCACGGTCATATGAACGAGCCCTAACCATGTTTATAATAAAAGCATCCAATTAGGCCTCTTTCACACGGGCGTTGCGGGTGCACTCCGTCAAACAGTGCGGGTGCGTTGCGGGAATCGCCGCGATTTTTCCCTGCGAGTGCAAAGCGCTGTCATGCGTTTTGCACGCGCGGGAGAAAAATCGGCACTTTTGGTACCCAGACCCGACGCATAAACAAGTACTTGAGCTTTTTTTGGGGAGTTTGTCGCGCGTTTTGTGATTGACACCACAGTAGTCAATCACAAGAATGTGCGTACGAACGCGCGTTTCCTATTTGCAAAACGCGCTGAAATACGCGCGACAAAAACACGCGTTTTAAGAATGCTCAGGTCTGAACCCAGGGTTAAAGAGGTTTACAACTTTTCAGAAAAAATCCCTTCTGGCAAATATATGGATAGCAAAGATCGTCACTTCTACCTGGAATCCTCCTAAGGGACCAGTATGTGTGGGACCAGTATATGGGGGACCCCCCACCAACCATACACTTATTGACAGTGGGGAAGAGCAGCCCTCACTCACTTTAAGTGACTGAGGGCTACCCTTCTCCACCACTGTCCGGCATACATTGGTGCCCCACATACTGGTGACCCCCACAGAGCTGCACCAATCACAATTAGATCTCACCCCCTCACAGACTAATCACATTCCGACTCCATCACCACTGCACCCGCCAAAGTAGTCAGATAGCTTGTCGTAACCGAACCCCCTACCCCAAACCCCCAGAAATCATTTTCAGGCTCATCACTCCTTCCCCCAAAGTAGTCAGAAAGCTGGTTTCCCTTCATAACCAGCCTCTACTATCCCCCCAACAATTGCATTCAGGCTCACCAACCTCCCCCCAACCCTAATCTGGTCACAGTGATGATCATTTCCCCATCTCCCTAAACTCACAATCCTGCCCCCCATCAATCTGGTCACATGCTTGTTCCCTCTTCTCCCCCAGCTCATCTTCCTCCCCCCACCGCAAATCTGGCCATATGCTCATTCCCCCATCTCCTAGACTAACCCTTCCCCCCCTCCCCAATCTGGTCACATGCTCGTTTCCCCATCTGAGGAGGAGGAGACGTGCAGCGGTGAGGTACAGTAGATGCCAGCCAGAAGCGTAGCAACGTGCTTTCGCTCCTCTGTGGAGTCCAGGGTGGGAAGCGTGAGGGGCCGGTCTAGCAGACTCGTCGTGCATGACACGTCCTAAGATCTTTACTTTCAGTGTTCCAGCGCGGCAGTGGGGCATCCAACAAATGGCGACAAGACTGAAAAGTGCCAGCAGAATGGGGTCTGCGTGCCACCCCTGGCATGTGTGCCGCAGGTTGCCGACCCCTGAACTAGCGTTTTCAATTCCGGTATTGAGATCCGTCATAGGATCTCAATAGTGGAAGAAAACGCTTCAGTTTTGTCCCCATTCATTGTCAACGGGGACAAAACTAAACGAAACGGGAATGCGCTAAAATGCTTTCCGTTCCGTTTGGCTGTCCTCCCAAGAAGCGTTTTTCTGTATGCGATGTGGCGTGGAGCAAGACAGATCCATCCTGACACACAATGTAAGTCAATGGGGACAGATCCGTTTTCCCTGACACAATAGAAAACTGATCCGTCCCCCATTGACTTTCAATAGTGTTCATGAACGATCCGCCATGGCTATAGAAGACATAATACAATCGGATCCGTTCATGACGGATGCATGCAGTTGTATTATTGTAACGGAAGCGTTTTTGCAGATCTAAGACGGATCCACAAAAAACGCTAATGTGAAAGTAGCCTAACAGGACAATGGTGGAGACCGCATGGGATGAGGGTTTTATAGGGCTGTGACATCACAGGGGATGGGTAGCTATGGATTGGCTGGCTGCACGGCATTATGGGTGATCTCCTGTTCCCAGGCTTCTTATTTTCACTTTGTAACTCTCATCCAGCTATTTTAGGAAAAACTGATTAGTTCCAACGAAGCTCGAATAAATTCTGATTAGTTGCGAATCAAAGTTTTCCTAAACTTCGGACTGAATTCCTCTTCATATGCTTCGCTTTGCTCAACATTACATACAATCCATATGGACCGAAACAGAATTTAAAATGAAATGAACTAAGCTGGAAGCTCTGAGTGCCCAGTATAGGCAAATAGGACAAGAGCAATTACATAGGATGCACTGAAATCACCCTGTATGTAGTGAGCAATGTATATTCAATGTATGTTAAAAGGGTTTTATTTATGAAAATAGGGCATTCGGACCAAAGACATTCCTGGCATATCCACAGATGTCCTTGTTTGGAATATGTCTTTATGCAATGTATACTGCAAAGTCCGGGTTCACATATATATCTGCTGTAGTTTCCCTCTGGCATACGGCAAAAACACCCGAGGGAAACTGATGCCAGAGCTGATCCTATAGATTTCTGTGGAGTCATGCATGGCATTCGGCAATCAGTTTGGACGCTGGAGGTCTCCAAGTGCATGCAGCATTTTTCTATCTTGTGCTGTCAGACTAAAGTACATAAAACAATGAGCCCAGCCCAATACACTTTGGGGCACATTTATTAAGTCCAGCGTTTTAGACGCCTCTTTATAACTTTGTCGGATCCACAGCCGCTTCTAAATGTAGGACAACTTCCGAGCTGTCTTACATTTAGACCATTTTCTACACCTAAAACAGGTGTAGAAAATGATGAATCCCTGCCCACTCCACGTCCACTTTTTTAGATCTGGCGTGAGCGGGGAAAAGGGCAAAGGGCCTAATTTAGGCGTATTTCTGTTTAATAAATGACCCCCTTTATGTTTAAACCTTTAGCAACCACCAATATGCCTTTTTACGGTGGTCACTAAGGGGCCTTAGGATGGGCCACTACCTTTTTATAGTGGCCCACAGTTCTCCTGTGCAGTGGAGAGCGGGGCTCAGCTCTCACATGAGAGCCAGGTTCCTGCTATAACAGCCCCAAGCTGAAGCACTGATCCGGGCTGTTTAACCTTAGATACCACAGCCAATAGCGACCACACCATCTACACAGTATACAGAGGGAGCGGGTTCCCTTTGTATCCAATCGGCATCTTGCTGCAAATGATATTGCAGGATGCCAATGTCTGTGCACGGCAGGCTGGTACATATTGAAGGCCCGAGGCCTGCTTGCTATGTATCCTAGCAGGCGGCGTCTCTCTGATGCCGCCTACTGGTGAATGACAGTATAGCACTGACAGTATAATTCTCTTGTACTGTTTATGAAGTTATGTAATTATAAAATCGCTCAAAAGATCACCTATTATAGTCCCTTGCTGGACTATTAAATGGTTAAAAAAGTATAAAAATATACTTTTTTTCCATTAAAAAAACACTTTTCAATGGAAAAAATTGCAACATTAAAACACCTTCTACATATTTGGTATCGCCACGTCCATAATGGCCTGCTCTACACAGTTATCATGTAATTTATCCCATATGATGAATGTTGTAAAACAAAATGGCAGAATTGCTTATTTTTGGTTATTCATCACACACACACAAAAAATGAATAAAAAGCGGTCAAAAAGTATTATTAAACTACAAGTCAGCCTGCAAAAATCAAGCCCTCACGCAGATCTGTAAAAAGAAAAAGAAAAAAGTTATGGGTCTTGGGTTGCAGCAATGCAAAAACATTTTCTTCTTTTTGAAAACAAAGTTTTTTTAGTCCAAAAGTAGTAAAACGTAAAAAAAAATATGTGTTTGATATCGCTGTTATTGCACCGACCCAGAGAATAATGTTATCATGTTATTTATGCCGAAAAGTAAATGTCACAAAATTTATAATGTAAAAACGGTAGCAGTATTGCTGTTTTTTCCATTCCCCCGAAAGAGTTGATAAAAGTTAATTAGTAAGTTCTGAGTGTCCCCAAATGGTCCCGGTAGCGGCACAGTGGTTAATCTGGCACAGTTTGTGCCTGCCTAGTCTAAGGTAACCCTGTTTTAATCTCCTTTATTATATACTGCTTATCTCTGACATTCCCGGTATAGATATAGATTTTCAAATAAGCTTTATTGATAAAGAAAATTACTTACATGCTCATATTTTCTTACAGATGGAGCTGTCATCTCTTGATTCAACTCAGTGGCCCCCAAAGTCTAATAATAATGTAATGGATACTCCACGGACAAGTAATCTAAAATTTCTACGGGCTAAAAGACTGAATTATTTTTGTGGAAAAAGTTCCCAGAATCCTTTATCCAAGACAGAAGAATCACAAAATGTAGGGCAAACCACGAAGACTGCAACACCACGTAGATGCCTTTCAGCACCCACCTCAAACCACGTTACTGCAGATAATAATGTGCCTAAAAAAATGAATGCTGAAGCAACAACTATGTCTCTAAATAGAGAAAAATCTCTAGACGCCCCAGAAGAAGCAAAACCACCATCATCAACTTCTCCTCAAGATAAGCACGCAAACCTAGGAAAAGACCACCTTATGGATTCTCCTGCTCCTCGCACACTGCACTTACCTACAACAAAAATGGAAATAAAGGAACCTACCAAGCACCATAACTTACAGTCAGTAGCAGAAATATCCCGTGAGCCTAACAAATCTATCACTAATAGTTTACAACTCAAAATATCAAATCCTCCAGTTCCCTCTATACAGCATTTTCTGCAACCAGTAACAAAGCAAAAGGCTAAGGATATGCTTACACAGCATGGTCCGGAAGCAGAGCTGGAGAAATCTGGGGGCAAAGTGTTGTTTGCAGGCAACGTCTTGCAATCATCTGACAAGGAATCTGAGATTAAAGGTTCTCCAACATACTATGACCCACTGGATACACCAAAACAAGTCAAGGAAGGAAGGTATTTATTTACAAAACCAGAATCAGATGAAGTCGATGTACTTTCTACTCACCGAAGTCTATTAAGGAGTAGCTTTGTCACAGACTTAGATCAGGACTATTTAGAAGACTTGTCTGTGCCAGAAAGAGAAAAACTTCAACATGTTATGACCTGGGCTAAAAAATTCTTAGACAAATGCAATGGTGGAGAGGTGATATCTCACAATAGTGATACTTTGTCAAAAAACATGGATGAAGATATTTCTTTTGAATGCACTGAAAGTTCTAGAGTCACTGATAAATACCTGAAGTTAAATAGTGTGGGGTTCGATGAGTATGAATTTAAAAAACACCCTTGTATTGGTGATGAACCCAAGAAATCTGATCCAGGCCAGTTACAGTTGTTAAAAAGTCCCAGAAGTTTGTATAAACCGAAATCAAAAAGTAAAACAGCACAACTAGATTCCTTCTTAGCTGAATCTACGCCTAATTTCCATCATAGTGACCATGAAGAGGTTGACAATTTTTCTGCATCTTCATGCAGTGTATTTCCTAAACTGGTGAAGAACAGGGATGTAAAGAGTGCCTTCAACATTAAGGGCTATGACAGTTTAGGAGAACAATTTTTTGACAGCATCAAACAAGGCCATATGGATAGGGATGATGTTTTCAGAAATCGGACCAAGCCCAACCGATCTCATTATAACACACATACTCTTAAAGATACCAAACCAGGTCCAGCCTTAAAGGACAGTTATATAGATCGAGAAGATGACTTAAGCTCACCGGACTCCTGTCTTGATACTGAAAGACTTAACTCTCTACTAGAAGACCTTGAAGGGATAGAGAAAGACTTAAAAAAGACTGGAGAAACTGATGGTGCAAGAACAGACAGAACATTTTTAGTGAAAAACAATGCACAGCCTGATGCCAACACTTATATCTCAGTGTCGGGGAAGATTCCAGACAGTTTGCAACCAGCTTTACCCAGGGTTGACTCTAGCAGCAGTCTGTCTGAAGGTTACACAAGGAAAATATATCATGTGTGCCCTGCATGTGGTTTTACCAATACCACTAGTTCTAACTGGTGCACAGAGTGTGGTTCAGCATTAGAGTGTGCAAAGAAGCAACCTATGGTAAATAACAGAAGTTTTAAATTACCAAAGCCACATATATTAGACGACCGTGGCGCAGATGAAATCTTTAGTCTGAACACCCAAAGGAAGAGTTTTGATAATAACACAATGTCAAAGCAGAATCCAACAGAATTAGGAAGAGCAGTGTGCTGGGAGGACAACTCAGATGTAGCCTCAGATAGTGAAGGCAGCGTGCTTGAGCAGTATTTCTTTTATATGAAACAGCTGGATATGCTAAGAAGTCAAGAAAAGGGCAATCCAACAAAGCATTTTCAAGATCAACATAACAGTGAAACCTCAAGTGATGATGAATCTTCTGAGGATTACTCCATTCCTCGTGTAAGAAGTGGTCCAGCCAAACCTGGGGGTGAAACTAAGACATTGGGAACTGATCCATATAATTTGGGTGATCAAGCTATGAAAGAAGACAGTCTTAAAGGATTCAATGAGCACAATAATGGAATCGAAGGGTCCAACCTCAAGGGTCTTCTAGGTAAAGCATTTGTTGATAAAGATACATTTTAAAGGGGTTATCCAATGAAGAATGTTATATCAAATCAAACAGAACTTGTACATTTAAGTGAGCTTCCAATTGAAACGATGTTTCTAAAACTTTCATGAGACATTATAAATTAAAGCTTGTAAAAGCACCCACTAGCGTTAGAACTCATCTTCCTATGTTTTTAGTGGTGGACAAGCAAGCACCATAGCAGTCCACAATCACCTTGTCCTCAGAGGTGAGGAGGGATTCCTAGTGAGCATGCTTTCCCATAATTGATATTGTGTTCTTTGCATGTAAGAGCAGAAGAAAGTGGGCATGCTCAATGGCATTCTCCTATCGCATAGACATATTTCTTGGGACACCTGGAAGGATGTGCAAAAGGATGCAATACTTTTTGTACACCTTGAGCAATTACTTTCGAGCAATAACTGGGAAATGCAGCTTTCAGAGCATCACATAGTGTGGCTCTGCTCCCCTCCTACAAGCCGGCTACCTATAGGAGAAAGAGTATTAAAAAGAGAAAAAAATTGTGATTTTTGATATTATTTAGTGACTTATACCACTATACAGCTGAACTGTTTGACTGTTAGTACTTTAGGTAATGAAAGGGTTCATGGCATAACCCCTCAAAGAGACCCCATAACTTCTCCTGACATGTCTGTTTTCATAACTCGATGTAATAACAATTCTGGAGCATCTATTCTTATAAACTTATGTTGTGCCATCCCTTTACTATTCCTTCTAGACATTATAATTGAATTACTAGTCATTTGCAATGAAGATCCAGATGGGTGTTACCAGTTTGGGGGGTGTCCCTGTCTGACACTGGCAGCACTGATTGAATCATGTAAGACTGTGCAGGTCCTTCCCATTTGGTAACACCCATCTGCCCCTTCATTGCAAACTGCTAGTAACTCCTATCAGGAATAATAAAGGGATGGCACATGGAGCCATAAGAACAGAGGCCTTACAGTTGTTATTACAAGCGATAAATAATAGCTATAATAGATGTCATAGGCGACAGGTCTTCTTTAGACACCGCTGTACAATGTGTCCGGTATTTTCGTAATGCCCATCCTGTGATTGTACCAATGACTTGGTTGAGATGTATAGTCCTGAGTGTCGTCTATGTAATTGAGATTGTGTAGCATATTTTATATTTAATAAAACTGAAATAACCAGTTGGGATGTTTTGCATTATTGATCCAGTTAATAACTATGTTTTGTGCTGTTTTACACTTCAGATATCATTTTTATACAATGTTATTTTACACAATAAGGTTATTATTCTTTAAATTGATGTATGCCTGTTATTACATATTTTAGATAGAAAGCTGCAGAAAGCCCCAGATATTTCATCAAAAGTGACTGGTCCTAGGAGGTATTGGGAGAAGTCCAGTATTGCTTGGTCCTCATACACACATGGAGAGCTGAAGCCAAGGTTTGCTTACCCTGTCATTCATGGATTTTGAAGTGTCATTCTTGGAGAATGTGGAACCTTCACTACTAGACTTCACTAATATCTGCAGAATAACCAGTAACTCATAGTAGATCATCTTCCTTATGCATTCCATAGCCTTCTTCGTCATCGAGCATTTGTGTCCGCTAATTTAAAGTACACTGGGTCAAAATGTTAACCAGCATACACCTAAGTGAGGCTGTCAGAAAATGCACCGGATTTGCCACAGTCATGCACATTGTGTGACAGATTTGGTGTATCTTACTAGTACTTAGTTTATACCAGTTAAACCTAACCACACCGTTAATTTAATAAATCTGGTGCATTTAACAAATTTACTTAGCCACACACCCTTTTCTAGACACTTTATAAAACCGTCTCTAGTTGTGGCCTTGTAATAGATTGCTTATAAGAGGTCTGGTAAAATGATAAATGTAACCATGCGACTACAAGTTTTACAAAACTCAACACTTTATACTGCCTGCTAAATAGTTTGAATATGTAGGTAGAGCCAGTGGCGTAACTAGAAATGACTGGGCCCCACAGCAAATTTTTGAATGAGGCCCCCTCCCCCAGTAAGTTTTTCACAACCCCTTCCTTTCATGCCGCCCCCTTTCCTGTGGCTAGTAAAGATCGCTCTCTCAGACCAGGCCCGGCAGCTGTTCCATCCGTTTTCTACACTGTCTATACTGCCACTGTATATAATTTCATTGTGTAATAATGTTGAGGGGCCCTGACAAAATCTTTTAGTACTTCTCCTCTTCTTGGATGGGCCCATTCTGGGTCAGGGCCCCAAAGCAGTCACTTCCCTTGCTTCCCCTATAGTTACGCCCCTGGGTAGAGCATTGGAAAGGACATTTTCATGTCTGAGAATTGGCAGCTCTTTGTGAGCTATGGGGGCTGTTTACAAAGCTGCCTCCTGCCTCAGCCCTACAAAAGCGACCATGAATTAGAAAGTGCTGAGTCTGGTAAAAAAAATACTTGAAACTAGATGTCACCCTTAACTGAAACCTTTTATTAAAGGGGTTGCCTGTTACCAGAAACATTGGTCTCTCTGTTACTTCATGTTCATGTGGTTACTAATTTTGTTTTGGGTAACTGAATTTTAGATTGGTTATCACCCAGCTTTGCCTGGTTTATTAGGGTGCAGTTGCTGATTGTTTAGCCTTTATATATACAGACCTCTTTTCATTCTAGTTGTTGGGTATAGCATTTGCTAGGTGCACTCCCTTCCAGATACTTTTTGCACTTTATTCTGTATTCTGGGATGTGTAGTTCCATAATTGTATCTTGTTGTAGTCTAGTGTGTTTTCTGTGTATTTATAGTCCCATCATCTTTCTTCTTGTGTTTAAGATTTGTTTGTTGTGCTGTTATACTGTCCAGGCCTATTTGCTGACTTAAATTCGATAGGATCAGTTCAGTATTGCTGTCTTTCTGTTCGCTGTTATTCATCTGCTATCTGCCTGTATGCCAGGCACCTGCCATCCCTCAGCACTGGTTTCTTGTCATCCACTGATGGGTTTGTTAGAGACCTCTGCCAGTGTTATTAAGTGCTTCATATTAGTTGTTTTTGCGACTGTAATTCCTGGTTCTGAGTACCAAGAGCCACTGTTGGGACTTGGGAAAGGCAACTGGTATAGGTGAATTCCAGTTCTGCGGTCTTCTGCACAAATGGTGTTGTTGCATTGTTGTATGTTGACAACACCTTTTTATATACACTATTAGGATATATGGACATCATAGAGGGGGTTCTACCACTCAATACCCCCTTTTATGACCCAGGGAAGATCCATTTATGTACACTACCAGAAAATGAAAAAGGACACCTAGAAACTTAATGTAATTGAGCTGAGATTAACAATGTATAAATGTGCTTGGTCATTGATCACACAATGAAGGCATGCACCCGTTAGTTTTGGTTCTGCAGCAGGGTATATGTTGAGGCAATGTCACATTAACACTGAGTAGCACCTCCCATTGCTGCCGCTCTGGTATGGTAACAGTTATACAGATGCTGGATATCCTCCTGTGGTATGTCATTCCAAGCTCTTTAAACTTGTACCTGTAGGTCAGACAAAGTGGTTGTTGGCTGCTGCATATGGATAATCCGTTACGTCGTTACCCCATCCGGTCCCAGATATTCTCGAAGGGATGAGATCTGGCAATTGAGCTGACCAGGGCAGCTGATGGATACCCGGAAGGGCATGTTGTATAGTGCGGGCATGGTATGGGCAGGTATTATCTTTTTGAATCACCTTTTCTCCTAAGTGAGTCAAAAAAGGCTACAGGACTGGTTCCATGATGTCCTGGACAGGGCCGGTGCAAGGATTTTTGCCGCCCTAGGCAAAATAAAAGTTTGCCGCCCCCCCCATGTGACATCACAATGCCCCACCCATATGATCTGCCATATTAAAGGGGTTGTGCAGTTTATTTAAACTGATCGGCAGGGGTCTGACACCCGGGACCCCCGCCAATCAGCTGTTTGAGAAGGCAGCGGCGCTGGCAGTAGCGCCTCAGCCTTCTCGCAGTGACGTCACGATTAGTATCATTGGCCTGGGTGGGGCTAAGCTTCAATCAAGTGAACAGAGCTTAACCCCGCCAAGGCCAGTGATACTAGTCGTGATGTCACTGCGCCTGTGGTAAACAGCGAGAAGGCTGAGGCGCTACTGCCAGCGCCGCTGCCTTCTTAAACAGCTGATCGGCAGGGGTCCCGGGTGTCGGATCAGATGCTGATGATCTATCCAGAGGATAGGTAATCAGTTTAAATAAACTGCAGAACCCCTTAAACTAACGCCAGTTCTCTCTCTCCCCCCCTTGTCGTTCTCTCCCCCCTCTTGTCATTCTTCACCCCCCCCTTGTCATTCTTCACTCTCCCCCTCTTGTCATTCTTCCTCCCCCCTTCCTTGTCATTTTTCACTCCCCCCCCTTGTCATTCTCTCCCCCCCTTGTCATTCTCTCCCCCCTCTTGTCATTCTCTCCCCCCTCTTGTAATTCTTCACCCCCCCTTGTCATTCTTCACTCTCCCCTCTTGTCATTCTTCCTCCCCCTACCTTGTCATTCTTCACTCCCCCTTGTCATTCTCTCCCCCTTGTCATTCTCTCCCCCTCTTGTCATTCTTCACCCCCCTTGTCATTCTTCCCTCCCCCTTGTCTCCCCCTCTAATGTAGCGCGGCCGAGCTCTTTATGGTCCACGGGTACAGGAGCTTTTGTTTCCTGTACCCGAGGGGACTGACAGGAGGTGCACACTGTGTGCGCACTTCATGTCAGTCCGGCCTGGTATAGGAGACAGATGCTCCTGTACCCGCGGACCATAAAAGGCTCGTCCACGCTACAATGGAGTGACAGGAGGGAGCGCTGAACTTGCAACTGGGCGGTGCGCCCTCATGGACGCGCCAGCCCGGGCAGTGCTGCAGCCGCCAGAGGCTCAATTCAGAGCGCTCGGCGGCTGCAGCATGAAGCGGGGCAGCGCTCCTAGCAGCGCCCCTTCCCAAGGGGTGCTCTACACGGCGGCCTATTCCGCGTATAGGACGCGCCGGCCCTGGTCCTGGATATACCGAAGGCTGGTCAATGTTCCCTCCACAATACCAGCCAGAAATGGTGATAGTAGCTAGTGACATCCACACCATGATGTTGGTTTTGTGTGTCGCTGCACTATGCTTAATGGCAGTAGGTGCTGTTCACCAATGGCAAACAGTAGTGTTCAGTGATGAAAGTTGTTACTAATAATGGTTTTCAGGAGGGCTGGAGAGTGTCTACTTCCCCTCTGGTATTCGTGGGGGAACATTGACCAGCCTTTGGTATGTCCAGGACATCTTGTCTGGGACAGAATGGGGCAATGGATCTCCCATACACAGCAGCCAACAACCACCTTGGCTGAACTACTGGTCCAAGTCGAAAGAACTTGGAATGACATCCAGTGGCAGCCTGTATTACAGCAAGGGAAGTTGCAACCCAGTATTAATGTGTCCCTGCCTCATCATATACCCTGCTGCAGAACCCAAAATAAATGGTGCATTAACCGTCAGTGAGTGATCATTTACCAAGCATGACTAGCAGTTTATACATTGTCAATCTCAGCTCAATTGTAATAAAGGGGTTATCCCATGATTAATATAAATAATTAAAATCATACATCATATGGTACATGACAACCTCTTTATAACAAGGCTAGAACTTGTCTTATACCTTACATGGATTCAGAGATCTCCCCACTCATTGCTCCAATCCCTCTGCTGGGGGGGGGGGTCCTCTCTGCCTCAGCTTGCAGGTTCGAATTGAACATTTGCGTGGACGGAGAAATAGAAGACGAACAAAGAGCAGGTGGCGCTATATAGATACAGTTTATTCAGTGGTGTAACTAGAAATGACTGGGTCCCACAGCAAGTTTTTGAGCGGGCTCCCCCCTCCTCCTGTGCAGCACCCCAGTCCTGCGACTAGTCAAGATCTCTCTCTCAGACCAGGCCATGTAACCGCTCCATCTGTTTTTACATGTATATACATACTTACCGCAAGAGGATTAGTGTATGTTGATTGTGGTTTTTAATTCATGAACATGAACATACACTAATCTTCTGGCTGTGATTTATATTATATACATTAACAGGGCTGGAAACCCTATCCACAGCTGATACAGAAGCAGGTGGCTACAAGTTTGACATAATATAAGTACTTACCAATATTTGAGTTGGTAAAATCAGTGCATATAAGCCTGCCCCAGGAACGCCCCAGACCCGCCCAGAAACAACAATTTGTAGGCGGAGTTTGTGTTAGCCCCTCCCGTTTTTGGTGCGGGACAGCGCGAATTTGCTGGGACTGTCTCTGAAAATCAGGGACAGTCCTGGCAAATTCAGGACAGTTGTCAGCTATGGTAAATATTGTATGTCATGTCTCTTTATATACTGTCACTGTGACTATAGTTGAGGGGGCCCTGAAAATAAAACGTTTTAGTCCCCCTACTGGGTGGGCCCCTTCTGAGTTCGGGCCCCAAAGCAGCCACTTCCCCTGCTTCCCCTACAGCTACGCTTCTGATTTTATTGAATAACTCAATGGCTATACTGAATTCTTAATTACATAAAATTACAAAAATACTCGGATCCAGGTGCTGTTTGAAAACTGTAGAATATTTTTCATGGGACATCTCTTTAAGTTTTCCAGGTGTTCTTTTTTCATTTGGTCTATGTTAGATATGGTTTCCTTGATCACTCACCCACATATTCTTTTACATTTTGCACCGTATCTGTGTAATGTAACCTCCTTTACCTAGCGGTGCACAGAAAGTAGGTTATCCTTAATAACAAGTGAGTGTACTTTCCTCCTACCTGCTCTTTAACGGAGATGGATGATGCTTCCATGCTGGAGCTGAGCTCAATGTTTCCTTGCTGGCTGCGCTCTGCGGTGGATATTATAATGATAAAAAACACTTTAATATTTTATTGAACTCTCGTCATTGCTGCGGGGTCAGCGGTAGAAAGCTTGATTCAGTAGTACAAGGTTCCCTGCGGCCTCCCTGCTTACTTTGTTCCCAGCATCCAATTCACCCAGAGATGACTGCTCTGTAATTACACTAATTTAAAAGAGAATGGTCGCTGTGATTTTCCCAAGCTCCCAGGCAGACTTGAGATCTAGATTATCAGTTTCGTTACAGCCGCAATATAAATATTTCTCTTAGTATGAATTACACGATCATGTATTAAAAATTTGTATTTCTGTGCATTCTGGTAGTGGTAGTGATATAGTATATAGTAGCAGTGCACATGACGGGTCTTGTGTGGGGGCACTCAGCCTTCCTATGGGTCAGTATAAGGCCTCGATTACACGCCACGGACAGCACACTTACCCATTCATTCTCCGCTGATCGTCGGTCCACAGAGACATGCACTATGTCGGTCTCTGATTCAGACCAAACAGGCCTATTGAAGCCTATGGGTCAGTGAAAAACCACTGACACAACACGGATGGCATCTGTGTTCTGTCAGTGGTATTTCACGGACTAGTGACAGGAGATGTACTGGAAATGAATTTTCAGCTAAGCAGTGTCTGTGGGATATGGATGATACATCGATATCCTCATGGATGAAACACTGGATTTTACATGAACGTCAAATGGACATTGAAATGTGAACGAGGCACTTTAGGCACCGAGTCCTTGTTTAGAAGTAGTCCCTCTAGGTGAGAACACCCTTGTAGTATGATGTGCCACATTTTTAAAATCGGTATAGATTCAGAAGAACATGAGTTACCATGTGGGCGCTTAGCAGTGTATGGGTGACATATAATTGATCCATTAAAGGCACATTTGTAATACATCCCAGGGATGAGCCCTAAGGCTCATTTATATCAAGCAGTTGTTTCCCAGTAGTAATAATGTTCCATTCATTAGATTTAGTTTCCAGGATTAAAACACCGCTGGTCTATTCCTTACTATAGGCCAGGGATCAGCAACCTTCGGCACTCCAGCTGCTGTGAAACTCCCAGCATGCACACTTATTCGGCTGCTCTTGTAACTCCCATTGACGTGAAAGGAGGATACTGGAAGTTATAGTTTCAGAACAGCTGGAGTGTCGGAGTTTTCTGACCCCTGCTATAGCCAGCGAGTGCCGTAGCTTCTTCAATATGTACACCGACACAGCGGGTCTGTACATGGCGGCTGTCCCTGGTACCACGGCTGGGTCCCATTCATTCTGCTGATTAGCCTGGCGCCCAGGGGTCGGAGCCTCACAGATCTAACATGGATAGCCTATTGTATATTTTTCTAATTTTTCCATTATCATATGATTGAATTCCAGTCATCGTTTTATAGTAAAGATAATTGCTTAGTGCCACAATATTAGGCTACATGCACACGACAGTTTTTTTTCTCGGTTTCCGTTTCATTTTTTTTGCGGATAGGATAGGAACCCATTCATTTCAATGGGTCAGCAAAAAAATGCTGACAGTTCCTCCGTTTGTGTTTCACATTTAATGTCTGTGTTTCCCTTCAGCTAAAAAAGTAGTGCATGTCCTACTATTTTCTCATTTGCGAACGAGGATAGGCATTTATTACAAGTGCATGTCCCGATTTGCGGACAGCAAAAAACAATGGTTGTGTGCATGAGGCCTTACCCAGAGGCCCCAAACCTCATTTAGCTTAAAGGCCAAACTTTCCTACATACAACAGGTGGGGTTTAGAGATGAGCGAACTTGTGTTTTAAGTTCCGGGTCCAAAGTTCGGGTTCGGGTTATCGAAGCATCCCGTTATGGATTCCGCTACCGCGGACCATAACGGCATTTGGAATCCATAAGGGGATTCTTCAATGAACCCGAACCTTGGACAACACGAAGGACCTGGGGTGACGTCACCGTCATGTGATCAGTGCAGGGGGTGTGGCTCGGTACTGGATTAGATAAGAGGTTGTAGCCTACGGCATCCCTGGTGTCATTGGTGTACAGTGGTATCGGTAGGATATCACATGCAGGGGCCCTGTGAGCTACATATGGCTCTCCAGCCACCAGTTGGGAAACAGTAGTTTAGAACATGTAGACAAATCAAACAGTGGATATCTGTATATTGTGTTGGTTTTGTTTAGACGGCTTGGTATTATGATAGCTAGCTATAATGTATGTCGGAGAACAGTCTCTAGATATATCCAATACAACTACACTGACTGTGCCAGTCAGCACTGGCAACGCTGATCAGTATCAAAATAGCAGGGCGACAGGGCAGAATATACAGTGGCATGCAAAAGTTTGGGCACCCCTGGTCACAATTACTGTTACTCTGAACAGTTAAGTAAGTTGAAGATGAAATTATCTCCAAAAGGCAAAAACTTAAAGGCTATGCACACCTTTGGGGCATTTTTTTTTTACATTTATTATTGCATTGTCCACATTTTCAGCTAAAAATCTTTTTTTCAATTTGTCTTTATTAAAAATATGGAATCCTTTTTTGTGTACATAGCTGAGATGTTGTAGTAGCAGCCTGGGGATTTTTTGTCTTTTCCGTCATTTGGGGAGCTGACAGGCTCCTTTTCTCTGCTCTTTGACATTATAATCACTCATTATAGCTCAGTTCTTATCTTACTGATAAGAATGTGGCTTAAGTAAGTGTTTACGACCTCTTAGTACTCTAGGGATAAGGGTTATTAGATGACCAGCACAAGTTGAAAGTACCAGTAACACAGTTTGAAAAACAGTTAAGCCTTTCTGACAGAACGACTCAATATTTTCTATAAAGGCCAATTGAAAATATGATTTTTAGCCAAAAATTTGTAAAATAGTGTACATAGCATTTAAAGGTGACCATTCTCTTTGTATTTTAAGCAAAAATAAATTTTGATTTTCATCTTTTACGTTTTCAAAATAGCAAAAAAAGAAAAGGGCCCGAAGTAACAGTTTGGGCAACCTGCATGGTTAGTACCTAGTATTACCCACTTTGGCCAGTATCACAGCTTGTAATTGGCATTTGTAGCCAACCAAGAGTCTTTCAATTCTTTTTTGAGGGATTTTCATCCATTCTTTCTTGCAAAAGTCTTCCAGTTCTGTGAGATTCCTAAGCCGTCTTGCATGCACTGCTCTTTTGAGGTCTATTCACAGATTTTAAAACGATGCTCAGATCAGGGTACTTTGAGGGAAATGTCTATGTAACTAGCTGGGTGGGAGGAGGTATAAATTAGCTAGAAATTGTTAGGGGGCAGTGCTGGAGGTGTGGCAGAGGAAGGAGAAGTGCATCATGGGTTTAGTTGGATACAGCAACAGGAAGTGCTACATGCAGGATGGAAGCAAACCAGAGTGATTTGTTTACATGGTAAAAAACTGGTCAAGAGAGTCCAATTTGAAAAAGAAAACGCATGGGGAAGAAGTACATGAGGTAAGCAACTACATTAGCATAAAGTACATACTAAAAACCATAGTAATCCCAGAAAACCCCTTAAAATCTAAGGTCCTAAGTCTAAGGGTATGACTACCTTAAGACATATTTGTTTGTTAAATACAGTAATAATTTAAAACTGTGCCATGCGTTCCCTTGCTGTAATAATTTGTTTAGACAATCAGAATCCCAGTCGTTTTGAAATGCACTATAGTTACCAATACTACAGCTAGAACACTTACGAGAACATCCATAGAATGGGCTAATAAAGCATGAAACGCAAAGCTAACCTGCAAACAAAGGCTTTGTTAGACATGTAGCAGATGGTCTTCTGTTTGCACAAATGCGATTATTGTAACAAATAATTAGTTACATAAAATATATAATTTGCATTGGCATAAAGAAAACCCGAGCTATTATAATGGTCTATCCCTGGCTGCCTTTCAAATATTACAATCAGCAGGTCTTGGGAGATAATGCCGATTCACACATGAATAACGCATTATTGACAAAAGAGAAAAACATGCTCTTATATACACACTATAGCCAAATTAAATTTATTTCCATCTGTAAGGGAACAGATAATGAATGCAGTAAATTACTAATATAGCCATGCATATTTATGAGACAGTGTGGGCTAGATATATCTCTTATTTAGCACTTGTTCTTCAAATAGTTTTTTACTTAAAATGCCTCAGGATAGGTAATCAGTATCTGATTTGTGGGGTCCAACACCCAGGGCCCTCGCTGATCAGCTGCTTGAGAAGGCACCAGCAGTAGCGCCGCGGCCTTCCCTCAGCTTACCAGGCACAGCGCCGTACATTGTACAGCGGCTATGTTTGGCACTTCAGCTCAGCCCCATTCCTGTCAATGGGCTTGAGCTGCGCCCACAGATCAGATACTGATAACCTATCCAGAGTATGGTCATTAGTGGTAAAATCTCAGAAAGCCCCTTTAATAACTCATCAAAAAGTGATGGTGACTCTTGTCTCCATTATTGTTTGCTTGATCATGTTGATTTTTGGCATGCTATTGTGGTACCTCCGGCAATTTTTTTCTTTTTTTGGAGCCCATACAGTATTTAAGTATTACGGTGCCCTGATGTGGCAGAATTTTCCACAACATAATTTGCTGTTTTTGTTGTGGTTTATACTGTGGATTCTGGTGCATATTTTCCGCAATTGTGGAAATAGAGACAATCAGCTACATGAAATCTGCAATCTTTATGTTGTACATTTAGTACCGGAAAATTCTGCCACATCTGAAGGGACTCTTATATTTAGTATTATTTTCATTTATCCTGCGCTTAAGACTTCTTTCACACTTGCTTTAGGCTTGTCCGGCAGGGGAACAGCCTGCCGGATCCGTACTAATATTTGCACACGTGTGCTGCCGGAAGTCCGCCCTGGCCCCACTCACTATAATGGGGATCGGCTGGAGATGCAGCAGCAGCATGCCGAGAGGCGAACGGACAGAAACTGCAGCAGGCTCCATATCAAATTGGAGGCATAAGGAGTTACTATGGCATCCCTTCCTATAATAGCTCTTTATAATAATGAGTGTATTATGTTCAATGCATGAGCTGTGTTTTTTAAGTATATGGTTCTGTACATAAGCTGTATATTTAGAACCAAGGATGGCTTTGGACCCAGCCCTGATATCAAGTGTAACATGGCAGGAGTGACTGTGTAACTGAACAGTTCTGAATTAGGACTACTTCTTAGGGACATTTTCCTTTAAGTTTTTACAAGCAACAGCCCAAACACTAGATCTCTCTCTGTATTCTAGGCTAATAGCCCTTTTTGCTGACTGCGCAGGCGCTATGTGCTTTATTAAGGGCATTTCCCTTTGTTTATATGTTCATATTTCTTCTGCACATGAGTGTTCATTTTTGACAGAACTCCTTTTTCTCATGTGCTGGAGACATCTGATGCCTCGGCCGCCGTTAATCCTTCTAGATTTTTAAAAAATAATTCATAACTATTTCATATACTTAACTCACTTTTTAAAAAGCTCCTGTGGAAGTTGAATTGTTTGTAGCAGCGATACGTGTGGGGATTGATCCCACAGTGCTTCGAGTCTATTTTTTATCCTACAGGTCATATCACTTCTTCATTCTCTTTGATGCACAGGTTTTTCAGCCAAAGCCATAAGTGGATTCAAAAGCAATTGGAAATATAAAGGTAGGAATTCTCCTACTTGCTGGATCCACTTCTGGCTTTAGTTGAAAAACCTGGAGGAAAATCTGCCTTAAATCCTCCTCCAAAAACCTCAGTGTGAACCTACCCTTAGAGATGCTCCATATTTGTAACTCTCCTTTACAGGTCTCGGCATAGTATTCAGAGACCAACTTCAGCTGAATTAAAAAAGAATAAGGACCAGACACAGGCTGATAACGTCACAGGTTTGTATGAAAGTATATTAAATATATCCAAATTGCAATATTAATTTTCTTTTGGACAAAGATTGTAATATGTAAATATTGCCACTTAGGGTAACATTATGGAAAACTAGTAATTGGATCCGTAGATCCACAGATGTCATCCCATAATATCAAAAACGAAGGTTAAAGAAATACAGTAAAAAACAGTTACCTAATACAAGTAAATCATGCCCTATCATATGAAAGTCAGAAAGAGCTGCTGAAAGCTAGGACTTACTTATACAGGAGCTTCTTCAGGGTTGTTTACATCTCCACAACACCTCACCTTCTTAACAGTGACCTCTACAGCACCGCACCCCTTAACATTGACCTTCATAGCGAATCGTCCCCTTTACTGTGACCTCAACCGTTCCCTGCCCCCTTAACAGAGACCTCTACAGCATCTGCCCCTTTACTAGTGACTGCCACAGTACCCCGATGCCTTAACAGTGACCCACACAGCAGCTGCCCCTTTAATAGTGACCTCCACAGTTCTCTTCCCCCCTAACAGTAATCTTTACAGTGCCTGTCCCTTTAACAGTTATCTCCACAGTGCCCGCCCCCTTAACAGTGACCTCCACAGTGCCTTGCCCCCTTAAGAGTGACCTCCACAGCGCCTGCCCCTTTAACAGTGACCTCCACATCCTCCGCCCCTTTAACAGTGACCTCCATAGTACCCCATCTCCTTAACAGTGATTTCCACAATAACCTGCCCCCTTAACAGTGACCTCTACAGCACTCACCTCCATAGCGGACCGTCCACTTAGCTGTGACTCCACAGCAGCCTGCCCCCTTAACCGTGACCTCCACAGCACTCCACTACCTTAACAGTGTCATCCTCAGTGAATGGCAGCAAATAGCATAGCATAGCAGACTAGGTGGTTTCCATAACTCAGGATTTCTGGAAGCCGTTTAGCTTGTTCTGCCACGCTGTTTACCTTGCTCCCATTCACTGCAATGAGAGTTGCAGAAACAGTGGAGTGGCGTTCTGTTTCCATAAGCCTGGCCACCTGGAGCCAGGCGTCGTACCATCTTGCTGGGGAAATGGCTTTATGGGTCAACCCCTTTAAGAAAAGATTTTACATTCAATGGACTCCTGATAAAATATATATTTATCATTATATATCTGGTCACCATAGAATCACCAGGGACTGAAGCTATCAACAAATATATAATTATGCCAGGACCCTATTAGTGAACATGATAACATAGTATATATCAATGTAATTGTATATTAGAATACAACATGACATGTAGAAACTTGCTATTGCAACCTTAAAAGTACTTGGATTAAAGTGTTATGGTCATTGTTTTTTTTTTTTTATGTGTAGAGACAATGATACTGACCATTTTTGTAATATACTTTAACTAATGAAATCGTTCATTTCTGTTAATTAAAAAAGCTCTAAAGTTGTCTATTTTCTTCCCTGCCTGGCTGTACAATTTGGGTAATTAATGTATATTACAAAAATGGTCAGTATCACTTCCCCTACACATTAAAAAAAAAAAAAAAAAGAATGACAGTTTCACTTTAAATGAAAGTACAGATATACAGCCTCGGCTGCCATCAGGAATATCTTGGCCCCATGCACCCGAATGAAGTCACTTCTATGGCAATTGACCTCTATTTTATATCCTATTATGGGCAGCTCAAGCACAGTGACCTATTGATTATGACATGAAGGCGAATAATACACATCACCTTTATACGGCCTCTTATGTCTGTAACATAAATTTTGTAAGTCCTTGGTACAGAGGTAACAGACTTCTAATTGGGGCGTACGCCTTTCCACTTACGTGAAATAAAGAGCACTGTGGTGGGAACCAGGTTTTCCATTACATCCCAAATTAGCCCCTCTTTTTATTTCACACTGAAATATTTGTAGCTCATTGGCAGAGACTACTGTATTTTGTTACTAGTTGGTATCTGTCAACAGGTACGTTTGGGCTGTTTACCGGCCATGGCTAGTAGAAGTACTACTACCTGCACTACTTTTTCCATGCACATAGTGAGAACTCATTCGCATGACCATAGTCTTCATCCGTGAGCTACCTGCATCTTTGGTGGATACCACACTGAGCCATTATTTTCTATGGGGCCATGCACACATCCATATTATTGGTCTCATTGACCTCCAATCGATCTCAGATTAAAGAAAAAGCTGTGCTCCAACTTGAAAATAACTCCAATGCAGAGGTGAAACATTGCCTCATGAACATGGGGAGTAAATCCGCATCTTTTTCACTTCATTGGCTGGAGTGCTGCCTGTCACGGTGGCCCTGTATATCGCATTTACATTCCCTATAGAAAGGTCGGTAATACAATTGTGTTGGGTTCTTTTTTGGTTTTATTTTATAACACGTTATGTCCATCATATACTCATTATCAGCTATAAATGTGGATAACATTTCTTCCAGAAATCAATGCAGATAATAAAATGGAAAGATTTATCCAGAGAGAAAATAACTGCATGGGTAATGCTAATGAATACAAGAATGTGGCTGGGGCCTACATGAAGACATCAAATGCTTGTAAGTGTTCGCGTTCTTCAAACCACAGCACGGTACATACATTACGTAGCTAATGTTTAAATAAAATGATTTAAGGGAATCTGTCACCACCCTAGAACTTTTGACCGTATGGCACCATAGCTCTGCCATGGTCCTTTGTAACTATACCTTTATGTCCAAATCAGTGTTCACTATCCCCTCAAAAAACTGGTTTTTATAAATATGCTAATATGAGAAGAACCCTAGGGTCTGTACTTATCTATGCTGGAGCTCAACCATTCCCATCAGCAGTGATCCCTCACCTTCCATCCCCTTATTCTCCTAGCTGCAGCAACGTCATCATGCTGCCGCTCCAAATCCCGCACAAATCTCACTGGCGCATGCGCAGCTCAGATATTGAAGTGACTGCAGATAATGACAGACGCCGTAGATGCACGTTCCCTTTCTGTGTGTGCCCACGCAGTCTGTAATCTTTTGCTGGCAGTTGCTTTTTTAACTGAACTGCGCATGTGCCAGCGATCAGGGGCGGATTGGCCATAGACTCTCCAGGGAAATTCCCCGCTGGGCCAATGCCCCAGGGGGCCACCCAAGCCCCCTTTTCTTCTGCTGGCTGGGTACATAATGAGCTCTCAACAGTAATTAACGCTGTGAGAATAAGGGACTGATGTACCCAGCAGGCTACCACACATGCCCTCCTGAATTCAACTGCTGTGGCCCGCATCTCACCTCCTAAGTCGTCTGCTCCATAGACAACTGGGGAACGAGGACAGAAGATGGTAGCTATTAATGTCCACCACAGAGGGACAGCTTTTGAGGCAGTATATTGTGCTACACTGTGTTATTTGCTTCTGCTGTGATGGTATTTTGCACTATGGTATTGCTGACCCTGCCTACTTGTGTTGCCCTGCCTTCTGTTAATTTGGACCTTTCTACAAAATGGGGCCACTTGTAGTTTTTTTTCCAGGGCCACTTTAAGTTCCCTGTCCGCCCCTGCCAGCGATATTTGTTTGGCATCATGAGCTAGGAGGTGAAGAGAAGAGGAGAGTGGAGGAGCCGGTTCTGATGGGCATGACTGGGCTCCAGCCCGAAAAGTACAGCCACTGGATATTTTCATCTTAATTAGCAAATTTATGAAAATATTGATATGGACATAAAGGCATATTTACAAAGGGCTATAGCAGAGCTATAGTGCCATGCAAACAGTTAAAAACGCTCTAGGGTGGTGACAGATTCCCTTTAATGTGTACCTTGTTTTTTCATCTTGTATTGACTTGTAGCCTGTATTTAAGTCCAGAGCTGCATTCACAATTCTGCTGCCTCCTGCTAGAATTAGTTAACTAATATGTCTGCTCATTTTCATTTTGAGAGGCTTGTTGTCTTTCCATAGAACTGTACAGTGCCTGACATAAGGACTATAGATAGCACCAAGGCAAGACATAGATAGACACAGAAGATAGACACAAAACCAGCAAGGGTTACTGTGAGTTGAGAACAAGCGAGCAGCAGAATTGTGAATGCAGCTCTGTGCTATAGTTGTTATAAAAAAGTGTTTATCCACTGGACTCGATGTATGATTGTATAAAACAGGCATGCTCAACCTGTGGCCCTCTAGCTGTTGTAAAACTACAACTCCCACCATGCCCTGCTGCAGGCTGATAGCTGTAGACTGTCTGGGAATGCTGGGAGTTATAGTTTTGCAACAGCTGGAGGGCTGCAGGTTGAGCATGCCTGGTATAAAACATTAAAGACTATGGCTACCTTAGGAGACAGTTTTGATTTTGCTTTCCATGCATTTTGGGCAAAAAAAAAATTTGTAATGGGTTTTTAACCTCAGAAAAATTTCACCTTTTGGGACGCTGCATTCAAAAAGTGTTTTTTGTTTTCTCAGCCTACTGCAAAATGTTTTATCCCTTTTTTTTTGGGGGGGGGGGGATTTTTGACTTTCTTATTATGTAAAATTAGAGTGAATATTAATACCTCAGGAACAAATGATCTGAAACAGGAAAAAGTGCAGGGTTTCCTTACCTTTTCATGCTATGTTTTAAGCTAGTTTGATTGATTAATAATAATATGCCATTAAAAACAGCAAGTGGTGAAACAGACTATATGGGCAAAAAGATTTCAAAAAACACTGCCAAATAGGTGGTTTTTGTGGAGCTTTTTGGGTTAAACCCCCCAAAACACCAGGGACAATACTGTATGTGAAGCAACCCCAAGAGATATAATTCTGAAGTTTGGACTTTTTGGACTATTTCAGGGGCAGTCAGTGAACACCTTTGCAAAAATAAATGGGAAAGGTCCACACAAAATCATCAAAGGGTAAGCTGAATGACAAAATGATTATCAAACTTTATTTAAAAGTAAAATATGTATAAATGAAAGGAGTTAGCCATCTTTTGTAGGGAAGGGGGGGGGGGGGTGCACTCCCTACCTCCTAGTTAGACCTGCAAAGGGAAGCATGCTTACCTGCTCCCCGGTGCTGGGTACCTGCTCCTCTGCTCCCCTTGTGTCATGTGACGCAAGGGAATTAGATCACTGCTGCGACCAGTGATTGGCTGCAGTTGTGTCAGAGCAGATGTTGACAGCGGGACCCAAGGCAGCTGAGACCAGGGTCTAAAGTAGCAACTCCGGGGGGCAGGTAAGTATGCTTCCCTTTGCTAGTCTGCGTAGGAGGGGAGCATCGAAGTATCACGTTCATCTGTTCAAACAATAATATGCAAGTTTAAAAACCATGAAGCCATCATAGTGTTCAGGAAGGGTAGACATTCTGTCTCCTAGAGATGACATTGTGAAGATACTGGAGGAAATAGGTACAAAGATATCTACTGTATATCAACAGTAAAAGGTGTCTTATCGACATGACCTGAAAGGCTGCTCAACAAGGACGAAGCTACTGCTCCAAAACTGCCAGGTTACATTCTGCAACTGCACACGGGGGCAAAAATCTTACTTTTTGGAGAAAGGTCCTCTGGTTTTATGAAACAAAAGTGGAACGGTTTGACTATAATGACCATTGTTATGTATGGGGAAAAAAGGGGGAGGCCTTTTTCCCCATTGTGGTAAGGTGCAAGGTGTCATATGCGATGGCAGGTACGTGTCACCGAGGTTGCTGGCCTCGGTGAGGTGAGAGCCGGGTTTTTGTCTGCAGCAGCTAGTGCTGTTTGACTCTTTTAAATAGCATGGCTGCAAAGCCGATCCGGGCCGGCTCTTACTGGGAGCAGCTAAAGAGTAGGGTGGGTGGCTGCTCCCCACGGTCCAGTCCGAGTTTTGGGCTGGGTATAAAACACAGCCATCAGCTGTGTCTGAGGTGATTATCCTGGAGCCTGCTAACAGGGCTGAGGAGTTCTCTGTGCTGGAGGACAGGGCTCAGCAAGGTGGTTTTTCCCTGCAACCTGAAGGAGGAATCGCCTGCGGCTGAACCGACTGCTAGGTGTGAACCCGCACTTAAACCACCCAAGGTGACTGGACCCTGTGTTGGCCTGTTTTTGGTTTTGCCACATGATTTCTGTTGTGTGTGAACTGTCACCAAGAGACTGTTTTCATTTCTGGTGTGCAAGTGTGAATAAAACACTGTTTGATGCACAATCTGGACTCCTTGTTTTGCCTCTAAACTGCACCCGCACCGCTGTCTACCAGAGCGACTCCCCACATTTGGTGGCGGATGCGGGCATGCGCAGTGAGGCTGGCGTGAACGCCGAACTTTGTTTTTGCTGAGCAAAAGTGAATGTCCTATATTAAGCCGGCAAAGTTGCAGCCTGTGATCCCCGACAAAATGGAGGCGGCTGTGAAAGCCCTCATAGAGGCTAACGTGCAGCAGCGGGAGACCAACCAGCTACTGCTACAGCACGTGATGGCGTTGCAAGCGGCAGGAGCGTCCCACCGCGTCCACGATGCCCGGAAAGCTGTCCGTGCCGCGATCCCTAAGATGACCCCTCGGATGATGTGGAGACCTATCTGGCGGTGTTCGAGAAGGTGGCCGTGAGGGAGAAATTACCCGAGAACAGTGGGCAGAGGTCGTCGCTCCGTTCCTGGCGTCTGGACCCCAGCAAGTATTTTTGACCTCCCAGATGACCAAGCAGCTGACTACCCGACTGTGAAAGGTGAGATCCTGGCAAGACTGGGGGTGAATGTTTTGGTCCGGGCTCAGCGTGTCCACCAGTGGGACTTTAACGTGGCTGAACCCGCCAGGCCACAATACTATGACTTGCTACAACGGTTGCAAAAATGGCTGCAGCCAGACATACTGACTCCCACTGCTATGCTCGACCGTCTGTTAGCCGATGTCTTCTGGAGGGCTTTGCCTTACCCTCTCCAGCACTGGATCGGCCAGGTATCGCCCACCAATGCCCTGGAGATGGTCGACCTGGTGGAGCGGTGCGAGGCCACCAGAAACCTGCAGGGGAGTCTTGCTGGGAAGGGGTCAGTCAAACCCCGGAGGCCTCTGCCCCAGTTCCGACGTCCGGCGACAGAGCGGCCTGTACGGAATATACCCCCTGCGAGTCCGCCTCCCGTGGTATGCTGGAGGTGTCAGGAGCCAGGCCACATCAGGGCCGACTGTCCGCATCGGGATGAGCCGATGGAGGTGAACTACGGGGTCGCCACTCCTTGTATGCACGGAAGCTGTGCGCAACTGGCACCCGTGAGGTGCAAGACCATAACCACCTGTGTCAGGTAGAGGTGGGAGATTCGCTGGCGGTGGCTCTGCTGGACTCCGGGAGTTTAGTCTCCCTGGTAAGGGCTGCCCTTGTACGGCCTGTGGAGTATACTGGCCGTAAAGTCGGGGTCCTGTGCATCCACGGAGACCTGAAAGACTACCCCACTGCACTAGTGACTTTGTCCACAGCGGCTGGTAGGTGGACCCACGAGGTGGCTGTCGCTACTAAACTCCCACATGAACTAATACTTGGGAGGGACTTCCCGGTTTTCCAGCGCTGTGGCCGGCAATAAAGGTATCTGAGGGACCCGAGACAGGGGTGACCCTAGTAGAGTGGCCTGATACCGCTGGAAGGCCAGAACCCTGGGAGCCCGAGTCTGAAGGGCCGGCGGTAGGGGTGACCACTGCTCCAGCGGTAGAGGGGAGACAACCCCACTGAGTGTAATGGTGGGAGACACGGAGGACTTGCCACCGGGACCTGAGTTGGCAGACCTCAATGTCTCCGGGGAAAATTTTGGGACCGCACAACACCGGGACCAAACCCTAACCAGGGCCTGGGAGAATGTGCTGGAAATTGATGGTAAACCCCAGAAACCAGGGGCTGAATTAATGTTCCCACGATTTATTGTTCTACAGGATATGTTGTATCGGGTGAACCAAGTCCGAGGTGAACCTGTTGAACAGTTGGTGGTGCCCACAGCGTATCGCAAGCTTGTCATGGAGCTTGCCCACCAACATGTTCTTGGGGGACACCTGGGGTGGCAGAAAACCCAGGACCGCATACTGCAGCGGTTTTATTGGCCCAGTGTGTTCAAGGAGGTAGAAAATTATTGTAAGTCCTGTCCAACCTGTCAGATAACTAGCCCCCAGCCTCATTTCCGTAGTCCTCTGGTACCTCTGCCAATTATTGAAGTACCGTTTGAGCGAATCGCTATGGATTTAATTGGGCCTGTACCAAAGTCTGCCAGGGGCCACCAACACATTCTGGTAGTTCTCGACTATGCCACTCGGTATCCGGAGGCGGTGCCTCTGCGACATACCTCAGCTAGGCTCATTGCCAAAGAGTTAATGGAGATGTTTTCCCGTGTGGGCCTGCCAAAAGAGGTTCTGACAGACCAAGGGACCCCTTTTATGTCCAAAGTAATGAAGGAACTGTGTAAATTGTTGCGTATAAAGCAGTTACGGACGTCCGTTTACCATCCGCAAACAGACGGTCTTGTTGAGAGGTTTAACCAAACTCTAAAAAATATGTTAAAAAGGGTGGTGTCTAGAGATGGGAAGGACTGGGACCTGCTTCTGCCCTATCTCATGTTCGCAGTGCGAGAGGTACCCCAGGCCTCTACTGGGTTCTCGCCCTTCGAACTGCTTTATGGCAGACACCCTCGGGGCCTGTTGGATATCGCCAAGGAAGCATGGGAACAACAGCCTGTCCCCCACAAAAGTGTCATTGAGTATGTCACCCAGATGCAGGAACGGATAGAAAGGGTGTTGCCGCTGGTCCGGGAGCATATGGAGGCAGCGCAACAAGCCCAGAGTAGGGTGTACAATCGTCAGGCTCGAGTGCGGGACTTCAATCCGGGAGATCGGGTTTTGGTTCTGGTACCCACCCTTGACAGCAAATTCCTAGCTAGGTGGCAGGGCCCCTATGAGGTGATCGAGAAAGTAGGGGAAGTAAATTACAAAGTACACCAGCCAGGCGGCGCAAGCCGGAGCAGGTGTACCACGTGAATTTACTTAAGCCGTGGAAAGATAGGGACACAGCCGACGACCACAGCCCCCGGCCAGGGCTTCTAGGTGAAAAGGGTCCAGCCCCACAGTTCGAGGCCTGTGAAGCAGTAACCACGGTAAAAATTGCAGACAGCCTGTCTTCCAAACAAGTTCAGGAAGTCAGGGAGTTCATCAGTCGGAACACGGATGTGTTCTCGGACCTCCCTGGCCGCACGTCTCTCATCCAACATGACATCGTCACTGAGCCTCAGGCCAAGATCCGGTTAAAACCATACCGGGTACCCGAGGCTCGGCGACGGGCCATCGCGGAGGAAGTACAGTTAATGTTGAAGCTCGAGGTCATTGAGGAGTCGAAAAGTGAGTGGGCCAGTCCCATAGTCCTAATACCCAAGCCGGATGGGACGTTGCGGTTCTGCAACGACTTTCGCAAGTTAAATGAAGTATCCAAGTTTGTGCGCGTATCCCATGCCCCGAGTAGACGAGCTGGTTGAAAGTTTAGGACAAGCCCGTTATTTTTCTGTGCTGGACCTCACTAAAGGGTACTGGCAGGTACCCTTAACGGAGTCGGCTAAGGAAAAAACCGCATTTGTTACCCCGCAGGGCCTGTATCACTACAAGGTGTTACCCTTTGGCCTGCATGGCGCCCCGCCACTTTCCAAAGGTTAATGGACATAGTGCTGCGACCACATCGTCGGTGCGCCTCGGCCTACTTAGATGATGTAGTCATCCACAGCACCGACTGGGAAAGCCATTTGCCCAAGGTGCAGGCGGTAGTGGATGCCCTGAGGAAAGCCGGACTGACCGCTAACCCAAAGAAGTGCTCCATAGGGTTAGAGGAGACAAAATATCTGGGATATATAATTGGGCGGGGAGTCATCAAACCTCAGGTAACTAAGGTAGAGGCCATTCGTAACTGGCCCCGACCGGTCACCACCAGGCAGGTAAAGTCGTTCCTGGGGATTGTAGGTTACTACATGAGGTTTGTGCCCACTTTGCCACAATAGCAGCGCCATTGACAGACCTGTTGAAGGGGCGAAAGTCTGGGAGGGTTAGCTGGAGTGAGAAGGCGGAGGAGGCTTTCTCCGCGTTGAAGTCGGCCCTGTGTGGGTCCCCGGTTTTGGTGACACCCGACTTCAACAAGGAGTTTGTCGTACAGACCGACGCCTCGGAGGTAGGCCTCGGTGCGGTACTGTCGCAGGAGGTCAACGGGGAAGAACATCCCGTTGTCTTCCTGAGCCGTAAGCTCAGTCCCGCCCGAGTCCAGATATAGTATAGTGGAGAGGGAGTGCCTGGCTATCAAGTGGGCACTCGAATCTCTCCGCTACTACCTGTTAGGGAGGAGGTTCCGTCTGGTGACCGACCATTCCCCCTCAAATGGATGAGTCAGGCCAAGGAGAGGAATGCTCGGGTCACCAGGTGGTTCCTATCTCTTCAAAATTTCAAGTTTTCCGTGGAACACAGGGCAGGCCGCTTGCAGGGCAACGCAGATGCCCTGTCCCGCGTCCACTGCCTCACGTGTGTTCACCCCTCAGGGTTGAACAAAGGGGGGTATGTGGTAAGGTGCAAGGTGTCATATGCGATGGCAGGTACGTGTCACCGAGGTTGCTGGCCTCGGTGAGGTGAGAGCCGGGTTTTTGTCTGCAGCAGCTAGTGCTGTTTGACTCTTTTAAATAGCATGGCTGCAAAGCCGATCCGGGCCGGCTCTTACTGGGAGCAGCTAAAGAGTAGGGTGGGTGGCTGCTCCCCACGGTCCAGTCCGAGTTTTGGGCTGGGTATAAAACACAGCCATCAGCTGTGTCTGTGTGATTATCCTGGAGCCTGCTAACAGGGCTGAGGAGTTCTCTGTGCTGGAGGACAGGGCTCAGCAAGGTGGTGTTTCCCTGCAACCTGAAGGAGGAATCGCCTGCGGCTGAACCGACTGCTAGGTGTGAACCCGCACTTAAACCACCCAAGGTGACTGGACCCTTTGTTGGCCTGTTTTTGGTTTTGCCACATGATTTCTGTTGTGTGTGAACTGTCACCAAGAGACTGTTTTCATTTCTGGTGTGCAAGTGTGAATAAAACACTGTTTGATGCACAATCTGGACTCCTTGTTTTGCCTCTAAACTGCACCCGCACCGCTGTCTACCAGAGCGACTCCCCACACCATACATAACAATGTATGGCATTATGAGGAAAGAAAATTATGTGGAGATATTAAAGCAACATCTCAAGACATCAGTCAGGAAGCTAAAGCTTGGGTGCAAATGGGTCTTCCAAATGAACAATGATCTCAAGTATGCTTCCAAAGCTGTGGCTAAATGGCTTAAGTACTACAATGGGAAGGTAATGGAGTGGCCATCACAAAGCCCATCATTCTCATAGAAATAAAAGTATGAGAAGAACTGAAAATGTGTGCGCGAGTAAGGAGGTCTACAAACCTAACACCAGTTCTGTCAGGAAGAATAGGCCAAAATTCCACAAACTGAGGCCTCTTGCACACAAACCTTATTTTTTTTTCTGTTTACGTTCCGTTTTTGGTTCACAAACACGACTGTATAGTGTTTAACGGATCCGTTTTTCCATTTTTGGTTTCAGTAATGTTTCCGCTTCCATATGATTTCCGTTTGTGATCCGTTTTTTGCGTTTTTTTAGTACTGTTCTATTAGGGGCCAGCTGTTCCGTTTCACAAAATACGGAATGCACACGGACGTCATCCGTTTTTTAGATCCGTTTTTTGTGGACTGCAAAATACATACTGTCGTGTGCATGAGGCCTTAATATGAGAAGCTTGTGGAAGGCTACCCAAAACATATGACCTAAGTTAGTGAATTTAAAGGCAATTCTACCAAATACTAACCACATGTATAAACTTCTAAGTCACTGGGAGTGTGATGAAACAAATAAAAGCTGAAATAAAGAATTGTCTTTAGCATTATTCTGACTTTTTACATTCTTGAAATATAGTAATGATCTCAACTGACCTAGGAGAGGGAATGTGCACTTGGGTTAAATGCCAGGAATTGGGAAAAACTGATGTGGTCATTTATCAAACTGGTGTAAATTAGAACTGGCTTAGTTGCCCATAGTAACCAATCAGGGTCCACCTTTAATTTTTCACAGCTCCATTGGAAAAAAAAAGGTGGTCTACTTTACACCAGTCTGATAAATGACCCCATGCATTTTAAAGATGTAGCTTAAAAGTGTATGTAAACTTATGAGTTCAACAGTATGTACAGGGTTGGGAATATGTTAGTGCTATAGAAAAATAGGACAGATTGTTGATTTACTTTCACTTAGGGCTCATTCACATGGCCGTTGCCCCGCGGTGGCCGTATTGTGGGCCGCACACGGTGGTTCCGCAATACACGGGGCACCAGCTGTGTGCACTCCTCATCACGGATGCGGACCCATTCACTTGAATGGGTCCACAATTACAGAGATGCGGAACGGAAGCATGGATCGTGTTTCTGTCCGTGCCTCCACACCGCAAAAAAATGGAACATGTTCTATTATTTTGCGGTGCGGAAGGATCACGGACCCATTCAAGTTGATTGCAGTTCCCAATGCATGGAACAGTCGCACAATGGTCGTGTGCATGAGCCCGTAATCTTATTCCCTTTATTGGTGTCTAGTAATCACTCGTATTACTGATATTTACTAAAATCTAAATATTGTCTTGTTTAAAAATTACAGTCAGTATTCACTTTGTATGATATCATGATAAACATCTATCTGGATTTTTTTGGATAGATGTGTGAAGAAGAAAATAGTTCTCAATGGCTCCTTCTTCCAGATGAGCTGTGGATTTATATTTTTTCCCTACTATCCCATGGAGATCTCTCAAGAGTTGCACAAGTATGCCAGAGATTCAGATATATTGCCAATGACGACAGCTTATGTAAGTACATATTAATTGGAGTATTAGTTCTCAGATAGTGTTGAGCAAACTTGTTTTTTAAGTTCTGCGTCCAAAGTTCAGGTTCGGGTTATTGAAGAATCCCGTTATGGATTCCAAATTCCATTATGGTCTGTAGTAGCGGAATCCATAACGGGATTCTTTGATAATCCGAACCCGAAATTTGGACGCAGAATTAAAAAAACAAGTTCGCTCAACACTATTCTCAGACACTGCAGAAGCCTCAGTGAAGATTTGCAGACTGCAGCCTCAGTGTAAATTTGTTTAGCTTTCTTTGACAAACTGCTCTGCAATCCTTTTTAGTGGACGCTCCACTGTCTTCTGTAACGGTTTCTGTCGAGAGCTGGCACGTATGCTGGTACTCAGATGATTTCCCCGTCAGCACAGCTCCTTAGCGGTGTACTCATCTCCAGCGCACACTAGACTGACGTTCACTTCCTCCTAGGGAAGAAAGGGTGGTGCCAGTTTTTCCTAGCCACTAGGGAACTTCCCACTCCATCCACAGCCTAAGGCCTTATGCACACAAACGTATTTTGAGTCCGCGTCCGAGCCGCATATTTTGCGGCTCGGGCGCAGACCCATTCACTTCAATGGGGCCGCAAAAGATGCGGACAGCACTCCATGTGCTGTCCGCGTCCTTTGCTCAGTTCCATGGCCCCGCAAAAAAAATATAGCATGTCCTATTCTTGTCCGTTTTGCGGACAAGAATAGGCATTTCTACAATGTACAATTGCAGAACGGAATGCGGAACAGCTTCCGTGCTTTGCGGACCCGCGGATTGCGGACCGTAAAACACCTACGGTCGTGTGCATGAGGCCTAAGGGACACATAATGTGCACTGGCTGTGTTTGGGTGGGGGGGGTGTCCCAACACAATGTACACTATTGAGGTGTCACCACTTGTCGCTGCTCTCTGGGGGGATGTTAAGGCATGGTGCACCTCAATAGGAAATAAGCACAGAGAGTCGACGTTTGCAGTAAACTAGTGTGATTCTTTACTGGCACTTTTTTCATTTAAAAAAAAAAAAAAGAATAAAAAGTAAAAAAAAAAAATCAAGTGAAATAAAGAAAATCAAAAAAATGTAAAGTTACTAGTTTTAGCAATAGTATAGCAGGCTACGTACACACACACACACATTTTTCAGCCTTTTTTTTTCATTTATAAAAAATTTAAATAAATATATTTATCCCTTTAAGCAATAGTATAAAATGTACAAACGTACACACTTTTTTTTTCTTTTTGCTTTCTTAAAAAAATTTAAGAATTTAGTAATGTTTTGTCTTGTAACAGTTAGAAAGAAAAAATAATAATATATTTTTACAGTTTTTCCTTAAATATTTTATCTGTCATCTAATGGCACAAAAGAAAGTTCTAAAATGTCCAGTTGGCTCAGAAATTAGTTATTTGCACTTAGATAGGTCCATTCATAAAACTGAAAAATTGCCCTGGTAAGGAAGGGGGGTGGGGATAAACACTCCAGTAATGAAACAGTTAACTACTTGCAGTGGGGACACTGCATTATGACAAATGTTGGAAGAGAGAATCGGTTTGGTTAGAGAATGAAAACAGCCGTTATCTGGTTGCAGCTGACTAACTCTCAGCCTGAGTGATATTATGCTGGCTATATTTAGTATACTCATTTCGAAAACAAGCTGGAATCTACCTAAGGCTACTTTCAACTACCGCTTCTGGGTCCGCTTGTGAGATCCGTTTCAGGGCTCTCACAAGCGGCCCAAAACGGATCAGTTTAGCCCCAATGTATTCTGAATGGATAAGGATCCGTTCAGAATACATCAGTTTGGCTCCGTTCCGCCTCCATTCCGCTCTGTAGGCGGACACCAAAACGTTGCATTTGTGCGTTGTGTGAAAATCGCAGCATGCTCTATATTGTGCGTTTTTCACGCACTTAAAACCACGCCTTAAAACCACGTTATAAGGGAAAATAATGAAATCTACACAACACCTAACCCAAACCCGAACTTCAGTGATGACGTTCGGGTTCGGGTCTGGGTACCAAACATGCCGAATTTTCTCATGCTCGTGCAAAACGCATTACAACGCTTTGCACTCGCACATTTTCCCACAACGCACCCGCATCTTTTCCCGCAACGCCCGTGTGAACTCAGCCTAATAGATTAATAAACTGCATGTAATCAGAACGAGCTATGAAGGAAGCAATCTGAGATGCTCTCTTAGGCCTCATGCACACAACCGTTTTTTTATGCTTCCGCAAAAAGGGGTTCCGTTGTTCAGTGATCCGTGTCCGTTTTTGCCTTCCGTTGTGTTTCCGTGTGTCTTCTGTTTTTTTTAGCGGACATGACCCAAAAGATTTTACCAAAAGACAGGCTGACAATTTTTGCCAAGTGCCTGCCAAGGGATCCGCAAAAAAAAGGACACGGAACGCGGATGACACACGGATTGCTATCCGCATTTTTTCACGGTCCCATTGACTTGAATGGGTCCGTAAACCGTTTTTCACGGACAAGAATAGGACAGTTTATATTTTTTTGACGGACTGAAATCACGGACGCGGAGGACAAACGGTGCATTTACCGAGTTTTCCACGGACCCATTGAAAACCAATGGGTCCGCAGAAATTCACGAAAAACAGAGCAACGGACACGGAATCAAACAACGGTCGTGTGCATGAGGCCTTAATTAAAGGCATTATTGTGTGGTACTAGTATTTGATTTAGTTATTGTACGCAGTATAATATAATAATATAGTTCTACACATGTGCATCCCAGCGTTCCTATGGAATTTACACTTACAAAAGTGTGTTAAAAATAAATAATATTTTGCATCCGCATTTACTAAAGTCCCTAACTTTTTCATTTTTTCACCAATGTAGATGTGTGGGGACTTGTTTTGTTTGCGGGACGGTCTGTAGTTTTTATTGGTATCATTTTGGGGTACATAAGTCTTTTTGATCACTTTTTATTCCATTTTTGTGGAGGTGAAGTGGGCAAAAATGGCAATTGTGTCAGTGTTTTTTACATTTTTTATGGGGTTCCTCTTGCGTTAAATATGATATGATAATGTTATTCTGTGGGTTGATACAGTTATGGCCATACAAAATTTATATAGTTTATTTTTATGTTCTACTACTTTGACAGCATAAAATCACTTTTGTGCTAAAAATAAATTACAGTATATTTTACATTGCCATATACTAAAGTCCATAACTTTTTTTATTTTTTCACCACCGTAGCTGTGTGGGGGCTTGTTTTTTGAGGGAGGGGTTGCATTTTATTGGTATCATTTTGGCGTAAATAAGTCTTTTTGATCACTTTTTAGTGATGACACTTTATAGTCACAGCCCTGGTAAGCAGTTTAGACGTTACTATATGTCCAAATGCAGTAAATTACTTGCGATTTGGACGTACAGTTACGTTCAAAGGCGTTAAGGGGTGAAGGCCCATTTACACGGGCTGACCGAACAGGCGATAATCAGGAATCGCTCCAGATAATTGTCTACTCGTTAGAGGAGGTAGCGCTGCATGTAAAGGCAGCAATCATCTGACCCTTTTCAGTTTCTGCACTGATAATGACCACAACAAAACTGCCATGCGGCAAGGTGGTTCTTCTGTCTACTGCTTGATAAAGGGCTTTACAGCATGCTTAAGATGGCTTTTCTGACTCTGATTGTTATATATGTAATAGCGATTTATCTCTAGTGAGACCTCTATGCCTGGCCTGTATAAGCATATATAATCACTGCGGACAATCCTTATCAAATAGCTTGAACTCACCAACACCGTGTTCATCCGTGTAACTTGCTTTATTCTGTAAACCAGATAACAGAGTATAGCAAAACAGATTCCAGTATTGTGCGGTCAAAAGATGATGCTTTCATTAGCGTACATGAGAATACCTGTTACATGAGGCTGAATCAGTATGGAGACACAGGAAGTGAAGTACACAGAAGAAGGGTGGAGCATAGAAAGGAAATGAGTCATAGATATGGAGAAGAAGAAAAACAACACCATTACAAAAAACGGCCACTGGATGGGAGCATATAACCACATATAGAAATGACAAACTGGTGCTCAAATTGAGACCCTCGGGATAACAATGAATTTTTACAAAAGGTCTGTAACGACCAAAATCACTAGCGTGCCTTGCGCCGCCACCTGCCCTGTATTTAATGCCTAAGGTCCTCCCCCTGTATATGACAGCGCCCAATCAAAACACGCCATGAACGGAGGTATGTACATATTATCCACTAGCAGTGGGGGTGCGGCGCGTGTCACTTACATTCTCCCCTCCTCTTTCTTGCTGCTGGGTAATCCTGTATGACGGGTAGCGCTCGTCACAAGGCCCGCAGCCTATCAGAGGAGCAGGGGAGGGAGACGCCTCTCCCTCCCCTGCCGCACAGCTCCGCGATCTGTATCGCTGTCCAGAGGATGGCGATACAGAACACTATGGAGATGAACGCTTCCACAGTGGAAGCGTTCATCTCCTGTCACCTGGAGCCCCCCTTTACGAAGCCTCGCGCCCCACTATTTGAGAAACGCTGGTCTGGAGGAAGACTGGGGAGAGGGAAATGCCAAAATGCCTGAAGTCCAGTGTCAAGTACCCACAGTCAGTGATGGTCTGGGGAGCCATGTCAGCTGCTGGTGTTGGTCCACTGTGTTTTATCAAGGGCAGGGTCAATGCAGCTAGCTATCAGGAGATTTTGGAACACTTCATGCTTCCATCTGCTGAAAAGCTTTATGGAGATGAAGATTTCATTTTTCAGCACGACCTGGCACCTGCTCACAGTGCCAAAACCACTGGTAAATAGTTTACTGACCATGGTATTACTGTGCTCAATTGGCCTGCCAACTCTCCGGACCTGAACCCCATAGAGAATCTGTGGGATATTGGGAAGAGAAAGTTGACAGACACAAGACCCAACACTCTGGATGAGCTTAAGGCCTCTATCGAAGCATCCTGGGCCTCCATAACACCTCAGCAGTGCCACAGGCTGATTGCCTCCATGCCACGCCGCATTGAAGCAGTAATTTCTGCAAAAGGATTCCCGACCAAGTATTGAGTGCATAACTGAACATAATTATTTGAAGGTTGACTTTTTTTTGTATTAAAAACACTTTTCTTTTATTGGTCAGATGAAATATGCTAATTTTTTGAGATAGGAATTTTGGGTTTTCATGAGCTGTATGCCAAAATCATCAATATTAAAACAATAAAAGGCTTGAACTACTTCAGTTGTGTGTAATGAATCTAAAATATATGAAAGTCTAATGTTTATCAGTACATTACAGAAAATAATGAACTTTATCACAATATGCTAATTTTTTGAGAAGGACCTGTACATATCTCCGGTCATGGCGTGTTTTGATTGGGCGCGGTCATATACAGGGGGAGGACCTTAGGCATTAAATACAGGGCAGGTGGTGGTGCGCGGCACGCTAGTGACCATGACTCCCCTGACGAAGCCGCACGCAGCGGTGAAACATGTCGGGAGGGGTGATAGTGTGAAAGCTTTTTAGCCAGGGCAGACATCAGGGAGTTCCCAGCTCAATAACGAAATGACAGGGTCAGCGTGAGCTAATGTATGCATGGTGATTGTTTGGTAGGTCCTCAGCAAGTGTGAGGTTGAGCCTATAGGATAATAATAGTGTGGTGGAGTGCACCAAAACCACGCATAATTAAGTGCACAGCCATGTAGACAAGGATCTTGTTGCGGCTTGTGATTAAAGAGAAGCACTGCAGCGATTTTACATATTATGTATTCAAAAGGAGTTAATGAGTTATATGCTGCCATGTAAGATCCCTGATTAAATGGGACTCTGAGGCAGTTATAAATGTAACTATTGACTGTCAATAGAGTGTTCTGCAGAAAAGCACATTTACACCTGACATTTACCAATGTATAAGCAAAAGTAACAAACCACACCTTATAGATCCTTGTTCTTATTTGTGGACATGTGATAGACTCAACAATAAATAAAACACACCTGAGACCACCTAATATAACCCATGTACTCAGCATAAAATAAACAAACAGTTCTGACTGACTCTGTAAATTGTGAGCTGGGAGTAAATTAACCCTGATGCATACTCTGAGAGTTTTAATAATTGGCTGGGTATGCCTTATGGATTTTAACCTCTTAAGGACACAGGAAGTACCCGTACGTCCTGTGTCCTGTCCCTAAAGATGGCCCCCGCTCCTGCTTCATGCGGGCGCCATCGCTGTGGGTGGCCACCTGCTTATTCAAGCAGACCCCCGCAGCTAATGTTCGGGATCGGCAGCGCTGCCGATGGCGAACATTTAACCCCATAGATGCCGTGGTCAATCCTGACCACAGCATCTGCACGCGATTAAATCCGAAAGTAAAACTTTCGGCAGCTCTCCGGTGTTCTGTTAAAATCTGCTGCCCGTAAAAATCTGCTGCCCTCGTCACTTCCGGTCAGGACGTCACGCTTCTGAGGGAGGTGTGTCTCCCTGCTCGGCTCCTGATTGGCTGTAAAGAGGGTTTGGCTAGAGACTGCGCACAATCGCTGAGGGCAGCAGATTTTCACAGCAGCTGTGCGGGCAGCAGATTTTCACGGGCTATGATTGGCGGGCAGCAGATTTTCACGGGCTCTGATTGGGGCAGCAGATTTTCACACGCTCAGTGCAGTTCATTTTAACAGCAACTGTATGGGTATCGCTCAGGGCAATTTTTACAGAGGCTGTATGGGGCTGATGTGGACACGCAGGGGCAGCTGATCTTAACGCGTCCCCTTCAGCCCCATACAGCCTGTGGGATCCCCGTTAAAATCAGCTGCCCCTGCGATCCTCATACAGCCGATGGTAAAATAAGCTGGCACTGCGCGTTCGCATTCACAGCCCTTGTTGAAATAAACTGCCCTGAGCCCGTGAAAATCTGCTGGCAGCCAATCAGAGGCCGTGAAAATCTGCTGCCCGCCAATCAGAGGCCGTGAAAATCTGCTGGCAGCCAATCAGAGGCTGTGAAAATCTGCTACCCGCCAATCAGAGCCCGTGAAAATCTGCTGCCCGCACAGCCGCTGTGAAAATCTGCTGCCCTCAGCGATTGTGCGCAGTCTCTAGCCAAACCCTCTTTACAGCCAATTAGGAGCCGAGCAGGGAGACACACCTCCCTCAGAAGCGTGACGTCCTGACCGGAAGTGACGAGGGCAGCAGATTTTAACAGAACACCGGCTCCCCCTTGTGGCGATCGGGGGAACCGGAGCCTGTCAGCAACAGCCATGGTTTATGTGAATGAAACCATGCTGTTGCATAGTATTTCCTATGGAGCCCTTGTTAGTAATAGGGCTCCATAGGAAACTAGTAAAAGCATCATAGACTCCAATACAAGTGTATTGGAGTTTATGATAGAAGCAATCAGATGACTGATTTATATTGTTTCCTATGGGAGCTATATAAAAGTGTAAATAAAAATAAAACAAAAAAAATAAAAATAACAATTCAAATCACCCCCTTTTCCCAAAAATAAAATAAAAGAATAAAAAAATACACATCATGGGTGTCGCAATGTGCGAAAATGCCCATAGTATAAAAATATAAAAATATATTCTCCATATGGTAAACAGAAAAACGGAAAAAAGCTTCCAAATGGCCAATTCGCTGTTTTTGGACGACTCATATCCTCCCAAAAAATTTAATAAAAAGATATACACACCCTATAATGGTATCACTTAAAAGGTCAGATTGTCCCACAAAAAATAAGCCCCCATACAACTCCATACACATAAATACAAAAAAGTTATAGGGGTCCAAATATGACGACAACATTTTTTTTCCCACTTTTGAATTTTTTTTCACTATCAAAACACAAGAAAAACTATACATATTAGGTATCGCCAGATTTGTACTGACCTGTAGAATAAGACTAATTGGTCAGTTTTATCGCACATCGAACGTCGAAATTTAAAAACCCATAAAACTGTGGTGGAATAGCTTTTTTTTCGCAATTTCAACCCATTTGGAATTTTTTTACCGCTTCCCACTACATCGTATGCAATATTAAATGGTGGCATTGGAAAGTACAACTTATCCTGCAAAATTCAAGCCCTCATATGGCTATGTGAACGGAAAAATTAAAAAGTTATGGCTCTCGGAGAGCAGGGAGCGCAAAATGAAAACGCAAAACTAAAAAAAAACAGTGCCCTTAAGGGGTTAAGAATAATTAATAAAAGTGAAGTTTTATGGAAAACTGTTAGTTGGGATCTCTAAAGGGATTTTGTGGTCATTACAGACCTTTTGTAAAAAATCACATATAGAAATACTGCATATTAAATGGTTCAATGAATTAAACTATATAAATTCACATAAATTTAACCGCGTGACAGCCATTGTGTGTATCTGTGTGTGTGTATATATATACAGTATATATCTATATATGTATATATATATATATATCTTAGCAGAAGAACCTTCGCAAGGGTATATTTCATCTATTTCATTTAATGTTTTTGTGTGTCGTTAAAAGATATCGACAGTATCCCCCATGACAGTGACATCTACAGTACCTCGCCCCCTTAACAGTGACCTCCGCAGACCCCCACCCCTTAAAACTGACCCCCCTCACAGTGCCCCGCCTCCTTAAAATGGGACCTCCACAGCAGCCCACCACTTTAACTTTGACCTTAACAGTACCAAACCCCCTAGACAATGACCTCCACAGTGACATCTACAGCCCTCTTAACAGTGACCTCTACAGCACTCACCCCTTAACACTGACCATAGGTTACTGTCCCCTTAACCATGACCTCCACCATTCCCGACCCCCTTAACAGAGACCTCCACAGCGACTGCTTTTTTAACAGTGACCTCACAGTACCCCGCTGCCTTAACAGTGACCTCACAGTACCCCGTCCACTTAACAGTAACCTCCACAGCACCCGCCCCTTTAACAGTGACCTCCATAGCAGCCGGCCCTTTATTTGTGACCTCCACAGTACCCCGTCTTGTTAACAATTATTTTCACAATAAACCGCCCCCTTAACAGGGACCTCTACAAAGCTCTGTTCCCTTAAAATGTGGCCTCAACAACACACCGCCCCCTTAACACTGACCTCCATAGCGGACCGTCCTTTTAACCGTGACCTCCACTGTTTCCTGACCCCTTAACAGAGACCTCCACAGCGCCCACCCCTTTAACAGTGACTGCTACAGTACCCCGCTGCCTTAAAAGTGACCCCCACAGTGGCTGCCCCTTTAATAGTGACTTCCACAGTCCCCTGCCTCCTTAACATTAACCTCCACAGCATCTCGACCCCTTAACAGTGACCTCCACAGTGGCCCGCCCCTTAAACAGTGACTTCTGTTTAAGGGCGGCAGTCCCTTTATTAGTGACCTCAACAGTACCCCATATCCTTAACAGTGATTTCCACAACACCCGCCCCCATAGCAGTGGCCTCTACAGCAATCTGCCCCTTAAGGGCTCATGCACACAACCGTATGTATTTTGCGGTCCGCCAAAAATACGGATGACGTCCGTGTGCATACTGTATTTGGCGAAACGGAACAGCTGGCCCCCTAATAGAACAGTCCTATCCTTGTCCGTAATGCGGACATGTTCTATTTTTTTGAAATACGGACATACGGAAACGGAATGCACACGGAGTAACTTCTGACGAACCGGAAACGGAAAGAAAATACGTTTGTGTGCATAAGCCCTAACACTGACCTCCATAACGGACCGACCCTCTAACTGTGACCTCCACAGCAGCCTGCACCCTTAACTGTGACCTCCACAGCACTCCGCTCCCCTAACAGTGTCATCCACAGTACCCTGCCGCTTTAAAGCTGACCTACAGCAGTGAAAAAAAATGGCTGGGTTGTTATGGAAACCTGGTATAAAACTCTGTGTATGTGGAGACTAAGGACCTGCAAGCTTCATTGGCTGATAAGGGTCATGTGACCATGTGTATGGCAGTTGGGATATGAGTGAACGATCTCCTGGCTGCTATTGGCTAATATAGGTCATGTGATGGTGCCATATTTGCATTTTTTGGGAATATCTCAGGAACAGTACGTGCTAGAGAGTTGAGACCCGGTCTAAAACCTTCCCGGACACCTAAGGTACCTATGTGCCAAATTTTGTGATTGTAAATGCGACAGTGCGGTTGTAAATACATACATACATAAAGTCCGGATCAAAAGTTTAAGACCACTTGAAAAATGGCAAAAAATCATATTTTACATTGTTGGATCTTAACAAGGTTCCAAGTAGAGCTTCAACGTGCAACAAGAAGAAATGAGAGTGAGACAAAACATTTTTTGCGCATTCAATTAATTGAAAATAACAATTAAACTGAAACAGGCTGTTTTTCCGCTGATCCAAATTTTATGACCACATGCCTTTAAAAGGCCAAATCTGTGCAAAGATGTGAATTCATTGTCATTTTCTGTCAGGTAGTCATCAAGTTGTGATGGCAAAGGCAAAAAAAAACTCTCCCTTTTTGAACGTGTTGTTGAACTGCATAAATGTCACCAGCACTGAGCCGGAGGATCCAATTGGCTGTCCGTCAAGACACTGGATGATCCTCAACCCAAATTAAGGCCCTTATTGGTGCTGACTGCAGCCCCATAACCATCAGACGGCATCTGAGACTGAGGGGCTTCAAAAACGTCTTCAAAGACCTTGTCTCCTTGAACGCCACAGAACTGTTTGTTTGGACTTTGCAAGAGAGCACCAAACATGGGACATTTAAAGGTGGAAGAAAGTTTTATTCTCTGATGAGAAAAAATGTAACCTTGATGGTCCTGATGGTTTCCAACGTTACTGTCATGACAAGCAGATCCCACCTGAGATGTTTTCTATTCGCCACAGTGGAGGGGGTGCCATAATGGTCTGGGGTGTTTTTTCCTTCAGTGGAATAATGGAGCTTCAGGAAGTGCAGGGGCGTCAAACGGCCGCTGGCTATGTCAAGATGTTGCAGAGAGCATTCCTCATGACTGAGGGCCCTTGTCTGTGTGGTAAGGACTGGGTTTTTCAACAGAACAACACTACAGTACACAATGCCCGCAGGACAAGGGACTTCTTCCAGGAGAATAACATCACTCTTTTGGCCCATCCTGCATGTTCCCCTGATCTAAATCCAATTGAGATCCTTTGGGGATGGATGGCAAGGGAATTTTACAAAAATGGACAACAGTTCCAGACAGTAGATGGCCTTCGTGTGGTCAACTTCACCACTTGGAGAAATGTTCCCACTCAAGTCACCTCATGGAAACGCTTGCATCAAGCATGCCGATTTTTTTTTTTTGAAGTGATCAATAATAACAGCGGAGCTACTCAGTACTGAGTTCATGTTTGGAAGTTTGATTTCTGTTTTGTGGGGGGGGGGGTGTTATTTTTTGGAGGTGTGGTCCTAAACTTTTGATCAGCTGTAAAACAGCCTGTTTCAGTTTATTCATTGTTTTCATTAAATTGAATGCTCAAAAAATGTTTTGTCTCACTCTCATTTCTTCTTGTTGCATGTTGAAGCTCTACTTGGAACTTTGTTAAGATCCAGCCATGCTAAATATGATTTTTTGCCATTTTTCAAGTGGTCTAAATCTTTTGATGAGGACTGTACATGCACTCAGCTTTATACGGTATATTAGATATACATGTGTTTATCCGTGTATATGTGTTTATCTGTGTGTATGTATATATCTGTGTGTGTGTACAGTTGCGTTAAAAATTATTCAACCCCCACTGAAATTGAGTGTTTTGGCCTGTTTGACATTGATTTTGATTATTTCAGTCATCTTGTTTACAATTAAATCAAAGAGGCACTTGTAAGTCAGACAAATATAACATAACATTTATAATGAAATAACCACAAATGTCTTTTCTGTGCTCACATCATTATCAGTTTTATTCAACCCCCAAGTGACATTCAATCTTAGTACTTAGTACAACATCATTTTCCAGTTATTATAACAGCTTTTAAACGTGAAGCATAGCTTGACACAAGTGTCTTGCAGCGATCTACGGGTATCTTCGCCCATTCTTCATGGGCAAAAGCCTCCAGTTCAGTCACATTCTTAGGCTTGCGCGCTGCAACTGCTTTCTTTAAGTCCCACCAGAGGTTCTCAATCGGATTTAAGTCTGGTGACTGCGATGGCCACTTCAAAATGTTCCAGCCTTTAATCTGCCACCATGCTCTAGTGGACTTGGAGGTATGCTTGGGATCATTGTCCTGTTGAAAGGTCCAACTTCTCCCAAGCCTCAGGTTTGTGATGGACTGCATCACATTTTCATCCAATATCTCCTGGTACTGAAGAGAATTCATGGTACCTTACACACGCTGAACCTTCCCTGTACCTGTAGAAGCAAAACAGCCCCAAAGCATGATTGACCCCCCGTCATGCTTCACAGTAGGCAAGGTGTTCTTTTCTTCATAGGCCTTGTTCTTCCTCATCCAAACATAGCATTGATCCATGGGCCCAAACAGTTCTAATTTTGTTTCATCAGTCCACAGAACACTATCCCAAAACTTTTGTGGTTTGTCCACATGACTTTTGGCATACTGCAGTCGACTCTTCTTATTCTTTGGAGACAGCAAAGGGGTGCGCCTGGGAGTTCTGGCATGGAGGCCTTCATTACGCAGTGTGCGCCTTATTGTCTGAGCTGAAACTTCAGTACCCGCATCTGACAAATCTTTTTTTAGTTCCTCAGCAGTCACACGGGGACTTTTCTCCTCTTTGCGCTTCAGGTAGCACACAGCAGTCGAAGTCAGCATCTTCTTTCTGCCACGACCAGGTAGCGTTTCAACAGTGCCCTTTGCCTTGAATTTGCGAATGATGCTTCCTATGGTGTCTCTTGGTATGTTTAACATCTTTGTAATCTTCTTATAGCCATTGCCCTTCCTGTGAAGAAAAATTACCTCTTCTCTTGTCTTCCTGGACCATTCTCTTGACTTCACCATGTTTGTAAACACACCAGTAAATGTTTAGAAGGAGCTGAGTATCACAGTCATTTTAAATCTGCCTAATTGGTGCTTTTTATGCTTGACTGCTGCTCCTTGACATCCACAGGTGTTTTCAATACCTGATCGAAAACACTTGAATGAACCTCTGTTCTTAAGAGTGGTCGTCTTTAAGGGGTTAAATAATTGTGTCAATGAAGAAATCACAAAAAAAAAACATTTAATACTGTATTACAAAACAATTGATGTCATTTTAGTTGCATTTGGTTCTTTAAAAAGTCCTTGTAAGATTTCATTCTGAACACAATTACAAATGTACACTAAATTCCCTAAAACCCTTTACAGCATTGGGGGTTCAATAATTTTGAACACAACTGTATGTATGTATATATCTGTGTGTGTATGTATATATGTTTTTATCTGTGTGTGTATATGTTTTTGTGTATTAGTGTGTGAGTATTTGTGTATATATATGTACGTACGTACGTACGTACGTACGTACGTACGTACGTACGTACATGTTTATCCATGTGTTTATATGTGTGTGTATGTGCTTATGAGTGTGTGTGTATATGTCTGTGTATGTGTTTACCTGTGTGTGTGTATGTGTATCTATCTATCTATCTATCTATCTATCTATAGTAATGCCGTGGGCTCCTATGACCAGTTTTGAAGAAAGGCAGGGACACAACAAAGTCTCTTCAACACTGTTTATTGCTTGTTCCAGCCAACTTACAGTTCAGTTACAGCCGGATCGTAGCCGGGTCAGGTAATCAGTCCACAGGATAGTGTTTCCTTCACACATGCCTTTCAGTATGTGATCTGCAGCCTCTCACTCCACAGACACACCCTGCTTCCTGCTGCTCACTTTTAAAACACAATCGTGGACATGAGCCACGTATAAACCCCGGAGTGTCGTGGGGAGTAGGCACCCACCCATCTCTTTGCTTACTCCCAGTAAAAGCCAGGCCCGGATTAGCTGATACCAGCTATACTAGGTAACAACAGTGTGCACTATCTATCTTAGTGGACACTCTAGTTACTGGCTTCCACTCCACCAAGGCCGGGCACCTTGGTGGCACGTCTCAGGTGCACCACAGCAAACCACAATATGTATCTCCCTAATAGGTTTCCTGCACCACTGTGGGAGATACATACCGTCCTTCATAAATGAGGTCTATCACCACCTCATAATACAGTATATATATATGTTTATCCGTGTGTTTATCTATGTGTGTGTTAGTGTGTGAGTGTTTGTGTATCCATGTCAACATCTGCTTATTCTGTATATAGGAGGTAACCAATATGGGTAGTAGTGTGTATATATATATATATATAAAGAATTAGAGCACTACTACTCCTATCCAGATATTTAGGAGACAGACAAAAAATTAAAGTTTTACTATTGATGTCCTGTCCTCCGGATTGGGGGGGGGGGGAATCCGCTGTGGGGCCCAGTCAATTCTAGCTACACCCCTGAGGCAAACACTCATTCATCAGGTGATTACATCTTTAACGCAACGCCAAAAATCATTTTTCGCCAGCAACAGATCACACTGTAAAATCAGCAATCGAAGTAGCAATCATTCATCCCTATACAGATAAGGTGACTGCTGGATATAAGTGCCCAATAATTGTTTTGTCAGTCGGCCCTTGTAAAGGGGCCTTCATTCCAGTACCTACTGTATTAACACCTTAGACAAACAAACTGTGCAAAGGATCAAAGCACAACGTCACTATCATTGATCACCTGATTTCCGAACAAAATGTTTGCCACATGCAGTCTTAGTGCTAGAATTCATGGTGCCTGTTCCTTAGGAAGATGAACTTACAATGTTTAGGTTGGTTGCACAGGGATAGTGCAGTCAGCAGTAACAAACTGCTAATATTTCTCCTAAAATGAGAGGTAGACAAAAGAACAAAGTGTCACAGGACAGGTAGTGAGCAATTAATCTGCCGTACACGAGATGTCTCTAGCTAGTAGTTTTCAAACACTTCCCTAGAAGGCAGAGATTACATATAAAACATTTAATGAAATAAGTAAAGAGAATGTTTTTCATATGGAATGATTAATACAATAATACCCAGAGGAAGCATGAGCCGTCTTTGGGGTAAATAAGAACATTGGGGGTCATTTACAAACATATATATGCCACTTTTTGGCATATATCTGTCACAGATTGCAGCGATTCTTTGCGCCGCTATCTGCTACTTCTCCCTGCTCATGCCTGATGTAAAAAAAGGGGTGGTGGTGGTGGTGGGGGCGGGCAAGGGGATGGACTGGCAGGTTTGTCTCATTTATCATTTTCTACGGATATTTTAGGTGTAGAAAATGGTCTTTATCTACTCCAGCAATGGAGCTGGCGGAGATTTAGACAGGCAGTGGATACCATGCACTGCCAGCTAAAGGGGTATTAAGACCGGGGTCGAAAAAGCGGGTCTTGACCCCCCATTATGTTTACCTTTACATTAATCATTAAGCTACTGGGGAAAATGTACTACTAGAGAGATTTTAGAGAGGGCCAAATTTTCTTTAATTTTTTAAAACGTTTTCCCACCCATATTTCAAAACTAGAGTGAGTGGTGTAAAAATGCAAAAAGTTGCTAAATCTTTGCGCAATCAAGTGAAAAAAGTCGCAAAGTCCCTTTTTGAAGCCAGAATTCTGAAGTGAAGGCATGATAAATCAGGACCATAGTATGCAAGACATTATTCTCAATTTTTTTTAAAACTCTTTCTAATAACTTTATTTGTATTGTTCTTCATTTAGGGAAAGTGATAAAAGTAACAAACTGCCATTCCTTAAAGGATTCCAGTCTGGTCAGTATAGGACTTCATCACCCAGAGTCAATCTCACTATATCGCTGTCATGATGACAGGCTGAACATCACAGATGCAGGCTTTAGAGAGCTTTTTCAGCACTGCAAAGATTCTCTCAAGGTAAGCAATGGTATGGTCCATTTTTTTGCTATTAGTTCAATATACTTTCTTCTGCAGTTTAACCTTTAAAGGTTTTGGCTCTTCAGCTCCCCAGGGCAGTCAACCAGAGTGAGAGACTGTCTTCCTACTCCTCCATCCCTCTCACTGAGCACTGATACGCTTTATTGCATCTGTGCCTATATAGTGTGAAATGTGATCTACTTTCCATGGATGTCAGATGTCCTGATTTTTTAAAGGCAAGGAATGTTAGGAACTGTAGTTCAATGGGGACATCAGTAAAGTTGATGGTGGCGCACTTTTCATCCTACTTTGTTTTTAATAAAAATCAGTATAACTGGTAGTGTAGGTATAACTCCATAAAAGGAACTTTCTGATTCACATATCCTGAACCGATGTTGTCCACATCACTAGAAATAAGCTTTAAAGAGGTATTGTCGCCCTGTCTTCAAGATTTTAGAAGCTTTATCCTCTGCTAGGATCTTAGTGGTAGGGGTCTCTTAGGGGATGTTGGTGCCTAGGCAATAAACATGGCATTCTGAGCCATTATTTCTGTCATAAAGTGTATTACACATTGTCTTGTATTAGTAATTGTCATCATGGTGCTTAGTTTGGAAAGTTGGATGAGTGGCTGAAAATACAAATAGTTAAAAGACAATATCCAAAATATTTTTATTAGCAAAATATAGGAAAAGATAGGAGAGCAACCCCCCAGAGGCTAATAATGGAGATAGCACGGTAAGACATATGGGTACACTCATACATACTTCTCAGTAACATGGTCCATTCAAGAGCCAGATGTGGAATGGTTCCTCTTATATAGGTAGAAATATTTATTAATACTTCAATTTGTTTTTCACAAAAGGGACTGAAATAACACATTTCACTGATCACAATTACAGATGGATCACTAAAACCTGCCAGGTCCCCATTGGATTCCATTATAGTCAATAGGGATCCGCAGGGTGCCCGGCGGTGTCTGGCTATGGCGGATACGATAATTCTGGTAGTATGTTCCATTGGCGGAGCAGACTACTGGAATGCCTAAATGGATATGTGAACATAGCTTTAGAGAGACATAATGTGGGGTGTTCTATAATAATAAGCATGTGGCCGATATACTGTTCTGTTCTTGCACTTAGCTCTGCTGCTGTATGTGTCCATTCTTGTTATACAGTGCCTTGAAAAAGTATTCACACCCCTTGAACTTTTCCATATTTTTTCATGTTACGTCTACAAACACAAAGTAGAAAGTATGTGTGAAGTGAAAAGAAAATTATACATGGTTTTCAAAATTTTACAGTCAGTACTTTGAAGGACCACCTTTGCTGCAATTACAGCTGCAAGTCTTTTGGGGTATGTCTCTACCAGCTTTGAACATCTAGAGCAGGGATAGAGCAACCTTCGGCACCCCAGCTGTTGTGAAACTACAATTCCCAGCATGCTCCATTCATTTCTGTGAGAGTTCTGAGAAGAGAAGAGCAAGTACGGATGCTGGGAGTTGTAGTTTCACAACAACATGGAGTTGCCTACCCCTGATCTAGAGGCTGACATTTTTGCCCAGTCTTATTTGCAAAATAGCTAAAGCTATTTGGCGAGTGTCTGTGAACAGCAATTTTCAAGTCTTGGCACAGATTCTCAATGGGATTTAGGTCTGGACTGGCCGTTCTAACAAATGAATATTATTTGATCTAAACCATTCCATTGTAGCCCTGGGCCCCTGACTTTATGTTTAGGGTCGTTGTCCTGCTGGAAGGTGAATCTCTGCCCCAGTCTCAAGTCTTTTGTAGCCTCTAACAGGTTTCCATCCATGATTTTCCTGTATTTAGCTCCATCCATCTTCCCATCAACTCTAACCATCTTCCCTGTCCCTGCTGAAGAAAACCATCCCCACCGCATGATGCTGTCACCACCATGTTGCACTTTGGGGACGTTGTGTTCAGGGTTATGTGCAGTGGTAGTTTTCTGCCTCACATCGAGTTTTGCATTTAGGCCAAAAGGTTCAACTTTGGTCACATCTGACCAGAGCACCTTCTTTTACATGTTTGCTGTGTCCCCTACATTGCTTTTGTCAAATGGCAAACAAGACTTCTTATGACTTGCTTTCAAAAATGGCTTTCTTCTTGCTACTCTTTCATAAAGGCCAGATTTGTGGAGTACATTACTAATAGTTGTCCTGTGGGCAGATTCACACACCTGAGCTGTGTACCTCTGCGGCTTCTTCCGAGTGACCATGGTACTCTTGGTTGCTTCTCTAATTAGTGCTCTCCTTTCCTGGTCTGTCAGTTTAGGTGGATGGCCATGTCTTGGTAGGTTTGCAGTTGTGCCATACTCCTTCCATTTTTGGATGATGGATTGGTCATGATGCTGTTTGACCACTTATGTTCTCTAACAAACCTCTGAGGCCTTTGCGGAACAGATATAGTTATACAGAGAATAAGTTACACACAAGTGGACTCTATTTACTAATTAGGTGACCTCTGAAGGCAGTTGGTCACACACACTGGATTTTATTTAGGGGTAATAGAGTACAGTGGACTGCATACAAATGCACACCCCACTTTTCAGATTTGTATTTATAAAATTTTTTGAAAACCATGTATAATTTTCTTTTCACTTCATACATACTTGCTACTTTGTGTTGGTCTATCACAGTGATGGGTAACCTCTGGCACTCCAGCTGTGGTGAAATTACGACTCCCTGCATGCTCCATTCATTTTTACGGAGTTCTGAGAGCAGCCAAAAAAGTTTCTTGGGAGTCGTAGTTTTACCACAGCTGGAGTGCCGGAGGTTAGCCATCACAGGTCTATGACAGAAAATCCCAATAAGCTTTTAAGCTTGTGGGTATAATGTGAAAAAATGTGGTAAAGCTCAAGGAGTATGAGTACTTTTTCAAGTACTGTATTTGAAGCCTACTTCGTCACCAGTAATAGTAGAAGTTATGCGTATATCATTGATACAGTGATTGATTGTAGAGAATCATTGTCTCTTGGCAACAGATCCCTGTTTAGACAGAAATAATTATTTTTGGAGCCAGCACAACAACAGGATCACCCAGTGAATAAGCTTGTTTGCTCATTCATTAGGTGAACCGTGAACAATGCCAACTTTTCAAAGGCCAATTATTAGGAATAAGCGTTTTTGCTAGCATTCATCCTGGATAACTGGCCAGATTGTCTGGTGTGTAAAAATACCTTAACTGTATTTTCTCTAGATACCTTATATATTTTGTTTAAAAGTCTGATATGTTCTTAAAATGTTGTGCAGTTGAACAGGGCACTTCAGTTCACATAAAAGGGGCTTTGGCACTTGTGCTTGTTTTCTCCTATTGTCATTACTCCGCAGTCAGGATGTTAAGTGCAGAACAGACAGTCACCAGTGTGCAGAACTAGACTGTCAGGGAATGTTTCAGACGCAGCGCCTTAATTGTGGCCTCACCCATGACATATCCAATGAAGTCTGAAGAGCTTTCACGTGTTTGTTTACAAAAGGAAACCACATCCTGGAACCATACCTGGCAGGCCAGAGTGTGAGATTATGTAGCTAGCACCCAGCAGCAGAAGACGTCACCGCGGATGAGAGTTCTCTTTAATAACTACCTGAGCTCTTCTTACCTGCAGCTGCCTTTTCTAGAATTGCTTTTCCCTTAGTTTTTCTGTTACAGAGCCTTGTGTTACCTTAGAAAACGGAAAAGGCCTTTTCCACCTCATTAGTATCACATGGATACTGACATGAATGAGGTCCTGATATCCATGCTCATTTTCTTTAACACCAAGGGTGAGACATGACAGTAGTAATATTCACTAAATGCATTTATATTAGTGTATCTCCCAGTATGGAAGGTTATTATTCCATAATGATGTGCAAATCCAGGAACTGCGAAGTGACCAAGCTTATCATAAATGCATACAAAATAAATGAGTTGTCCAAGATTTTGATATTGATGGCCTGTCCTCAGGGTAGGCCATCAATATCAGATTGATAGGGGTCCAATACCCCACACCCCCACTGGTCAGCTGTGACCTTTCTAGGTCCAGGACCAGAAGTTGGAGCCAGAACTACACAGCTCAATCCATTGTGCCCACTTCAATGGGATTACTGCAGTAACCAGCTTCTCCTACTCCTGTCTAGCGCTGAATCTACAGATGATCAGTGGGGGTGTAGTGTTTTGGATTCCTGACGACCAAAATCCTTGACAACCTCTTTAAAACTCCAAAACATCAAGCAAAACTGCTACACTTGAAACACCTAATTCCTGGTGTTCTTTCAATCCCGTAGTCAAGCAACCCCTTTGCCAAGCCCTGCAATAGCATAACATGATATTAGTTTTGACTGGAGTCTTTCTCTAAAAAAAACCTTAGACAGGATCAGAAAAATATTCATGTAATTGCATAAAAACTGTGTTTGGCATAAAGGCCATATTTATGAAGCCATCATACACCTATGTTGGGAAAGTGGGGGTGGCTTTCAAGTGACGCTTTGTGTGCCTGATTTATTCATTTTGAACCATTCTTAAAAAAAGGTCTATGGGAAATACAAGTATTTATATGGGAATTAGAAACATAGAATGTGTCGGCAGATAAGAAACATTTGGCTCATCTAGTCTGCCCAATATACTGAATACTATGAATAGCCCCATTCCCTATCTTATATGAAGGATGGCCTTATGCCTATCCCATGCATGCTTAAACTCCTTCACTGTATTTGCAGCTACCACTTCTGCAGGAAGGCTATTCCATGCGTCCACTACTCTCTCAGTAAAGTAATTCTTCCTGATATTACTTTTAAACCTTTGCCCCTCTAATTTAAAACTTTGTCCTCTTCTAGCAGTTTTTCTTCTTTTAAATATTCTCTCCTCTTTTACCGTGATGATTCCCTTTATGTATATAAAAGTTTCTATCATATCCCCTCTGTCTCTTCTTACTTCCAAGCTATACATTTTAAGGTCCTTTAACCTTTCCTGGTAAGTTTTGTCCTGCAATCCATGTACTAGTTTAGTAGCTCTTCTCTGAACTCTCTCCAAAGTTTCAATATCCTTCTGCAGATATGGTCTCCAGTACTGCATTAAAGAGGACCTTTCACCTGAAAATGCATGTTAAACTAAAGATATACCCTAACTTACCGGCCCCCGGTGGTGCTTATTCTGCTCTTCTTTTTTCTATATGTGCCCCCGTTTGTCCGCGGTGCCCCTCTCAATATCTCCCGCCGTGTATGCTAATGAGCCATTCGGCTCAACTGGACGGGCCTGCAAAAGTTCTTCCAGGCGTGTCTGCCTTCCCCCTGGCACGGAGCGCAACCAATAAGCGCGCTCCGCTCTTAGCCAGGGAGAAGACGCTCCAGTTCTCGCGAGAACTGGAGCGATTTCATCCATCCTGAGCCAGCGCCATCTTGGATTCCCGCAGCCAGCATCGGCTCAGGATGGATGAAATCTTCTCCCTGGCTAAGAGCGGAGCGCGCTTATTGGTTGCGCTCCGTGCCAGGGGGAAGGCAGACACGCCTGGGAGAACTTTTGCAGGCCCGCCCAGTTGAGCCGAATGGCTCATTAGCATACACGGCGGGAGATATTGAGGGGGGCACCGTGGACAAACGGGGGCACATATAGAAAAAAGAAGAGCAGAATAAGCACCACCGGGGGCCGGTAAGTTAGGGTATATCTTTAGTTTAACATGCATTTTCAGGTGAAAGGTCCTCTTTAAATGTATTTAAATGAATTAAATGTAAGTGGCCTCATATTATAAGTGGCTCGAAATTAACAGCCCATGGGGCCAACACAAGTATAGCAAACCTTCAGCCACATTGATGGAATAACGTATTTTCTATACAGACGTATAGTGAGATAGGAGGATTATTATTACATTTACAGCCCTATACCAGAACATAGTACCTATATGCAAAGGAGGAGCACTAATACATCATGTTACCAATCAGAGATTTTGGCTTGTATGTAGACTGTGCCCATTCTTATTACAATTGTTTATAGTTCTTATTACAGTTGTATGTACAGTATGTCTTGTCTGTGTGGATGAGGAGGAGCATTAGTGATGCTGCAGAGTGTACTGACTTGTGGATATTAGGTGACACAATACTGAGCTACTGAATAGTTTTTGGGGGTGACTGGCCTTGATGATGCCATAACCTAATGGGCCCACCAGGATTTCTCCTTGAAGATTCAATGGCCAGTCTGACCCTAAATGCCAGTTCTTATCTGCCATTGCCCACAAGTACTGGAAAAAAACCAATTTGTGTTATGTAGTAGTGTTGAGCGAATCGAAATATCTGAAGTGGACTTCTCAGTGAAGCTAAATTTCCTCATGCGTCATGGTAACGAATCACTTTTCCCTTAAATGGGGTAAAAAAAAAAAATCATACTCACCTCATCCTTTTGAGTGCGAAAAGCACGCCCCTGCCATCTTGATTGAAGATCCCGAGCGAAAGCTACAGTGTTATCATGCCGGCCAACTTGATGATGTCATCACGGGCCGCGCAAGATTTCACGCTGGATCTTAAATTAAGATGGCGGCGGGCTCTTTGCAATCAAATGGATGAGTTAAGTATGATTTTTTTTATTTTTTATTGTAGACCTTAATCTGAGGGGTACAATGATGAGGAGCGTAGTAATTCATCATGAAGCTTTTTTTTTTTTATTCTTTATTCTGCAAAGCAGCCAAATCAAATTTTCATGAACTTCACTCATCTCTAGTATGTACATATTAAGAATGAGGAACAAATTCATACAGATGATAATCTTCCCACCACTTATGGGGAGAAGGGGCTCTTAAGCTTTTCTTCACAGGCAGACACAAACAAGTAGATAGGTACATATCACTAGCAATGCACCAGTATAAACTGCGCGGCTAAAGCTTGTGGCTATTAGACTTATGATACCAAGTCAGGGCAGTCAGTACCAAGGCCAGCGTCACCACCCAGCAAACCTGGGCAAGTGTCGGGGCCCACAGCACAGCTGCCAGAGACGAGAAGCAATGAGCGCTTCCATCAATACAAAGGGAAGCGCTCATTCCTGGAGAGCAGGGAGCTGCGGTACTGTCCCTCACCGCTCAGCTCCCCGAGCTGCTCCCCTCCTTCAGGCCAGCCGCGCTCTGAATGGTGAAGCAGGAAGACCTCTCCCTGCTCCACCATTCAGCCTGCAGGCACTGATTGCGCTGCCGGCCTGTGTGGGCATAGCCTGAAGCCCCGTAATCTACATAAGCTCCACCCACATCATGCTGCAGAGCGATCTGTGCCTGCAGGGAAGAGAGGACTGTGAGCTTCAGGAACAGGACAAGGTGAGTAGTTACTGTGTTTTTTTAATTTGTTTTCAATACAGAGGGGGCACAGAGGACTTTATTACTATGGAGGGGGCACAGAGGTCTTTATTACTATGGAGGGGGCACAGAGGACTTTATTACTATTGACAGGGCACAGCGGACTTTATTACTATGGAGGAGGCACAGAGGACTTTATTACTATGGAGGGGGCACAGAGGGCTTTATTACTATGGAGGGGGCACAAAGGGCTTTATTACTATGGAGGGGTCACAGAGGACTTTATTACTATTGACGGGGCACAGCGGACTTTATTACTATGGAGGGGGCACAGAGGTCTTTATTACTATTGAGGGGGCACAGAGGTCTTTATTACTGTGGAGGGGGCACAGAGGGCATTTCTACTATGGAGAGGGCACAGAGGACATTACTACTCTGGAGGGGGCACAGTGGGCATTACTACTGTGAAGGGGGCACAGTGGGCATTACTACTGTGAAGGGGGCACAATGAGGATTTCTACTGTGAAGGGGGCACAATGGGGATTATTACTATGAAGAGGGCACCGATAGGGTATTACAACTATGAAAGAGGCACAGAGAGGGCATAACTACTGTGAGAGGGCACAATGTGGGCATAACTACTGCAACATCTGTACAAAACTACTGTAAAGGTTGTACAATTAGGGCAATACTACTGTGAGGGTGTTATTGTTTTTTTTTTCCACTTCCTGTGAAGGGGGCACATCTGGGCATAACAACTGTGAAAGGGGCACTGGGCACATATCTTGGCATAGCAACCGTAAGAGGGCACATATCTTGGCATATCTATTGTGAATAGGGCACACATCTTGGCATATAAACTGTGAGGGGGCACATATTTTTGGATATCTATTGTGAAGGAGGCACATATCTTGGCATATGTACTGTGAGGGGGCACATATCTGTGAGTAGAGCTGAGGGACTGAAACACTGGGTAGAAAATAAAAGTAGGCACATATATCCGCTCTGTAGCATGCTCTGTGTAAGGTATTTAATCTATAATACATGCAGTTTCATTGCTGTAAGAGCAGCGCAAAATGCCACAAAGGGGCCCACATGAACCTGGGGCGGGCCCTGGTCAGTAGGCATGGTCTTCTGGTTCTCCACTGATGAACTCTATCTTGAACTGTTATACATTTTGCATTATTCTGATGGAACTATCCCTCAATGTGGCAGGATAGAGATTGCATGTATCTAAGGATTAACATTCGTTAACTATAGAGTATTGATCTGCGATTGGAAATTTGTGCTAACACTCACTGGTCGTAATTTCGAGTACAGGGGTTTGCGGCTACAGTAAGATTTTTTTTGTGTTAGTATATTATTTATTTGAAAAAAAGGGATTTCAGCTCACCCATCGTCCTCCTTCGCCGCGCAGGGATCCCGGACCAGGAATCAATCGAAAAAAATCCAGCAGCAGGCTCAGGATAAAATCCAATTTCTTTAATTTTTCATTATAAAATCCATAGGCTGGCCAGACAGGCAAGGTCTATAAGTTTCGACTGTACGTCTTAATCATGACCACCAAGGTGGGTTTACACCACACAATGTTACAGCCAATTGTCGGGAAGGGTTCCTTCCTGACAGTTGGCTTCTCGTTCAGTGAAGGAGTCTTAATCATGCTCACGATTAAGACGTACAGTCGAAACACATAGACCTTGCCTGTCTGGTCGGCCTTAGGATTTTATAATGAAGAAATAAAGAAATTGGATTTTATTCTGAGCCTGCTGCTGGATTTATTTCTACTGTTCTGATGTATTATTTAATTATTTCATGTACTTATATAGGGCTGACATATTTCACAGCACTTTACAGACATTAGCATCACGCTGTCCCCAATGGAGCTCACAATCTAAGTTCCCTATCAGTATGTCTTTGGAGTGTGAAAGGAAACCTACACAAACACGGGGAGAACATACAAACTCCATGCAGATGTTGTCCTTGGTAAGACTTGATCCCAGCACTGCAAGGCACCAGTGCTAACGGTAGGAGCCACCATGCTGCCCATAGTATGTGTGACATACTTGAAGAGCCAAGGGTCCACTAATTCATACCGTTCTTTATGCCAACTTACTGTATACTGGGAGTTTTAGACATAGACCTCGATTCTCTGAACTCCAAAATAGCACATTGTCTCTATGACATATGAAAACTTTTACCATGACTTGATGAACCCTTATTACCACAAATTGAGGACTGACCAAATTATAAACTGGGACAGCAAACAAACCACAGAAACACCAGCATTGGGTCACAGTGGACATTGTTGTAACTCCTGTGGACCAGTGTTTCCATTATCATAAACTGTTAAGCACAGTTATTATGGTTACTGAATATCAGCTTTTATAAAAACCGTTCTGGTCTTGAAATTACTGTATATAGAATTATATTTGCAGCTTTTATAATTATTCTTCTAATTAATTCTGAATACAAACACATTTACAAAGCAAATACATAAAAGCACAAATGTTACATTTTAGTAGTGTTTGATTTTTTTTGTCCTTTTCACATTATTGCCAACATTGGATCACTTATTTGTTTTAGAAGAAGTGGTTTTACTTAATAAAAACGCACACAATGTTGAAATAAACTATTAAATTAAAAGAATCAGATCTTCATGAAAAAGTTCTGCTAATTCACATAAGTAGAGCCCATTGTTGTCTGAAGTGAATATTACCTCTCTGTTATGTAACCACTGGACCCGAGAGGCAGCTGTGTGTCAGATGAGCCTCACTCAGCTCTACCACTTCTAATCCTGAACAGAAATGATATGAAATGTTTTTGCCATTTTAAAAACCATCATCTTTCTTTCAGCTGATTTTAAATCATTCATACTTTAAATAACTAGGAAACTTTGTAATATATCTTATCAGAAAAATTGCCTTTCTCCCCCTCCTACACTAACATTTTTTGCTAGGTCCATCTTGAGAGACAAAGCTGTCAACTCACTGAAAGATCAGATGAAGGCCTTATTCACACGTCCGCATATATGTCTGCATGTATTCCGCAATTCTGTGGAATACATGCGGACCCATTGACTGTGAATGGGGCACGGAACGATGCAGAGAGCACACACTGTGCTCTCTGCATCAGTTTTTGCGGAGCGCGGCGCTGATCTTACGACCGCAGCTCCGCAAAACAGTAGAGCATGTTCTATTCTTGCCCGCAATTGCGGGCAAGAATAGACATTTCTATGGGGCTGCCGCCGGGTGTGTTTATGGATCCGCAATTTGCGGATCCATAAACACTACGGACGTGGGAATAAGACCTAAAGCTGCCTACAGAAGTCTATATGGGGAAGAGGGGAACAGGAAAGATGAGTTACAAAGTTACTTACATTTGCATGTGCCATTAATATATTTTTGAATTGCTCCCCCCACCCCACGCCCCGGGGATGCAGTCGCGAGCTGTCAAGTACTTGTGATGACAGCCAGCACCTTCCTTACTGCTCTTTACATCCTGCTCCTATTATATTCTGAACATCTGTACATTTTTATTAAGAAAAATCACTTCTTCTAAAAAGAAATAAACGATCTACTGTTAGCAATACTGTGTAAAGAACATGAAAAACTTAAAAAGTCAAATTCTATTGAAATCTAAAATGTGCTACTTATTCATCTATTCAGAATTGAATAGATGAATAAGTATGTGGTTGTAACACCAGCAGTCTGTTCTCACTGGCATCTTCATGCTCCTGGCGGTCATGGCTGCCGGAAGGCTCACCTTTCCCTTGACTCTGCTTCTCCTGCAGTCACAGACTGCCAGCATATCTCTGCTTCTTCCTGCTTCTAAGGACATTTCATCTGGTAAAATATTTGTTGCTCTAGCCAAGGGTTGGCAGATCCTTGCCTGGAGACATAAGACAAACTGGCTTTCCACTCAGATCTCTGCAAGACATGGAATTTTTTTCCAGACTCTTTTCCAAAATATCCGTGACCATGTTGCCTCCTATGCCACATGTGAACAGATTAGGTCAGAAGCCTGCTGGCCTGCTCCGTTTGCTTTTTAAAATGCTCCATGGCAACTTATGATGGACTTTATTACGGACCTGTCTCCATCCTCTGGATGTACTGTAATGGACCATTTTTTCAAAATGTTCATCTTGACATCTTGGTCATCAATCTTTTGTCTATGTGGTCTACTTCAAACACATTAGGGGGGATTTATCAAAACTGGTTGCCCATAGCAACCAATCAGATTCCAGCTTTCATTTTTTTGAGCCCCTTTTGAAAATGAAAGGTGGAATCTGATTGGTTGCTATGGGAAGCTAAGCTAGCCCCAGTATGCATACCATCCTCACTTCAGTGGGCAGGTGGAGAGAATCAAACAGGTTCTGGAGAGTTACCTGCATCCCTTCATTTCTTCTTGCCACAACCATTGGGTATCTTTAATTAACAATATAAAAGTAGTCCTTAATCTAGTCTCATATAATAAATAATGCAGGAACTCCAAGAAGTAGGCCCTCTTTACTAAGTCAGTTAAAAAAACTTTACCGGATCCATGTTGCTTGATCATAGGGGATTAGAGTCATTCAAAAGAAAACTTCATAATAAGTATGCCCCTGATGAAGTGGTTGTGAAACCTGGGTTGAGCCAGTCTAAATGAAAAGGCAGTGATTTTATTATATGCGTATTGTGTGTTTTTAACACTGTAAGGCCTCATGCACACAAACATATTTTGTTTCCGTGTCCGTATTGTTTTTTTTGCGGATAGGATGCAGACCAATTTATTTCAATGGGTCTGAAAAAAATGCTGTCAGCACACCATGTGCTGTCCGCATCAGTATGTGCATTCCGTAGCCCCGCAAAAAGAATAGAGCATGTCCTATTTTTCTCGAGGTTTACAGACAAGGATAGGCATTATTATAATGGATCCGCAAAAATAACGGATCCGCAAAAAAAAAAAACGGATGCCATGCGGACGTCATCCATTTTATTTTTTGCGGATCCACAATTTGCTGAGCGCAAAACACATACGGTCATGTGCATGAGGCCTAAGTATAAAAACAACTTTTGGAATACATCCTTGGAGCGAAAGTGCTCCACTATTGGAATTCTTCTCTTCCAGTTTAAGATTTAGGAGAGGATCAAGAGCTGATTGATTGCAGGGACAGTGTGAAATATGGAGTAAGGACTTGTTCACACGACCGTGCTGTGTTTTGCGCTCCGCAAATTGCGGATCCGCAAAACACGGATGCTGCCGGTCTGCCTTCCCCAATTTGCGGAACGGAACGGGCGGCCCTTTATAGAAATGCCTATTCTTGTCCGCAAAACAGACAGGAATAGGGCTTGACTTATAATTTTTGCTGGGCCACGGAACGGAGCAACGGATGTGGACAGCACACGGAGTCTGTCTGCATCTTTTGCGGCCCCATAGAAGTGAATGGGTCCGCACCCGAGCCGCAAAAAATGCGGCTCGGATGTGGACCAAAACACAGTCCTGTGAACGAGCCCTTATACTGAGGATACTTGAGTGATTAATGGTAATGTTTTCTTCTGAATACCTCTGATCCCCTATGATTAAGCCGTGTAGATCCTGTAAAGTTTTTTGATTGGGTATCTTCACTTCCTGGGGATGAGTTCAAGTGCGGCTACTGGCAAGTCTCCATTGTTCATTGTATATGGGCTACATCTGCAGATTCCAGTTCCAGTCTACTCTGAGGTCCCCTCACAGATTTTCTCCAGATCTGGCAGGAGACTTAAGGTGCATTTAGACTGTCCGATTTTTGGGAACATTATCGGAAATGACCCTTCCTGTGAACGCTGTTTCCCGACAATCAGCTCATCTAAATGTGCCGCCAATCACCTGAAGAATGTGCTTTTCGCTCTTTTATTGGGTGATCCTATTGTTTGTGCAGGCACATCAATTATAATTTCTGGGCAGCAGATTGTGCTGTCTAAACAGCGATCTGCTGCCCAGAAACAATGATTCGCTATTGTGATCCCTCGTCCTCATACTGTGAAGGAGATCGCTGCATGTAGATACAGCAGACTCCTTCACTGAACGAGAAGCCAACTGTCAGGAAGGAACCCTTCCCGACAATTGGCTGTAACATTGTGTGGTGTAAACCCACCTTAAATCTTTCGGATCCAGGCAACTGCTCGCATGCTTTCCAGGGTATTTAAGCCACCTTCCCCTGTGGGAGGGTGTTTGAGTAGAAAGGTTCGCTAGCTTGCTAGTCCTTGCAAAGGTGTTGTTGGAACCTATCTTCCGTGACTTCTGCCCATTTTTTGTTCCGCCTGCCCTAACTTCTTCCTGTTTATCGTACTGCTCCTGTGCTGCCTGCCCTTTGTTCTGACTTAGGAAAAGCCCAAAGTATTCCAATATATAGTACAAGTAATCAAAAGATTACAGGTGTGAGTCCCCTAAATGTGAAAATACTTGAGTGAAGTTTTAAAAATATTTAAAAAAAATAAACAAAAAGTATAAAAAATTCTACCCTCCTATTTTTAATTGGCATCTTCCTCACAGGTTTTTTTTTGCCTTCCTCTGGATCAACTGGCAGGATGACAGATGTCTTTTTTCGGCCTTATGTACTATGTTACTATGGTACTATGTTACTATGGTACTATGTTACTATGGTACTTAATTGGTATCAAGCGCATTGCTAGAGTCTCAAAAGATCTGAGGCCCAAGTCCCAATGCCAAATTCTTGAATATAGCCCACCCCCCATCCTAGCAATAAGGACATATTTTACTTGCTAGATAAATACTACTTTCAGCGCCACCAAATATACAGAACTATCTAGTAACATATACCTCTCTTACATCCATTGCCTCACAGGTGGCGTCTACACTGATGTAAAGGTTATCTTTTCCTATCTTCTCTATTCTGCCCATGACAACTTCTACCAGCCTCTTCTTGTTTCTGTAGAGTTTGCCAAACATACATCTTAACCTGCACAATCACTTTGCAGCTTTTTTCAGGTGGATGCAGGCATGTTTGTTTATTACAGTGCCTTGAAAAAGTATTCATACCCCTGAACATTTCCACAATTTTTCACATTACGCCCATAAACTTAAAATTATTTTATTGAGAATGTATGTGATAGACAAACACAAAGTAGCAAGTATGTGTGAAGTGAAGAGAATATGATACATGGTTTGCAATTTTTTAATAAATAAAAATCTGACTGCAGTGGGCTCTTCCGCAAGCATCACAAATGGATGTGCTCCTACAGTATTTCTGCCTGTTCAGCTGCATAATGTAGATATGAACAGGAAAGAAGCACATCTGGTCATGATGTCAAAGGAAGAGCCTTTTATCCACAGGTTGGCTAAAAGAGGCTTTTTAGGTAAGTGTCTAGAAAACCCCTTTGAGTACCAAACTAGGTTCTTACAGGCTAGTGGGGTTGTCTATTTTGAAGGATCTCATTTTGTTGCAAGTGTCAACTGATAATAAGCTTATCACAGAATGTTGTGCTGCTGAGACACCCAGCATCTTTTGGCAGCAAGCACCCAGTTTTCTTACAGTACCTCTTAAGGGGAATCAAATCATTGCATAGTCCCAAAGGTAAATCAACAGACTCATTTTTTTAATTTCCTCTCCAGTTAAGGTGGCCATATGCATCATACTGTATGTATGTCAGCTCCACCACAGATTTTGGGAAGGGTGACCTCTTGACTGATGGTATTGGGGTAGATAAGGATCAACTGGTTAATCGTTTTGTCCTGGGGGAAATAAGCCATCACCAGAATTGTCCTTCACCTCTTCCTACTTAGAACACATGCTTGATTGGTCAAGCTCAACAGACATGTGTTTGAGGCATCAGGAGTGACAGCTGTCGACTTAAAGAGGACCTTTTTATCTGGAAAAAAATTCTGAACTAAGTATCATGATATGTAGAGCGGCGCCCAGGGATCTCACTGCACTTACTATTATCCCTGGGCACCGCTCCGTTCTCCCGCTATGTTCCCCGGTATGTTCCGTGACTTGGTTATACTGGAAGGAGACTGACCTTGCTCTCATTGGCATCTCCTTCTTCCAGGCTGTAGCTCTGTCCAATTGCAGTGCAGAGCTCATAGCCTGGGAGAAAAAAAACCTCCCAGGCTATGAGCTCTGCGCTGCAATTGGCCAGCGCTACAGCTTGGGAGAAGGTGACGCCCAGGAGAAAAAGGGCAGTCTCCGCCTAGTATAACCAAGTCAGGCAGTCTCCACCCAGTATAACCAAGTCCCCAAAGATACCGGAGGACAGAGCGGGAGAACGGAGCGGCGCCCAGGGATAATAGTAAGTACAGGGAGATTCCTGGGCGCCGCTCTACATATCATGATACTTAGTTCAGATTTTTTCTCCAGATGAAAGGTCCACTGCCTTCTGCCAACAGTTTTTATATGTGTATAGCCCGCCTTAGGAACAATTTTTGTAACTAGTCTCCACTCTAGTTAAAGCTCTTTCACATGAGCAACATGAATTGTGTCAGGATCTGGATTGTTCTGCATGCAAGATAAATCAGCTTTGTCTGAGATTGTATTCAGTGTCGGAGTGTCTTTTTCCACCTAGATGCAATCTGTTGTTGATGCGTTTTCCATGCTTGTGAAGAAAACTAAAGAATAACACTCAACATCTCCTAGCAATCATCAGTGAAAAAGGCAGCCTTCTGTTTTTCATGGAAGCCCCAACCATCTTTATAGGGGCTGCATGAAAAACATACAATATAGAACATGCTGAGATTTTTCCTGAAAAATGTGCACAGAGCAATTGAAATGAATGGGTCAGGATTTCATGAAATTAGCCTAATAGATGAAGTGACTCCTCTCTATTAACTCACAAATAGAGTATTTTACAGTGGGCTTTCTAAGCCACGCTACCCTCTAAGGTTGTGTAGTCACATTTAGCATTTTCATGCAGCTTCTGCGTGTAGTTTTGCAGTGGTAGATAAAATCAGTAAATCAGAAAGGACCAGCAGTATTAACTTTTCATTTATACTTCTTTTCCATTCCAAATGCACTCCTATTTTTGCTCTAACTCATAAAAAGGTACACCAAAACTACAGAGTGTGAATGGGGCCTATATAATTTGGGCCATTGGGTAACATTAAAGAGGCTTTGTCAGCATGATCAACCATATTAAACCAGGTATACTGCCTGGTTGGGCTCATCATGCTGATTAAAACTTTCTTTTGTCTGTATGCTTAATAGCTGCAGAGATATCTGTGTTTTTATAAATAGGCAAATGAGAAGTTCGAACACCAGGAGGCGTGACTGAGCCCTTGGAGCACTGCTTTGTAACAACCCTTAGCTCTGCACACACACCCTCACCTTAATTGACAGGGCTAGACACCGGCATGCTGAGGGCAAAGCTCTGTTCTAGACCTGTGTCCTAGCAGGTACATATCATTTACACTATGTACAGTACTATACTGTAGCTTCAGTACACTGAGTTCTGCTCAGTAAGCTAACAAACATATTACTGCTTTATTCACGGGCACAATATATGATTATAAAGACACCAGCAATATGTGTTTACTTATAAGCATTGAAAAACATACATCTCTATCTGGTAATGTTATAGTTTAATGATAAGTGCTTGGATTTGTATACAGAAATTCTAAGGTCAAGTCCTAGGAAAAACTTACATATGCTTTTTTCTGTTATCTTTTTTCTCTCTTTAACTATAATATATTACCATATAATAACAATAAAATGCCTTACTATATTCAGAATAGTGTTTTTTGTCCTAGAAACCTAAAACCTATTACTGGTTTATTCACAGTCGCAATATATGATTATAATCAAACCAGCAACATTTATTAGCTTTTTAAGCCTAAAACATTGGGGGCCATTTATCAAACTGGTGTAAACTAGAACTGGCTTAGTTGCCCATAGCAACAAATCAGATTCCACCTTTAATTTTGGACAGCTCATTTGGAAAATTAAAGGAGAATCTGATTGGTTGCTATGGGCAACTAAGCCAGTTCTACTTTACATCAGTTTGATAAATGACCCCCATTATTCTCAATATGATAACAATTTAGACTTTTATTATGAGTTAAATGTGGAAGAAAAAAACCATGAAGTTGAGATTCAAATCTGGGATCTCTACATGCGAAATCAAGCTCTTATCACCAAGCTAAAGAATTTCCACATAGTGAAGGTGGATTTTTGCTATGCTAACACATACAATTACACATATTAATGGTAACGTTTTTATCATATACAGGTATTGTGCCCGTGAATAAAGCAGTAGTATGTATATTAACTTTCTGAGCAGATATCAGTGTGGTAAAGCTATAGTACATGGAGTATATGATATGTGAATGCTAGGACACAGGTCTGCCCTCAGAATGCTGATGTCTAGACCTGTCAATCAAGGGGAGGGAGGAGTGTGCAGAGCACAGGAGGTGTTACAAAGCAGTGCTCAATGGATTCAGCCCAGCTTCCTAGTGCTCCAACTTGCTCATTCGCATATGAATAAAAAAGTTGATTTCTCTTCAGCTGTTTAGCATACAGACAAAAGAAAGGTATTGTTTTAATCAGCATGATGAGTCCTACCAGGCAGTATGCATGGTTTAATAGGGTTTGATCCTGGTGAGCCGCTTTAATGATGACATTAAACTTAAAATGACTTCTGTATCTAACAGATACATATAAAGGCTATTATCTGATTGGTACTTATTGATTACCATAGATTTGTTTGCAGTACATTATGTTATCGATTACAATCATTTTGTTAATTATTAATTTCTCTTCATACAGAAGCTGAATATAACAAACTGCAGTGGAGAGATATTTAAAGGAGACTCAGTTTTGTCCTATGCTAGTAATTACTGCACTCAATTAATTTCAGTGGACATAAGCTGGACTGGGGCCACTGATAAAGGCATCATCTCTCTTGTACAGGCCTGTACATGGTAAGTAAATCCATACAAAGTATATCTAACATGAGATATAGTATTATATACATTAAAACTCCCATAATGTGATCAAAAGCAGAAGAATGAGCAGCAGATTTTAAGGGCAACCCCTGTAAATGGCCTAAAATAACAAACGGATGCTCGTTTGTTTTCTCCGCTGTTTGTTTGAGCACTGCGTTCCAATAGAACTAGGGCAGTATAGAACTAGGGCAACCCCTCTAAGGTTAGCATACTAGTGTCTACCTAGAGGTTTTCCATCCTGACAGTTTAATGTCATATAATTTCACTTTGATAATACTGCATCTGGTAATATGGCATTCATTAGGTCTTATTACGATGGATTTACTGTATTGCAAAATAACTTCAATTTATAGAACAAACACAGAACAAATCCATAGAGATTAGTCTCTACATCCTATCCATTGGATGAGAATATGGAGACAAACCGTGTACTCAAAAGTATCCACAAAATATTCCCCAAATCACTAGTTTACTGACAGCTCATAGACCTTTATTTAAGCTAAACTCTTATCAAATTGATAAAGATTGTAATGGAACAGTGCGTGTGAACCCACTGTGCCAACTAACTGGTTTGACTTTGGGCTAACCCTAAGGATGCTATTATGGCGCTCCCCTGGTATTCACGCGTTAACCCCTGTACAGGGTTGTGGACTTAGCTGCAGAGAAGCAACCAGACCACTACCTTCTGGGATAGTTCCAGTGTAGTTGTCAGCTGACTCATGGCGATCAGTCTTTGGTTCAAGCACCGGGTTATCAGGCTTGAGATGCTGCAGGAGCATTCTGAACAAAAACCAAGACTCAGAACTGGTTTTGTGATCTGGAAAGCCACACAGATAATGTAGATAGGGGTAGACACAGGATGGGAGGCAGGCAGAGTACAGGAGGATGCATGTCAAGGCTGGGTACTTGGCTGGGTGCTCGTTTGTTTTCTCCGCTGTTTGTTTGAGCACTGCGTTCCAATAGAACTAGGGCAGTATAGAACTAGGGCGACCCCTCTAAGGTTAGCATACTAGTGTCTACCTAGAGGTTTTCCATCCTGACAGTTTAATGTCATATAATTTCACTTTGATAATACTGCATCTGGTAATATGGCATTCATTAGGTCTTATTACGATGGATTTACTGTATTGCAAAATAACTTCAATTTATAGAACAAACACAGAACAAATCCATAGAGATTAGTCTCTACATCCTATCCATTGGATGAGAATATGGAGACAAACCGTGTACTCAAAAGTATCCACAAAATATTCCCCAAATCACTAGTTTACTGACAGCTCATAGACCTTTATTTAAGCTAAACTCTTATCAAATTGATAAAGATTGTAATGGAACAGTGCGTGTGAACCCACTGTGCCAACTAACTGGTTTGACTTTGGGCTAACCCTAAGGATGCTATTATGGAGCTCCCCTGGTATTCACGCGTTAACCCCTGTACAGGGATGTGGACTTAGCTGCAGAGAAGCAACCAGACCACTACCTTCTGGGATAGTTCCAGTGTAGTTGTCAGCTGACTCATGGCGATCAGAGTCTTTGGTTCAAGCACCGGGTTATCAGGCTTGAGATGCTGCAGGAGCATTCTGAACAAAAACCAAGACTCAGAACTGGTTTTGTGATCTGGAAAGCCACACAGATAATGTAGATAGGGGTAGACACAGGATGGGAGGCAGGCAGAGTACAGGAGGATGCATGTCAAGGCTGGGTACTTGACAGTAGCCTTCACCAGGCAGACAGATTGGGTACTGAACTGAAACACAAACTCAACTGAATTGAACTTGGAGGTCAGGACCACACAGACAGGATGGGCACAAGGCATGTGCACAAACAGAAACCCAGGCAGGAATAACACAGGAAATTGCAGGAGATTCACAGAAGCATTAAACTTCCCAACACCTTTGCTGGTCACTAGAGAACCTAAAGCTCAGGCATCCTCTGACTGGAAAGGTTGCCCGTCATCAATGCATGGCATTGGGTACGCGTTGGTGACCGTGACAGCGTTGAGTCCACTGTAGTCCCTGCAGAACCGGGTGGTCAGGTCCTTCTTTGGGACAAGGACACCGGCGAGCCCAAGTGCTGTTAGACATCTGGATGACCCCCAGCTTCAAAAGCTCCTCAATGTCCTGGCTCATGTGCTGCTGCACCTCCAAGGAGACCGATATGCTGAACACCGAATTGAGGGGTGATCCCTGGTGTCCACGTGATGGACGGCCAACTCTGTTCTTCTAGGCTTGTTGCTGAACAACTCCTGGAAGGGGTGAAGCGTGGCCCACAGCTGGGACCATTGGTCCTTCAAGAGCTGTTGGCTCACCTCCACATCCTCAATGGACCCACCCGCCTTAACCTAGGTGAGCATGTCCAGGAGGGTCTCCTCCTCCCCCTCCTCTGTAAAGTTGCATACAGGGAGGGCACATGCCTCCCTCTCATGATGTACCTTTATCATGTTCACATGGAAGGCCTTCTGCATGGTCTATGGTGACTAGGTACATCATGGCGTTGAGCCGCTGGTGCACAAGGTATGGGCCTTCCCAGGCTGCCTGGAGCTTGTAATGAGGTACGAGGACCAGTACCCTTACCTTTTGACCCACCTGTTAGGTCCTTTCACAAGCATTATGGTCGTACCATCGCTTCTGGTCATCCTGGGCTCGTTATATTATCATGCACCAGCTGCGACAAGGCCTGCATCTTGTCCCGGAAGTGTATGACATACTCGACGACCGACACTCCAGGGGTGGCTACATCTCCCTCCCAGGCCACTTTCACCACAGCCAGGGTCCCATGCACATGACGCCCGTACAGGAGCTCGAAGGGGAGAACCCCATTTAGGCCTGTAGGACCTTCCGATAGACAAACAGCAGGTGTGGGAGGTACCCACCATAGACCAACATCTTAAGCATCTGCTTCAGGGCGCCATTAAACCGTTCACAGTGGCCTTGATCTGTGGGTGGTACGGGCTGGTCACCAGATGTTGCACCTGCCTATAGAGGGACTCCATCAATTGCGACATGAACTGGGTCCCCCGGTCGGTGAGCATATCCTGGGGAAAGCCCACTCTGGGTAAAATCTCTAGCAAGGCGGTGGCCACCTTGTCGGCCCGAATGGACATCAAGGCTACTGCTTCCAGGTACTAGGTGGCATAGTCTACGACTGTCAATATGACGCTGCTGGGAACAGACAGCGGTCCAATATGATCCACAGCCACCCTCCTGAAAGGCTCTTAAATTATGGGCAGAGTTGCCAGTGGGGCCCTGGGGTGTGGCAGTGCCTTCCCCACCCTCTGGCAGGTGTCACACAGACAGCAGTAGGCAACCAAATCAGCCCCCATATTTGGCCAGTAGAAATGCTGGGCTAGTCTGGCCTTTGTCTTTAGTGACTCCTAGGTGTCCAGCTATTGGAATCTCATGTGCAACCTGCAACAACTCCGCCCTAAAAACGAAGAGGGTACCACTAGCTGACGGTCCCTAAGCCACGCCATCCAGTGAGCCCTGCTGGACCGTGACCCGGTACAGCTGCCCTTGGTCCCAGACCACCCACTCGAGGTCTAAGTCCGAGGGAGGCTGTGCCGCCTGCTCCTTGAGAGCTTTCAGGCTGGCGTCAGCCGCTAACGCCGCCTGAAACCCCTGACTGGACGTGGCCAGAATAGACGAGACTGCCAAGTCCTCTGTCAGGTCCCTGGGACCTGTCTCCTGGCCTCCGTCTGACCTGGCGGCCACTTGGTCGGAAGGGGGAAAGCCATCAGGCCCCTGAGGGGCCCCTAAGTCCCCATCGCTCTCACTGCGCATGACAGCAGCTATGGCTGCTGCCACCCCTGGTAGCGCCGTCCTTCCCCTTGGCTTCTGACCAAGTCGTCAGTCCAGACAGACTAACCTGGCCGTCTGACATCCCGGTTTTGGAGGAACCCTGCACTGAGGCTTTATCTAGGAGCCCTACTTCTCCTGGGATACCTCATTTGCATCCTCCTCCTCTGTAGCTGTCTTCCCCCTGCTTGTCCCCTCAGTTAGCACCTCAGAGGACAACAGGTTCCAGTCTGCTTGCTGGCCACACCCTGGGGCCTCAGCACAGCTGGCTTGATCAACCCCCTCCCCACTGAGGGAAGGGGCACACATTATATCCCCCACCCCCACATAACCATCACCAGGTATGTTATGTACACTATCAGTAACAACTGGGGTGGACATTACATTACCTTTTGGGGAATCGGACCTTGGGGAGTCAGCGACCATGTACTTAGACACAAGTCGCCCCAAGTCCGTCCCCAGCAAAACAATATCCCCAGCAGGGATATTTTATAATACCCCCACCTCCCTTACTCCCCGTCCAAATATACCGGGCAGCGCTGGTTCTACTCCTCCAACCCCAGAGACAGTAAGGGATCTCCCGGTCAACAAATCTTGTGGGGCCATCAGTTCAGGCCATACCAGAGTCATCTCAGTGCCGGTGTCTCTAATTCCCATGGCCATGGCCTGGCCTACGGTGACTGTTTGAAAATTGTCAAAGGGCCTAAGGAAACTAGGAGAATTACTGTATACCTCTGGAATAAAAGAGAAATACCATACCAATGCCTGAGAAAGTGGTCCCACATGGAAAGTCAGCAATCGCCTGAACATCAAGACATATTTAAACACTTGATCCTGGAGAGATAAACGCAAGAAACCCTTTAATCTATTACCAATGCCACTAACGTGGTATCATGGTGAACTGATGAAATAACGAGTCGAATACGTATGCGTAAAAACGTGCGTCAAGCGTAACCCTATTCAGAATCTGGCTCCGAATCCGCAGTGCGGACCAACATCCTAACAGTGCCCCTATACATATATATATATACACACATATACATATAAACTAAACACATATATATATATATATATATATATTTTTTTATTTTTTTTAAACTAACACTGGAGCCTGAACTCACACTCTGCCCCGCGCTTCCAGCTGTGGCCACGTAGAGGGCGCCAGAGCCACTACTATGCGTGTCTGTGGAACCCAGCCAGCAGATCAGAGCGAGGGGCAGAGGTGAGTGCATGCCTGAATAGTGCGGGAAGAGATACTGACTAAAACAGACGCCGTGCATCCTATGCACCCCACCTCACTAGTAGCTCTGCGTGAGGAAAACACATGACAGCCGGCTGTAGAGCAGAGCTGAATACATGGTCGAGTGACCCCTGTAAGCGACTCCTGTGATGTGCTTTCCACATAGTGTAATCTCACACTAAAGCCATATTAAGAAGCCTGACATACCCTGACTGGAACACTAGACTCAATGTCCCTTCCCCATAATAAATGTATGTTTTCTTCTTTTTTTTTCTCTGACATTTCATTTATTTTATAACACACCCTTTTTTTTTTTTTTAAACACACACCCTTCCTGAACCTTACTACTCCCCCTTGCTGAGTGAATTCACCTGTGCGCCCCCTGGATAGAAACAACATGCTGAAGCCTAATTTGTCCGCCCCTCCCCCCCTGCCTGTCTAACAGCACAGCGGCCTGTGCAATACTTTATCGAGAGGGCACACGCTGTGCCCTGCACCCTACGTGTCATGCCGCGTGAGGAGAAGAGCGTGTCTCCCTGGCAGACCGCTCCGGTGCGGTGCTGCTCCCCCTTACCCGGGGAGCCGACACACCGCTGGCCGGACTTAAAGCAACGATGCTGCTGGATGAGGCAGCTACTTATCTGGACCGTAAAAAGTCGGGGCCTGGTACTGCTGTGTAGCGCTGCACCCTTGTTGCTCCCTGAGGACGGTAAGTAGAGCTCCCACACCATGCGCTGGAGACGACGTTCACTGTGGGAGGGGACGCCCGGCCAGATATAGTCATCATCGCCCCTCCCACAAACACAGGCCAATAAATCGGCCTTAACACAAGTAATACATGTCTACAGCTCAATATACTGATAACACATCATTACCATCATTTATTGTGGGCTGTAAAATTATAATTACTACCACCAAAATAATCTAGTCAGGTACTACCAGCCTCTAAGATATAATGGACAAATCTATTTTTTTATTTTTTTGGACACAGAAAAAAGTCATCTATTTTTACGGACTGTATAGACATTTCTGGATGGTTGGCAAGCCCCATTCACTTGAATGAGACTGAGCTGCGCTTGAGCCATGTGACTGATAAACTACAACGTCACTGGCCTAGGGAAAGGTGAGAGAAGGCCTTCTCAATAAGCTGATCGGCAGGCATCCCGGCTGTTGGACCCCCACCGATGAGATAACTGCCACAGTTAAAAAGTCTTGGGAAACCCCTTTAAGAGTAAGCCCACATATTTTGAGGCTGAACCATGAAGAATGTGCAAACATTTTTAGCCAAATCCACAGCATAAATTAACATGCTGCAGGTTTAAATTTTTTGCGCATTGGGAGCATAAGATTTGTTTAAATATCATCCACTTTGCTGCTGTAAAACGCTGTAGATTTCCTGGTCCTAGTAATGCAACCAAAAATCTGCAGTCTACGTGCCCCATGTTGACGTACTGAAAACTAGTTTTAGGCCAAATGCACACAAGCGAGTTGAATGCGAGGTCCTGTTCTGACCTCCACTCCTCTGAAAGGATCGCTATAATGCTGTGTGACCATGAGACGAGTCCTGGAATCTATTGTATTACACTGACAGCATTATGTTAGTACAATTTAGTAGATTCCCTGACTCTGAGGGTCACATGGCATTATAAGGCTTCTTCCATATCTGCGTTTTCAATTCCACTATTGAGATCCATCATATGATCTCAATAGCGGAAGAAAACGATTGAGTTTTGTCCCTGTTGTCAATAGGGACAAAACTGAAAGAAACGGAATGCCCCAAAATGCATTCCGTTCCGTTTGGTTGCATCCCCATCACGGACAGAAAAACGGAGAGCAATATGTATCTGTCCTGACACACAATGTAAGTCAATGGCGACGAATCCGTTTTCTCTGACACAATAGAAAACGGATCCGTCCCCAATTGACTTTAAATGGTATTGATGACGACTCCGTCATGGCTATAGAAGAGATAATACAACCGGATCCGTTCATGACAGATGCATGCGGTTGTATTATTGTAACGGAAGCATTTTTGCAGAGCCATGACGGATCCATAAAAAACGCTAATGTGAAAGTAGCCTAAATCATTACAATGGAGGAGGTCAGAACAAAATCTCACAGACGCTGACAGTTCCTCACAATGAACTCGTGCGGTCAGACTTTAATCATACTTAGCATTCTTTCCACTTTTAGCAGCTTTTATTATATTTGTTTACTGTATATTACTAATTTTGTTTATATTATTAATAACAATATAATTTTAATTACTGTGCAAAGATTAAAGAATTCTTAACATTTTTGTTCACTCAGCTTACAAAGTCTATCAATGAATGGCTGTAATATCACGGATAACGCTATCACTGCTCTTTTGAAAAGGCATTATAAAAGGTAGGAATAAAACAAAAATATTTTTTGTTCCTAAAAGGATTTTAGCTTGCTGGAACATGATTGGGGTTATTAGGAAAATCAAGCTTGGCTTGGGCTAGTTAAAGGTAGATTGAGGGCGCATTCACACATGGGAACTTATTCATGCCCTCACCTGTACTCCAGAATTCTGGCTTCAAAAAGTCACTAAAATATAGGGATTTCTGACTTTTTGGGGTTACTTATTTTACGGCATAGTTTTTAAAGTGGGCTGAACATTGATTGTTGTTTTCTATGGTAATTAGTTTCACTCCCGATTTATCACCACGACTTTTTAAAAAAGTAGTAAGAACAGTTGTGAACTCACTCCAGTAGGGCAAAGAAAACTGGAGTAGCATTTCTAGACTAAAGGGCGACATTTGATAAATTTGGAGCAAAGTATGCCAAAGCAGACTCAAGCAAAACTGACGTCAAATCTTCCCCTCATCATATATTCCCCCACAAAGGTATTTATTGGCATTTTTCAGCACTTTTAAGTTTTTTATCTCAGGCACTGGGACCACTTGGTCTTGATGACCAGCATGATCTTAGTGCTTTCTTGTTAAAATATAATATTACATGTCCAAAAATTAAAGGTTGTGTATGGTGTTTCTTAGATTTATGTCTTTAAACATATATATATATATATTGAGATGTGTATATAAGGGGGTTAGGTTACATTTGTTGACATAGCCAAAGTGCAGGAATGCACAAAATGGCAGTCACATTTCTAGTCCACATACTGATGCTTTGTTAATGATGGGTGAGAAATGCATCTTTGTACTGTATGGTTGCGTTTTTATTGCACATTTTGCATGTGTTATTTGTGGTGCAGTTTTTGCAGAAGGTTAGCTCCAGATGTTAGTTGAAAGTCTATGGGGATTATGAAATGCAGGACATGCAATCATATTTTCAGTTTGGTGGGGTTTTTGTTTCTCTGCCATCCATACATTTGTTTTGAAAAAAAAAAACTGCAATAAAAATACATGTGGTAAGAAAAAGAAAAACACTAGCAGAAGCCTAAGGCCTATTGCACACGACTGTATGGTTTTGCGGTCCGCAGAAAAAACAGATAACATCCGTGTGCATTCGTTTTTTTGCAGAACGGAACATCTGGCCCCTAATAGAGCAGTACTATCCTTGTCTGTGATGCGGACAAGAATAGGACAAGTTCTATCTTTTAACGGAACGGAAAAATAGAAATATGGAAACGGAATGCACAATGCTTTTTTTTTTCGGGCCCATTGAAATGAATGGTTCCGTATACGGAACACAAAAAAATGGCCCGTACACTCGCAAAAAAAAAGGTCGTGTGCAAGAGGCCTAAGAGTGGTTTAATGCACAGCTTTTTTCGGAAAAAATATGCAGTTTTTGTGGCAGTTCTTAAAACAGCTTTTTGAGCCAAAACCAAAAGTGGGTCCAAAAGGAAAAAAAATATAAAGGAGGGACTTAAATGTTTTTTTTTCCTAGGATTACTATGTTTTTTTAACAGATAAGCACAATGTAGTTGCTCACCTCATATCTATCTTACCCATGCTTTTTTTTTTGACTCTCCTGACCGGTTATTACCATGATAACAGATCTCTCTGTTTGGTTTACATCCTGTATATAGCATTACCTTTTGCTGGATCCAGCCAAACCCATGATGCAGTTCTTTTTCCTCTGCCACAGCTACAGCACCGCCCCTAACACCCAGCTAGTTTATAAATCCCTCCCACTCACATGGTTACATAGACCCTCTGCTATCACTGTCCCTAAAAATGCCCAGCTAGTATATAGCTCCTCCCACCCATCTAGTTACATAGACACTCCCCTATCATGGACATGGCATCACAGGAAATAAGAAAAAGCTGAATGGACATGTTCATGAGACCATGTCCATGTAGAACGGAACAGAAGATACGGAAGATAGAAGCAGTAAATGTAAAAGAAATACATTACAAAATTACAGCCATGTACCTTCTGTGACAGTCCGTCTCGCAAGCTCACCTTGCCAGGGGTGAAAGGTAGGGGGAATAGTCAGGCTTTTACGCACAAGGAGGACTCAGGAGACAGAAACGCATTTAAACTAGCATCCCAAAAGTTTTATTTCCACAGGTTGCATAAAACAAAACCATAAACACAACACCTAGCCTTGTCCAGGCTCTAACTAAACAGTAGGTCCCTCTCTAGGACGTGGCAGAGCTAGCCTCAGTCCACCCAACATAGACACACAGTCTGAACAGCAACCTGTGATACTAGCTTTGGACCTTCAGGGTCTCTCAGAGAGATATGGCTTCTCTCAGGGAGTTCTGAGCAAGTGTGCTGCCAGCCTGGTTATCTAGTAACTCGCCAGGTGCAGCTCATCAGGACCAAGGCTTAGGTTTTTTAACCCTTTCCTAAATAGCTTTCATCAGCATATCTTAGGAACCTGGGAGACACATACCCACCCTCAATTACTTCCCCATGTGAGACACCACACTTCGTAAATGATTATTTTAAATGATATTGGCCAAGCACATTCAATAGCTGTCGGTCAAATAATCATTCAGCTGTCAGCTGTCTCTTCCGACTACCTCCTGACTTCCCCATACACATGCATGTTATGTTCGCTGACTGCATATGTGTTGTCAGTGGGGGAAAAGGGAGAACCACTGCCAGACACTTGGTGGTGGCTTGTCTCCTGGGAGAACAAATTAAATTTACCCAAGCTCTCCCTCAACATTGGGCCAACAATGCACTAATGTGTATGGGGACCTTAATACTCCATCCTGTTGGATCCATTTCCGGTTTTAGCTCAAAAACAGCATCACAATTTTTTTTAAAGCTGTGAAACCACCAAAGATATTAGTTTTCAAACTACCCACTGAGCCTCACAATAGGATGGCATTTCCTGTCTGTAGGTCTTCTCCCACATTGTCTCATTATCATCACGGGATGCTTCTGTTTATGGTGCCAATATTCGATAGATATAAAAGCGGAAGGTTTGTTGCAATGTGTATTGAGGCCTCACAACAGTCCCTCTTTCTTTGGCGGTGGTGCAAGTGGTACATGTATCTGACAGCACAAATGAACATTGTTGTACACTATTTTATTGGTGTAAGATGGTGAACATGTTCTGTAAGCTTTCAGTGAACAATAACAATATTTTCGGGCCAGTACAAGGAGTAGGTAACTACCTAGGTGCCACCTCACAAAAAGGATTGGTGGTTGCAATTTTGGAAGGTTGCATCAAAACCACAATGAGACTATGATGTTCACCAGTCCCATTAGCACTGTGTGCAGGAGCTGTTCAAATCATTAAATAAAGTTGTTATCTATAAAAATGTGATCACATGAACATAAGTCTGCAAGTCTTAACAATAGGGAATGTGCACCAAGGATCCGCAGCAGAGGAGAGTGGGAGCCTTGCTGTGTATGTACAGTATTTGTTTGGGGGCTTTTATTTATTATAGGGTGTATTTGTTTAAAGGTTTGGGTTTTCTTTTGTCTAGTCTGGGGTCTCTATTATAGGCAGTCATGTCTGGATTTAGGGGGTCTTTTTTCAGGGTCTAGTCTTTTTAGAGGATCTGCTCTGCGGTCTATTTACTTAAGGTTTGTGATCTGTATTTATTTAATCTGGTCTGGTCTTTATTTAGGAGATCTGGGCAGGAGTCTATTTATTTAGGTGGTCCAGTCGGGGGTATGCAATTAACCCCTTCAGGACCCTGCCAGTTTTAACCCTAAGGACCAGGCCATTTTTTGCAAATCTGACATGTGTCACTTTATGTGGTGATAACTTTAAAACGCTTTTACTTATCCAGGCCATTATGAGATTCAACGTTACATATTGTACTTCATGATAGTGGTAAATCTGAGTCAAAATATTTCATTTTAATTTATAAAATAATACCAAATTTACCCAAAATGTGGAAAAATTAGCAATTTTCAAAATTTCAATTTCACTGCTTTTAAAACAGATAGTGATACCTCCTAAAATAGTTATAACTTTCCATTTCCCATATGTCTACTTCATGTTTGGATCATTCTGCACATTACTTTTTTTTTTTTTGGGGGGGGGGGACAACAACGTTAGAAGGCTCACTTTATGGGGCCTACATAATAGAAAACACCCATGGCACCATTTTAGAAACTACACCCCTCAAGGTATTCAAAACTGATTTTACAAACTTTAGGTGTTCCACAAGAATTAAAGGAAAATGTGAATTAAATTTCAGAATTTGGCAGATTTTCCATTTTAATCCATTTTTTCCAGTAACAAAGCAAGGATTAACAGCCAACACAAAAACTCAATATTTATTGCTCTGATTCTGTAGTTTACAGAAACACCCCATATGTGGTCGTAAACTGCTGTAAGGGCACACGGCAGGCGCAGAAGGAAAGGAACGCCATATGGTTTTTGGAGGGCAGATTTCACTGGGATAATTTTAAGTTTCCATGTCACATTTGAAGACCCCCTGATGCACCCCTAGAGTAGAAACTCCAAAAAAGTAACCCCATTTTGGAAACTACACCCCTTAAGGTATTCAAAACTGATTTAACAACCTTTGTTAACCCTTTAGATGTTCCTTAAGAACTAAAGGAAAATGTAGATGAAATTTCAGAACTTTCTATTTTAACAGCCAAACAAAACTCAATATTTACTACCCTGTTTCTGTAGTTTACAGAAACACCTTATTTAAGATTGTAAAACTGCTGTACAGGCACACGACAGGATGCAGAAGGAAAGTAGCACCATGTGGTTGTTATGCAAGCGGGTGTGGACCCACTGCGCCACTGACTGGCTATACTCTGGAAGGGCAAGACTAAGCAACTACCTGGTCTTATAAAAATAAGATAATAAAATTGATTAAAAAAACAATCTAATCAAAGTCTTAAACCACAATTTTGATTGGAGCGCAGCAGGTCTATGGTGACGTAGGTTCAAGTTCACTCTTAGTCCTGAATTTCATAGAGAAGACCGCGCAGCTCATGAATCTTCAATGGAAGTGTCAGTATTCAAAGGCATACAGAAAGTATCCTTCCAATGAAATTGGTCACTGGGTTTGAAGTCCGGGCTCCCACCGCAGTCAGTATCTCTGTATCCTGGATATTATGCAAGATAACCTGACATAGTGAAATACCGCAGATATAACAGTAAACATGCTTTTTTATTATTCTTACAAAATAAAAGCAAATAAATGCATATAAAATCATGTGAGATACATCAAATTTCTCCACCTGCCCGACCCGGGTATCGCTCTCACTTACTTCGTTAGGGGCAACTTCCTGCAATTCAGCCATAGGCTGGTGAGACAGAGGGCGTGTACGTGCTGCCTCACAAGTGGGAAGAGACACACCCATGCATGCCCTAACAACAGTACAGGTCTCCAGCAGGAAGTAAACTCTGGCATGGAGCACAGATGCAACAGTTAAGCTACCTGCTGCCCGCGCTTGTAAGCATGGCCCATGGCATGAGAAAGACGGAGCCCGGTGACGGTGCCCGCGGGTAGGGGCAGCAGCTCCGGTATGGACCCCTGGGCTAACAGTGGTCTTTGGAGGACAGATGTCACTGGGATAATTTTAAGTTGCCATGTCACATTTGAAAAACCCCTGATGCACCCCTAGAGTAGAAACTCAAAAAAAGTGACCCCATTTTGGAAACTACGGGATAAGGTGGCAGTTTTGTTAGTACTATTTTAGGGTACATATGATTTTTGGTTGCTCTATATTACACGTTTTGTGAGAAATGGTAACAAAAAATAGCTGTTTTGGCACTGTTTTTATTTTTAGTTTTTTACAGTATTCATCTGAAAGGTTAGATCATGTGCTATTTTTATAGAGCAGGTTGTTACGGATGTGACAATACCAAATATGACTACTTTTTTGGTTGTTTGTTTCAGTTTTACTGTAAATAATAAAGCATTTTTGAAAAAAAGTATTTTTTAGTGTCTCCATATTCTGAAAGCCATAGTTCTTTTTTTTTTTGGGCGATTGTCTTAAGTAGGGTGACATTTTTTGCGGGATGAGATGATGGTTTAATTGGTACTATTTTGGGGTGCGTATTACTTTTTAATCGCTTGGTATTACACTTTTTGTGATGTAAGGTGACAAAAAATGGCTTTTTTGACACAGTTAAATTTTTTTCACGCTGTTCACCTGAAGAGTTAGGTCATGTGATATTTTTATACAGAAGGTTGTTAGAAATTAGGCGATACGTAATATGTATATTTTTTTTATTTATTTAAGTTTTACACAATAAAAGCATTTTTGAAACAAAAAAAATCGTGTTTTAGTGTCTCCATATTCTGAGAGCCATAGTTTTTTTTATTTTTTGGGTGATTGTCTTAGGTAGGGTCTAACTTTTTGCGGGATGAGATGACGGTTTAATGGGTACTATTTTAGGGTGTGTATGACTTTTTGATCGCTTGGTATTACACTTTTTGTGATGTAAGGCTACATAAAAAGTGTTCACCTGAAGAGTTAGTTCATGTAATATTTTAATAGACCTGGCTGTTACGGACATGGCGACACCTAATGTGAACTTTTTTTTCACTTTTAACACAATAAAAGCATTTTTGAAACAAATAAAAAATCATTATTGTGTCCATATTTTGAGAGCCATAGTATTTTTATTTTTTGCCTCATTGTTTAATGTAGGGGCTCATTTTTTGCGAGATGAGGTGACGGTTTGATTGGTACTATTTTGATCACTTGGTGACAAAAGGTGAGGTGACAAAAAATTATTGTTTTAGCACAGTTTTATTTTTCTTTGGCTTTCAGGTGAGGGGGTGGAAAAGTTGATATTTTTATAGAGCTGGTTGTTATGGACGTGTCAATAATCAATATGTCTGGTTTTCTTGAAACTTTATTTTTTTTTTATTATGAACAACACTTTGGGACTTTAACTTCTGAGGTCTAATCCCCTCTGCAATGTATTACAATACATCCTGTATTGTAATACATTGCATGTCAGCTTGTATGCTGACAGCCTTCCTGTAAGACCCAGCCTAAGGGCTGGATCTCACAGGCTTCCATAGAAGGCAAGCTCTGAAGCCTATGGAAGGCATCAGGCTTCCTTCTCTGCCATCGGGTCCCCTGCAACGTGGGGACCCGATGGAGATGCATCAACTTTGACCGCAGCATACAAAGGGCTAATGCTCCGTCGTATGCAGCAGGGGTCCGGCTGTCAGTGACTGCGGGGTCCGTGCCGCTGATCGGGCGGGCGCAGCTCCTGCACCCGTCCGATCAGCCTGCTGTATATGAACAGTGCTGGTCCTTAAGTGACGTCCACCAGCGCCATACATGTACGACGGGGGTCCTTAAGGGGTTAAGGGAGTCTGGTTTGTGATTCTGTATTTATTTTGGTTTCTGGTTTGTATTTGTTTAGGGGTTATGTTATTATTCTGGCTTCTTGTCTGAGGGCTGTGTTTATCATAGTATCTGGTCTAGGATCTTTATTAAATTATTGAGGTGAAGAGTATACTGCAGTTTTTCGGGAAGTAGCTTATGTAAATGGTCATATAAAAAAATTGGGTAAATTTATCAGACCACTTCTAATCTCAGAACTTGATGTCACCACTCAAAAGTAGGCAAGTGTGGTGTGTGGTGTGTCTCAGTATGTGTTGTATATTTGTGTGTGTCTTGTGAGTGTTTTTGACTGTACATATGTGTAAGTGGCCACCTGACTATTTCAGGCTGTAAGGCAGGATTCCTGCATCCTCACCTCATGCCAGTCCAGTTGTCGGTCAGTGATTTCAGCACCAGACAGCAACTGAGGCAAAGGAGTCAATCATAAATGTGCCCAGTAGACCACCAGGGATGTTCACATTAACTTCTTCACAACCACTGACAAAATAACTCAATCATACAACTCATCAATAACTCTTCATATAATTTTGAATTGATTGTATGGCTTGGTGGGAAAGAGGGTGCAAATTGCCTTTTTTGCCTAGGGCACCAAAATGCCTTGTCCCAGCCTTGGAATCTTAGAATGTGAATAATTGTAGGTGACATATGAACCAGTGCATTTGTGAATTATTGGGTAGAAGGTGTCAAAGTGTTCGGAGTGTAGAGCATAACACAAAAAACTGAAACTGAACACAATGCCTGTGGGGTAAAAGCTATACGATACCAGAGCTAAGGGTGGTTAGACTTGTACTGGTAAACAGGTACAACTGGATCACGCAACAGACAATCAATTGATTATATCTCAGCAGGCAACGCAATGTTGGACCGTGCAAGATAATATGCAGCTGAATACCAGCTAAATGCACCAAAAAAACAGTGGCAATTCGATTATTTGTTGGTCATTTTTTTTAAAGGGCTTCTGTCACCCCCCAAAAGCCTTTTTTTTTTTTTGCCTCACTAAAAAGCTTATAGGGCGATTATTCTAAACATATTCTTGTTAACCGTTTTTGTAGGTTAATTTTGCTATAAAACGTTATTTTATAATATGCAAATTACCTTGCTACCAGCAAGTAGGGCGTTTACTTGCTGGTAGCCGCTGCATCCCGCTTGTAAAAAAACGCCCCTCCTGTGGTTGATTGACAGGGCCAGCGAGCGCTCTCCTCCTCCAGCTGGCCCTGTCTCCGTTTAAAATCTCGCGCCTGCGCCATACCGTTCTTCAGTCGGTGCAGGCGCACTGAGAGGAGTACTCTCGCTCAGCCGCTCCTTCCTCAGTGAGCCAATGACGTCACAGCTGCATCCGGAAGAGAAGACGCAGGCGCACCGAGGAAGGAGCGGCCGAGCGAGAGTACTCCTCTCAGTGCGGCTGCGCCGACTGAAGAACGGTATGGCGCAGGCGCGAGATTTTAAACGGAGACAGGGCCAGCTGGAGGAGGAGAGCGCTCGCTGGCCCTGTCAATCAACCACAGGAGGGGGAGTTTTTTTACAAGCAGGATGCAGCGGCTACCAGCAAGTAAACGCCCTACTTGCTGGTAGCAAGGTAATTTGCATATTATAAAATAACGTTTTATAGCAAAATTAACCTACAAAAACGGTTAACAAGAATATGTTTAGAATAATCGCCCTATAAGCTTTTTAGTGAGGCAAAAAAAAAAAAGGCTTTTGGGGGGTGACAGAAGCCCTTTAAACTAAACCAATTTAACCAGAAATTCAGGGTATTTATATTGGTTGTTGGCTCTACTACATACATCTGCAAGGGTTCAGATGGCCTCTTTCCATGAAGGACTCATTGATTGCTTGATATGTTTTCCCGTTTCTGCTTTCACATACTCGTACTACTCTTCATTCTTTGTAGATGAGACGTATTCCTGACTCATTGCTCTTTACCTGGTATTTATCTATTCAATGCTTTATGTTCTTTCATGACTTAGCTTTCTATATACAGTACACAATTTAGACATATAGTTCCTCCAGATCCATGTAATTTGCGTACGCTGTTAGGTATTCAGAGCATAATAGAAATTTTACTTCATGGCTTACATGATAGGTATTCGACTACTAATTAATTAGGGCTCATTCAGGCATTTATTTTTCCACTCTGGTGCTGTAAGTTCTACATTTGGGCAGCAGCTGGATAGAAAAACGTTTATCTAAATAGATTGAACACTGACACATTAAAGTCAATGGATCAAGTCCAAGAAAAATGCAAAATGACACCATCAGTGTGCCGATCTGTTTAAAATGCACACATGTCTACCTTCTGGAACATGGATGTGTTTCCAGTCATTCATCTTAATAAGCCCTCATTTAAAAAAAAAAAATATTTAAAAGGGTTTTCTGGGTTCAGAATATTAATGGCCTATTCTCAGGACAAGGGCTCATACACAGGACTAGTGTTGGGTGAAAATATTCGAATCGCGAATATTTATCGCAAATATTGGCACTTCGAGAATTCGCAAATATTGAGAATATAGTGCTATATGTTCATATTCGAGAATATTCGTCATTTTTTTCCATCTGTACCCTTGATCCCTCCCTGCTTCTTGCTTGTGGGCCAATGAGAAGGCTGCAATGTCTTTGTCTGATCTTAGCAACATCCCTAGCAACCAATAGGAAAGTTTCCTACCCCTTTACTATATAGAGAACTCTCCAGCAGCCATTTTCTGCTGTTTTTTCCAGTTCTGAGAGAGATAGCAGTGTCATTGCTGTGCTCTGTGCTTTGCTGTGTCACATTACATTAGATAGTTAGTTAGCTTATATATATAATATAGATAGTTAGTGGGAGATAGTCAGTGTAGGTTAGATTGTGATATAGTGTAGCTGATAGGTTCCAGTGCAGGGTGTTAGGTAGTGTGATAGGTACTGCTGTCCATACATACATTGCTACATACATAGTGCTGTGATGTCACAAGTTCACAACAATACTTAGTGCACCAATCACTAATATGTAGTCAGACCTGCTAAAATGTGAAGTTGCCCGTATTGTGCAAAAATATGCGCATTAATTGCCGATTTGCGCAATCGCGAATATATCGAAGCACTCTATCTGCATATAAAGCTATTGTAATGTTCTGCCGTGCCAACCATTTTCTCCGGTCTCAGGAAACTTCTAGCAGCTTGAAAAATGTAGCAAAAGTGACCCACACCTGTATTGCACGTGCAAAACATGCAAATATTACATTGCCGATTTTTACAATCAAGACAATTCTCGAATTTGCGAATATATGACGAATATTCACCCAAATATTCGCAAAGTATCGCGAATTCGAATATTGCCCCTGAGGTTCATCACTACACAGGACTGTGATCAGCCTGGGAAACACAGTCTGAACTGACTGTATCATCGTGTTTTATAATGCAGTCAGTTCATATCTGTTCACCGATCTCTTGTACTGAACTATTTTAACCAAACCTGTCACATTCACAGGTACCCTTATCCTTGTGCACATACTGTAGCTATTATTTTCATACAGCCTATTGCAATGTAGCTCTGATGACTGGTGGTCTTTAGAGGTTATGTGGAAAATACATCTTAGGGTGCGGCCACAGATTTGGGTTTCCTGATGCAGTTTTGGAAGCCAAAATCAGGAGTGGATCATAAAAGGAAAGTATCTCAATTAAGCAACTGACATGTATCATGTTAATACCAGGTTATTACTAATGTATTGTGATTGTCCATATTTCCTCCTTTGCTGGCTTGATTCATTCTTCCATCACATTATGCATTGCTTGTTTCCATGGTTATGACCGCCCTGTAATCCAGCAGCAGTGGTCGTGCATGCACACTATAGAAAAAGCGCCGTCCTCAATGGTGGCCGGGATTGCGGAAATATGCTTAGACCAGGCCTTTTCCTATATTGTGCAAACACGGCCACTGCTGCTGGATTACAGGGTGGTCATAACCCCTGGGTGCGAGTAGTGTGTAATGTGATGGAAAAATGGATCAGGCCAGCAAAGGAGGCAATATGGGCAATCACAATACATTAGTAAGTGCCTTGTATTAGCTTTCCCTACATGATAAATGTTATTTGCTGAAGTGAGACAACCCCTTTAAGGACAGATAAGACTGACCATGTGGCAGTACCCTTTTTGGCCCCAGGGCTAAATTTAGTGTCAATGGTGTGGCTTAGGGATTATTTCCTTTTATCCTTGGTGTTGTGAGGTGGTAAAGGGGTAACAGTAATATATCTACTGTTCTAGGATAAAGAAAAAATGAATGATAATATTCCTGGGAGCATTATGTGTTGATTTTGAATTAGTTACTAGTAAGGGTAGTTTCCCATTGCATATAACATATGTCTCCATAGACCCTCATCCAGCCGTCAGACTGCGCTATTCCGTACAGAGGTATCCAATAAAAACAGCCATATACCATGCAGTAAAATGAGTGCCAGTGGGAGACAAATCCTGCAATGTACCATCCATTGTTGATATATATTGAAAAAGCCTCCCATGTTCTGTACACCTCTAAAGGACACCACAAACTCAGTGTGAAGGCACCTGTCATCACTGGTGGTAATTGGGAGAGGAGTTCTAGATCAAGGGGGTAAATTGCTTCATTGCTGGTGAATTATAAACCTCTCCAGGCCTGTCTCACTCATCCTTAATATGTAAATTACTAGTGTTACATTTTAACAATACAAATATCAGATCATAAAGCAAAATCGCTTCGAGTGCCTATTGTCAATGGGGACAAAACTGAACAAACTGAGACGGAGTGCACTAGAATGCATTTCGTTCCGGTTTGTTGCGTTTCCATGATGGACATAAAAATCACTGCAAGCAGCGCATTTGTGTGCGGCATGGGAAACTGAACATGGCGGACCCGGCACCAAAAACCGTGTAAGTCAATGGTTTTAGTGCCGGATCCCGTTTGTTAATTTTCGATATAATACCACCGGATCCGTTCTGAACTGATGCAGCCGGTTGTATTATTATAATAGAAGTGTTTTGCTGTGGTTTTTGAGATCCCCTGTCGGATCTCAAAACCATACAGCAAAAATGCAGATATGAAAGTAGCCTTAGAGGGACTATTCACAATGGTTTATCACTGAAATCATTGTATATGTAGATCAATTTCACAAATCATGACACATGCACATTACCATGACCTGGCAGGTGCAGAATTCACTCATGGAACATTTCCTGGGGTGATCAGTAATCCCTAACTGGTTGTTCCTGTCTGTCTACACTGTCTGTGATCAAAGGAGTGGATGCACTCTTCTGATATTTGATTTGCAACCTGCGACCATTTGGATTAGCTGCAGATCAGCTATGGTCAAAATCAACAAAACATGAAGAACTGATATTTCTGAGAGCACGCTGACATTCATGTAACATTTTGCAGCTTGGTAGTAATACATTTTTGTGTTTTACAGTCTTATTAAATTAGAAATATTTGGCTGCCATGCCCTCACAGCAAAATGCTTGACTTCTGTGGCTACTGAATGTGTACATCTGGAGAACCTGAATATTGGTAGAATTCCAAAAGCAACTGATGTATGCCTGGCAAAGATAGCGTCAAACTTACACCAGATCACCACACTGAATCTGACAGGTCTTAACGTGGTAAGATTTTCCTTCCAATCCATGAAGTGTTTATTTCCGTATCTGCACAGTGAACCTTCAGAGAGTTCATAGCTGAAGTGATATTTGATGTTGGCAAAATAGTAAAATGTTAATGAGCTCAATGTGTAATTTTGCTTCAAGCATCTTGGTAAGATGGTAAGATGTTACGAGTATAAACTCTATGGGGCAGATTTATCAAAACTACTGTAAAGGAACACTGGCTTAGTTACACAAAGCCACCAGTCAGATCTAAACTTTCATTTTCCAAAGGAGCTCTGAAAAATGAAAGGTGGATTCTGATTGGTTGCTATGGGCAACTAAGCCAATTTTTCTTTGCACCACTTTTGATAAACCTCCCCTTATGTGTTTTATACACTTTTTGTGCCTCACATGACAGGAGGAATAGACTAGTGGGAAAGATGAGCTAATGGGCACCAAAATTGTGCCACAAATTTGGCACCAAATAAACCAACCAATAGGTGGTGTAAAAGTATGTAAAAACGCACCAAACTTAATGTCCAGCATGAGCAACTTTGATAAATATGGCACATCTTTAGAATGTCTAGTATACAATTATTATAAATAATATTTTAAACAAGTAGAATTAGCAAATATTTGACACCAAAAAGTACAGTATTCATTAATACACAATAAAGTGTAAAATTATTTCTAAACTGGCTCTTTTCTGTAACTTTAAAAGAAAGTATGGGACAATATGGAAAAGTATGACATCTGTTTACATACATCGCCCTATGTGGATGCCCGAACATCACATCTACTGTACATGGGCTTGTCGTATCTCCTATTATGATACTATGGGCGTTATTACGGCAGCCTCCACTATACTGGGACAACATTATACAACAGTTTTTGGCTTCTGAGGAGATTGGTGCTTATCAGCCAAAAGAGTATTCATGATGACATTGATGATGGACAAGAAGATCTAGATCATAATTACTGTTCCGGTTTGTCCTAATGGAATTCAGTGGTGTTGGAGTCAGGGCTCTGTAAAGGCAACTCAAGTTTTTCTGCACAAAACTTGTCAAGCCATATGTTTATAGACATTGCTTTTTCACTGGGGCACAGTCACGCCCTAACAGGAAAAGACCTTCACAAAACTTTTGTCACAAATTTAGAAGTCTACAAGCGATAGTGCTTGGTGAGTTTGAATGGATCACAGGGTATATGTTTGACCGCCTCTCCATTTAAACTCCCTTTAGCCATAGTCTTGTGGCTGGGGAAAAGAGGGACTCCTATTCTGGAGATCGGTGAGGATCCCAGAGGTTGAACACCCTTGTATCCAGGTAAAAAATGCTTTAGACCAGACATACACATTCAGTGTCAGCTAAATGAACTGTATATATGGCCATGAAAAGCTTGGAAGAACGTACTTGGAAGTACTCAAGAGACTAGAGGCCACTTCAAGTGTGATCTATGGCTGTAGTTCATGCCATTTTTAACCATCTTAAAGAATATCAATAGTATATGCCATAAATATACAGTAAATGAGGGTCCAACCTTTGGGCGTGCGCAACATTCTCTCCACTCATGGTGGGGCTCCGTCCTTGAGATAGAAGTGGGTTCTAGAGGAGGGTCCCACACCTATTGGGCAGGTATGGTGTATACTATCAGTATGCCATACATGTACCAGCTGGAAATACCCTTTGAAGTATGCATTTAAAGTAATACTATCCGAATGACCATGCCAGCCTGCCTGTAAGCATTATGATTTAGAGCAGATCTTTTTTATATTTAGTTTTCTTAGGAAGAGATTCAGCAGAATTAGTATACAGGGAAGGCTATCAGTGACTGAGAATGACTGCTGGCTGGACCCAGAAACCTATGGAGAGCAGAGATTTTAATCAATAAATCTATGAATCTGCACATAGAGCAGTAGGTTCAATATAACATTTATGTCTGATTGGGTTTCATAGTCAACATTTATAATTTTTCCACATAAACATACATCTGCCAAACATCATGAAGTAGGCTTATATTTGGAGAAACTGACTGAATTAAAAAATTACATACTAGAAGCTTTCCTTGTGTCTATATTTATGCTTTACTACTTTTTCAGTAACATTATTTTATTATTTATTATTATTATTTTTTTCCTTTTTTTATTATCCATTGAATGAGTGACTAGTAAATTCACATAGGGTACCCTCAAACTCAGAACTATGAATACTGGCATGACTGTAATAAAGTGCACGTTGGGAGTAATAGGAGGCTGTATAAGCGCAAAGTCAGGAGTTATTACTAAAACTATAAGATGTAGACTGATAGAGGTATCCAATTACTTCTTCTCGTACCTTTGGTAAATGTCAAGTTACCAACATAAATTTGATCTTAATATCTTCACCAAAGGAAAAAAAACATGTGGGATATAGGAAGAAATTGCTGTATGGAATGCAGTTATTTCTGATTCAGATATCACCTTCTACTTACTCTTATTTGCTTTGTAGGTACGGGACCGTGCCGTTCATCATATTGTGAAACAATGCTCAAAACTGGAGAACCTAAGTCTCAGTACTTGCTTACAAGTGACAGATGTCAGCCTGGTAGAAATCAGTACTTATCGGACTACAATCAAGTACGGAGAACCATTTATTTAATGTGCAAAGTCATTCTGTAAATTGCACTGGAAACCAACATTATAAGTTAAAGGGTTATCGCATGATCAATGTAAAAAATAAAAATCTGATATAATATATGCTATAAAGTCCAGCCCAAATAAATAAAAACGAATCATTATAGTATAGGTAGTTAGGTACCGTCAAAATTGTGCGAAAAAATGTGAAAAACAAGCCCTTATACAGCCACAACGGCTATAAAAAAAAAAGTTATCGGTCTTGAAATGCGACAATAAAAAAATAAAATTGCTAAGGCCCCTTTCACACGGGGCAGCATGCTCTATATTGTGCGTTTTTCACGCAACGCAGGCCCCATAGAAGTGAATGGGGCTGCGGGAAAATCGCAAGCATCCGCAAGCAAGTGCAGATGCAGTGCGATTTTCCCACATGGTTGCTTAGCAACGTGACCAGATCTTTATTATTTTCCCTTATAACATGGTTATAAGGGAAAATAATAGCATTCTTAATAAAGAATGCTTAGTAAAATGAGGATGAAGGGGTTAAAAATAATAAAACTTTACTTACCTTAGCCACTTGATCGCGTAGTTGCGATCTGTCTTCTCTCTTCAAGCTTTAGCTACCAGCTAAAGGACCTGTGATGACGTCACATCACATGGTCCATCACCATGGCGATGGACCATGTGATTGGACCATGTGATGTGACGTCATCACAGGTCCTTTAGCTGGTAGCTGAAGCTTGAAGAGAGAAGACAGATTGCAACTACGCGATCAAGTGGCTAAGGTAAGTTAAGTTTTATTATTTTTAACCCCTTCATCCTCATTTTACACAGCATTCTTTATTAAGAATGTTATTATTTTCCCTTATAACCATGTTATAAGGGAAAATAATAAATTCTCCAGAATACTCTACCCGAAACCGTACTTCAGTGATGAAGTCCGGCTTCGGGTCTGGGTACCAAACATGGCGATTTTTCACACGCGCGTGCAAAACGCATTACAAACGTTTGCATCCGCGCGGAAAAATCGCGCATATTCCCGCAATGCACCCGCCTCTTATCCGGGTGTCAAACATGACGCCCGTGTGAAAGAGCCCTAAGTCCTTAAGGCCAAAAATATGGTAGGTCTTCAAGGGGTTAAGCAAGATTTGTTCATTTTCTGTCTTTCCATTCAGGTATCTTGACTTAAGTGGATGTAAAAAAGTGTCAGATATTGGGATTCAAGCACTTGCAAGAAGCTGCCTACAACTTCGCTATCTGGATCTTAGTTCAACCAATACAGGAAAACGAGGGTACGTTTATTCTGCCTGTTTATTGCCAGTGATTGTGCATACTTATATACAATTTACATAGTTAATACGGTTGAAAAAAGACATAAATCCATCAAGTTCAACCAAGGCATAGGTGGGGATGCGAATCCCAGAAGGAAGTGAAACTCAGATTTCTACATGTTTTCATTAGCATTAGCCCTCATGCACAGGACAGTTGTTTTTAGCAGTCCGCAAAATGGGGTTCCGTTTCGTGATCCGTGTCCGTTTTTGGTTCCGTTTCCGTGTGTCTTCCGTTTTTTTTTAGTCGCACCGTCAGAAAACAAGGAAGGGGGAAAAAAGTGTCATTTTAATATCTCCACCCAGGATTCTGGTATATATGCAGGGCAAAAGATGGAAATAAAGCTGACGCGGATGCGGACGCGGATGACAATCATATGTGCCTCCGCATTTTTTTCGCGGTCCTATTGACTCGGACAAGAATAGAACAGATTATATTTTTTGGACGGACTGGAATCACGGACCACTGACGCGGAGCACAAACAGTGCATTTGCCGAGTTTTCCACGGACCCATTGAAAACCAATGGGTCCGCAGAAAATCACGAAAAACGGCGCAACGGACATGAAATAAAACAACAGTCGTGTGCATGAGGCTTTAATGTCATTTGCTTTTAGGAATTCATCTAAACCCTCCATCTAAAACTGTCCACTGTTCCTGCTGTGACTACGTCCTGAGGAAGTCTATTCCACAGATTCACAGTTCTTACAGTAAAGAAGCTTAGACGCTTCTGGAGACTGAACTTTTTCTTCTCCAGTCAGAGGCAGTGCCCCCTTACCTGGTGTTACATGGAACAGTATTTTTTGTATGGCCCATTTATATATTTGTATAGGTTAATCATGTCCCCCCTTTAGAGGTCTCTTCTTAAGACTAAATACATGCAATTCTTTTAATCTTTCTTCATAACTAAGGCCTCTTTCACACTTGCGTTGTGAGGATCCGGCGTGCACTTCCGTCGCCGGAAATGCCCGCCGGATCCGTCACAACGCAAGACACCTGAAAGCATTTGAAGACTGATCAGTCTTCAAAATGCTTTCAGTGTTACTATGGCAGCCAGGACGCTACTAAAGTCCTGGTTGCTATAGTAAGTAGTGGGGAGCCAGGGGAGCAGATACTTACAGTCCGTGCAGCTCCCGGGGCGCTCCACAATGATGTCAGAGCGCCCCACGCGCATGGATAATGTGATCCATGCTCATGGGGCGCTCTGACGTCATTGTGGAGCGCCCCCGGAACCCGGGAGCCGCACGGACGGTAATTAGACTTCTCCTCTGCCTCCCCACTACACTTTACCATGGCAGCCATGGAACCTCATTTGTCAAGCTGATGCCCAATCACTCGGAGTGTTCAAGTCAGCTTGTAGTATATGGACATCTTCCATAGACTGTATAGTACTACATAGCTTAGTGTCATCTGCTAATCCCTTCCTCGATATCATTAATAAATAATTAAAATAACAGAGGACCCAGCACTGAACCTTGGGGTACACCACTTATAACCTGGGACCATTCTGAATAGGAATCATTGATCACAACTTTCCTTCAGCCAGTTCTCAATCCAATTACAAACTATACTTTCCAAGCCTATAGGTCTATAATTACCTGTGGAGGACCTAGATCCTTTTTTGAATATGGACACCACATTTGCCTTGCGCCAATTAGGGATGTCACGTTACCAAACATTTGATTCGATTCCGCATTTTATGGAACGTCCGGCCCATAATAGAGCAGTCCTAACTTATTTTTTTGGGGGACAAGGTGACAAAAAAAATGGCGAATCATGTCGTTTTTATTTATTTATTTTTCTGTTACGGCGTTCTCCGCATAGGAGATTTTTTAAATATTTTAATAGTTTGGACTTTTCGGACGTGACGATATGTAATATGTTTATTTATTATTTATATATTTTATATGTAAAATTGGGAAAGGGGGTGATTTATACTTAATATTTAGGTGTTTTTTTTTAAACTTTTTTTTTTACTTTTTATTTAATAACTATTTCCCCCCTTAAGGGCTAGAACCTGCGATCTTTTAATCCCTTGTCCTATTCACCCTAATAGAGATCTATAAGGCTAGGGCTACACGACGACATGTGTCACGTGTGACACCATAGAGTATCATTATAAAAATTTTCTTGCGACTTTGGTGTGACATCAATGTCGCGCGACACATGTTGCACTGTAGTTGTGACCTATGTATCGCGCGACATTGATGTCGCGCCAAAGTCGCGCAACAATTTTAATCATGATAGTTTATGGTGTCGCACAGCGACATGCTACGACTGCGATGCGACAGTCGCAGAAAAATCCATCTTGGATGGATTTTTTGCTACTGTCGTGTCGCAGTCGCAGCATGTCGCATGTTGCAGTGCGACACCATAAACTATCATTATAAAAATTGTCACGCGACTTTGGTGCGACAAGATACACATGTCGTCGTGTAGCCCTAGCCTTGAATAGGACTTTACACTATCCCTGCTGCCCTGTGCTTTGTGCTCACCGCAGCAGGGGGCTTACCATGGCAACCAAGCCTTCAGTAGTGTCCTGGCTGCCATGATAACCGAATGGAACCCTGCGATTACACTGCTGGAGCTCCAATCAGAACTGCCACTGTACCACCAATAAAGAGGGCGGAGGGGACCTTGTCACTGCCACCAATGATTGTAATACTGGGGGTGTTGGGGGGCGCACTGCGCCACCAATAACTTTAATACTGAGGGGGGGGGTCTGGGCGTACTGCAGCACCAATGTTTTTAATGCTGGGGGGTGGCTGGGCTCACTGTTTTTAATACTGTGGCGGGGGCACTGCGCCACCAATGGAGATAATTAACGTTTGTTAAAGATACAGGAGGCGGGTGCCAGCAGCAGAATCACACAGCCGGTCCCCGGCCTCTATGATAGGCAGCAGTTAACCCCTCAGGTGCCGCACCATAATTCAGCTCCCTGCTATAGAGGCCGGGTGCCGGCTATGTGATTCTGCCACCGGCACCCGCCTCCTGTATCTGTATTAAACGTTAATTTTCTTCATTGTTAGTGCAGTGGCCAGAGCCCCTCCTCCGCCCCTCTTTCCTCTCATTGGTGACAGCAGCAGCAGCCGCCTAGTAGCGCAGCTTAGTGTCGATAAAAGGCAATCGCGGTATCGAATCGATACCAGTACAAAAGTATCGATTGAGTATCGATAATTCGATACCCGGTGCAACCCTAGTGCCAATCACTTGGCACTGTACCAGTACCTAGAGAATCTTTGAAAAATTAGAAACAGAGGCACATCAATGATTGAACTGAGCTCTTTAAGCACTCTTGGGTGTAATCCATCTGGACCTGGAGCCTTGTTCACATTTACCTTATTTAACTTAGCTTGGACCATATCCACAGTTAGCCAGTTAAGTATATTACTGGATGTACTAACAGCTCCAGCACCACAGATATCAGCTCCTTTCTCTTTTGCATATACAGGGCTAAAAAAAACATTTAGTAACTCTGCCTTTTCCTTATCTTCAGTGACTAACCCCCCTTTACCATTATTTAGGGGACCTGTAAACTGTGGGAGTAACATGTATGCTGCTGCAGAGGGCCCAGTGCTACCTTATGGCACCAAATACAGTAACACTGCTTCCCACTGTCTACTGCATGTACTGTAACTGCTTGCAAGGGATTCTACTCAAGATCTCCATGGTCGGCTAAGAAAATTGGCCCACTGTTGAGAGATTGGCTAGAGAGCCATGAGAGGTGCTTTATGACACATAAATTAGCTGTTGTAGTATATGGATCACATACTGTTCTGCCTATGTCTACTCCTGAAACTGCTGAAGCAGGGCTTGGACAGTGACTATAATACTTATACTGAATAGTGAAATTGGTGAAAATGAAATGGCAGTGTTACTTGGAATAACAGGAACATGTTTTGCTGCTAATTAGCACCGGACGTGATCACTCCCGAGAAGAAAGCTCACCTCCACAGTCAGAATGTACGTCAATACATTCTAGGATAACAGAACAGCATAATGAAGGCACTTTTCTTTGTATCCTAATTATAATACAGAAATAAGAAAAGGACCTAAGTGCTGTTCAGAACCTTTTCAATTTTCATCCGTGAATTGCAGAAAACTAAGATCTGGGCTTTGAAGAGCTACTATGGCAACAGATGGCTCTTTCATATTTCGTCTCCCTCTGATATGTTAAAGGAGTATACACATCTCATACAATGGGGGCATATCGCTAGGATATGCCCCCATTGTCTCATAGGTGCGGGTCCCACCTCTGTGACCCGCACCTACAATGAGAATGGAGCAGGGAAATGAACAGAGGGCGCACTATTTCCATCTGCCCCGTAGAAATGAATGGGAGCAGGGGCCGCCCATGTGCTCTGCGCTCCCATTCACTTCTATGAGAGCAGCGATTGGTGGTGGATGGAAATCCGGGGTCCTCCAGCTGCTGCTCTCCCCGCTCTGTTCTCCTTGTAGGTGGGGGTCCCAGAGGTGGGACTCGCAGCTATCAGACATTGGGGACATATCGTTACGCTATGCCCCTATTGTCTGTGATGAGAATACCCCTTTAAGGCCCCAGGCACACAACTTCATTTTTTGAGTATTGAATGCGGACCCATCCATTTCAATGAGGCCACCAAAAAATGCAGGCAGCACACTGTTTGTAGTTGTGTGCATGGGCCTAATATAGAGGGATGCAATTTTACCACGTATTCTGTACTATATAGATACAAATTAGAGTTCTTTTACATTTTGTCTTCTCAGTCCAAAGATTGTGGACATTAGTTGGATGCAATAGTATTGATGCCACACTAGTCCGATTCTCAAAAAACCCTTAAAATATAACTCTAAGTAGAGCTTGTCCAGTCTTTGAATTTATGGCATAACGCTAGCATATACTGTACCATAAGTGTTAGATAGGTGCAGGATCCACTTCTAAGTGGGACTCCACTTCTATTTCCAGATGGGACTACAAAAAATAACCAAGCCCATAGCAGTGAATGGAGAGTACACTGCGCATGTGTGGTCTGCTTTCTTTGGGGACCCAAGTGGGACCTGCACCTATCAAACATCTATGGCATATCACATCGACATGCCATAAATATCTTAGATGGGACAACCTCTTAAATAACAAAATACCTAAACTTTTGTGTGTGTGTGTGTTGGGGTTGAGTAATATAGATTTTGTATTGGGCATCATACAGTTGAATCTGTCTGTGAAGAACTAAGCACAACCATGCGTCACTTCATTAAACTGGACAACTGAGTTTAGTTTACAAAGAAATAAAGGTACAAATTGTAAAAAAAAAAAAAAGTAAAAGATAAAAAGTTAAACAAAACATTAAGTTGTATGGAACATTGCACACGGAACTGATATGTCGGACTGATTTGTTGCAGGGTATGTTTGCTTGCCAGCTACTGCTATGCCACTCTGGAATGTTTAAAACTCAGTTTCTGCAAAGAAGTCACAGCAGACGCCATTGAAAAGCTTTGCAAGACTTGTAAAAGGTACTGTCATAAAGACTGTGTTCACAGGGGAAAGAAAAAACTTTTTGGAAACAACTATTTGGGGTGCATATATAATCCACATCATTACTACACCACAGCACCTGTGACAGTATACTCATTTTTACGTTTGTTTTGTTGTAGCTTTGCTGCAGTTGTCGTTTTTAATGTAGTTTTTAATAGAACAAGTCCTAGTTTATTTTGACTGAAATGGATAGGGGGAGTACTGTTCTCATTGAAGAGACCCAGTGGGTGTATGAAAACTTTCTTACAGACAATGCTCCATGATAGATGCAATAGATGCAAATTAGCTCATATTAGTCAAGCAGAGACTTCTCCAAAAGGAAGAGCAATCGATCTGTCATCCAGCCAATCAGAACCCTGCTCTGTGTAAGAACAGCTGTCTACAGATGAGGCGCTCTTCCTTTTGGAGTAGTCTCTAGTTTAGCTGCCATTGCCCATAAATAATTCTACATACAGCTGTTGGCTCAGTGAGAAGCAGTACCCTCTGAGCTGAAATTACATACATTTGTCACAATGGTAGACTTCCTCCAGGGCATTACACCAGATATCTGTTTTATCCCCAAATCTATCACAGCCACCCCCCACTGAGCACAAGAATAGGGCCCCTACAAAATGAACAGAGTAGCAGATGAAGGATGAGCTATTGCTCTACTTATTGCAGTACTTGGCTATCTCCGACAGTCTCAAGGAGATGAATGGAGCGGCAGTGTGCATGCTCAATAATGCACTGGCGCCTGATGCCCACTGCTGCCCTGCTATTCCCTGCAGGCACAGGTGCCATGCTATTCACTCAGACGGCCTGGTCCATTCCCGCTCTTCTTCTAGCCAGCGGTGGTCTCAGCCGCTGGTACATTTATTAATGGTTTCACAGACATAACAGTTTTTTGTAAACTAATAGTTTTTGTTTGACATTTAGTTTTTACTTCATGTTTTCATTAAAAAAATTCGAACATACCACTAAATAGATTGTCCAGGTTCTAGATATTGATGGCTTATTCTCAGGACCCCATCCTACACAGTGGGCAGAGCTTCCCACTTCTGGCTCCGTCCACTGTGTTGCTTCCAGCACTAGCGTGTGCCATGCTTATCTAATCGGTGTCGGACCCCAATGATCTGATATTGATGACCAATTCTCTGTCTAGGTTATCAATATCTAGAACTCAGCCAACCCCTTTAAAGATGTATATTTCTATGTTATAGTGTTGGTCAATATTTAATTAAAGAACTACAGTAACTCTGTAGAACTGAGATTATAAAATTCCATATGGCAAGCGCCTGATCAAATACAAGCATTGCATGCAGTAATAATATCATAAAACAGATCTACAATGGAGGAAATACTGTGTAGTCATCTTAAAGGGAACCCGTCATCACCTTTCTGCTGTCCATACTAATGACAGAATGAAGTAGAGACAGGGGAATTGATTTCAGCGGTCTGTCATTTGAAAGTAAGTGGTTGCCGAGAACCAACATCACAATCCTTGCAGACTGGGCCTGAAAAAGAGTCCCGGTCACCTGAGAAGAGTCCTGGTTATTCATGAATTCCTGCTCTCCGCCCACCTGCTGATGACTGACAGTCTTCTCTCTAGTTTTCTCCCTTTCTCTCTAGGAGAGAACTGCCAATCATCAGCAGATGGGTGAGAGTGCAGGAGATTATGAATAACTGTGACTCTTCTCAGGTAGATTTGACTCTTTTCAAGGCCTGGGCTGCAATGATTATGATGCTGGTTCTCAGCAACCACTTACTTTTAGCTCATGAGTGACACACCGCTGAAATCAGCATTTCTGTCACTATTTTATACTGCCCTCCATAGGCATGCGCAGGGGGTGTGCCAGGTGTGCCTGGGCACACCCTAATTAAGCCGCAAAAAATAAGGTATTGTCTCTGCTACAGTGCTACCCCTCCTCAGTTGTCCTTTGTATAATGTATCCTGATACCCCTCAGTCATCTAATATAAATGAGGGGTATCAGGGTACATTATAATACAGGGGTAATAGGACTACGGATTGATATCAGACATTATACAGGGGTAATATAAGTTATATTACCCCGGTATAATGTACACTGATACCCCTCAGTTTTGTGTTTGCGCATGTATAATATATATATATAATATATTTATACACACACACACACACGCAAGCACGCTTATGCTTTCGGGTGCACACCCTAATGCAATAGGCTGCGCACGCCGATGCTGCCTTCAGTGACGTCAGCATAAAGTTGATGACAGGTTCCCTTTAAAGGAAAGCCTTCATTATTACCTGACTTCTTATCTATACACATAATCCAGATATCCAGTTTGACCTTATGATATGTAAGCTACTACCCCTGGGTAATTCATTCTTGCTCTTTACAGAATTTTCCTTTATTTAGATCTGTTTTATTAAATTTATGATTAAGTACTCCAAAAGAGCATCAGTCTCAAGTCTATGAAGCAGTCTTGATATCTGTTTTCAGAAACTCCTTGTTTTAATGAATGGCGGGGGTCTCAGCACACCCCACAGATAAAAACCTTTGAGAGGACACTATGACATATCTAAAGTTCTTGTGAAGAAGTAAGTCAGTTTAACTAAAATGTTGCCTTCTTTTCCTTGGTTAAAATAATGTGTTCTGTTTTTCAGACTGAAGGTACTTCACCTCTATGGCTGCCGTGTGTCTCCTGACCTTGGGTACCTCAAAAAATTTAGCAAATCATTCCAAATTCTTCATGATTTGTCTATACCAACCGCAAACATATTAGGAAAATAAATGTCACTTTACAATTCAAATATTGTATGTGTTGTTATCTGTATATATGTGTAATAAAGGAATTTCACAAATATTATCTACAGGACATGATGACAGCAGCGCTGTAAACTGTGTACTGCAACAGTAAGAGGGATGATAGGGAGACTTCCCTCAGAAAGGGGTATTTTTTAGCTCAATATTCAAAGAAAAGATTTTTTTAAGAATTTTTAGCAGTTTTTGGGTACTTTCACACTTGCGTTGGTGCGGATCCGTCTGTTTATTTGCACAGTCAGATCCGCACCTCTAATGCAAATGTTTTTATCCGTTCAGAACGGATCCATTTGCATTAGTAAAAAGAAAAATGACAAAGTCCAAAACGGATCCGTTTTGAATTACATTGAAAGTCAATGGGGAACGAATCCGTTTTCAAATGCACCATATTGTGTCATTGAAAACGGATCCGTCCTCATTGACTTACATTGTAATTCAAAACGGATCCGTTAGGCTCCGCCTCTTCAGACGGACACCAAAATGCTGCATGCTGCGTTTTGGTGTCCGCCTCCAAAACAGAATAGAAGCGGAACGGAGCCGAGCTGATGCATTCTGAACGGATCCTTATACATTCAGAATGCATTGGGGCTTAACTGATCCGTTTTGGACCGTTTGTAAGAGCCCGGAAACGGATCTCACAAACGGAATCCAAAACGCTATTGTGAAAGTAGCCTTTCTTTTTCATTACTATTACAGCAGTACTATAATATTGACAATTAAGTGCAAAATGTTGCCCTTCTGTAGCAGTTATCGAGAGAGATAAAACACATATATAGATAGGGAAGCCATTGTCAGTTTACTGCTGTGAGCGAAAGATGGTATCTGTTGGCAAAATAGTATCTTAGTAGAATTTGGATAACAGTATGACGGCTCTATTGTTCTCTTGAGAGGCCTAATGATGCCCATAGAAGAGCACTGCCATTACCAGTGTAACGTGTTATACTCTGTGTCACTCATCCCCCTTTCCTCTCTTGTCACTGTCAGTGGTATGACTGAGAAAGTCAAGAGGAAGTTAAGAGCCAGGACAGGAAGCAGAATACATGGCGTGACCTCAAAGTATTATCTCCAGAAAACCAGCCTTCTGTTTTTTTTAAAAAGAAAAAAAAAAACATAGGAATGTATGGAATGAAATATATATCTATGGCCATGGTTACCCCAAGGCAGCAAGAAAAATAGTGGAGGCATCCACCATTAAGGTGGAAAGTAAAGAGGACAGAAATGACTGGCTTGGCTTTACCCAATTAGGACAGGGCTCCATGGTGGCACAGGTTCGCTACACAGCATTAGGGTCCATTCACATGTCCGTAAATGTGTCTGCACCTGTTCCAGAATTATGTGGAACGGGTGCGGACCCATTCATTCTCTATGGGGCAGGAATAGATGTAGACAGCACACAGTGTGCTGTCCATATCCGCATTTCCAGAGCGCGCCCCCAAACTTCCGGTCCGCGGCTCCGGAAAAAAATACAACATGTTCTATTCTTGTCTGCAATTGCGGACAAAAATAGGCAGTTCTATGGAGGTGCCGGCCGGGTGTATTGTGGATCTGCAATACACTAAGGACGTGTGAATGGACCCTTACTGTTTGCTTTGCTCTCTATGGAACTGTCATAGCCTTTAGGGTCCATTCACACGTCCGTAGTGTATTGCGGATCCGCAATACATCCGGCCGGCACCCCCATAGAACTACCTATTTTTGTCCGCAATTGTAGACAAGAATAGGACATGTTCTATTTTTTTCCGGAGCTGCGGACCGGAAGTTCGGGGGCGCGCTCCGGGAATGCAGATGTGGACAGCACACTGTGTGCTCTCCGCATCCATTCCTGCCCCATAGAAAATGAATGCGGAACGGGTGCGGACACATTCACGGACGTGTGAATGGACCCTTAATGGAGAAAAGGAGGCAGCCACCTCTCCAATAATTTCAGTGGGCAGCTGACGGGTGCTTTGAATTGATGAAAAGGGGTCATTAAATCCATATTGTACCAGAAAAGTTCAGGACAGGAATGCCCCTTTAACATGTGCTGTGTGACAATGGAACACAGGCACAACCTTGTGTAAAAGGGGTATCTAGTTTTGAAACAATTCTGGACAGTCTCCCTCCCTGCTAGGTGTGTAGGGAAGCATACTTACCAGCCCCTCGCCACACAACTTCCAGAGTGGAAGAACATCACGTCTGCCACTGCAGCCAGTGATGTGTGGCACAAGGGGCACAGTGACCTGCTAGTTGGGGGCCTATCACCGCTGCGCCTGCTGCTGGGGGAAGGGGGGGGAAATTGTTTCGAAGCTGGACAACCCTTCTAATGTCTAACAAAACAGCCTGCTAAATTTAGATCCAAAAATGATCTTAGGTAGGAATACAGACATGCCCCCCCCATCTTATGTTTGTCAGCAGTCACAGTATGGGTGGATCAGTGGCAAGAACTTTCTGGAAACACCTGTAGTAAGCATACATGGTGGCTCCAGTCACATTAGCCTTAATGAACATATCGCTTAAAGGGAACTTGTGATACAATCTACAGGCAGCAGGTTATAGAGCAGGAGGAGTCGAGCAGATTGATATATAGTTTTGTGGTAAAAATTTTAGTAAAACTTGTAATTAATACATTTATATTGCTGCTCATTCTGGGCTTTGGAGTCCAGGAGGAGGTCCTATCAGTGACTGACAGCCTTTCCTCTATGACTGTGTATACAGAGATAGCTGTATGGAGGAGGAGGTCCTATCAATGATGACAGCCTAACCTCTATGACTGTGTATACAGAGATAGCTGTCAATCACTGATAGGACCACCTCTGGGACTTCAATGCTCAGGGTGAGCAGCAATATAAAATGTATAAATTACAAGTTATTCAGAATCTTTTCCCACATAACTACATATAAATCTGCTCAGCTCCTCCTGCTCTGCTGCTGTACAACATATGGCGCTGAGAAGACCACTGCACTCACAGGAGCGTCATTGCCTTCTCAAACAGCTCATTGGCGGGGGTCCTGGGAGGGTGTCCGACCCCCACTGATCAGATACTGATGACCTATCCAGAGGTCATCAGTATCAAAGTCTTGGAAAACCCCTTTAAATCTAAAGTTATAAAAATAAATGACGGTGATGTTTATTAAGGGTATCATGAATAAATATTTCAATAAATTAGCATAATAAATTAATGAAAATAAATAAATAAAAATCATTGGGGGAGGGTGAACATGGAAATAGAGGGGGCAATACCAATTAAAAAGAGACTACCTCTAAAAACACAGCCCTAAACGTTCAGGGCAGTATAACCCTTCGGCCAGAGCCATATGTCATGACTGAGCCCCCATGTGTCCCCCCAAGTGGTTGCTACAGGGGGCCCTTGTCATGGAGGCATATGTGCAGGTACTTTATGAGTGGAAGTTGTTTGGGGCAGTCACTTTCTGTATACTTTTCAATAGTGAGTAGGTGGCTCCACCGATGTGTAAATTGGACTAAAATGGTGCTCTATATCAATTGATACAAGCTCCTATGTATCGAAAAGGAAAAAGTACATCTAAATAGGAGGATATGGCACTCAAACTCTGGTTAGTCTCAATTACAAATTTAATAAATTCAATAATCATATAAAATAATCATATAAAATCAGATTATTCCACATAAATAACAGATGAAATGAAATTAAGAAATAAAATAAAATATAAATATAAAATATAAATGATATGCAGACGGTTAGGTACAAATATGATATGACGGGCTGCTAGGAGAGTCGATAGGCCGATTAGGGCATGGGCAGTTTGAAGTGTCGATTGAAGTTGTACAGTTAAGAGTGTTTATGTCAGAGATGTTACCATCAGGTTTGACACCTTGTACTAGTCAGTGCAGGTAGATCAGCGTTAGTGGCGTCCCACCGTACACGATGTCCTCCTCCTACCGTTGATGACGCTGCAGCTCTAACCTTTGACCCGTCTTTACTGCCGTCGGCAGTCGCACCTCGTGCAGTCGGGCTCTCAGCCGGCTTCAATTTACCTTGACGTCTCCTGTGTGCAGCTCAGCAGTCCCCAGTGATTTACTGTAGTTGAGACTTGAGTTACGTTTCAGATTGCCAATCTTCCAGTTCTTGCAATTTTCGTGTCACGGAGGTTAGTAAAATGTCCCCATATGCTTGAAGTCTTTTAGATAACCGACTTCTTCCTCAGTGGTCCTCCACTGAGGAAGAAGTCGGTTATACAAAAGACTTCGAACACGTGACACGAAAATTGCAAGAACTGGAAGATTGGCCAATCTGAAACGTAACTCCAAGTCTCAACCACGGTAAAATCACTGGGAGACTGCTGAGCACGCACACGAGGAGACGTCAAGGTAAATTGAAGCCGGCTGGAGAGCCCGACTGCACGAGGTGCGATACCAAGCGAAGTGCAGTAAAGACGGGTCAGAAGGCAGTTTAAGAGTTGGAACGAAGCGATCATCTAAAGGTAGGAGGAGGACATCATTAGTACGGTGGGACGCCACTAACGCTTTGATACTTACCTGCACTGACTAATATACAAGGTGTCAAACCCTGATGGTAACATCTCTGACATAAACACTCTTAACCTGTACAACTTCAATCGAACACTTTCAAAACACCCATGCCCTAATCGGCCCCTAGTCGACTCTCTCCTATCAGCCCGTCATATCATATTTTACCCAACCGGTCTGGGCTGATATACATTTATATTTTATATTTTATTATATTTTATTTTATTTCTTAATTTCATTTCATCTGTTATTTTATGTGGAATAATCCTGATTTTATATGATTATTTTATATGATTATTGAATTTATTAAATTTGTATAATTGTGACCCAGCATTCCAGAGTTTGAGTGCCATATCCTCCTATTTAGATGCACTTTCTGTATACTGCATATGGAGGCATGCGTGGCAGACAGTAGCAGGCTTTTTGGGGGTAGGGGTTTTGCTAAGCAATAGTGGAGGGCACCCTACATGAAAGCTCTATATGTACACACAGTATATACATGTAGCTTATTGGGGCAGTACGGGTAAATACACACAGCTGTTAGGAGCCGCAGGCTGGAGGGCGGTAACGCAACGTCTACAGTCCAGCCCGCTCAGACACTGGCATGCAGCGGCTGTGAGGTGAGGACGCCACACCGTGCGCACCTGACCCACCAGAGGAGGCGGGCGGCCGGGCACCTGGCCAGACTGGCACAGGGAGGAGGAGTGCTTCCCGGTATAAGTGAGCGTCAGCCCGCGGCTGCTGAGTGTCGGACCCCTCAGCTCTGGATGGAAGAGAAGGAAGACTTGTCCAGGCTCCGCGCCCTCTTCATCTCCTTTGATGCCAAGCGCTCTGGGCGCCTGGGGAGGGAGGACTTCTCGTCCCTGTGCGCTGAGCTCCGGGTGACCCCGTCCCAGGTGGAGAACATCTTCAGGCGCCTGGACAGGGACAGGGACGGCTCCATTACCTTTGAGGATTTTGTCATGGGTTTCCGAGGGACCCAGGGGTTCCAGATGCCACAAGGGAACCAGGATCTGTCCACCATGGAGCCAAAAAAGAGCCACCGGATCTCTGAAAGTGAAGTCCTGGAAGAAGAGAACTTTAATCCAGCCTGGAAGGACTTCCAACTCCGGCTGGGGGAAGAGTCCAACTACATCCCAAGGTCAGTGCCAGCCAGTCCAACCTGGCACCTAATCCTTCTCTTCTTCTGGATACCTCTGGGAAAGCTGGATGACACCCATCCACTGGCACAGGTTGTCACCTAGCTTTCCCAGACAGATATCCCTCTTTGTACAGTAATCCTCCAGTGGGGAAGGGAGATTTGGAAAAGATGAGATCTAACCCCTGTGAGAAGGTATATCCTGGTGATTATCTCCCATCCATACCAGACCAGTCTGACCAGTCATTGCAGAAAATACACTGGAAATTATTAAAATCATGGGATTTTTTGCAAAGTGTTATTTTTGCTGTGATCAGAGCGATTTTCCATTGGAATGTTTGCCGATCCTTATAGCTAGACTTTAAGGATATGTCCACACGTGGCAGATTTCTTGCACAAATGTCTGTATGGTTAAAACGAATGCATTTTAAACGCCCTTAAAGGGTTAAAGCGACAGCGTTGGAGGAGAGTCGCTCCCTGGCAAAGCTGGCATGCAGGTGGCTTGCTAACATGCCCACTCAGGGCACCTGCAGGGCCATGCCCTTGTTTCACCCATCCACCTCCCAAGTCCCTGGAACCTGTGTACACTGCATGTTAAAAGAGTGTCCATCTTAGCAGATTGGCGTACAAGAGTCACATGACCTGCCATATGGAACCAGTAGTAGTACCCATTAGCTTGTTATTATCACGAAACCTCCATGACTCATTTCAGATTTTTAGACAGGTGGACCTGTGGATCTCCAGCTATTGACCTGCAGTATACCACGGGGCAGAAGTTCTCCAGTCCAGAAGGACATGATAGGAGTTGCAGATCTTGCAGTTGGACACATTGCTCACACGTCACCAGCTCCTAAGGTGTTTGTGCAGGAACATGCATGACTGACCACTGATCTCAATACAGAGCTACCACAGTAGTAGTAAGGTCAGTTCTTCATGGAAGAGTTCACTTCTACCCCATCTACAGAGGTCCTTCAGGAAGAGCCTGAGCTCTAATGTACGCTGCTTTCCAGTTCCCTGAAGCCAGTGACCAGTGCCCACTGGCTTCGTCTGGGCAGATGTTTGCCTGTTAGTTGGTGTTGGTGAGATGGCAGTCTGTCTGTCAATATACACTTTAGACTTCTTGGTTAGCATGAAGGTCACTCAGTGGTTTACCGAAGGTCTCCAATGTGGGCAAAAAATTCCTTCCTGTTCAGAATTTTCTCTGTTTTTTCCACAGTATATTGCTGAAACAAAACAAAAAAATCTAGTTTTTCATGGTGTTTTTGTTGAAATATAAAGCACCAGGAGAATTTATCACATCCTGCACTCCAGAATTCTCGCTTCAAAATGATGCAAACTTTGCAACTTTTTGGGCTTATTTATGTATTTTTTTTATATTATTTTGCATTTTTACACCCCTCAGTCCACTTTGAAAAGTGGGTGGGAAAGTGGACGTGGTTAGTCTGTCCAGCTGATTTGAAGAGATTCTCTGACCATTTAACTTAATTATTAGTTCATAATAACCTGTGGAGGTAAGCACTTTTTCCTCGTACTTACCCTCTCTCACTCCCCCGATCCCAACTGGATACGGCCTCTTCTTTTTCTGTTCAGCTGCATTATAGTCAATACAGTGGAACAGGAAGAGAAGTGGCCACATCCAGTCAGGACCAGGGCAGAAGAGCCCGCAGCGTGCAAGAGGCAACGGGGGAGCGGGCGAGGGTAAGTACTACAGTGCCTTGCAAAAGTATTCACCCCCCCCCCCTTGACTTTTTTCGTGTTTTGTTACGTTACAGCCTTAAGTTCAATGTTTTGTTAATCTGAAATTTATGTGATGGATCAGAACACAAAAGTCTTAGTTGGTGAAGTGAAATGAGAAAAATATATAAATAAAACTTTTGTTTAGAAATAGAAAACAGAAAATTGGCATGTGCGTATGTATTCACCCCCTTTGTTAGGAAGCCCATAAAAAGCTCTGGTGCAACCAATTACCTTCAGAGGTCACATCATTAGTGAAATGATGTCCACCTGTGTGCCATCTAAGTGTCACATGATCTGTCATTACATATACACACCTTTTTTGAAAGGCCCCAGAGGCTGCAACACCTAAGCAAGAGGCATCACTAACCAAACACTGCCATGAAGACCAAGGAACTCTCCAAACAAGTAAGGGACAATGTTGTTGAGAAGTAAAAGTCAGGGTTAGGTTATAAAAAAAATATCCAAATCTTTGATGATCCCCAGGAGCACCATCAAATCTATCATAACCAAATGGAAAGAACATGGCACAACAGCAAACCTGCCAAGAGACGGCCGCCCACCAGAACTCACGGACTGGGCAAGGAGGACCCTAATCCGAGAGGCAGCACAGAGACCTAAGGTAACCCTGGAGGAGCTGCAGAGTTCCATAGCAGAGACTGGAGTATATGTACATAGGATGACAATAAGCCGGATGCTCCATAGAGTTGGGCTTTATGGCAGAGTGGCCAGAAGAAAGCCATTACTTTCAGCTAAAAACAAAAAGGCACGTTGTAAGTTTGCGAAAAGGCATGTGGGAGATTTCAAAAATGTATGGAGGAAGATGCTCTGGTCTGATGAGACTAAAATTGAACTTTTCGGCCATCAAAGAAAACGCTATGTCTGGCGCAAACGCAACACATCACATCACCCAAAGAGCACCATCCCCACAGTGAAACATAGTGGTGGCAGCATCATGCTGTGGGGATGGGACTGGGAAACTGGTCAGAGTTGAGGGAAAGATGGATGGTGCTAAATACAGGGATATTCTTGAGCAAAACCCGTACCACTGTGCGTGATTTGAGGCTAGGACGGAGATTCACCTTCCAGCAGGACAATGACCCCAAACACACTGCTAAAGCAACACTTGAGTGGTTTAAGGGGAAACATGTAAATGTGTTGGATGGCCTAGTCAAAGCCCAGATCTCAATCCAATAGAAAATCTGTGGTCAATCTGTTCACAAGCGCAAACCATCCAATCTGAAGGAGCTGGAGCAGTTTTGCGAGAAGAAATGGGCAAAAATCCCAGTGGTAAAATGTGGCAAGCTCATAGAGACTTATCCAAAGCGACTTGGAGCTGTGATTGCCGCAAAAGGTGGCTCTACAAAGTATTGACTTTAGGGGGGTGAATAGTTATGCACATTTACCTTTTCTGTTATTTTGTCCTATTTGTTGTTTGCTTCACAATTAAAAAAAACATCTTCAAATTTGTGGGCATGTTCTTTAAATTAAATGATGCAAATCCTAAAAAAAATCCATGTTAATTCCAGGTTGCGAGGCACCAAAATGCGAAAAAAGTCAAGGGGTGGGGGGGGGGTGAATACTTTTGCAAGGCACTGTATTCAAAATAGCTTCCCTCCACAGGTTATTACAAACTACTAATTAAGTTAAATGGCCGGAAAACCCCTTTAAGCCAGATTTATCAACTGCGACTTTTTAAAAAGTCACAAAAATTGTCACAATCTTCCCCCAGTAAGACCATGTTCACATCTGCGCAGGTTATTTCCACTGTTCTGCTCTGTTAGAGGAGCAGAAAGAAGAAAATAACTGAAACCGACGGAGACAATCAGACCCATTGACTATAGTGGGGTCTGTTCAGTTTCTGTTCGGGGGTCTGCTTTTTTAGCAGAAAACAAAGTACTCCATGCAGGACTTTTTTGCCACTTATTTTTGCAGAATCTTCAATAGAGGCTCCAAACGCAGATGTGATCTTGCGGTAAATGGGAGGTATAGGAAGTGTGCGGTATTTTATACATTTTGTGCAAATCACGGCAATGCACACTTCACAACTACACTTCACATAAACTTTTGATTGGAGGTCCGAGTAATGAGGCCCCACCGATTGCTACATGGATGAGGTAGAAGTGCCTCTCCTTGCTGCTGAAGATAGACTTTCTATTGAGGCCATCTTCACTGTTGTTTTCAGCACTGAGAAGAGACTGTGCTTCTAACTCATTGTTTTAGTGATCGGCAGGGGTCTCAGTGCTCAGACCCCCATTGATCAAAACCTTTGATATGTCACTTTGACTTATCAAAAGTTTATGTAAAGTGTAGTTCTCTTTACCTATTCCTGTCATGACAAATGTCACTCAGTGGAGGAGATTTATCAAGACTGGCGTATAGGGTTGACCGAACTTGTATTTTAAGTTAGGCGTCTAAAGTTCAGGTTATCTTAGAATCCCGTTATGGATTCCGCTACCACGGACTATAACAGAATTTGGAATCCATAAGGGGATTTTTCAATAAACCCGAACGCCAAACTTAATAAACACGTTCGTGCAACCGTCCTTCACTGCTCTACTTCCTTCTTCTCCTCCACACAGAGCACAGGAGCTCCACCCCTCATGTCACATGATCCAATCCAGTACTGAGCCACGCCCCCTGCACTGATCACATGACGGTGACATCACCCCAGGTCCTTAGTGTTTAATTTGATTTTTAAGTTCGACGTCCAAGGTTTTAGTTTATCGAAGAATCCCCTTATGGATTCCAAATTCCATTATGGTCCGTGGTAGCGGAATCCATAATGGGATTCTAAGATAACCCCAACCCGAACTTTAGACGCCGAACTTAAAATACAAGTTCGCTCAACCCTACTGCTGTACCCATACGCCTCTTGATCTCCCTGCACTGGCATGAGATGTACCTAATTTATTAAGAGGCAGATGCCTCTGTAACTACGGTTCACTTCTAAGGGAAAATGCATGGCACAGCGAGCTCGACTGTTTCCATAATTCCAGCCACCACAGCTTTCAATCACAAGCTGGATCCAGTGAACATAAACTTTCTGGAGAGAGTTGGGGGAGCTTCATTTTTGAGATAGGTGCAGGTCCCAAAGGTGGGACCTCATCCATCAGACATCTTTGGCATATTCTGTGGGTATACCATAAATGTCTGGGATGAGAATGCCCTCTGTGATTAGCCTCTTTCTCTAAGGGTACGGTCAAGTTTTTGCATGCACGTTTGGAAGCCAAAATCAGGAGTGGATCATAAAAGAGGAAAAAGTATACAGGACAGATGCGACATTTTGGCTTCAAAACTGCATACAAGAACTTGACTGTGTGGCCGTACCCTTAGAGCATTTTTACGATGCCCTACTAATGCAGAACTAGAGGGTACCTGTTAAGCCCCCTGAAGCAAAGCAGACATCTGTGCAGCCTGTGTGGGGACCACTGCCATATTGAAAGAAAAGAACAGTGTGTCCTGTCGAGTAGATTGCTTGTGAAGGATTGTTGAGGATTGATTTGACTCATGCTGATGGATTACAGTCCACTTGAGATGACGGCATACCACAAAAATTTTTATTCTCTGAGCTGTTACAAAGATACATGATGTAAACTGTAGTGAAGGTAATCTTCTTACCAGTAACTGTATTTGTGAGGTACAACCTCTCTCCTGATCATCAGCTGTGTCATATGACCAGCACAGTTGATCTCCAACTGACACAGGACAGGAAATCAGGAAATCAGCTACTTCTCTATTAAAGGCGTTATCCAATTTCTCAAAACCCCCCCACATGTGCCGGGTCCCTCACCGGTAACTCCGCTCCCGGCGCCACTCCTGGTCCCTGCACCGCCGCTGATCCTTCTCCCTGCGCACGGATGAAGACATCCGGTGTTGGGGGGGAGCAGCCAATGGCAGGCGGGGACGGGGACGAGCCTCCCAAGCATCATGGGTGACGCTAGGGAGACTCGACCCCGTCCCCGCCTGCCATTGGCTGCTCCCCCCCGACACCGGATGTTTTCATCCATGTGCAGAGAGAAGCAGCAGTGGCACTGCAGGGACCAGGAGCGCCATAGGGAGTGGGGAGTGAGGTAAGTATATTACCGGTGAGGGGCCTGGCACATGTGGGGGGAGGGGGGGTTGAGAAATTGGATAACACTTTAAAATTCCTATGAGACTGACATTGAGGCTGCTATAGGAATACACAGATAAACTGGCTTCCTGTCCACACGTAAGATGCTGTGTTATTTGGAGAGTCAGAATGCTGGTCTCATGACACAGCTAAGGATCAAAAGGGAGGTTATCACAAATACAGTCATTGGTAAGAAGATTACCTTCATTACAGTTTGCATCATGTGACTCTCTAACAAGTCAGAGAATAAAAAAATTTGTGGGAGTGCTACTTTAATTAAAATTTATTATGAAATATCCAAGTTGGCTAACGAGTGCTAGTAATGCTGCACCTAGAGAGAAGACAAGAAGACTTACTGATGGCGCCGATGGTCCGCAGCGCATTACGGGCTTTACAGACAGGCTGGGCCTTCATCGGGAGCCATGGCACAAAGGTGCTAGTGGACGGCAATGCTCGCCAGCTCGGACAGCTGTCAGTATTCACTCTATGCCTCTGTAGGTTGTGAGCAGGCAGTTAGGGAGCTGGGCACTGCTCCTTCTTTGCTCCATTAAAGCTCCGGAATTTTTTTCCTCTCTGAATTGTTATTTAGACCTCCAGGCTCCAGCATTGTTCATGATAATTCAGATTCCTGTTTCCTCCCCACACTGATTATGGAGGTGAGTTCAGGGAGGGAGAGAGAGAACTGCGCAGCTGTAACTGTATGCACAGTTTTCTCTATGATCGAGCAGACTGATTCAGGCGTATGCTGGTCACATAACAAGGGGCTGACATACCTTTCTTGCATTGTGTCCGCCCCTGCTCTAAAGCTTTGGTTGGGTTGCTGAGACAAAAAAAGATCCTTCTCTTGGATTAACTATTCAGTAGAGAACAAAGAGTCTGCTATAAATTAGGCCTGTTCTCTGTCCTCAGTTCATCTGACCTCCTTATCGCCACCTTAGCAGACTACTGAGTTGGTGCAAATGTACCTACTAGTTCAGCTTTGATGAGGCATCACACTGAGTCTCCTTAAAAACCTTATTCCTTCAGTTCTGGTAAATATGTATTTCTGAGAAGGAATGGCTAATTATGTACTTATGTTTTATGTATCACTTTTTTTCCTTTCTGTAAATAAATCTTATTGTCTAATATATTTTGTGTTTCATTTCATCCCCATTTTATGCTCTCTGCTTTCTACCAGTGAAAGTGGAAGGGAACTGAAAAACAAAATATCTTCAAGAGTTGAGTAACTATTCATTATATGAGGATTAAGATTTATTTAGCTGAAACTGGAAAACCCTCTTTTGTCAGGTCTAAAGCCTGTAAATCTCAGTCATGGTGAATGAGCCTGGTAACTAGAGCCTTTTCTTGTGTAGTGGAAACTGCTGAGAACCACAGCTCACCCAAGGAGATTACAGCTCCAGATCCCTCTATTATAAGGTGCTTCACTCTTACACTGACAGTGAATGGGGTGTGGAGCTGTTATTACCAGGACGTGTATATTACCCACCAGCACAGTAGAGTCACATTATTATGATCACCAGCTATTATCTGCCGTATAGCTGCTAGAGCAGCTTGGAGTGATCAATAATGTCCTGGTAGGTTGTCACAGGTCTCTGGAGTTGCTGGCTGAAGTGCTTCCTACAGCTCCTGGAGTGTCTGTGAGAGAGGATCCATAGAGCAAATATGATGATTGAGACGGTCCCAAAGATGCTCAGTTGGGTTCACATCTGGGGAATTAGAGGGCCAGAAAGACTTGGTTATGCTCTGCCAAACAATGTTTGGCATTTCTAGCCATGTGACATGTGGCATTGTCTTACTGGAAGATCCCATCTAACCTAGGGAAGACAATCACCATGCATGGGTGAGTGGGCCCAGAGAATGCCACGTAAACAGTCCCCAGGCCATAATGCTGCCACCACCAACTTGTGTTCCTCTAGCAATGCTTGCAGGGTATTTGTTCACTGATGTTTCTCACCTGACACACCAATGTCCATCCATTTGATGAAGCAGAAAATGTGACTCATCAGAAAAGGCAACCCTTTGCCACTCAGTGGAGGTCTAATTCCAATACTGCCACAAAAATGTAAGCCTTTTCTGCCGATGCAACTTCGGTAGCAGAGGTGCTTTGACCAGCCATCTTCTTCAGAGCCCAATATGCAGTACGGTTCACAGAACTGTTGTTTTAAACATACGTCTGGTAGCCCCTGGTTTATTTTGGTGGTGCGCTGCTCCACTGTAGGGTGTCAGTCCACTCTCGTACACCTTCGTAGACGACGTTCACCTCTTTATTCGCAATGGTGCCATATTTCAACTCATGATACACTTTCACCACAACAGCACATGAACAGTTCACAAACTGCCCGAAAGCCCATAATCACCCCTTTTACCGATAACAGGAACGAGGGATATGTATCCAGACAGCCTATCACACACTTTATATACTCTCCAAGCCAGCTCACAACACATGACCTCCTTCATGAGCTACACACTGCCGTCTAAAAAAGGTAGTGGTCATAATAATGTGACTTGACCATGTAGAATGTGATGTATTAGCAGTATTGAGCAGTACTGTATGTGCAGTCCAGTATTACATCTGTTGACCTCATGGTCCCTGAGAAAGGGACTGAACCAGCCCTGAAATGGACCACAAGTTATCAATACGTTTTCTTGTGAAGAACCAAATGAACTGTGAATGTGCACTTTCATCGGATGACAGTGCTCAGTTTTCCTGTCTTTTTCATCTAGTTTATCTATGTGTGTGTACAGTATTGCACCTTGTTATGTTTGTGATGATAACAGGGGACAGTTCTTACCTATGTCAGTGATATATATACAGTTGAAATCAGAAGTTTACATACACTATATAAAAAGACACATATGCATATTTCTCTCAATATCTGACATGAATTCAGAATAAACCTTTCCTGTTTTGGTCAATGAGGATTACCATAATTATTATTATTTGCTAAATGCCAGAATAATGAGAGAGAGAGAATGTTTTAAGGCGTTTTTATTACTTTCTGCAATGTCAAAAGTTTTCATACACTAAGATTACTATGCCTTTAAACAGTTCTGGACTTCCCTTATGATGATGCCATGTGTTTGAAAGCTTCTGTTAGCTTTGTTGGCAACATCTGAGTTAATTAGAGACACACCTGTGCATGTATTTAAATGCACACCTGAAATACACTGCTTCTTTGTGTAGCATAGGAAAGTCAAAAGATCCTAGGTTCTAGCCCCCTAAGGGGGCTAACAGTTATTGAATAAAAAGTAAAAAAAAAAAAAAGTAAAAAAAAAAATCTAAATATTAAAAGTTTAAATCGCTCCGTTTCCCAATTTTACATATAAAATATATAAACATTAAAAAATAAACATATTAGGCATTGCCATGTCCAAAAATAGAACTATTAAAATATAAAAAAATATCTCCTATGCGGTGAACTCCATAATAGAAAAAAAAAATAAAAACACACAATTTGCTATTTTTTTTTGTCACCCCCCAAAAAATAGGATAGGACTGTTCTATTATAGGCCAGATGTTCCATAAAATGCGGATGCATGCAGCTTTTTTTGTGTTTTTTTTTGTGCGGTATTGAGTATTTCAATACTTTTTTATGGTATCGAAAATGAATAAAAATGTTGGTATTGTGTCAACCCCACATGATAATACCTTTTTTTTTCTTACACTACATGCAACAGAGCAGAAGATCCATTGGGATTCATATGTTTGCATAGCATACTACAAAAATGATGCCAAATGAATAATTATTTTTTATAGATCTGTTAAACCAGACCCTAGTAGGACTCTATCTATCAGAACAATTTGCAGGAGACCATGGATTTTACCCATATTCCAAAGAGATACTTGCTGGAATAGAACCTTAGAAGTGGCATATAGAATTCAAGCTAGGTGTTGGGCTGTAGAGTACAAAAAAAATAAAAATTAATTGACATGTTCCTCAGATTGTATAGTCTAGATAGTACTAGTTTTGTGAGATGCGGCACTATATAGAGTATATGTGAGGGTTTGTGTTTACCAAAAAGAGGAAAAAACTGGGTTTTGACTTTTTTATGCCAAAAACAAGGTGTAGGAGGATGATCAATCTCTCCCATATTTTCCAAAATGTAGGGCAATATAGATTGGATTAAAGTTTTCGAGGCTCCTAATAATTATAACATTCTCAGGATAGGTCATTAATCGCTGGTGTTCCTGGTGTGCAGGTTGTCGGACCTACACTGATCCTATATTAATGACCTAGCATGAGAATAGATCAATATCAGGAGCCTGGAAAACCCCTTTAATTCCAAATATTCATATAATGAAAGTCTATCAGCAAACAATGCTTTTTTTTTAATCTCTACCTTCTCTCCAGTAAATAAAGGTATTAGTGAATTTGAGTTATATTTCTCATATAAAGATATGTAGCAGCTCATAGCTTATAATGTAAGTAGTCAGAGCTCCGCTTCATGAGAATCGTTTGAACATATGGAGAGTTCAGCGCACTGGAGCTTCCTTTAGCTGCCTGTGCCGTTTAGTTCCACTGACCTGGTATAAGTAACGCTCTAAATGTTCATATTAGAATTTAAGTCACAGACTCGTCACTCCAGCATATGTATGGTCACAAATAGCAAGTTGCCGTTGTACATATAATCAGGGAACCTGTAAAATATTAGCCGTGCAGTAGGAATGGAGGGAATGGGAACACAGGCTGTACGCGTTTCAGGGCTCCTGTCCCTTTCTTCAGCAGCCAAAAATCATGGGATCAGTCATAGCTGAATATGCGGGTCATCTGGTATATGAAAAGCTGGTGACATCTTATCAGGGGCAGTAAAGGTGATCTCTAATATGCTCTGTTTTTCCACAGGTCTTAAGGCAAGGAAATATTAACTTATCTACGTGTGATAAAACTCACTTCTAAGGTTTCACTCCGGCTTTTTCTCTTGGCTGATGCAACCGTTTCTGAAGAATGTGGAATGGAAGGAAATAAATCTAGCTCACTATTGTTTTCTGAGAACAGAGACTATTTACAAAATTGGACTGACACAGCCATACGGCATACATGATCCTGCTAGCACCATTTCACAGTTTACATATAAAGAGAAAAATTCCACAGCACTTCCCTGAGTAGTGAAAAAAGTTCTTCTTTATTTACAGGGTACAAGCGACGTTTCGGTGCACCCTCAGTGCACAGTTTACATATAGATATATTCTACCCAGAAGCTTTGTAAATACATCGGTACAACTTTTTTGATGGCTAAGAGAGACTCTTGTAGTTCATCTTCATAGTTTCATCTTCCCCTACCATCAGCCAGAGATGGGCATTCATTTAATTAACCACATGTAATACTATATTTTTCCTGTAGCGGCTCCTGCAGGGCAGTTGGGAAGCCAACGGAAACTTCCCCCAGCAGATTCAGCTGTTGGCCAGAGGTCTGTGATGAGACTTACCTTTTATTGCTTACTTATTAATATTTGCATAATTTTTGTACCATGCACCATTTCTGGCCCAAAAAACTCTCCCACAATGCATTTGAATCCCAAATTGCAGGACATTTTAAAGGCTATGTACACCTTCGAGGGCAAATTTTTATGATTACATTTTACTAATTTTGGGCTAAAAATCCTTTTTTTAAACGGGTCTTTATTAAAAATGTTGAGGGTTATCTGTTGTTCTAGCTGCGTGAATTGTACTTTAACTTTCATTTTGTGCCTGTAATAACCCTTATGTCTAAATTACTATAAAAGGTCATAAACATTTATTTAAGCCACATTCTTATCAGTAACCTAAGAACTGAGCTATAATGAGTGTTTATAATAAGCCGTCAGATCAGAGATAAGAAGCCATCAACTGAGCTGTCTGATGGAGCAGAGTGAAAATTCAGATCCTGCTACTAGATAAACTCAAAGCGATGCAGGGAAAAGGGCTCAACATTTTTAATAAAGACCAATTTAAAAATTATTTTTAGCTCAAAATGACTACAATGCAATAGTAAAAAAAAAATGCCCCCGAAGGTGTTCATAGCCTTAAAGCGTTACTGCTGCTCTGCCAAAAAAAAAAGCACCAAAGCGCCTCCTTTTGGTATGTTTTGTGGGGTGGTCATGCACACAAAGTGTGCTGTTGGTAGGAATAATTTTAGTAGTTAGGCTAAGCTGTTTATGAAGTATTGCCAAACTGTGGATAATTTCTAGCCCTGGCTGACATAATACCACAGCCCACACAAGTCCTTAGCATGTGCATGCACATACTATGACATACCGTGGTGCAATTTGGAGCATCTAGGGGGAGATTTATCAAAACTGGTGCAAAGGAAATCTGGTTTAGTTGCCCATAGCAACCATTCAGATTGGAAAATGAAAGGTGGAATCTGATTGGTTGCTATGGGCAACTAAGCCACTTTTCCTTTCCACGATTTTTGAAAAATCTCCCCTCTAGGGTTTTGTACCGACATGCTCAGCAAGGGGTGAAGCTAAGTGGAATAAAGGCATAGCTTCATAGAACATGCACCAGATTTATAATTTAGCCTGAGCCACTGTGGTTAATCTGGGGCAGGTCCACACATCCTGCATTTACGCTATCTTTGGGTACTTTCACATTCGCGGCATAGCTATCCAGCAGGCATTTCCGGCAGGTGAACAGCCTGCCGGATCCACCATTCCGCAAGTACCCGTGCACTGCCGTGCTGCTGCTCCGTCCCTTTTGACTATAATGGGGCAGGGGGCGGAGCTACGGCGCAGCACCCTGCCCAGATATATGGACTAAAAAGTCGGACCTGCAGTACTTTTAGTCTGCGGATCTCTGGCCGTGCACTGTCGTGCTGCGCCGTAGTTCCGCCCTGCCCCATTATAGTCAATGGGGACGGAGCAGCAGCACGGCAGTGCACGGGTACTTGCGGCATGGCGGATCCGGCAGGCTGTTTACCCGCCAGAACAGCGTGTCAGATAGCCATGCCGCAAGTGTGAAAGTACCCTTTTGGAATAGTAAATCTGGCCTGTATTTTCTTAGAGAATGAACACACATTCAGGTTTCCTAATGCTGTTTTGGAAGCCAAAATCTTCAAAGTTAGTTCATGTCTCCAGTGGGGCTCATACACTGAGATCAAATACATATAAAATAACCTGGCAGTATTCTTTTTGGTAGTAAGGTGAGCTGTTGTGACATCCCAACTATGTTTGTATTAAGTCACTGTCATGACATCACAACTATTTCAGTGAGGGAAGCTATTGTGACATCACAAGTGGGTTTTAGTCAGGTATGCTGCTGTGACATCACAAGTGGGTTTTAGTCAGGTATGCTGCTGTGACATCACAAGTGGATTTTAGTCAGGTATGCTGCTGTGACATCATAAGTGGGTTTTAGTCAGGTATGCTGCTGTGACATCACAAGTGGATTTTAGGCAGGTGAGCGGCTGAAAGCTGCAGCAGTGTCACAAATGTGTTAAATTAAGGTGTCTTCACAAGTAGAGTTGCCCGGGGTATCGAAGTATCGATACCCATTCGATACTTTTAGACCCGGATCGATTTGATACCGGGTCTTACTATTTATTGATACTAGGCTGTGCTATTGTGCAATCTAGTATCTTTTAGAGAACATGGCACGTGCCGCTCTCAGCGTGCGCCATGTTCTCCTCAGCAGCACAGTGGAGAAGAAATGAGTTTCTCCCTCCCTCCCCACTGTGCCACTGCCATCAATGGGGAGATAGCACAGAGGAGGGGAGGGACTGTGGCCACTGCGCCACCAATGAATGTAATTTGCAGATTAATTCAAGTGTGGGCAGCGGGTGCCAGTGGCGGTATCACAGACCCGACACCCAGCCTCAATAACAGGGCATGCGATCCGCCGAACCGCAGCAATTAACCCCTCAGGTGTCGCCCCCCCCCAGTATTTTAAATCATGACTATTGGTGGCAGCACCCCCACCCCCAGTATTAGAATCATTGATGGCGCAGCGGACACAGGCGCCCCCCCCCCCATTGTTATAGTCATTGGTGGCAGTGACTCCCCTCCTCTTCATTGGTGGTTCAGTGGCAGCTTCCGATCGGGACCCCAGCAGTTTAATCACGGGGCTCTGATCAGTTACCATGGCAGCCAGGATGCTACTGAAGCCTTGGCTGCCATGGTAAGCTCCCTCCTGCCGTGTGCACAAAGCATAGGGCAGCAGGGACAGTGTAAAGTCCTATTCACCCTAATAGATCCCTAAGGGGGCTAATGGTTATTAAATAAAAAGTAAAAAAAAAACACCAAAGTACTAAAAGCTTAAATTGCCCCCTTTCTCAATCTTACATATAAAATTTATAAACAATAAAAAAATTACATTATATAACAATATAATATATAACAATATTAAAATATGTTACATATCACCACTCCCAAAAAAGTGTGAACTATTAAAGTATTAAAAAATATTTCCTATGCGGTGAACGCCGTAACAGAAAAAAAATCTAACCGCGCAATTTGCCATTTTTAGTTACCTTGTCCCCCCAAAAAATAGGATAGGACTGTTCTATTATGGGCCGGACATTCCATAAAATGTGGAATGCATGTGGCTTTTTTGGTGTTTTATTTTTTTCACGTGGTATCGAATGGTATCGAGTATCGCAATACTTTTTTATAGTATCGAAATCAAATCAAAATTTTGGTATCGTGACAACCCTATTTGTATTTCAGACAGGTAACAAATTGTCACATAGCAACAAGTTTTACTCACTTAAGCAGCTGTGACATCATAACTCATTATCAGCTAAAGCTTTTGTGACATAATGGGTTGGCTACTGTTCAGAAAGCTCTGGTGATTTCACAGTTGTGCTTTTGTATGGTAATTTGCAGTGAAATCACAAGTGTGTTTTAATTAGGTTAGCTACGGTGACATCACAACTGGTTCCAGTCAGGTAAGGTCAGGAAGCTGTATATTGTTCTTGTACAAGCCCCCTCTGCTGTTGGTGTCCACCCCTGTGTCATTAGTCATGGGTGACCTGAATTCTGGCATAAATAACTAGATTTTACACTATTTGCTTCACGCATCTATAGTAACCGTCTGACAATAATAACTTGAGCATTGCACAGCCACACTTAGCATGAATGATGCGGATTTTATGTGTGGAAAATCCACAGTGGTTTCAGTAGCAGCAAAATAGATGAGACCCCAATCCACACCCTGTCCACAGTTAAATTCACACACATGTGAACAAAATTGTTGGTACAGTACCCTTCCGTTATAGGGGTTGTTCACTTTTTTTTATATATATATATTTTTTTATATTTTCTGATATTGATTACCTATCCTGATAATAAGTCATCAATATAAAAAAGCGGCCAACCCCTTTAAAGAACGAAAAACCCACAATGGTACCCTTAGAACCCCTTAGTCACCCCAACCTCTAGAAAAGATTGAAAATAGTTTGACCACAGGGATATGTTAAACTAAGGTGTGTCCTGTAATTAGCATTACAAACTGGTAATCAGTCAGTCTGCCTATTTAAACAGTGAAAAGTAGTCACTGTGCCTTTTGCTATCATGGTAGGTACCACACTGAACATGGACCAAAGAAAGCTAAGGAGAGAGTTGTCTCAGATTACAAAGAAAATGATAGACAAACATGTTAAGGTAAAGGCTATAAGACCATTTCAAAACAGCTACTACATTTGCATATATTATTCAGAAGTTTAAGGTCTACGGGACTGTAGCCAACCTCCCTGGATGTGGCCGCAAGAGGAAAGTTACTGACACATTGAAGAGATGGCTAATAAGAATGGTAACAAAAAAGCCCAGAACAACTTCCAAAGAGATTAGAGGTGAATTCCAAGGTCAATGTACAACATGTCAGATCGCACCATCCGTCGCTGTCTTAGTCAAAGTGGACTTAATGGAAGATGAGCAAGGAGGAAACCACTGTTGAAAGAAAATCATAAAAAAGTGAGACTAGAATTTGCCAAAATGCATATTAACAAGCCATAAAAGCTTCTGGGAGAATATCCTTTGGATACTGTAGATTAGACACAACTGGAGCTTTTTGGCAAGTCACATCAGCTCTATGTTCACAGATGCAAAAATTAAGCATACAAAGAATAGAACATTGTACCTATAGTGAAACATGTAGGAGCCTTGATTATGTTTTGGGGCTGCTTTGCTGCCTCTTGAATCTGTGCAAGGTACAATGAAACCTCAAGACTATAAAGGCATGCTGGAGCGCAATGTGGTGGCCAGTGTCAGAAATCTTGGTCTCAGTGGTAGGTCTTGAGTCCTCCAACGGGATACTGATCCAAAACAGCTGAAAACATCCAAGAATGGCTAGGCGCAAAGCACTGGACTATTCTGTGGCCTTCTATCAGCCATGATCTAAATCCTAAAATTCCAGAATTGGGGGCACACTCCTACATCTGGTCCATATAAGACACTTCTCAATATTCGTTCAAAGGTAACCTTTACTCATATAAAACAACCTTTACTCATATAAAATATTAAAAACATTCAAGTATGACAGCAAATAATGTCCAACTCCTTCACTTGTGTTATAGATACCGTGCAAATAGTGCAAATAGTGTAAACAAAACAATAAAGTGCAGAGTGCAGGAATATTCAAATCCAACTTCACAAAAAACTGTGTATAATCTCACACATTAAAAGGCATTGGTTGACTGTCGTGGCTGTCAGCCTAAACAGATGAATGAATAAGTCACTTCAATCACTTAAAACCCAACTTGGGGGGATCCTACCCCTGTGGGTAATTTATCTCGGATCCTGTAACGTTCAATATTGCACACCTCTTGTGTGCCGCGCTGTGTAGCTGGTGCCTGAGCCGGCCCCTCTTACCTCCCTCGGTGTGCTGAAGATCGCGGTCTCCTCCGCTTGTGTTCCCGGCACCACTGGCGTCCCACGTGGTGCAGGTCTTAACGCGGCGTCCCGCGTGACCGGAAGGTAAATGAGGCTGTCCGGAGGTTTAGTCGGGGGCCGCTGCTTCTGGGTCCTAATGTCCCGTCCTCACAGGTTTTCCTGGGCACCAGATAAAAGTCGATATAGATTATTGCCACAAACCAGATCACGGATAGGTGAAAACTGGTTGATACTGTAGAAAACTCCTGCGCAGCACTGATACAATAGCCCAAGCGCGTTTGGGGTCACCCCTTCTTCAGTGGTTATTTTCAGTGTGCGCTCAGGTCCCATTAAATATTCTTTCTGCTTGAAAGGAATCAATATTAAAATCCGGAGTGGATCCTAGAAATCTGGACTGGGTTGCACATTGATTATAGATCGGGTTCAACAACGCCCATTTACAGCCATATTCAGAAATCAATGGGACCAATAAGCCATCATTAGATCAAGCTATTAAAATTCTTACAAATACTCTTGAAATTATTAAAATTATTAAAATTGTTCTAAGAGATTCAGTACATGAGATTGGATCCAGGAAGATGTATGGGTTTACCAGCTGGAGGTGGCAGGCTTCAGATAGAAAAAACGGTGCATGTAGGGAGGGGGGCCGCAGGGAGGGGAGATCATGGTGTCGGTACACGGCCAGACCACGATTTCCCGTCCCCCTACATGCACCGTTTTTTCTATCTGAAGCCTGCCACCTCCAGCTGGTAAACCCATACATCTTCCTGGATCCAATCTCATGTACTGAATCTCTTAGAACAATTTTAATAATTTTAATAATTTCAAGAGTATTTGTAAGAATTTTAATAGCTTGATCTAATGATGGCTTATTGGTCCCATTGATTTCTGAATATGGCTGTAAATGGGCGTTGTTGAACCCGATCTATAATCAATGTGCAACCCAGTCCAGATTTCTAGGATCCACTCGGTTTTAATATTGATTCCTTTCAAGCAGAAAGAATATTTAATGGGACCTGAGCGCACACTGAAAATAACCACTGAAGAAGGGTGACCCAACGCGCTTGGGCTATTATATCAGTGCTGCGCAGGAGTTTCTACAGTATCAACCAGTTTTCACCTATCCGTGATCTGATTTGTGGCAATAATCTATATCGACTTTATCTGGTGCCCAGGAAAGCCTGTGAGGATGGGACATTAGGACCGAAGCAGCGGCCCCGACTAAACCTCGGACAGCCTCATTTACCTCGGTCACGCGGACGCCAGCGTAGACCTGCACCACGTGGGACGCCAGTGGTGCCGAGAACTAGCGGAGGAGACCGCGATCTTCAGCACCGAGGAGGTAAGAGGGGCCGGCTCAGGCACCAGCTACAGCGGCACACAAGAGGTGTGCAATATTGAACGTTACAGGATCCGAGATAAATTACCCACAGGGTAGGATCCTCCCAAGTTGGGTTTTAAGTGATTGAAGTGACTTATTCATTCAAGGGATTGAAGTGACTTATTCATTCATCTGTTTAGGCTGACAGCCACGACAGTCAACCAATGCCTTTTAATGTGTGAGATTATACACAGTTTTTTGTGAAGTTGGATTTGAATATTCCTGCACTCTGGACTTTATTGTTTTGTTTACACTATTTGCACTATTTGCACGGTATCTATAACACAAGTGAAGGAGTTGGACATTATTTGCTGTCATACTTGAATGTTTTTAATATTTTATATGAGTAAAGGTTGTTTTATATGAGTAAAGGTTACCTTTGAACGAATATTGAGAAGTGTCTTATATGGACCAGATGTAGGAGTGTGCCCCCAATTCTGGAATTTTACAATTATTGACACATACGCCTTGGGGTGAAGGTCACTGGGTGAGCACCTCTTATCCATTATTTGCTTGCTGGGAGTAGCCGCTTAGCACAAGTACCTTCTTATGATCTAAATCCTATTGAACATCTGTGGAAGGAGCTAAAACATGGAGTCTGGAGAAGGATAGGTCTTCGGTATTGGAAAACCGGACAGCCTTTTCCAGTATTTAGATAGTAATGACATCCCGTTGATTTTGTAGAGATCTTCTGGATATTTTATGTCAGTCACCTGATGAGTTGAATTTTTACCTTTGCCCAGAAACAGTGGCCCATATTAACTAATCCTGTAGACAGCATAAGCTTAGACAGGCTGTCTAGACTAGCACTAGATTTATCATTCACAGGGGCTCAGGTGGGATGATAAATCTGGTGCAGGGATAGACACTTTTCTCTGACTCTATATCAACTATTGGTTGGGTTACATTGAGACAGATTTTGATGCCAGTGCCAATACAGTGGGCAGTACAGTGGCTCAGTGGCTAGCACTTTTGCCTTACAGCACTGGGATGCTGGGTTTAAATCTGACCAAGAGCAAGATATGCATGGAGTTTGTTCGCTTGGGTTTCCTTTTGGCACTCTGGTGTCCTCACACACTGCAAAAATATACTGAGGTAAATTGGCTTCCTACAAAATTAACCCTAGTAAGTGTTGGGAATGAGTGCCTATATGGCAAATTCGGACTCCCCTGCTCAACAGCTATCCCTGTGCCTTGAGTCCCACGTTTGTGGTTGTTGGCATCATGCTTTACTCTTCAGATGATGCACTATACTTAATGATCTTTTCTGCAGCTATTACACTATTTTTATTTATTTCACTTATATAGGCCTGACATATTCCACAGCGCTTGACAGATATTATCATCACTCTCTGTCCTGCAGCTCACAATCTAGATTCCCTATCAGTATGTTATTGGACTGTGGGAGGAAACCCACGCTAACATGGGGAGAATATACAAACTCCATGCAGATGTTTTCCTTGGATGGATTCATACCTAGGACCCCAGCGCTGCAAGGCACTAGTGCTAACCAATGAACCACCATGCTGCCAAATTTTGTGACGCTCCCGATGCTAAGTTCCAGATTCAATTTGGAACTCTGTAGTTAGTGATGAAGCAGCGCCTAGGTGATTTTACCACTGGCTACGCATTTCAGCAATCACTGACCCTACTCTGTTAGTTTATGTGGTTTATGGTTCCCACTTCACAGTGACATTACTTACAATTGACTGGGGCAGATCTAGTTAACAGTGCATGCAGTTGCTGAATGGAGAAGTATGTTCTGTAATATTACATGAGAATGCTTTCTGTTCGGGCATCTTATGCACTTAGCAGCAACCCTGTAGTTGCCGACCCATTACGGTAACCTGATAACACACAATCATGTTTAGTACTTGATAATACTACATGACGTAAGAGGAGTGTAGTTCTTGCACAGGAGCCAAAACACATAATTCTAGGATGGTGACACTGCAGTGAAAGTGAACCAGTAAGCCTTAATAGTTCAGATTTTTTTTTCTGTTTGTAGTTCAGTCTTGCACAACACATTACAATACTTTCCTTGTAAATAGATGATTGGCACTCTATCTCCGGAATCACATTGGGACATAGGAATTAAGAATATAAACTTTATTCTAAATTGTCCGCCCAAGGAACAGCTGATTACAATATGATAGAAACGCACACTAAAATATAAAATATAAATAAAAAAATAAAAAAAGCTATATATAAAAATATATAAAAATGTAAAAAAAATTCAGGTTGTGTGGAACTTATAGTGCGTCTGACTGTGCACTATATAATATAAATGAAGATGATCCAGTATATAGTGGGAATAGTCCCCAAGTAGTTTCACACTAGCGGCAGGACGGATCTGACAGGCTATTCACCTGACGGAACAGACTGTCGGATCCGTCCTGCCGCTAGTGAACGTGTGCCCCTGGACTACCACTCCGGCCCTACTGACTATAATGGGGTCGCGGGGGAGTTCCAGCGGAGGCACTGCAGCGCACAGTGAGAGGCTGCTTGAATAAAACTACGACATGTCTGACATTTATTCCAGCAGCCTCTCGCCGTGCGCTGCCGTGCCTCCGCCGGAACTCCGTCGGATCCGTCTTGCCGCTAGTGTGAAACTAGCCTAATAGGATATATAACACCATGTTGCATGGATTTATAATACAGCGTTGTAGAAAAAAAAAAGTTAAATATAATTGGTCCAAAACCTCATCCCTTATTTAACCACTGAAAAATAAAGTTCATTTTGTACATGTGACAGTCTGAGGGCAGGTTCACATGTAGGTTTTTACTGTCATTGTTCTGCACTTTTGTTTTTGGGGCTTTTTTTTGTACCTGTGTTTTTTGTTGCCTTTTCTTAGTAAAAACACCAGCTCCAGATGTTAGCTGAAGGTCTATGGTGTTTTTCTTAATTAGGTGGCTTTTTTTGTCTTTCTGGCTACATTTCAAAATCGTAGCGTGCTGTAGAGGTCTTCACTCCACCTCCTTTTAGTGGAGGAACACCATGAAGAAAATTCTAGTGAGTCGTATAACGCTCCAGTTCTCATCAAACTCAAAGTGACAGGCGGCCACTCCCTATTCAGGCCATAACCCTGACCACAACCCCGCCAAAAACCACGCCTAAAATGCCACCCATTCAAATCCCCTTTTATTCATTTAGATCCAATAAAGCGTTAGTAATTCAATTAAATTTAAAAATAAAATGATATTAAGCTTATATTAACATCTTATTAAGCTATTATAAATATTGGCAATGGTTATTTGATTTTGTTTGGTTATTTTTTGTTCTTTCTATGTTTCCATCTAGGCAAATAAAACAGCTTTCTAATTAACTTAGTTTATCTCCAGTGGCTGGTTTCTCAGATTTCACTGAGGGTCACATGACCTGTGATGTCAGCTTCTCTCCCTGCTCTGATAATATTCGTGCACAAGCCTGTACATGAGACTTCACTGTGCTGGCCACGCCCCCCTTCACTACCGGCTGCTGCTTATTGCTCTCTCCCAGGATTCTTAACCCTTTCAGCTGCAAAGACTCAGGGCTGAAGTATTTACTGTGTAGCTGCAGACAGTGAGGACACAAATGAAAGAGAAGTTCTGCAGAGCATTGCAGGTAGGGGGAAGATTCTGTGTTTATTAGCAGTGTCATTGTACAGCTAGGACTTGTAGTTCTACACATACAACATGCTTCTAAGTCTCCCAGCAGGCAGACATGTCACTCAGGGCAGCACTTGTATTCACTCCCTTAGCTGTGTCATTATACGGCTGGGACTTGTAGTTCTACACATACAACATGCTGCTGAGTCTCCCAGCATGCAAACATGTCATTAAGGCAGCACTTGTATTCACTCCCTTAGCAGTGCAGGGGTGGGGTAGAGATTTTTGTTATTGCAAGTAAACAAAGGCCAGAAGAGAACCAGGGAAATGAGAAAATAGATATTTTTTTGCCTAAAACTTGCTTAGTTTAGATATATATATCACTGACCATCAGATTTACAGTGCTATATTTATTTTTCCATAACTAGGACAACCCCTTTAAGCTTGTATTAAGATTATATTAACATCTTATTAAGCTATTATAAATACTGGCAATAGTTATTTGATCCTTCTTTCTTCCTAAAAGCTAAAAGACCTTTGATAATGTAACCGAAACGCCCCATTTTCCGCCCATCACCCAGCCCACTCCGCCCACAACCCCGCCCATCGTGATGTCATCGAAAGTCCCTCAATGCAGCAGTCCCTTTATTAGTGGGCCTACGATCTTTGAAATTTGCTTTAATTATATATGAACGACTTTAATAAATCAAAGGCATTCGTGATTTAAGCAAAATATTTGATCACCACATCTAACACACATAATTTTTTTTTCAAAAATTCTACATTATGTAAAACTGAAACAAACAAGCAAAGAAAGTAGACATATTTGATTTCATTGCGTCCGTAACAACCTGCTCTATAAAAATAGCACATGATCTACCCCGTCAGATGAATGTTGTAAAAAATAAACGGTGCCAAAACATCAATTTTTTGATTACCTTGCCTCACAAAAAACGTAATATAGAGCAATTAAAAATCATATGGTCCCCAAAATAGTACCAATAAAACTGGCACCTTATCCCCTAGTTTCCAAAATAGGGTCACTTTTTGGGAGTTTCTACTGTAAGGGTGCATCAGGGAGGCTTCAAATGGGACATGGCATCTAAAAACCAGTTCAGCAAAATCTGCCTTTCAAAAACCATATGGCGTTCCTTTTCTTCCCCGCCCTGCCGTGTGCCCTCACATCAGTTTACGACCACATGTGGGGTGTTTCTGTAAAATGCAGAATCAGGGCAATAAATATTGTTTTGTTTGGCTTTCAACCCTCGATGTGTTAATGAAAAAAAATTAAAATTAAAAAATGTCATCTCCATTTTCCTTTAATTCTTGTGGAATACCTAAAGGGGTTAACAAAGTTTGTAAAATCAGTTTTGAGTAACTCGAGGGGTGTAGTTTCTACATGGGGTCATTTATAGGAGGTTTTCACTATGTAAGCCTTCAGAACTGAACTGGTCCTTAAAAAGTGGGTTTTGGAAATTTTCTTAAAAATTTTAAGAATTGCTTCTAAAATTCTAAGCCTTCTAAGCCAATTTTTTTTTTCATAAATAAAGGTAAAATATATTGACTCAAATTTATGACTATTATAAAGTACAATGTGTCTCGAGAAAACAATCTTAGAATGGCTTGGATAATTAAAAGTGTTTCAAAGCTATTACCGCATAAAGTGACACATGTCAGATTTTCAAAAAATGGCCTGGGCAGAAGGGCGAAAACTGGCCCGGGGTAGAAGGGGTTAAAGGTAGGGGTGGGCTATATGGCCTAAAATCTATATTGCGATATAATTTTAAGCATGTACAATATGCGATATATATTGCGATATATTGTTTTCTATATTTGGGGGGGGGGGGTGTTTAAACGTTTTTTTTTTTTTTTTTACTTTCTATTTAATAACTATTAGCCTCCTTAAGGGCTAGAACCCTTGTCATATTCGCCCTAATAGACATCTATTAGGGTGAATAGGACGTTACACTCTCCCTGCTTCCTTGTATATAGTACACACAGCAACAGGGAGCTGACCATGGCAGCCAGCCTCTGATCAGCCCCCCAGCCTCTCATGTGCCCCCCCAGCCTCTCATGTGCCCCCCCCAGCCTCTCATGTGCCCCCCAGCCTCTGATCAGCCCCCTAGCCTCTGATCAGCGCCCTAGCCTCTGATCAGCCCCCCAGCCTCTCATCAGCCCCCCAGCCTCTTATCAGCCCCCCCAGCCTCTCATGTGCCTCCCAACCTCTCATGTGCCCCCCAACCACTCTCTCTTATCAGCCCCCTCTGGTAACTCAAACCCTCCCTCCCTCCCCAGTATTAATTATTGGTGGCAGTGGCCACAGGGTCTCCCCATCATTGGTGGCAGTGGGCAGTGCGCCCCTCCCTCCCTCCCCAGTATTAATCATTGGTGGCAGGGGCCCCCTTCCCCCCCACATCATTGGTGACAGCAGCAGTTCCGATCGGAGTCCAAGGCAGTGTAATGCTGGGGCTCCGATCGGTTACCATGGCAGCCAGGACGCTACTTAAGTCCTGGCTGCTATGGTATGTAAGTGAGCAGCATTATACTCACGTGCGCTCCTTCTTCTGTCTTAGCAATGTGCCGCACAGATCTATGAGAAGAAGGAGCGCCCGGCGGCCACCGCGCACGTGAGTATAATGCTTCTCACTTACATACCATGGCAGCCAGGACTTTAGTAGTGGAACTGCCTCTCAAGGTCATATTGCGGTCCGGCGATATAGGCAATATGCACAAAATCCATATCGTGGTACAAATTTATATCGCATATCGCCTATATCGCCTATACTGTCCACCCCTAATTAAAGGTATCGCAAAGCCGAGCAGCGAACCTATAAAACCGCCGCTCTGGTTCACAATGCACTTCTTGTCTTTAATGGGAGAGCTTTTATCACTTAATTTCTTTATAGCCTTGCACCATCTTTTCAGTATATTTTTTGTCGCTCTCTTAGAGGTATATTTCCTTTAAGGATATTAAGAGCGATCTCACCAATAGCGGATATCAAATCATTACTGGCTCTGCATAATATTGATTTTCGGACCATCAGTTTTGTTTTGACCAACGCTTTTAAAAGATCCCAATTAAGTCGGATCCTGTTCGACATCTTTACAGGAGCAGAAACGCTACCAAGAATGACCGTCCAGATAAGAAATATCACATTTTAGAGCTTCTTTTTGCACATATAAACTCCCGGAAGATCTGGCGGGAACAAACCGGTTCTTAGCCGTAGTTCCTCGGGCTGTCGGATCTTAAATCTACGAGTAAATAGCCGTAAGGCTCGTGTGTAGCATCTTTGAAAGCTTCGAAAAAGAAACGTGTTTTACCGAGCCAACGTAATAACTTGTAGTTTATTACGCGTGTTCTCAAAAAGGATCATGTATTTAGTATTTATATATGGTTTCTTACCCTGCCAAAAAAACTTTTTGAATAAGATACATGATGCTCAAATTTCTGTGGTGCTCGTATTTGGTGGAAGCGTTTTGTATTTCAAGATTTTCGTAAGCCGCCTCCATAAGATCATCAACAACCGCCAAATTTACCTTGTCCTGCGGGAATAGGTCATCGTCTGTAAAATTTTGCGGTATTCCCTCGATAAACCTAATATTATGTAAACAAAAGGGTTAGCTCGTCGTACAATTTCTGCCAACATGCGTAAAACCAAATGACATTGTCGGGTTTGTGCAACATTAGCGTAATATTTATAAGTGATACGTGTTAGATGCCGTGATCAAATATTTTGCTTAAATCACAACAACCTTCGATTTATTAAACACATTCGTATATAATTAAAGCAAAGATCGCAGGTCCACTAATAAAGGGACTTCTGCCTTGCGGGACATTCAATGACATCATAATGGGTGGGGTTGTGGGCTGAGTGGGCTGGGTGATGGGCAGAAACTGGGGCGTTTCCTTTAAATCATCAAAGGTCTTTTAGCTATTAGGAAGATAGGAGGAACAAATCACTATCGCCAATATTTATAATAGCTTAATAAGATTTTAATATAAGCTTAATACAAGCTTAATATCATTTTATTTTTAAACATAATAAACTTAATTAAATTACTGACGTGTTGGACTGCATCGTTTACCTTGCAGGACCATCGGTGACATCATTGAAGGTCATTTAGCTTTAGCATAGCTAGACGGATGAAATAACTATTGACAATATTTATAATAGCTTAATAAGATGGTAATATAAGCTTAATACAAGCCTAATATCATTTTATTTTTAAACATTAAACTTAATTGAATTACTGACGCTTCATTGATCTAAAAGAATAAAAGGGGATTTGAATGGGAGGTATTTTAGGTGTGGTTTGGGGCGTGATTGTGTGTGTGTGGTTATGGATGAAGTGGGCGGGGCTATGAGCAGAAATGGGCGTGGTCACCTGTCACTTTGAGCTTGACAAGAACAGGAGCGTTATACTACTCTAATGGTAAGACTGCAAAAAACACCTAAAAAATTCCGTAAAATGCCACAAAAAGCAAGGCAAAAGATGTAGTTGTTGATTCATGTGTTTTATTATGGGGTTTTTACAGCCCCAAAAATGCCAGTGCACATTTTTGTGTGTAGGGACCCTTTGGGTACCTCCACGGTCAGGTTTCCTAATGCAGTTTTGGAGGCCAAAATCAGGAGTGAATCATAAAAGGGAAGAAAGTATAAAGGACATATCTCATTTCTCCTCTTTTTTGAATTCACTCCCAGTTTTGGCTCCCAAAACTGCATCAGGAAACAGGAAAATTGACCGTGGGGCCGATTGTCTGTAATTAGGGACTAGTGGTGACTGCTGTGTAATTAGAGGTAATGACTGCAGCACTAAAATAATGAAAGAGAGGACATCATAACTGCCCATAGTTATTGACCATGGAGGTTGCTTTCATCCTCAACTGTTTGTCTCTCCATGTGATGGCCGCTTTTCAGAACCAATTAAGGCAAACTAGGTACACTATGTAAAAAAATGGCCTTTGAGAGATTACAATAAAAAAAAATCCTCAACTCACCACTTGCACGTGAGGGAACACTTGTTCTGCACTGGAAGCAGCAGGATATGATGCTCCCAGTGCTGTGACATGACATGTTAGTTTGAAAACTTCATTAACAATATAGCCTCTGTTCTACCGTAAATTGTATGGGCTCTGCAGAGGTCTTTGCAATCTTGCTTCAAATATCACGAGACTTGCTTCGTCTCGCGTCTACGAGGTGACACTTCAGTTATGCACATAAATTATATTGTCAAAATCCGGAGCTGAACTCGACTTCGTTAAAGGGAAACAAATTTTATAGACCTATGACCCTATTTTATTGTACCTTGCGAGTGTCAATCTAAGGACACAATGGGGGGTAAACATCTTAGGGTCGCCAAAGTGCCAGTGGTCAAATGGGCGGAGGTCACAATGAGCTGACATGATGACCTTAATCTAGTGTATGTAGCTAATCTCTATTATTGTAAAGCAGACTAGGAGGCATCTAAAGGATCACTTTAGCGAGGCTAATTAGATATCATAATTGGAGGCCTAAGTTTAGGTGGAATTTGTAGGAGTGTCTCACATAGGTGGATACTCTTGGCAATTACAGGACCAGTCACTTAGTTTTTATTGGCTGAAATGTTGATCTGTGTGTTCATTTGACATATAATCACATGTGCTTGCAGATAACGTATGCTTGCCAGTTTAGTTCATTTGCCCCCCTTGATAATGCCAGTATCATGTCTGCCAGTCTTGTTACTCTGTTACTTGTTTATAAGCTGGTATAAAATAGAATAATGAATAAGAATAAACTAGGGGTTGACTTAAAATATATATGTACCTAATACAAGAGAAATAAAAGGTGCTGTGTATTTTGCTTACATGGAACAATTAAAGGGGCATTCCTGTTCCAAGACAGGAACAGGAAGTGGAGCATGCGGGGTCCGGGCACCCCAGAACTGTTGGAACGGCAGTGCTGGGTAATTGGTTAGGTGACTGTAAGCTTTTTAATTTTTTTTAACATAATTTGAAGAGAAACTCTTTTTTGTTTGGGCTGGAATATTCCTTTAATTCTATTAGGTAGCCATGAAATAGGAGTGGACAGAACTATACAGTAGAATACATTAATACTCATCGGGCTGAAGCACACTGGTACCTGAATGATTTCTGACCATGGTTATATTTTTCCTGGATGTATTAGAGGTCTGGTTTTGGCCCTAAAATGTAGCCACATGTGTGATACTACCTTCACAGATCCCATTGCTTTGTTCTTAGGCCACACTGGCCTATAAAAGGCTCTGTTCATGTCGGTGTCAAGCCTTCTGTTGCTGACGAATCCATGGAAGATCTTTTATTGTATCCATCAGGTTACGTTTTTCTGTTACTGTGTAGAGTAGCATAGCAGACAGGTTTAACATTGGCACTGAGTCTGACTGAATCCCACAGAGGGTTAATGCCATCAGAAGAATCCCAATGATGAACTTGCTAGTATGGATGGAGCCTTATACCAGCAGAATGTCCTGTCTGTCCAGAACATCAGGTTAGCAGAAAATCTTTTTTCAGATATGAAGAGCGGAGGTGTCCTATGTCAGTTGTAGGCATCCTTAAATCAAAGCACTCGGGGTGTGTTTCTATAGTTGTCCCATTAAGACAACTTATCTCTAGCCACAGGGCATAATTGTATGACTGGCGGATGTTTCACTGCTCGGGCTCATGACGATTATGACAATGGGGACATGCTTCCCCGGTTGAATGGAGCAGTGGTCATACATGCATATGTAACACCGCCGAGTGGTGTTACCATTCCTACACTCTGCTACTGTCTCTAATGGGCTAACGTAAATGTCATCTTTATATTTATGTCCAGGTCCTTTACATTGTGCAATGCTGTGATTGTTAGGGTCCATTCACACATCCGCAAACGTTTTGCGGTCCGCAAATTGCGGATCCGCAAAACGCGGACACTGGCCATGTGCGTTCATTTTGCGGACCGCACATGGCACTATAATAGACATGCCTTTTTTTGTCCATGGATGTGGACAAGAATAGGACATGTTCTATTTTTTTGCGGGGGCCGCGGAACGGAAGTGCGGATGTGGACAGCACACAGTGTGCTGTCCGCATCTTTTGCAGCCCCATTGAAAAGGAATGGTTCCGCACTCGTTCCGCAAAATTGCAGATTGGATGCGGACCCATTTTGCGGATGTGTGAATGGACCCTAATGCAACTGTTATGTTCATGTGTTGTTCCTGGTTCACCAGCAGGTGGCAGTGTAAATGGCAGAGCTATACTTGAAGTGGGCCAGCCATGCTTCCTACCAGCAGGAAAGAGCAGGAGTTCCAGTTAGTTCAAGTTGGAGTCTAGTCTGGACAAGAAAGGAGTAAGGTGTGGCACGCTCACAGCCTGACCTGCCTATGTCAGTCAGAGCAGCCTAAGGTCTGCTGACCATGGACGCAGATGTCTGGAAGCCATAGGGACCAGAGAAAATTGTTCTTCGGTCACCATAAGAAAAACCAGCAAGAGGAATAATTCTTCGACTGAAGATAAGTTATTTGCTGAGTATCAGGAGGGGAATAACAGTCGACGGCACCCGATCCAAGGATACCAGAACAGACCTAAAGTACAGAAAACAGACTTAATCAGAGTTTAGTGCAGCACAGAGAAAGAAAGCAGAGTATTTAAGCAAGCCTGTCAGTACAGCAGAGAAAGAGAGAGAGCAGAGTTATCAAGTTTTGCCTGCCAGTTTATGCCAAAGCCTGCTGGAACCAAGACAAAGCCTACAAATCGTTTGGATGTAAGTTTATTCAAGTAAAGCTGCCACTAAACTTCATATTATGGTCTGGACTCAAGTTATTTTTCCTTCATCCTTCAGTTATTCCCCTTTTTAATGCTACAGAACCAAAGCCTGGGGTCCAGCAGTATCCAGGTAGGAGCACCATGACACATAAAGAGACATTTAGGTTGCACTACACCACTTGGCATTTTCAACTAAACCTGGGAAGCGATAAGGCCCTGGGGGGTGGCACTTTGAACATGCAGCCACTCCATTCAGCCCTATGGGTTTGCTGGAGATAGCCTGATGAGAGCTGCAGTTCCATTCAAAGGGGGCAATTATTCTCATGATGTGATGTGGATAGGGGGAAGTTGTCCTAATGGGCCCCTTTATTAACTCAGTAGACAGCAGTGGATTGAAGAAATGATAATTGAGATGCACAGATAGCCTGCTGTATGTACTGATCTCTCCCAACTATCCAAGGTTATAGCGGAACCGGTCTTGCAGCGTCTTAGAAAATCCTTCTCCTGTGCAGGATCTGATTTTTCCTTTATATGCAGTATATGTGTATGATATATGTACTAGGGCTGCACGATATGGGAATTTTGTGCGATTGCGATTAGGGCCCTAAGAATTGCGATAACGATATGCGATGCGATATTTTAAGGGAATTGTGCTAGAGGTCTATCTGCTTGGATTTTCAAGGTAAAAGCACACACAGATGACTGATAATGTGAAATGTAGTTATGCTGAACTCAAGAACTGAAATGCGCAGTGTTTTTCAAAATAAAATACATATTTGCATTACTGCAAAAATACAAAAGACAAAACTTGCCATTTTCTTAATAGCGCTGCACAGAACAGATAAATAAAAAAGATATAAGAACATGTGTTCATTAAAATAACGACTTTCCACCAGCCCCTCCTCCCTCCCCGCACTGTAACTGATGTATCGCTGGCCGCGCTGTGCAGCCTCCGGCCCCTCCCCCCTCCCCGCACTGTAACTGATGAATCGCCGGCCGCGCTGTGCAGCATAGCGGCCGGAGATACAGTGTCAGTGTCACGTAGAAAGTCAACCATCGCTTTATAAGACGCACTGCCATTTGGGGGGAAAAAGTGTGTCTTATAAAGCGAAAAATACAGTAATATAATTGCAGCATTTTTGGGTCAGCAAATTGCGATTGTGATACGTCGATTAATTGCGATAACGATTGCTTTCGCGATATATTGTGCAGGCCTAATATGTACCTATTATTTATGTTTCTTTCACTCTGTAGGAAAGAACAAGCCAGCACACTGTACGAGAACATCACCATAGTGGAACCACTCCTAATCCAGCAATATGAACATGTCATCAGAAACTTTGTTCGGGAGATCAGACTTCAGAGCACAGAAATGGAAAATTTGGCCATCGCAGTGAAAAGGTACTTGCATCTCCTCACACATGATCTATATAAAGTTGCACTGTATTTTACAGCTGCTATATACTGACCTTTAACTTTACTTTGCCTGTTAGAAGCTGAAAGAGTAATGTTGTTCTTGAGGCAAAGCTCCAAGGAGTGAGTAAATGTAGGTCCTCCCACTTCCTCAGCTAACATACCACTACTGAACTATGGGCAGACCTAAATCTGTCACCTAGCTTCCTAAAAGGGCATAGTCAGGATTGTTAACCCCGACTGATCCATACAGAGCTATGCTGGGTAATACTATACAGTAAATGACATTTAAAGGACAAGGACAGTTTGCAAGTACCCTTTTCTGGGGTACTGCAGTCGCAGTGTTTTTGACTGAAAAACCATAGCTACAATTTTTTACTGGATTGTCCCGCACAATGGGTCACAAGAAGGTGGTATTATGCAAATATGTGTAAAATTGGGTGTTCCCAGTTAGTTTTGTTTGCATTTCTAGGAGGAAGTTTTAAGAGTCTTGGAAAAGCAACTACAGCAAAAAAAAAAACAAAAAAAAAAACTGCTGCTGAAAAAGCAGCAAAAAAACAAACAAACCTCCAAAACACTATGGGGGGAATTTATCATGAGGGGAATATTTGAAGTCATTTTTGCTTTGTGCCACATTTATCAAATGTCTCATGTTACTTGATAAATTTGGCTTATCCTTAGACCTGATACTTTTGTATAGAGAAGCTCCTCGAGTTTTCCTACTGCCCCATCCTCCTGGAGTGAGATTGTGACTTTTTTTGCGACATTTAAAAAAAGTCGCAATGATAAATCTGGAGTGAAACTCATTAACATAGCTAACCTCACCCACTTTTCCACCCACATTACAAAACTGGAGTGAGTGGTGTAATAATGCAAAACGTCTAAAAATCTTGCGCAAGTGAGTGTAAAAAGTCGAACATTTTTGCACAAGCGCTTACATTTTGCCCAATCTAGTGCAAATAAGTCACAAAAGCCCTATTTTGTGACTTTTTGATGCCAGAATTCTGGAGTGAAGGTCTGATAAATCAGGGCCTGTGAATCTAACCTAAGGGCTCATGCACACGAACGTGTGCCAGCCGTTCCGTGCATTGGGGACCGCAATTGCAGTCCCCAATGCACGGGTAACATCCGTGCGGCTGCCGCAGACGGATCCAGACCCATTCAACTTGAATGGCTCCGTGATCCGTCTGTCCCGCAAAAAAAGTAGTGCATGCACTACTTTTTTGCGGTGTGGAGGCACCGCCAGAAACACCACGGAAGCACTCTGTAGGGCTTCCGTGGGGTTCCTCTCCATCCTTCTGCACCGCATCTACCGGATCATGGACCCATTCAAGTGAATGGGTCCATGATGCGGGATGCACACGGCCGGTGCCCATGTATTGCGGACCCACTGTATGCGGGCCGCAATACGACCACGGCAGGCACACGGTCGTGTGCATGAGCCCTAAGGGCTATCTTATTAGGGATCTGTTTTGTTTTGGAGAATTTATGGGCAGATTAATTTTCCTTCCTATAGCATGATACATACATTTTAATAGCCATTTACTAAAAATATTGAGATACAAGTTGTATTTTTGAGTATACCTGTGGGTGTGATTTGTAGCATAACTTTCGGATATAAAATCCATAACTAAAAATATTATGATACTTTAGCTTACTGCTATTACTTGTGAAAAAAGCTGGGCAAGTCATTGGCTTTACACTGAATAGTTGATAGCGGCATGGTCTTCTGGAGTATCGTGCCTTTTGGAGAAACCTGTCACCGCACGGTCAATAACATCATACCAGTGCAGTAGAACACTGAGAACATAATATCCCACTACACTGCAAAGACTGCATTTTTTGCCCTTCTCAAATCCTCCTTTTCCAGTATGGAACAAAAGTGAGAGAAGAATTTTATACTTTTTGTTTGCTGATCGTTTTCATTTTCAATTGCAGAGCCCAGGACAAAGCAGCTATGCAGCTGAGTGAGCTCGAGGAGGAGATGGATCATCGGATACAGGCTGCTGAGAACAGAATAAAGAAAGAGGTGAGCAGTTTGTGTATTTCATCCAAGAGTCTCACTTTTACCGCTGATATTCATTGTTGATAGGATTTGTAAAGGAGGACCCTTGAACCCACATATTTCACTGTGCGTGCAGCCTATGAGTGTGTATTGAAGAATGCTTATGGTTTCTTGTGAAGACACATACTGTTCATTGCCTTATGTGAAAAATCATATTATGGATTTTGGAAGGTTCATAGAAGGGCCTAAAGTGCGCAAAAGAGATACTTTATCTATTATTAGGTGCAATAAATAGTAAGTAAACCCTTCGTAATTACCTAAATGTGTTCAGGACAGACATGTCTCCATGTATTTTCATGGTTTCATCTGTTTTTGCAGGAACTTGTTTGTTCCAACTTTATTTTATAATGTTCTACTCAATGGATTAGAGGGAAAAGTGGAACAATGGGTCAAGTAAAAAAACCAACAGAACTTGGATGGCTTCTGTGTTTTGTTTGGGGTTTTCACTGAGTGTTGGTCCATAAAATGGCCCAAAGGAGTGTGTGTTTTTCCACTGACCCAGGATGTGTGTATAAACATCCTAAAATCAATGGATATGTCTGCTGTCCGTGGAGGCCCCCTGTGATTCATTGAGATGAATAAACTCTAAGGTGTTCACATTTCTATGTCCGTTTGACATCCTGAAAAAAATCCATCTGTGTTTCATCTGTGAAGATGTGCAATGAAGAATCCATGTTTAGTCTGTATGTCTGTTCTTTTTGGGCATGTATGGTCTGCATCCTGGACCAAAATAGTGCTTGTCTATATGATTTTTCCGGAAAAAAATATTTATGTGTGAACAAACGCATTAAAGTCAAAGAGTAGGTGTGCTCTCCATGGAAAATGTGAATAGCACGTCAGTGAAAAACCTAAATTTGAACGAGGCCTAAGGCACAGTTCAAAGAAAGAAAATAACAAAGCCTGCCATAATATCTTGTGCAAAATGTCAATGGTCATATCAAAGCAAAGTAAAGCTGCATCTGCATTGCCTTTGTATTTCTTCTTTGTATTTGCTTGGGCTTCTTTATGGTACATATTACACTTATTTATCGACTCCAAAAACATATTGATAGGTTGACTTCCTCGCTCCTGCATGGGACCGGAGACTGTCTGAGTAATTACATTCTTTGTAGGTTGGTAGTTGACATCTCCTGACATGTAGGTCGGTGTAGTATTTAACCAAATCTCTTTTTATTAGACATAGGCATATTCATAATGGCGGATGACAGAAAGCAAAAAGGGGGGACAGTAATGCAAAATTCTGTCACAGGTACATATGCAATAGAAGATTCAGTTAGTACATGACATCATAAAAAAGAAACAACATAAGAATAACCAGTGGTGGGGGGGGGGAGTAGGGAGAGGCGGAGGGGGGGAAGGGGAGGTCTCGATACTGATCTTAAAACTTTCTATGGGCCATCCAGTGCCGCCACCCCCCCAGGAATTTAGCCCGGGTATGTGTTTTCCAGTGGGCCAATTCTTCAAACCTAAAGATCTGGTCTGACTTCTCCATCCATTCAGGGATAGAAGGAGGCAGCTCCTGTTTCCATTTTAAAGGTATCAGCGTTCTAGCTGCAGTCGGTGTAGTATTTAGATCACTTTCTTAGTTAAAGGAAGCAAGTAAAAGGGTTGTTTAGCCCCTTAAAATTTTTACCAAATATTTATCATGCTATGAAGTAGCAAACTGAGTAATACTCACCTTCCTGATCCCCCATCGCTTGTATAATGATGCTTCCAGGTCTCCCGCTAGTCTCTGTATACTGCCTCCAGCGATGACGTTCCAACATGGACATGTAACTACTGTAGCCAATCACCGAGTGCAGAGGTGCCCTCCGATAGTGATTGCAGCACTCGTATGTTCATATTGAAAAGTTATCGCTGTAGGCCACCAGTATACAGACACTGTTTGGGGAACCAGGAACCGGCAGCATTGGAGCGGTAAGGTGAATATTATTCACTTTGTTATTTCATAACCTCCTAAGCATTTACAGTAATATCATATTACCAAATGACGACTAGCAGTTTGTTAATAATGTCAGATAGTAGCTCCAAACACGTTCAACACATGATAATGACTAGTGCAGTATTATGTTGCATTACAGTCTATACCGTACAATATCTCACAATGACAAGAAAACCCATTCAGAAAGGGAACTTTTGCTGACTTACACAGTGTACCTAGCAGTATATCATCATGTAGCTTTTAGAGAGGACGGTTATATTGGCAGTCTTAGTGGTAAGACAGGTTTTTGAGGCTGAGACATTTCTTGATCTTTACCAGGCTACACTTTAGAATGTTCTCTCTCGCTCTGGCTGGAATATAAAGAGATCATTGGAGAGATCTCTGTATGGACCTTTTACATATTTGTACATGGTGCTCAGGGCACCCCTCAATTGTCTTCCCAACATTATATTAGGGAATTGATATGTACTTTGAAAATGCCATTTTAACAGTAGGTTCCAGACTGAAGAAATATTGTACATGTCTCTGTAGCCATTTAGTACATTTAGGCCATGTCCACACATAACTGAAATGCCATGGGTTTGCCGTCACGGATTTTCGTCCAGCAAATCCGCAGCATGGTACAGTATCAGCAAAGAAATCTCATCCACACACTGCATAAAAAATGTGCAGCATGTCAATTTATGCTACAGTACTCTTACACTGATTTTACCCTTTGCAGTTGAGAGGGTGAAATCCACAGCCATTTCCGTAGTAAAACACACAGTGGACCTTTCCACTTAATGTTCCGGCACATATGGATGTACCCTTAAAGGATATAACTAGTTTCTTCCACTTCACCCAGATGAGTAACTGCTGGTGTGTCTAAGGACAAAACACATAGAGAAATCTGCCTGAAAGGTAAATATTCCTGCATGACTTCATTTACAGAATTGAGAATTGTGTTACCTCCTTTCACATACAGTTCACAGGTTATGTGCTGAGTGTAGTAGGTTTGGTGCTTTACTGCATGCACTGTGTCTCTAGAACTTTTAGGGTACGTCCACACAATATGTCATTTGCGATGGAAAAATCTAAAGTGGATCTGTGGCAAAACCACTGACAAATCCACGGCACAAGTCATGAGAATCACATGTGCATTTGTTGCGGATTTCTAACGGATTTCAATGTATTGCATCATAAATTGACAGGTTGCATATTTAAAGGGGTTCTCCAGGAATTGTTTAAAATGGCTCCAAGCAACCTCTTCTAGAATGTGATAAGGACTGGTTGTCTCCATTTGCAGAGCTGCCTAGGGTGGTGAGAGGACGGGGCCTCATTACACACTACACCTTGGCACTTGTATATACTACACAGTGGTGATCTTTCCTGTCAGGCTGCTCAGCCATGATGGCATATCGTAGGCAGGATCACATTATTACCATCTATTGTAGAGCATTGTAGTCCCCCCACCCCAGACAGCTTTGCAATTTATGGCAATGCTGAATTTTTATTTATAGAGTGGATGATATTTCTTAAAATGCTGGTACCCTTGCTATCACTACAGTGTACACTGTACATTGTAAGGATCTCATAAATGTAAAAATATATTTATTTTTAATGTAAATAAAGTTCACGTGTTGGTTAATGAAAAGTTATATAACTTTGTAATATACGTTGTGGTTCTGTTCCTCTCTATCTCCTCTTGCTATGCTACCAGTGAATGTTAACAATCTTGTTGAAAGAATTCAGAGTCTTAAAGGGAGTCTGTCAACAGATTTGGCCATCATAGAGCATTTACATAGCGTTCTGGCTTAACTTTAGAAGACTCAAAAGGTACCTTTGTTTCCTCCTTCTGTGGTTCCCCTGTGGCAAAAACATAGTTTTATAGATATGTAAATGAGGGCTCCCTAGAGCCCAAGGGCGGCGTTAACATCTTTGGAGCCCAGGCTGCTCATCATCTTTTCCTAATTTCCACGCCCCAGCCTTTGCCTCTGCCCTCCCTTCTCTTCTGTTGCGTCCTGCTCCTCTCCCTGTGAAATCCTGCGCCTGCGCTCTGCCTCGCTTGGCCGGGGAATGCGCACTGAGATGCCAACTATAGGCCTGGCATCGCTGTAGCTACTGCGAATGCTCCGGCTGACAGCACGAACCCAGCTGCAAGGAGGCCGTTATCCGGAGCATGCGCAGTAGCATCAGCGATGCCCGTGCCCACAGTGGGCATCACAGTGCGGATGTCCCAGCCAAGCGAGGCAGAGCGTCGCTGCGGGATTTCATGGGGAGAGGAGGAGGACGCAACAGAAGAGAAGGACGGGCAGAGGCTGGGGCGGGGAAATTAGGAAAAGAGAATGAGCAGCCTGGGCTCCAAAGACGTTAACGCCGCCCCTGGGCTCTAGGGAGCCCTCATTTACATATCAATAAAGCTACGTTTTTGCCACAGGGGAACCACAGAAGGAGGAAACAAAGGTACTGTTTGAGTCTTCTAAAGTTAAGCCAGAATTCTATGTAAATGGTCTATAATGGCCAAATGTGTTGACAGACCTTTAAGTCAGCTATTGTCTTGAGATGACTGTTGGCGACATCAGCCATCAGTGGAGATTTGGGAGTTTGCTGTCAAGGGAGAGTTGGGAGACTGACATATAGAGTAGCTGGTCAGCTGATCCCCTGAAAACAGTGGGTTTGGCCCAAATACATCAAAGTATGGCCAGCCTTAAGGTGGTCAAACTCATTAGATGAATCAAATCTTTATGGGGATATCCTAAGTTTGTATTGGGGTGTTGGATTTCAGCATGCCCCATTCCCCAGAGATACCGGACAAAAGCCTTATCCTTTTTGAGATTATGCGGCGGTAGGTCGTGTGTGAGGCCGACAGTTATCTAGGTGTATAGGCATCCAAAATTGTCCTGATGATGTCCTACTGATACAGGTGCATGTCCACACAGATGAAAAATGTGTTGCAGTGTTTTGGTCTGTCCTTCAATGCCAAAAATACATGTAAATGAGCTTTTATAAATATGATTGACAGCTTGACACACAGAAGATTTTTGTGGTCATACTGCAGATTTGAAGCACATTTTTACCTGGTCTGAACTTCTTATGCCAGTTTCACACAAGTGTATTCTGCTTGACCGCTGGTCTACTGTACTGTACTCACGTAATGTCGTCACCCACAGTCTGGAAGAAACTCATTATGATGCTGTGAGTTTGCATCAGTGGAGCAGTGTTCAGTCCAGGAAAAACAGCTACACACAGAGCATGTTTCCCAGAACGAATACAGTAAGTGACCTTAATTGTGTGAGAGTTCTCCATTGTAATGAACCATGCACCTACATCAGATAAAATCAGCACAGGATTTTCGTCTTAGGAACTGAGCAAGAATATTTCCATTCACTGACATCAAGGAAATGTCTTAAAGGGAATGACCTAGTTTTTATGTTAAGCAAATATTTGACCATTGATGGTGAGTGTTCACCTGCTGTTCACCTGCAGCTGTGTTATAACATGGAATATTTACCATTTGCAGTACACCATTGGTTGGTGGAAGTGTCAAGTTGCAGCTTCCTTAATCCAAAGATGGATTTCTTGGAACTTGGATCGACAATTCCATACTGTAGTTGAATATAGGCCACTATACCCACGGCCACAACGCTTGGACCATGTTATTTTACAACCCCAATTCTAAAAATATTGGGACACTGTGTAAAATGTACTTAACAACAGGATGCAATCATTTGCAAATCACATAGACCCCTTTCTTATTCACAATAGATCACAGAACACATCTCAGATGTTGAAAGTGAGACAATTTACCATTTCATGAAAAATATTAACTCATTTAGATCTTGATGGTAGCAACACATCTCAAAAAAGTTGGGACAGGAGCAACAAAAGGCTGAAACTAATACAAAATGGCTGGAGGAGCAATTTGCAAGTCACATGACTGAGTATAAAAAGAGCATGTTACAGAGGCAGAGTGTCTCTGAAGCAAAGATGGGTAGACGTTCAATCTGTGAAAACCTGCAAAAACAATTTCAGAAAAAGATTCCTCAGTGTAAAATTGCATACATAATATCATGATGGAGCTTGGGGTTCTGATCTGAGGAGGAATTGGGATCTGATATGGAAGTCTGATGGGGGTCTGATCTGTGGTCTGATGGATGTAGGGCCTTTGATCTGAGGTCTGAGGAGGAATGCGGTTTGATCTAATGGTTTGATGGGGGTCTGATCTGAGGAGAAATGGGGGTCTCATACAGAGGTCTGATGGGGGTTTGATCTGAAGTCTGATAGAGATCTGATCTGAAGTCTTAGGAGGAATAGGGGTCCGATGGGTGTGTGACGTGAGGTCTGAGGGAGCTTGGGGGTCTGATCTGAGGTCAGATTTAGCTTGAGGGTCTGGTGGGGATCTGACCTGAGGTCTGATGAACAAAAAAATTTCTTCTATATTTTAAATGGTAATAATGTCTTATTTTCAACATCTGCTATGCTTCTATGATCTATTGTGAATAAAATATGGGTCTGTGAATCATTGCATTCTGTTTTTATTTACATTTTAGCAGTGTCCCAGCTTTATTGGAATTAAGTCTGTATATTGTATATTTTTTGTTTTATGTTTTAGTCTCATGATCCATTACCGAACCTCACTCATGGACATTGTTAATGTTTGTTTTTATTGTGAAATCTAAAAATTTCAGACAAGGATTGTCATGCCACAAAACAATATTATTCACCGATGTATTGTATGCAGTTTACATAAAGACAGCAAGAACAAACTTACAAAAAGTAGTCAGGGTATGATGTCAGTCCCTGGTTAGCTCTGGCAAAGAATCATCTTTTTATCCTGCCGTCTTGTGCATATCTTCAGCTTGAAAAGAAGCGTCATTTGGATTCTTCATACATGCCTCTTCAGTGGAGTTGATGCTGTCTGATAAAGTTTGTTGGTGTGAGTCCTGGCTTAGTACAGACATACCCTTGCAGGCTTGTTATTGAGTCAGAACACTTTTTGTCTGATGATCTTTATAACGCTCAATCAAAGCACTATTGGTTGACCAATTGACCATCTGATGACCAGTATTATTGTCATTTCCACTGTCAGCAGGAAAATCACTTATGATGTAAGATGAGTAACAGAAAAATATCAAAAGCTTTGCTTAGATAAGGTGGATTGTTCTAGATACATTTCTTATTTAAAGTCAACAAATACACCTTAAAGACAAATTTTGCGTGCCTGCTTAGTCTTTACTTTGTGGGCTGGTAGTACGAAGCACATCTGTGTGAGCCGAGTAAACTCCTCTTTTACACAGAAACACATGAATAGTTGCTAGACTACATAAGAAACAGCTTGGGCTTTACTTTCATGACCTGTGTACGTAAAAGCACAATGCCACTGAACAATTTAAACTATTTCTTGTTCTGATCTGGCAATTATGGTTTTTAATGTGCCCTCTTAAGAGAAAAAGAGGCTTATCTAAATTCTGAATTTAAGTCTACCTGTCACTGAACATCCTGAGAGAACTGGTGGTAGACTGGTAGTATGTTATAGAGCAGGAAGAGCTGAGAAGATATAACGTTTGATATGGAATGATATAAAGTTTTATGGAAAAAGATTCCATATAACTTATTCGTTGGAGTGCCTGCTCATTCTGGGCTTTGGTTGGTCCTACTCATTGGTTGACAGCTACCTCTGTATGCTCAGTGATACAGGAATCACTAAATAGGACTGCCCACTGGACTTATAAGCATAGAAAGAACAGGGAGCTCAATGACTAAAATACAAGTTATAGTGAACCTTTTCCCATATATCAATCTGCTCAGCTCCCCCTGCTCTATAACACGCTGCCTGCAGATTGCGCTGCATTTTATGGTGGCAGCTTCTCTTTAACCCACCTGCATTTTTGGAGTGTAGGCGGAAACCCACACAAACACAGGGAGAACATACAAATTCAATTCAGATGTTTGCCTTGGTCAGATTTGAAGCCAGGAATCTAGTGCTGCAAGGAAGCAGTTCTGATCAGTGGCAACAAGTACTATGAAGGGGACTAGAGAGCCATCCAACACAAACAATGTGGACAGTTTTACTCCCACTGTATAATGTACCATTTTTTATTTTAGACGTCTAATAAATACCGTTGTTTGTAAGTATTTTAATCACAAGGACAGGCCGCTATCAGGGCAGTGCCGGTTGTGCAGCTGTTAGGGGCCAAGTTAATAAAAGAGCCGACCCAACCCTGCTGTCCCGTAATCTTTCCACAAGATGAGAAAAATTTACACAACTTAAAGGTAGTCTGTCAGCAGGGTGAGCAGTGTCATCATACCTGAGTGATGGTGATGCCGGTGTAAGGATACGGTGGTTTGCGCTTCAGCCTGGATCATGCCCTGTGTAACCATGACAACGATCGCTGGTTGCCTCCCAGGCTGGAAGCAGTGGCCGCTGGGCCGTCTAAGGTGGCTCTGCCCACCCACACTTGGTCAATAAATAGGAGCCAGGTGCTGCACAGGGTGTTCCACTAATGGAGTGCGCACCCTGCCTGCTCCATTCACCACGAGGACTCAAGATCCTAACTACCTGCAACTCTGAACCTCCAGGAGAAACCCTCACCTACCTTACCCGGCTCCACCACTGCAGGATCCCTGCATGACTTCCAACAGCAAGTATCAAGCCTGTCATTTTGTTTCACTGACATTGCTCACTGAAAGGAAGGGACTCGCGCTGGTGGTTATTAGTACTGCAGGCCTGGGATTCCTGAACGTTGCCAAGAGCTGTTATTCATGAACTTTAATCTGAACTCTCATTCCTAAAACGAACTTCCCTCACTATTAGTTTTACACTCTATCTTTAGTACGCGGTACATGATTTTGTTCATACTCTCCGCTTAAGACTGAGAGAGTCGCCTGGGGTACACACTGAGCAGCCGCAAAGACACCACCAACACTCAATCAGTGTGACAAAAGTGGATGTCAAAGGACACCGCAGTTGAGATCCTAACTGATCAATTTGGTGCGTTACAGCCGGTTACATGACCAAGAAATGCAACTTTTCCTCTGCTTAGCGCCAGGAATGCAAGGACCACGGAAGCAGTCCCTTCATTTTAAGTTCCCTCGGCTCTTTGCATTGAACACTTCCCCAGGCCCTCCTGCACCAATTGACGGCTCTGTCAATCTTCTGAGTGGACACTATAATCTGCCTAAAAACGAAATAAAACGAAATAAACTCCATCTTTGGCTTTTTACTGTCTGTTTTCCAACATTTGTTATTTTACTATATTAACCAACATCTAGATATTTAACCCTTTCACGCACAGTGATGTACTGCTGCGTCACAGAGTGCAGGTAATTAATGTTCGCTTTCAGATGCCAACTGTCCTGTGAGCTATGTATCTAATCCTTTCATGTGTGATACTCAACTCTTTTATAGGGGTCTCAGTGATCTGGTCATGCTTCTAAGCATTCCTCTCCACAAGGAAGGGGGGGGGGGAGTGAACCCCGACCCCTGCTAGTGATAGTACAGACAGGGAAGGGTCAGATGTGTCTCTGGATATCTCTGAGACTGGGGGTAGTAGTCAGAAGTTGGGAGGTGTGAAAACAAGCTGAGGCGTTCTCTCCTCCTGTATTCACTTCAATATGGATTTGCTTCAACTGTCCGTGTCTTCTTTGCCCCCATAAAATGAATGGGTCTGTATGCAATTCAGAACAAATGCAGATCAAACACTGACCAAAAATATAGTCGTGTGAATGTACCCTAACAGTGTTTTCTCACAATTCAATGTGATAGGTTTAAAAAACATGTTAGTTGTGGGGTCATGACCACTAAAGCTAACCAATAGCTGCCATGTATCTATTCATCCCCCTGAAGTGTCTCTATATATATTTAATAGTTCCAGTGTATAATGCTCCTCCGTTTCCACCAGTAGTGCCAGTATATAATCCTCCTTCGACCTCCCTCCTCATATTTCGTGCATTGCCAATAAATATATATTGCCCACCCTGTATTGCAAATAGAGAATTCCCCCTTCAAAACAGACAAGAATAGGACAGCTTCTATATTCTTGGCAGGACCACGGAACAGACATTCAGATGCAGGCAGCACATGGTGTTGTCCACATCTTTTTTGCCCCCATTGAAATGAATGGGTCCTTAACAAATGTGGATTGGATGCAGACCAAAAATACGGTCGTGTGAATGCACTAAAGCTAAATTCACATGGAGTTTTTTGGATGAGGATGTGAAGCAGACCTGCCTACAGGATTTTTAGCCAAAGTCAGAAATGGATTGGAAAGGAATTAGAAATATAAAGGAAGGATTTATACTTCTCCTTCCTGCTGCATCCACTTCTGGCTTTGGCTGAAAACCGGCTGTGTTTAGCCCTGGTATGTCAGTATTCAGCATTACAGCTTCTCACAACTTTCCTATCATCTAAGTGTCCAGGCCTCATATTTACTTCTCATGTCAATGTTCCAGTCTCCATTCCCTGTATCTTTATTACCTGTTTGTTTGCTCTGATCTGACGATTCACCATTGTATCCAGCTGTTCTTTGATTAGTTCCCGATTAAGGGAAATACAGCCCCAATTCTATGGGTCACACCTAGAAGTGTAAATGTAAGGCTTTAGTTCTTCTGAGACATTGGTTTTGTAGTGGAGGAATGTTAGTGGAATTGTAACTAATGAAATATTCACTGCAAACAATGTTTCTGCTTCCCACAACTACTGTATAACTACTGTATTACCCCTATTTTCCTGCACTGGCGAAAACCCCTGCACCCAGCAAGGAACTTCTTATCTCTCCCTCCATCTGACCTCCTGCTCAGATCTGTTCCTTAAGGCCTCATGCACACAGCCGTGGCCGTATTGCGGCCCGCAAACAGCTGGTTAGCAATATGCAGGCACCGGCCATGTGCTCCCTGCATCACGGATGTGGACCCATTCGCTTGAATGGGTCCACAATCCGGAGCTGAGTTCTTCCGTGGTGTTTCTGTCTGTGCCTCTGCACCGCAACAAAACCGACCATGTTCTATTTTTTTTGAGGGTGCGGATGGATCACGGACCCATTCAAGTAGAATGGGTCTCAATCTGTCCCGGCCGCCGCATTGATGTTGCCCGTGCATTGGGGACCGCAAATTGCGGTCCCCAATGCATGGAATGGCCGCACAACGGCCTAACATAAAACCTTCCTCTCTAGAGGGAATTTTAAGAATGATAGAGACAGGAAAACCTGGGAATTTAAAATGAGCCACTGTTTAACAAAATTCCCACCTCCCTCAGTTCCACTCCCAACCCTTAGGATTAGATACACAGCTCAGCAGACAGTATCACACATAATAGAATTAGATACATAGCTCAGCAGGCAGTATCACACATAATAGGATTAGATGCACAGATCAGCAGACAGTATCACACATGATAGGATTAGATACACAGCTCAGCAGACAGTATCACACATGATAGGATTAGATACCCAGCTCAGCAGACAGTGTCACACAGGATAGGATTAGATACATAGCTCAGCAGACAGTATCACACATGATAGGATTAGATGCACGGATCAGCAGGCAGTATGACACATGATAGGATTAGATGCAGAGATCAGCAGACAGTATCACACATGATAGGATTAGATACATAGCTCAGCAGACAGTATCACACATGATAGGATTAGATACCCAGCTCAGCAGACAGTGTCACACAGGATAGGATTAGATACATAGCTCAGCAGACAGTATCACACAGGATAGGATTAGATACACAGCTCAGCATACAGTATCACACATAATAGGAATAGATACGCAGCTCAGCAGACAGTATCATACATAATAGGATTAGATACGCAGGTCAGCAGACAGTATCATACATAATGTTTGGATTCTGGATTTAGTGTTCCTTTATTCTCATGTGTTTGACTTTCGCACACTTAATATTCTCAATAGATCTCACCAAATTTAGCTGGGTCTGACGATAAGTATCTCATATCTGAGGCCAGCTTCGCTGTTCTCTAAACAGAAGAAAAAGCAGCTTGAGCAATAAGCTAAATGTGGAGCACTCACCACCCAGTGGTTGTGATGTGTATTACAGTCATTTAGAGTTTACAGTAGTTACAGTCTCGCGATATTATGTTGTTTTGCTGTCAGGTTAAAATTGACACCACTTCCAGTTTGGAGATCAGGTAAGAGTGTACGCATCCAGATGTAAGTAAGAAATAGATGATGATTAGAGCTAAGATGCACCTTTTGCACCCCCTAGTGGTAAATAATATATGCAGCGTAAACTGAAAGATTTATGAACTACCATAATACTATACATTCTTTAAGACATAAGGACTCATACACATTGGTTTATTTTGGATTTGTTTTACATTGATTATGAATATGGTTGTCAAACATTTCAAGGGGATTTGCATACTTCCATATAGCTGTGTTCAACAGTTTAGGCTCATAACTGACTTGTGCTCACCAGTAGAACATTTGAAGGTGAACACCATTAGAATACCTTCACATGTCTTGTATACCTAATACCACACAGAAAATGCCTTATTCTCTCGTCTTTAACCTTGCCATCCTTTCTTTTTTTTAAATAGAGTATGTGACAATTTTTCTAAAACCACTGTATGAAAGTCTGGCACTTGAATATGAGCTGACACTTTTATGGTGGGGAACTGTGATTACCAGAGTTACGGTGGGGTACTGTGGCTAACACTGTTATGGTGGGAGACTGTGGCTAACACTGTTATGGTGGGAGACTGTGGCTATTAGAGATATGGTGGGGCACTGTGGCTATTAGAGATATGGTGGGGCACTGTGGCTAACACTGTTATGATGGGGCACTATGACTAGCACTGTGATGGTGGGAGACTGTGGCTATTAGAGATATGGTGGGGCACTGTGGCTAACACTGTTATGATGGGGCACTATGACTAGCACTGTGATGGTGGGGCACTGTGGCTAACACTGTTATGGTGGGAGACTGTGGCTATTAGAGATATGGTGGGACACTGTGGCTAACACTGTTATGGTGGGACACTGTGTCTGATACTGTTATGATTGAGCACTGTGTCTGATACTGTTATGGTGGAGCACTGTGGCTGACACTGTTATGGTGGGCCACTGTGTCTGATACTGTTATGGTGGAGCACTGTGGCTGACACTGTTATGGAGGGGCACTGTGTCTGATACTGTTATGGTGGAGCACTGTGGCTGACACTGTTATGGTGGGCCACTGTGTCTGATACTGTTATGGTGGAGCACTGTGGCTGACACTGTTATGGTGGAGCACTGTGTCTGATACTGTTATGGTGGAGCACTGTGGCTGACACTGTTATGGTGGATCACTGTGGCTGAGACTGTTATGGTGGATCACTGTGTCTGATACTGTTATGGTGGATCACTGTGTCTGATACTGTTATGGTGGAGCACTGTGGCTGACACTGTTACGGTGGGGCACTGTGTCTAATACTGTTATGGTGGAGCACTGTGTCTGATACTGTTATGGTGGAGCACTGTGGCTGACACTGTTACGGTGGAGCACTGTGTCTGATGCTGTTATGGTGGAGCACTGTGGCTGACACTGTTATGGTGGGGCACTGTGTCTAATACTGTTATGGTGGAGCACTGTGGCTGACACTGTTACGGTGGAGCACTGTGTCTGATGCTGTTATGGTGGAGCACTGTGGCTGACACTGTTATGGTGGGGCACTGTGTCTAATACTGTTATGGTGGAGCACTGTGGCTGACACTGTTATGGTGGGGCACTCTTTCTAGCACAGTTAGACTACACTTAAGCGAGTTTGTTGTCCAGATCTGTTTTTACAATGGATGGCATCCAGACTGAACACTGACCCATTCATTTGGGTTTACCTTCATCAGTTTTTCATGCAGGGTCATCTATTCCAGTCAGTCAGTGAAAAAAAACTGATAGCACTTGAATGCTATACGGATGCAGACCTTTTTTTTCTCACTGATTGCTGCTAGGAAATGCTGTGTGTTATTCTTCAGTTTCTTCAAATGTATGTAAAACATTGGCCCAGATTTTCTAATGCTGCAAATGGCGCAAGCTTAGACAGGTTGTGTAGCCCTGCACCAGATTTATGACAGGGGATCAGGCAGGATGATAAATCAGGTGCAGGGATAGACACTTTTCGCTGACACTATACTAACTATTGGTCGGCGTACTTTGGGGCAAATTTTTATACCACAATTGAGCCAAAATTTTGGTGCAAAATGGCGCATTTTAGACCCCACCCATTTCCCCATAAAGCTCCACCCACTTTTTTGAGCATGCCAGAAAAAAAGTGTACAAACTCTAGATTTGCCAGTTTGTGCCACTTTTTTAGGCAGATTTTTGGTGCAAATACATTAGTAAATCTGGGCCATTGAATGGAGTCGCTGACAAAATTGATTCAACTTGCATGCAACAGTCCCTGACATATATATCTCATGTGAAAGAAGCCTTATTATAGGGCAGCATGGTTACCAGTACCACTGTTATGGAGGTACAGTGACTGGTAGTGTGTGGGAGCATTATAGCTGGCACTGTAAGGGGGAACCACTCTGGCTGCCACTGTAATGCACAACTTTGTTATTTAACTAATGATTGTTATGAAGCTGCAGCCTCTTTTTCAGTAAGTGGTTCTGCAGCAACCAGAACTTTGTTATCATCATCAAATACAGTGCATTCAGAAAGTCTTTAGAGCCTTTCACTTTTTTCACATTTTGTTATGTTGTAGCCTTGTGCTGAAATTTTGCACTCAATACCCCATAATGAGAAAGTGAAAACAGAATGTTTAAAATCTTTGTTAGTTTATTGAAAAGAAAAAACGAAAATATTGCACTGACATAAGTATTCAGACTTTTTACTCAGTACTTTGTTGGAGCTTCTTTGGCAAGGAGTACAGCCTTCGGTATCCTTGGGTATGATGCCACAAGGTTTGCATACATGGATTTGGAATTTTCTGCCATTTTTCTATGCAGATCCTCTCAGGCTATGTCAGGTTGGATGGGACTGTTAGTGGACAGTCATTTTCCAGTCTGTCCAGAGATGTTCCATTGGGTTCAAGTCAGGGATCTGGGTGGACCACTCAAGGACATTCACAGAGTTGTCCCTAAGCCACTCCTGTGTTGTCTTGGCTGTGTGCTTAGGGTCATTGGGGTTTTTAATAACTCAAATACGTCTATTTTAGGCATATTTCTGGTGCAGATTGTGGTGCAAAGGTTCTCCACTCACTTTGCCACTCTCATGCCAGATCAACAAATGTGGGTGTGACGTGGGTAGGGAAAGGGGATGGTCTGGGAGGCCTGTCTTATTCATCATTTTCTGCGCCTGTTTTAGGCGTAGAAATGGTTTAAATCTACACCAGCAAGGGAGCTGGCGTAGATTTAGTAGAAACGGTGGATCCGCTGAAGTTATATAGAGGCTGATGCCTCTACATAACTTCGGCGGATCCACTGCAGCGCAGAGCCTTATTAAGATCGGTGTTTAAAAAGCTGGTCTTAATAAATAATCCCCATTATCTTGTTCGAAGGTGAACCTTTGGCACAGTCCATTGTCCAGAGCACACTGGATCAGGTTTTCATTACCAGTTTCTCAGTATTTTGTTATCTTCAGCCTTTACTCAGCTCTGACCAGTCTCCCTTTTTCAAACCACTAAAAATATCCCCGCAGTTTGATGCTGCCACCACCATGCTTCATTATAGGGATGGTATTGGGCATTGCTTAGTTTTCGCTAAACGTCATGCTTTTAATTGAGGCCAAAAAGTTCAATCTTTGTTTCATCAGACAGGAGAAAAAGTCTGTGAGTTCTTTAGGGCTTTGTGTGTCTTTTACTGAGGAGAAGCTTTTTTCTGGCCACTCCTTCATAAAGCCTTGATTGGTGGAGTGCTGCAGTGACGGTTGATCTTTTGCAAGTTTCTTCTGTCTGTACACAGGATCTTTGGAGCTCAGCCAGAGTGACTATTGGGATCTTGGACACCACTCTTACCAAGGCCTTTCTTCCCCCAATTACTTACGGTAGTTTACTTAGCCAGCTCTAGGAAAAGTCCCGGTTGTTCCAACCTTCTTCTATTTAATTATTATTTATGGAGCCCACTATGATTTTGAGAGCTTTCAGGAGAGCAGAATTTTTTGCACCCTTCTCCAGATCTCTGCCTCCACACACGTTATAGGCTGTTCTTTCCTCCTTATGACTTGATTTTTTTCACTGATATGCATTGTCAGCTGTGGGACCTTCTATAGATAGGGTGTGTCTTTCCAAATCATGTCCATTGAACTAACTTTACCACAAGTGGACTCCGGTCAAGGAGTAGAACCATAGCTACATTTCATGTGTCATAGTATTGAGTCTGGATACTTATGTCCATGCAAAATTTTAGTTTTTTCCTTTTTAAAAAAATTGCAAACATTTCTAAAATTCTGTTTACACTTCCTTTTTATGAGTATTGAGTGCACATTGATGTGAGAAATCATGATTTTTTTAATTTTAGCACAAGGCAACACAAAAAAAGTGAGAGTCTGAAGACTTTGCAAATGCTTTGTATATTTCATCTGCAAACATTTCCTCACTTCTTCATATATAAAGCAGCAAAACTTTAACATGAATCAATTTTTCTGGCTATTCCAGGAGAAGAGAAAAGCAGAAGACGCTCTCAACGACTTGAAGCGCCAACATGAATCAGAAGTTGCTGAACTCCAAGTCGCAATCAAAAAGCTCAAAAAGGTAACAGCATTACTAGGAGGGAGCACTGTGAAGAGCTGATATACAGTCATGGAAATGAGCAGGATAGAAAGTGAAGACATTTATATAAATGATCTTGCAGGACAGCAGTTGGCTGCTAAATGTTTGTGTAATGGGATCATTATATTAACATTATTATTGCAGATATTTATAGAGCTAACTGCTCATCCCACAAAGTAAGGCAGTAAGTACTAAGGGGGTCATTTATTAAGACTATCGCAGATATAGATGCACCAAAGTCATGTAGAGGCGCAGGCCTCTACATAACTTTGGTGCTTGGTTCCACCACCCTTGCAACATGGTTTAAACTATGCCAGTTACCTTGTTGGTGTAGTTTAAGATCATTTTCTATACCATAAACTGGTGTAGAAAATGGTAAATGAGATGAGTTGGCCATAATGTTCTTTGGTTATTTCTCCTAGAAGTTTATGAATAAATTGACAACCTGGTGCTACCATTCAATTTGATAGTAAAGTCTGACTGTCTAATCAGCTAATATTTTTATGGCCCTTTTATTTGAGCTGGTAGAGTGGGCAATGATCGGGAATGAGAAACATGTAATCTCAGTCATTGCCCAGTCTTAAGCTGCATGATTGCTCCTGTATGGAGGTGAATTGAATTACTGAGATTAATTAACTTTTCAATGACATTCTAATTTATTGAGATGTGCCTGTATTCTAACAACAAGAGGGATGGTAACAATGACACAAGATGATCTGTAATTGTTATTTTCTGGGGAATACATGTATTGACTAAGGCGGAGTTGTCAGGAGTGTTGACATGTCCTTTTTAAATGTATATTAGTATTAGTGATGAGCGAACCGGGTTCAGGTTACTGTGTCCGAACTTGGTTCATTTCTTTACACAAGTCACATTGCTAAGGAAACGGTACCTCTGTACATACCTATAATATATGGCCTCCGATGAGGCTCTCCTAAGATGGCACCAGGCAACAAGAGACTTCGTTTGTCTTGGCACACACATTAATGTATCACATTATGAATCTGAACCTGGGTTGATTGATGCGCTCCACAATCACTAACGAACTCAGGTTCGGATTCGTAATGTAATTCGTTAATGCGTGCGCGTTACTTACAGTAATGGTGCATGCATGAGACAGATAAAGCCATGCATTATCCGGTGCCATCTTTGAAGAGCCTCATCGGAGGCCATACATTATATGCATGAATGGAGCTACGGATTCCTTAGCAATATAACTTACAGTATGTACAGGAACGAACCAGGTTCGGACACAGCAGGCCAAACCTTGTTTACTCATCCCTAATAACTATAATATTGAATTGACCCCCCCCCCCTAAATATTTTAAAACTACCTTAAAACTACTAAATCCCAATTTTCCTAAGCTTTGTTCTTCTGCAGTGAACTAATCTCCTTAAATGGGACCTGTCACCACTCGTGACATAACTGTTTTAATAGCTTCATGCATTCCCCATGTAATAACAATTCAGGAGCATCTATTCCTATGTCTCTATACTGTGCCATTCTTTTATTATTCCTGCTACACATTATGACTGAATTGCTATTAGTCAGAGGGGTGATAATCAGTTGGGGGGGGGGGGGGGAGGGAGTGTTCCTGCACAGACTCACTCTATCCAATTAGTGCTGCCATTTTCAGACTGTGCAGGTACACCCCCCCAACTGGTTACCACCCCTCTATACCCTTACTGAAGGCTAATAGCAATTCATTCATAACTTTTAGTAGAAATAATACAGGAACGGCACAACATAGAGCCATAAGAATGGATGCTCTTGAATTGTTATTAAATGGGGAATGCATGAAGCTAATAAAACAGGCATGTCAGGAGCGGCGAAAGGTCCTCTTTAATTGCTGTCCTCTGCTTAAAGGGGTTCTCCGGGAATTAAGAAAATGAAAATACTTAAATATTACTTTATTATAAATATATTCTCAAATACCTTTTTTTAGTTATAATAGCTTGTTTTGTCTAGGGAGCAATCATTAGGGGAAAAAAATGGCCGCTGTCCTATCAGTACACACAAAACCTGTCCTGATCACACATGAGGACAAGTTACTTTACAGCACTGAGGTAAAAAGCTGCCTCGTCCGCTCTGCTCTACTTTTCAGGGATTATGATCCTGAATACAGATGATAAGAACTTTAGCTGAATCTCTGGAGAATTTATTTCATGAGGAGACATGAAGTACAGAGAGGACGGACAGCACAGACTGTGGTAATGGAGACTGCATACAAGTGCTGCTGCTCATTACCTCCACCCTCCTCTCATGTCTCCTCATCATCTCCATTCCCACAGAGATTCACCTGTATTCAGGATCATGATTCCTGAAAAGTAGAGCAGAGAGGAGGATGAAGCAGCACTATGGCTCATTGTGGTGAATAATTAGGACAGGTTTTGTGTATACTAACAGTACAGCGGCCATTTTTTTTCTCCTAATGATTGCTCCCTAGATAAAACGAGCCATTATAAGTAATGAAAGGTATTTGTGAATATATTTATTATAAAATAATATTTAAGTATTTTCATTTTTTTAATTCCTGGAGGGCTGATTCACACAACCATGATCGGCCCAGGAACCACGACCCGAACTGACTGCATCATAGTGATTTATGATACAGTCAGTTCTTATCTGCTCATGGGTCTATTGCAGTGTATTCACTTCATCATGTCAGTACACTGCAATAGCCCCACAAGAATATAAAGACTGCAGGTCCAGCTGGCATACATTTCAGTCCTCTTTTATGGCCGAAAACAGCCCCGCCCTCTCCACACCCTCTTTTAGGGAAAATGAGGGTGGTGGAAAAACATTACTTTTTTGCGCAAGTATCGTTAAAGTCACAAACACGTTGTTTGCAACCCCCATAGTGTTTAACTGTATACAAATGTATTTGTCACTTCTCAGACAGCTTATGTTGGAAAAGCCTTAATTAAAGGGAGTTACCAGGAAAATCACTATTAAAGGGGTATTTCAGCCTTTAGATATTGATTTGTCTTCTGGATAGGTCAACATTATCAAAGTCTGTGTCCAACACCCCACATTCCCACCAGTCAGCTGTTTTTGGCAGTTTATGGTGCCGTTAAGTAACAGTGGACGAGCCAGAAGCAGAAGGCTCCATCCAGTGTGTAGTGGCTGTACTGGGCTACATTCACTTGAGTGGGAGCTGAGCTGCAGTATGCCAACACAGTAACTACACAGTGGACGCAGTCCATTTACCATTTATTTTCCAGCACTAGTAGCTGCAGAAACCGCTGATAGGTGGGGGTACCAGGTGTTGGATGCCTACCAGTTTGGTATTGATGATCTATCTGGGGGATAGGTCATCAATATCTAAAAGCTGTATTACCTCTTTAAACCAGGCACAATGCCTTGTAGGGCTAGTTCAGCTGAATGGAATAATACCTTCCATTTAGCGATCCGTTGCTTCATTCTGGAGAAAAACTACTTTTAACTCATAAGCAAATGAGCAGTTAGGTGCACCAAGGATTAGCCCAAGCCACTGTATGCTCCTCCTGCTTCCTTTGCCAGCCCCTTCCTTTCCTTCTTCATTGACAGGCTGAGCCAGGTTCAAGGGCGAAAGCAGGAGGAGCAAGGGTGCACAAAGTGGCTTAGGTCTAATCTTAATGCACTTGGCATTTCATTTGCCAGTGCTTTTTTCCCATAAGAAAGCAATGGAGTGTGAAGTGAAAGGCATCTTTATATTCAGCTAGCTCTACAAGGCACTGTGTTTAATAGTAATTTTCCTGCTGACAGACTCCCTTTAAATTGTTATCACTTAAAACTAGCAGGTATGTTTCAATGCCCTGTGCTACCCAGGAAGTGACTAGTTGCTACAGGCAAAGGCTCTCCCTTTCCTCTTTAATATTTAATACATAGTCACAGTATTTGTATCTTTATATTGCCATTTTAGTACGTTTAGATGTTTTGTGGCAGGCATATTATTATTGGAAGTACACCACTTTTTGGTGTACTTCTGTTGCAGATTCAGTCGCGAAGGGGATTTGTGGTTGAATCTGCAACTTTTCCCTGCTCACGCCACTTTCCCGAGGGGGCGAGGAAGAGGGCTGGCCCGTCTCATTTACCATTTTTTATGTCAGTTTATGGCGTGGAAATGGTCTTAAACTATGCCAGCAAGGGAGCTGGTGTATTTTAAGCCATGTTGCATGGCTGGCTGCACCTTATGCCATATATATAACCCGGCCTTAATAAATGACCCCAATAATGCTGAACATCTATAATGTAAGTCTGGATCACCTATAGGGTTGTTTCGGGTATCGAACTTTCGATACCCAATCGATACTTTTCTCTGGTATCGAGCTCGATACCAGGATTAGTATTTTATCGATACTGGGCTGCGCTACTGGACAGCCCAGTATCAGAGAACGTGGCTGCGCTGCTCTCAGCGCGGCCATGTTCTCCTCGGCAGCACAGGGAGAAGGAGGCAGTCTCTCCCTCCCCCTGTGCTGCCGCTGCAACCAATAGAGGGAGAGGGGCGGAGAAGGGGCGGAGCTGGGGGACGGGAGCACTGGCCAGCAATGCCTAGTACCGTTTCATATATAAATGCAGGCAGAAGACACAGGCTGCCGACACCTGCCTGTGACCCAGCACTGCGATCAGAGGCAACTAACCCCTCAGGTGCCACACCTGGTGGCCAGTGTGGCTCCCCTGTCCCCCCCTCCCTCCCCCCAGTAATGAAAGCATTGGTGGCAGTGGCCACAGGATCCCCTCACCTCCTCCTCATTGGTGGCAGTGGCAGTGATCGGAGCCCCAGCAGTGTAATGCTGGGGCTTCGATCGGTTACCATGGTAACCAGGACCCTTCTGAAGTCCTGGCTGCCATAGTCTGCTCCCTGCTGCTGTGTGCACAAAGCACAGGGCAGCAGGGATAGTGTGAGATCCTATTCACCCTGATAGAGCTGTATCAGGGTGAATAGGATGAAAATGATTCCAGGTTCTAGCCCCTAAGGGGGAAATGGTTAATAAATAAACTGTAAAAGAAAAAAAAGTTTCCTAATTTTACATATAAAATATAAACAATAAATAAAATATTACATATCGCTGCGTCTCAAAAGTCCAAACTATTAAAAAATCCACTTTTATGCGGTGAATGCCCAAAAAAAAATGCACGATTCGCCATTTTCCTTTAGTCGCCGTAAAAAAGTAGGATAGGACTGTTGTATTATGAGCCGGCGGTTCCATAAAATGTGGAATGCACGCAGATTTTTTTGGTGTTTTTTTCCGCGTGGTATCGAATGGTATCGAGTATCGCAATACTTTTTTATGGTATCGATACCGAATCAAAATTTTGGTACCGAAACAACTCTAATCACCTATTGTGTTATTTTGTATCATTTGCCTAGCTGGAAGAACAGTCGAAGAACATAAGCTTAAAGGAAGATGTGGCTGCCCTAAAGAAACGCCTGCATGAATTGACCATGGTAAGTCCTTGCTCTTTACTATGGAGACCAGAGTACTTTGCTGAATTTTAGTGTCTGTCACTCTATATTACTTTACATGATGCTGCAAAACAAGCAAAATGTACTGTTATCAGTGCTTCGGCCTTCTAAATCGTAGCTATTTTTCAGGGGAGAGATATAAATCAAAATCCTATTAAAACTGGCATTTTGCTGTTTTGGGTAGTTAACTGGTTGAGTACTGATGGAAATATTAACAGCGCTTTCATAGTCCAGAATAATGTACAGTATCACAATATTCTCAAGTACCTGGGTGAGCATTAAGAATATCACTATATCGTTCCACTAGGAAAATCAGAAACTTAAAAAGGAACTCCTAGAGGCTCAAACCAGCATCTCATTCCTCCAGAGTGAACTGGATGCTCTGAAAAGTGATTATGCAGATCAAAGCCTGAGCTCAGAAAGGTATGTACCGAGTGCCACATCCTGAGTAATGTTTTAATAAAGTTTATGGCTGGAATGTAATTCTGATTTATTCTTCCTTTCAGAGATATGGAAATTCTCAGGGAATACACAGATGAACAGGAGAATCTGGCACGGCAAATTGAAATACTGCAGTATGTATATTTTTTCAGGGTTTAGTGGAATCCTTACAGTTCAGGAGAATGCTTATGCACCTAGGGTAGGGCCTGTCGCACCACATCCAGTCACAGAAAATTTGTGCGCCACAAAAATATGTGCGACTTGGCAGCCAAGTCGCAAACACGTAGCGGGTGAGTCACTTGTTGCATGTGATTTACATTGAAGTCAGTGGAGTAAAAGTTGTGTGCAACATTTGACTCGCAACACAGAATTCAGCAGTGTTGGATTTTATGCGACTATCTAGTCACAATCGCAGCATATCGTATGTCGCACTGCGACACCATTGACATACGTTATGTGAAATGTGCGACTTTCTTGTCGGGCGACACATGTCGCTCTGTTGCAATACCCTTAGTCCATGACCTATGTAGTAAATGAAGTCACAGTGGAGAGTGACAATGTCAGTCTAATAAAATATTATTGATAAGGTGATATATGTGTAAAACAATACTCCCTGCAATGCAAAACAGAGGATAGAGAAGGGTTAGATGAAGAAAAAAAGAGGGAAAAAGCAAAAGACTAGTAGCAGGGAATTTCTCAGTGGCTGTGTAGTGAAGAAAGAGGCGGAGAAAGAGAAAAATACGAGTTAGAGAGAATCTGTCACCAGCAACCTCCATATCCAGCTTTTTGAGTAGACACATGTACAGTAGCTGTAGTTCACCTGACTAAGGCTACTTTCACACTAGCGTTAATATTTTTCGGTATTGAGATCCTTCATAGGGTCTCAATACCGGAAAAAAACACTTCAGTTTTGTCTCCATTTATTGTCAATGGGGACAAAACGTAACTGAACAGAATGCTCCAAAATGCATTCTGTTCTGTTTGATTGCGTTCTCATACCAGAGAGCAAACCGCAACATGCTGCGGTTTGCTTTCCGTCCTGGGATGCGGAGCAAAACGGATCCATCCCCATTGACTTGCATTGTGAGTCATGATGGATCCAGCTCTTAGCTTAGTGGAGCAGGCAGAAGCCCACTCCGCTCAGCTAATCCTGGCATAGCACATGTGTACAGGGTATGCCAGGAGTTAGTAATAGTCCAGGGAGTACGGGCATGAGCAACAACGTGCGCTCCTGTCTGTACTCACAGCGCTGCTGCTGCCCATTGATAAAATGTCTACTCTGTACTCCGTACACCGCTGAGCAGGGAATGGTGTGCTTTAGGGAAGTAAAAGTGTCATAAAAATACTAAATCCAATAATAAAGTATATTACAAATAGTTTTATTAGGGACAACATATTAAAAATTGTATCAAAGGTTTAGAGTTACTCTTTAAGCATATGTACATCAAGAATACCGGAGAAAAAAATTGCCTTTTTTTTTTTGTAAAGCGCAGAACTCAAAATATGATCAAACCATTGGTGTCATATAACACCCCGTGCTAAGCCAGTGCCCGAGCCACGCCCCAAGCCACGCCCCAAATCGTTCTATCATCAAAATCAAGGTTACATGTTCAAGTAATCACGATTTTCCATTTTGCCATAATTGCCACCCCTAATAGAAATCATTCGGTAAGAAAAACATATACATTTATCTCCCGGCAAAGTAAAAATGGCACCATAGTTCTTAGCACCATAGCTGTGATTGCACTGATGGAGGAGATACTACTTTCATAGATTTTTGGCTAGCAGTTAATAAGGCTTTGCTGCATTATATGTAATTATATGTTTGATTTAAAGGTAGGATTATGTTGTATAATTATCTTTTAAATCGTTTAAATTGAGCAGAAAAGACCCTATGGCATGTCTTTAGTTCACATTTTACACCATTTGATTACAGAACAGCTAATAGAAAGCTGCATGACAGTAATGATGGACTGCGGAGTGTGCTGGAGAACAGTCTGATCAAGTACAACAGATCACTGGTACGTTCATGTTCCTGACACTGGTGTGTAATGATAGGCTTCCTGCTAGGATAACAGCGCTGCTATGTCAATACGAGCATGGCTTAGGGCAGACTAATCTTTATCAAAGTTTAATCTTTTCTCTTGGTTCATCCCAGCAGTAAGACAAAATCACATTTTAAACCTTCGCAGCACATTTCTGCCTTGCAGTTTTCACACGGTGCCTTATCATTTCAGTTACTAATTGGGATATAGAAAGAACTCACTAAACTGAAAAAAACTCTTTAACTCTGCCCTTCATGGATCCTGTAAGGTGTCAAACTACCAAACACTCTGAAGGCAGGGTCACATAGAAAAGTAAAAGAAATACTTGTATGAGAAAATAATCCCTATTAACACAAGCACACAGCACGCAAGCTACTCAGAGATAGTATAACATATTTTTTCTTGGCTTATTCTTTTTTTAATTTTTTGTCAATACATCTCCATTAAGATTTTTTGGCAATAACAAGAAAAAATGTTGACTTCACAATAATTAAAGAAAAGGTTAATTCTATTAGGGTACATTCACACGACCGTATTTTCGGTTCATGCCCAACCTGCATTTTTTACAGACCCACTCATTTCTATGAGATTGCAAAAAATGCAGAATCAATACAGCCGAGCTAAAAATGATAAAACATGTCCTACTCTTATCCGCTATGCTGACAAGAATAGGCATTTTTTCAATGGGGCTCTCAAAAAGTGCAGGATGGACACTGACCGCTTCCGTATTTTGAGGATCCGCAATTTGCAGACTGCAAAACAGATACGGTCTAGTGAATGAACTCTTAATCAGTGTACTTGCTTGTTGGTTTCCTTCTTTGAGATTAGGAAACAGCTTTCGCAATAATAGAAGTGCAAGGCTGCTAGAATGGCTGGACTTTTTTTGCCCAGAAGTGCAAATGAATTCTAGACAGTGCCGATACAATCAGCTACTACTTTATTATGAATCGCATAAGGAAAAACAGCATTATAATACATAATAAAACAGTAATTGATCATATTGGTGGTACCTCTTTTTCACTTTTGATTCTTTGGGTAGATCAAGGTGGAAACCAACCCCAAGACAGTCTGCTATTCTTGTACCTTGTGAATAGGACAACCACTTGAACCTTTAGGCTGGGTTCAGACTTGCGCGTATTTAATACGCGCTTAAAACGCGCGTTTCTGTCGCACGTATTACAGCGCATTTTTGCAAATAGGAAACGCGCGTCGTACGCGCGTTCGTGTGATTGACCACTCTGGCGTCAATCACAAAACGCGCGACAAATGCCCCCAAAAAAGCTCAAGTACTTGTTTATGCGTCGGGCGTTTTTCAGCGCATTCGAACGCGCTGTAAAACGCGAAAATGTGAACCAGTCCCATAGGGAAGCATTGGTTTGCATCGGTTATGCGTTTTACATCGCGTTCGAACGCGCTGTAAAACGCGCAAGTGTGAACTGAGGGTTAGGTCCAGGAAAGTGGAGACTGTGTTACAGCAGGCAGTGTCTATCCGCTAATGAAAGGATACAGGCAACCACTAATGATAGCCTGTGTTTTGCTGGCATGTCTGCAGCCCCTCTCCTATAACTAACACAATATGAGAGAAGAGAATAACATTATTTAAGGTACTTGATATTTGTACAAGCCCTAAAGTTTAGATGCAGATTTTCAGCTCTGCCTTTATAAGTCCCAGGTTTTGGCAGCAGATCAAGAAGAGGACCAGCCTGCACTATGAGGAGTAAAGCTGGCAATACACATTAGATAGATGCCTGCTGAATGATCGTTTGGCCGATAGCTATCTCTTCTAATTCTTCCGTACATACAGTATAAGCCAAGCATGCATACAGTATGTAGTGAATTTGGATACAGCCGCTACCAGACTCCTACATGTACACATTAAATGGTCTGGTGAACCCACTGAAATTGGCAGGTTTGGCTGGTAAACATCTAGTGTGTATGACCAGCTTAAAGGGGTTGTCAGGAAATAAAGACGTTTACTCTAATGCCTGCAGCCTGCCTCCATAAAAAGGAGATTCATACTTACCTGCTCCCCGCCACTCTGCGCTGGCTCCTGCGTGTGCATGGTCTGGTCTCCAAACTGTTGACATCCAGTAGTCCATGGACATGGTCACATGGTCGCTGCAGCCAATAACTGGTTTCAGAGGTGACATGGCCACAAGCAGCTCATCATGCTGAAGCCAGTTATTGGCTGCAGTGGTGCATGTGATTATGCCCATGCAGCGCCAAAAGTAAACAGTCTGGGAAATGTAACATGAACATGCGGGAGCCACCGTGGAGGACTGGAGAGGCGGGGAGCAGATAAGTATGAATCTTCTTTTTATGGAGACATATGGGGTCATTTGCGAAAAGTTATATGCCACTTTTGTGGTGCATATCTGGCGAAGATTCTGTCGCACGTCTTGTCTAAAAAAGGGGGCATGGCATGGCCGGGAAAGGAGAAAGGCTGGCAGACCCGTCTTATTCATCATTTTCTACTCCTTGTTTAGGCGTACAAAATGGACTAAATGTAAGACCGCAAGGAAGCTGTCTTACATTAAGAATCAGCAGTGAAAACGCCGAAATTATGTATAGACCGGCGTTTCTATATAACTTCGGCGATCCACCACCAACGCAGGGTCTTATTAAGACTGGCGTCTAAAATGCTGGTCTTAATAAACGTGCCACATAATTTTTCATTGTACACTGTCAAAATAACCTTTATAATCTGAAAAAGCTTGTAACTATACTGTATATTCAACAATCCACTAGCTTGATCAACGCATTGAGAAATTGTACAGTATATTCTTTTAGCGCAGTTCCCATGAAAGTCTTTTAAAAACATTGTGCTTTGTCTTTTTAGCGTGCAAACACTTCACCAGGAAGTACAATTTCCAGAAACAGTCCCAAGCTGAACAGAAGTAATTCTCCCTATGACCGGTACAGTATGACTTGTAGTTATGTCTTTTGTTTATTACTACTGTCTTTTAATTGTATCATAGCTGGTTTTATGTGGTGTCAAATTGGGCAGTTGTCCAGAGTCCCTGTTTCCTATGCAGGGCTGCCATCAGAAATTTTGGGGCCCCTTACACAGCTCAAGGCCTGGGCCCCCCCCCCCCGACACTGCCCCAGTGGCGGATCCAGAACCTGGTCTTTGAAGGGGCACTTCCCCCAGGAATAGGAGATCATGGGGCCCCTGTGTCCCCGTCCACCCTCAAGCCACACCCACACACAGCCCCACCCATATATCGCGCCCATACCTCTTACATCCAAGGACGTCTCCCACACGGCCCTCCACTATGTAGTACGCCCGCCACACTGCCCCTCACTGAGTAATTTGCCCCTCCAAGTTAATTTTGCCCCCACACAAGTAAATTTTGCCCCCAGACAGCCCTGCATTATGTAATTTGCCCCCACACGGTCCTCCATTATGTAGTTTGCCCACCACACTGACCCCGCACTGACTAATTTTCCCCCTCACAAGTGAATTTTGCCCCAGACAGCCCTGCATTATGCAAGTTGCCCCCACTAAGTAATTTGCCCCCACATGTCCCTCCACTATGTAGTTTACCCACCACACTGACCCCCACTGAGTAATTTGCCCCTTCCCCACAAGTTAATTTTACCCCCAGACTAGGGCTGCAGTAAACGATTATTTTAGAAATCGAGTATTCTATCGCTTATTTTTTACGATTAATCGAGTAATCTAATAAGAATGTTACCATGGCAACTAGGGCTTCAGTAGCGTCCTGGTTGCCATGGTAACCGATAGGAGCCCAGTTATAACACTGCTGGGGCTCCAATCAGAACTTCCACCAATAAGGGGGGAGGGGACTCTGCTCTGTGGCCACTGCCACCAATGAGGGGGAAGGGACTCTGCTCTGTGGCCACTGCCACCAATGAGGGGGAAGGGGACTCTGCTCTGTGGCCACTGCCACCAATGAGGGGGAAGGGACTCTGCTCTGTGGCCACTGCCACCAATGAGGGGGAAGGGACTCTGCTCTGTGGCCACTGCCACCAACGATTTTAATACTGGGGGGTGGGGGGAGGGCGCACTGCGCCACCAATGAAAATTAACCTTTAATACAGGCGGCAGGCAGCAGATCAGCGGCAGTTAACCCCTCATGTGCAGCACCTGAGGGGTTAACTGCTGCTGATCGCAGCTCCCTGCCTCCTGTATTAAAGATTACAAAGGACCTTTCATGGTCGGCCTTACTAACTAGCAGCTACAAGGAGCGGCGCCCAGGATGTCCCCGCACTTAGTTATCCCTGGGTGCCGCTCGGTTCTCCCCACTGTTTGCCAGTTACAGTCTCCTGCTCCATATGCTAATTACTAATATCTGAGCAATAGGGAGGAGACATCACCTTCTCTGTGGGCGTTCCTTCTACCTGCACTGTGATGTTCTCTGCTGCGATTGGACAGCGCAGGGAGAAGAAACGCCCACAGAGAAGGTGTTGTCTCCTCCCTATTGGTCCGATATTAGTAATTGGCACATGGAGCACGAAACTGTAACTGGCCCACAGTGGGGAGAACGGAGCGGCGCCCGGGGATAATTGTAAGTGCGGGGACATCCCGGGCGCTGCTAGCTGCTAGTTAGTAAGGCCGGACCATGTAAGGTCCTGTCATTGGTGGCGCAGTGCGCCCGCCCCTCCTTCACCCCCCCTCCCCTGTCTCTCCTCACTGGCAGCGCAGCACAGGGGAGGCAGAGAGCGACTCCTTCTCCCCCTGTGCGCCCCGCCTCCCCTGCTGCCAGCCGCTCTGCACAGTGTCGGGTCATAGGGCGCGCTTTTGTGCACTATGACCTGACGGGTGACCACGGAGCGGGGAGTAATAGCAAGTGCTGCCCTCCCGCTCCGTGGTCACATGACACAAACGAATCCTCGATGCAAAAAAATTGCATTGAGGATTTTTTTGTGTCGAATTACTCGATTAAATCGAGTAATCGTTTCAGCCCTACCCCAGACAGCCCTGCATTATGTAATTTGCCCCCACAGTCCACACTAAGTAATTTTGCCCCCACACGGCCCTCCATGTAGTTTGCCCGCCACACTGACCTCCCACTAAGTAATTTGCCCCCACACAAGTTAATTTTGCCCCTCCATTGTTGACGACAGAATCATATACACCATGGCCCTCAGAATACACCTGGATCTGTGCTATAAACCCCTTAATTGCACCAGATTCCACTCCACTTGAACCCCACTGTTCCTGAGTGCTCCACCTGCCCCCTCATACATGAGCTGCCCCTCACCTGCTCTCCATGAAGCTTTGTGGACTCCAGGACTGCAGCACATCCTCCATCACTGAGCAGCCTGCAGGCACACAGCCCCTCCTCCCTCCACAAGCTGCTGCTGCTGTCGGGGTTTGTCCATGTGACTATGAAGGAGCATGTGACCAGTGATGTCACAGACCTCCTTCTAGCAACTACATTCTACCCATGGATCTGCAGAGACTCCAGCTATCTTGTTCTCAGAACAAGATAGCTGGGGCCCGGGGCCCCGGGAGGTAAGGGACAGGCTGCAGAAGGAAGAGGGGGAGGAGCACTGGGCCCCAGAGCCAGCTGCCACAATAAAAAAAAAAAAAAAAAAAAAAGTTTCAGGACTGGCCGGGCCCCCCCAGGGTCTGGGCCCCTTACTGGGGTATTGGCTGTACCCCCCTGATGGCGGCCCTGTTCCTATGGGCCCCAAAGGATGGTATCCCAAAGAGTAACATACGAAGGCATGTTTCAATATGACTTCCCTTACTTTGGAAATGGCTTGCACAACAATAGAGAGAACTGTGCAGCTTTTAACTCACATTTGCACAACTCTCTCTTCTTCTGGCTCTGTACTGAACTATATGTTTGTATTAAGTAGGTTGTATATGCAGTAATATGTGGACATTGAATAGAAGTATTATTTAAAGCGAACCTGTCACCTGGAATTCACATTATAAACCAATAAAAGTACCTTATAGCTGATGACCAGTGTGTTGTCCTCATGTTTTTTTCCGCTTTTCTGCACCTATAATTCATGAAAAAAACGTCTTTTAAACTGCTCTTTTTCTACAGACAAAGTCATGATAGAAGTCAAGGAGGCAGACACTCCTTGACTCCAGGATGTGCCTCCCCCGCCCGAACCCCGCCTCTCAGCAGTTTAATTGACACTCGGCTCCCTGGCCGGGACCGCGCTTGTACAGGCGGCGCATGCGCCGTTGCCCTCCTTTGCAGCGCGATCCTTTCGCTTATTCGCGCATGCGCTGTCCCCCGACGCCAGCCAGTCTTCTGTCGCTCACGCGCGCGCGCCCGGATCCTCAGGCTCCATGCGTCCATAAGCGAAAGGATCGCGCTTGACTCCGCCGCCTGTACAAGCGCGGTCCCGGCCAGGGAGCCGAGTGTCAATTAAACTGCTGAGAGGCGGGGTTAGGGCGGGCGAGGCACATCCTGGAGTCAAGGAGTGTCTGCCTCCTTGACTTCTATCATGACTTTGTCTGTAGAAAAAGAGCAGTTTAAAAGACGTTTTTTTCATGAATTATAGGTGCAGAAAAGCGGAAAAAAACATGAGGACAACACAATGGTCATCAGCTATAAGGTACTTTTATTGGTTTATAATGTGAATTCCAGGTGACAGGTTCGCTTTAAGTAGTATATTGTGTGGTCAATGTAAGGCAGTTTTATTTGATCATCAAATAGTAGTAGTATATTATCAATATATAGCAGGGATATAAGGGCAATATGTGGTAGTATTGTTTGGATAATGCATGGAAGAAATATTTATATGTACACCTTTTTAAATTACTAGAAACAATATCTGCTAATTGAAAGCAAGGAGGTCTTATTACCTAGGGCCTATTAACTGTGCCTAGCTTGTGTTTTTCATCTATGCTGTATGTATTCACTAAAGAGGCAAATGAAGGAGCTCACTCAGGGTTGTATAAATCCATATTCAGTTAGATCTTTTTGGTGGCAGCTGCAGACAACCAAAATGTCATCATTTATAATGACTGTGTGAAGGTAAGAAGTTGATTTTGAGCTGTGTACTGTAAGACCTGGAGATCCAACCCGTATTAAGATACAATGCATTCAGAAAGTCTTTGACTTTTTCATTTTCTTTTTTTTTTCATTTTATTATGTTGTGGTCTTGTGCTAAAAAAAATAAATAGTTTTCCCCCATCATTCTGCACTCAATACCCCATAATGAGAAAGTAAAAACAGAATTTTAGAAATATTTGCAAATTTATTACAAAAGAAAAACTAAAATTTTGCCTGGACAAAGATATTCAAATGGGGCCTCCCATTTCATTAATGTGTCATTGACTTGAAATGTTAATATTTCTTTTGAAAGGTCACCTCGATCATCTGTCTTAGATGAAGACTATGATACTTTGGCAGTATGTGATCCAATGCAGAGAATAAACTGTGAGGTTGACAGCCTTCCAGAAAGTTGTATAGACAGTGGATTGTCCACTTTGAGAGACTCCAATGAATACGACTCAGAGGTGGAATACAGAGCTCCAAGAAGCTTTCAGCGCTCAAGATTTGCTCATGAGGTTTATGGGGGTGATGCTTCAGATACAGATGTAAGTACTTGCATCAGATAATTTTATGAAGGGGGCATATTCATTTCCCATGTTAAGGACATATTATTTTTCTCATTCACATCAGCATCGTATTGCAGAAAAACAAGTATAATGGAAGTGCCAAATCCCTAGCACGAAGGATACAAATGGCAGCCAGTGGATACCACTGACCATAATGGGGTCCATCAGGTTTCCATAATAGGGCCTGGAATTTTTCAGAACAAAACAAAGCACTAGAGGCTGCAGGGAACAGCCGATCAAGGGTAGATGGGGAGTCAGATACCCACTGATTGGATACTTATGACCTATCCTCAGGTCATGAGCCTGAAAAACCCTTTAAAGCTGCCATACTCTACACATGTTGACACTAAAGTATCAACATGATGTGCATTACTAATGGCAAATTATAATGCCAAAAAGCTGAAATTCTGAAACATTATTAGTACTGCAGCGCCAAGCAGGTGTAATTACATTGTAAGAGCGCTGCTTTCTCTTCAAACAGCTGATCAGCAAGGGGGCCGGAAGTCGGCCCCCCACTCTCTGATATTGATGACCTCAGGATTGGTCATCAATATAAATAAAGCAGACAACTCCTTTAATAGCCCTATAATACTATCATACAGTGCCCAAAATAATATGGTACTGCCTTGTGTCATGACATGCAGGCACCCACTCATACGCACAGTCGCTACATACAGGCATGTACTAAATATATAGTATATTATTGTACAATATTATGTATGCTGAACATTCAGTATTGAACTCGTAGGACAAGGCAACATGACTGCATTGTCACAGGCAGATATGTTTAACAGTATGTTCAGAAAAGCTTTATAATATAGCCTGCCTCAAAATATTTTAAACCCTTTACCCACCAACCATTTTCCTCCTTTCTTTCTCTGTCTCATTTTCTTACTGGTCCTTTTCATTTTTTCTTCCATGTTAGTTTTCAATACATTAATCCTTATTGTATAAAGTGCCCTCTTATTTCAGTTTGAGTGTACCCTACCTGCGTTTTCAGCAAGTTGACTTCACCCGCAAAATGCTTGCTGTGCGTGTAGGGGTATTGCTGGTCTTGTTCAGTGTTAGCTAGCACTAATCAGATACTGTTGTGTATTGGTTCCTCCCATGACTATTGTAATCTTGATTAGGCTACATTAACACGACTGTATGAATGAGTCGGCATCCGTTCCGTACCCATTCATTTCTATAGGGGCGTTGCTTCGTGCCGTGGCCCCACAAAAAAATAGAACATTCCCTATTCTTGTCCACAATTGTGGACAAGAATAGCCATTTTCTATGAGAGCCACTGCATGTGCGGTCCGCAAATTGCGGAACGCACATGGGCCAGTGTCCGTGTTTTGCGGATCCGCAAGTTTAAACTGTATTTTGTCACATATTTGTTCAGTGTCAGGAGAAGGGGTACTAATATGATATCTCATCTATGTTAACTGCTTAGGTTCCTGAAATTCGGGATGAAGAATCTTATGCTCCTGAATCTGGTGGCTCATTCCTAGATTGGAAACCATCACGGCCAGTCAGCAGAAGCAGCTCAGGTGCATCATCGAGAAAATGTATCTCGGCATTGCCTGCACATGTGACAAATGTAAGCGGAGCTCCTGTGACTGCTTACAAGTAATACGTTATATGTCATTTTTGTTATTTTGTATCTGAAGACAATAGTTAAAATGAATGGATGGACCATTCTTGTCTTAAAGGGGTTGTCCAGGATTAGAAAAGCATGGAGGGCTTCTTCTAAAAACATTCCCACACCTGTCTGTGGATTGTGCCCTGTATTGCAGCTGAGCTCCATTAAAGTGAACAGGGCTGAGCTGTAATACCATATACAACCTGTGGACATTTGTGGTGCAGTTTTTGAAAGAAGGCAGGCATTTTTATTCTGGACAACCCTTTTAAAGACTGCGAGGATCAAGCCTTATTGTCTTGAAGTAGGTGGCACATCTGCTTGTCCATGGACGTGTATGCATGTTTATTGGTATGATCACTACTGTATTCTGTGGTTAAACCCTATTCGAGAAATATTCTTGTTATACAGTTTTTAAGGTTTGAAGGTAGAAAATCCTAATGTTTTTTTATTTACTTCACCAACAGTAATCAGTCCAGTAAGATTTTAGTTGCAGACTATGTTCACTTGTCTAACCATTTTACTGCTCCAATGCATGTAAAATATAAAGTAAATAAATTTTGCTAATAGTCTTGATTACAATTATCATCCCACTTTGTGTCTCCAGACTACTATAAAACCAGTGTAGTCTGATCCTATAGTCATACTCCCTTTAAACGGTTTCTGACTTGTTGTTAAAGGAGTCGTCTGACCCCCAAAAAATTAGCTAATATTGGGAAACTGTGAAAAAGAATCAGTGCTGCTCCACTCCAGTGCCGAGGCTCCTTTCCTCACTGCTTCTGGTCCCCGGCTGAAGTGATGATGTGATAAAAGTTTCCACATATTGCAGAGACTAATGGAAATCAGTAAAAAAAGAATTATCATTGCAAATGTGATATTAACACCCATCGCAGTTACAGGGGTATCCTGGTCATTTTAAATTATCCCCTATCCAAAGGATAGCTATTTCTAGAAGGCACCATAGAGCTGTACATGCTCAATCCTCGATAGTGTTGCTATCCTACCTTATCTTAGCCTCTAGTAGTAGCTGTTATGCCCACCCTTTAATGATCACTATGTACTTCTTCTCAACCAGTTCAACAAGAGAGCTACACTTTACCTACTTTACCCACCTCTGGACCACTTGTAGACTAAAACATCCAGGTGGTATGCATGTATCTCTGCAAGAACGTTTTGTAATGCCCTTGCAGAGGTTGCAGCTGTGCAGAAATCATGCAATTGCAGTAGAAGAAGCTGGTTGTCAATGAGACCCGGGCTCTCCATATAAAAGGCAGACATGTATACGAAAATATGTTTGGTCATAAAGGGGAGAGGGAAATGATCGTGTCTTGAACTGGTAAAAAAAGAGTTGGTTGTCTGCTTTGGACAATCCCATCTTTTTAGAGGGGTCCCTTGACATAAGCTGACCCTAGGTGTCTCCCTGCTGAGTGCTTGTGGTCTTCTGTAATTTTGGGGAAACATGGCAGTTAGTGTCTAGTTTTCATGCAGTGTCACTATCGGAAGAAAGTATTACACACAGCACAATCAAATCAATGTATTGTCTCTGTATTACAAGATAGGTCCTCCAGCGTGAGAGATGCTCTTTGTAAGCTTTCTGTACTCTGGTCAAATAGTGAGAATCCTGAAAATGGGTTTGCCCCCATTAACAAAGGATTTTTCTAACAGGGTATATGAGAGGGGAGTTTCTAAATTAGACATCCTCTTTTGCACCTTGATGTACTTGTATGTCACGGGTGTGGGAGGAATATATAGAACTGGCTGAGTAGCTGAGCCCACTCCATACCTGGCAGGTGTCAGCTTTGTTACACAGCTGACACCTGGCTGCATTGGCTTGGATAAGTTGGCTTTCTCTGCCTACTTGACATAGAGAGAGGAGGTGCAGGGAGCATGATTACAGAAGAACAATGTGGAAGGTGGATCAAGCTCTGATAAAAATTACAGAACAAAAGATGTAGGGTTTGGTAAGCAAAGGTGAAGAAAACAGGAAGTTCTACAAGTAAACATCCTACTTGATGCAGTTCAGAGAAAAGGGGAAGGAAAGTGCTTACATTAAAAATAGGTATGTGGGGCAAGTATATTCAATTTTTGGGGTACTGTACTTTGGGCAAATGCAAAGGAATGTCATTATGTGACCAGAGAATTCCCACTAAAATGAAGAATATACATGCCCCAGAACTTACTGCAAGGTAGAAATCAAAGCACATACTGTACAGTATATGGTTGACTCTTCACTGAAGAAAACTACAAGATAAAAAATAATTGCAATGTCATGAAAGTATGTCATTAATGAAGAGAATGTGTTCCTAGTTGTGAACTTGTAATGGTGTGTATGACCTTGCATGTATGATCATGCCTGTGCAAATGCATCATTGCTTGGCAAAGGCTCCATTGAGTTGAGCTGAAATTTGCAGAAGCATGGGTAAATAAAGAAGTCCATATCTATCTATCTATGTATCTATCTATCTATCTATGTATCTTCAGGAATAACAACAAATATATTGACAATAAATAAAATGTTGTTTTCCTTCCAGTCAGATACTGCTGCTGACCAGGTGAGCAAGTTTTCCAATACAGAGAAAGCCTACAAGATAGTCCTGGCTGGAGATGCTGCTGTTGGGAAGTCTAGTTTTCTCATGAGACTTTGTAAAAATGAATTTCGAGGCAATACTAGTGCAACACTGGGTAGGTTGACACACTGAGATCAAGTACTGTACCAGTAATAAATCTAGAACAAGTAATACTGTAGTGTGGTCTATCCTTGGGTAACAGTCAAAATCGGTTCTCCATACCAATTTTTTACAGTTTTTCTTGTAACTTCAAATACTACCATACAATACCTGAATACCACCATGCAATTCCTAAGTAACACTGCCATATAATTCCTAAATAATCCTGCCATGCAGTTTCCAAATATAATAAAAGCAGCAAATAAGACCATGTTTAATTAGTGGTAAAATATTGCTGCCATAACGTGCTTAAATAGTGATGTAGTTAAGGGTAAAGTTTCTGGTGGTCTAGGGCTGTGAAGGGGTATTTGTGAAGTGGTCTAGAGCAGGGGATAAGGTACTTTTTAGTCTCCTCTCCAGGGTACTGAACCTTGTCACTCTGTATCAAACTAATCAAGTTCAGGTTCCCCTTCTCTGATGCTAGTGTGATTTAATAGCCACATGGTTTGTCACCAGTGGCCCACCACTATACTAGACACTTTTCGAATTACTTGATACCTTTGTGATTGGCGCTATACATTTTACTTAACAAAAATATAGACAAAATGGGTTCATTTTAAAGTCCAGACCTGTGCTTTCTGTAACTGTTGAAATGATGAAAATGTGACAAGTAATTCATGCTCCAATACTAAATCTGTAGCAGGGTCTCCATCAGTTGCATACCATTTATGTAGTACTGCTTTATTCTTAGCTGACAGAGGGATTTCTGGGCACCTACAGGTACGCGGCTTTGGGTGCCACTGCTACATACCTCTGATCCCCCTGTACTTACACTCTGTAGAAAAATAAGAAATGTTAGCTTAGTTGTCTATATCAAACTCTAATGTTGATAATACCCTGTGTGGCCTAAAAAAACATTCTTAGCATTGATGTCTGTTGAACAACAGCTAAAGAATCATGGATATTGCTATAATCCTGATAGTATTTTACAGTTTTACAATTTTGATACTAATTTATAAAGATTTCATCAAATAATTTAAATTTTTTCACTTTTTTAAAAATAGGAGTGGATTTTCAAATGAAGACATTAGTGGTGGATGGGGAACCAGCACTACTACAGTTGTGGGATACAGCAGGTCAAGAAAGGTAAAGCATCCAGATTTTGTAGGTTTGTTATATGTGATTACATTTGTGTCAGAGACAAACCAGTCTATAATTGCTTTAACAATCCATTTAGTTTATTTGGTAGACAGATTCTATTTTGTAATACAACTTTGTGTGCTACAATATAGATTTATACGCATTTAAGAAAAACTAATGAAATCAATGAATTTGTTTTTGCTTTTTAAGATTTAGGAGCATTGCAAAGTCTTACTTTAGAAGAGCAGATGGAGTTTTGCTTCTCTATGACGTGACTTGTGAGAAGAGCTTCTTGAATGTGAGGGAATGGATAGACATGATCGAGGTAAATTCAACTTGTCTTTAAATGTTGTCAGAGCAGCACAGAATATATTAGTTTGTAAGCTTATAAATGCAGGATTATAAGTAAATCACACAAGAGCAAAGTTGGTGACAATGGTTTTGTTGGACATCACCGAGCAATTATATCAAGATGTGCATTATTCAGCCGTATTGAATTGGCAACAGTTGCCAATTGTGTTATGTCATAGACTTTTGAAGAAGGTTTACTGGTCACTAGGGATGAGCAGCAGGGGCAATATTCGAATTCGCTATATTTCACAAATATTTGGACAAATATTCATCATAAATTCGCGAATTTGAGAATTTGTGATTATTTTCTTGATTGCGAAAATCGGCAATGTAATATGCGCGTATTGCGCTCACAATACAGGCATGGGTCACTATTGCTATATTTTTCAAGCTGCTGAGACTGGAAAAAATGGTTGGCACGGCAGAACATTACAATAGCTTCATGTGCAGATAGAGTGCTCCGATATATTCGCGATTGCGCAAATCGACAATTAATAATGGGCATATTTTTGCGCAATAGGTGCAACTTCACATTTTAGCAGATCTGACTACATATTAGTGATTGGTGCACTAAGTATTGTTGTGAACTTGTGACATCACAGCACTATGTCTGTAGCATGTATGTATGGACAGCAGAACCTATCACACTACCTAACACCCTGCACTGGAACCTATCAGCTACACTATATCACAATCTAACCTTCACTGACTATCTCCCACTAACTATCTATATTATATATATAAGCTAACTAACTAACTAACTATCTAATGTAATGTGACACCATAAAGCACAGAGCACAGCAATGACACTGATGTCTCTCGCTGAACTGAAAACAAACTGCAGAAAATACTTTCACAGGAAAATCGCAGTCGGCACTGCCATGTGTGTCCACTGAGCAAACTTGGACTCAAAACCGCACCAAAATCCCATGTCTCCTTGGTGGTGCTGTGCAGGTTAACAGTTGCAATCAATGTACTCAAGAAGAGGAAAAGAACCGCGGCCCTCACAATAAATCTTCTATTGCAGCTTTATTGTTAAAAAATCACGGTAGACGCTGAGCGCTGCACAGGTGAACAGATCGGCAACAGCTGTTTCGCGCTACATCGTGCTTTGTCAAGCCTCAAGGCTTTACATAGCACAATGTAGAGGGAAACAGCTGTTGCCGATTTGTTCACCTATGCAGCGCTAAGCGTCTACCGTGATTTTTAACAATAAAGCTGCAATAGAAGATTTATGGTGAGGGCCGCGGTTCTTTTCCTCTTCTTGAGTACATAAACTGCAGTAAATGGCTGCTGGGGAGGTTCTTATATACCAAAGGCTACTTTCCTATTGGTTGCAAGGGATGTTGCTAAGCTCAGACAAAGACATTGCAGCCTTCTCATTGGCCCACAAGCAAGAAGCAGGGAGGGATCATGGGTTCAGAGGGAAAAAAAAATCTAGAATATTCACAAATACCAATATATAGCAACATATTCTAAATCTTTGCGAAATCTTGAAGTGGCGAAATTCGCAATTAAAACTTGCGATTCGAATATTCGCGCCCAAGACTAGTGGTCACTGAATGCATGCCGGCCGCTAGCACCTGGCAAGGTCGGGCAGCTGCCGGGGCCCACTGCTTCTGGGGGGGCCCACTGAGCTGCTGTGACTATGAGCAGTTCAATCAATACAGATGGAAGAACTCATTGCTGGAGCTGCTGTCATTTCACTTATGCAATACCCCTTCTGGAGGGCCCTCTGATAGTCAAATGAGGCTGCTGCAGAAGCTCAGACACGCTCCCTCTACAGGCTGCCTGAGAGACAGTGAGGAGACAGTGAGGAGAGAAAATCGCAGGGCTAGAGTAGAAGCGGTAACACTGTTTGTCAGTGAGTAGTGAGTCTGCACTGTGACTGCCTTTTGTCTGTGGGACAGGGAACTCTTCCAGGTGCTGGTGGATGTTGTAGTAGACAAGCAGATTCATGCTATTTGTTTTACTGCTTCATTAAGCAGTGTGCCTTCATGACACCATGACACCTCTCCCCCCCCCCCCCCATATCCTGTCCTATCTCAGGAGCATCTGCTGTCTCCTTTCATCCCTCATGTATCCAGAGCCCCTGTCTCCTACTGCTGCCCTGCACAGACCTCCTGCCACTACTTCTTATATGAATCCCCCTCAGAGCCCCTTCCACCTACTTGCTGTGCTCACCCCTCCTGTCCATCTATGGCCCCGGGCCCCTGTGTGACTCCTCTGCCTCTCATTATGGTGGTGTCTAAACTGCATGCACCATAAGGACCTTCTAACGTCACAGGGTCATGTGACTGTGCCCCAGCAATGATAGGTATGTGAGGGGGCCACTGGGAGGTCATTACACTGTGAGGGTCCCTTGCACAGTATAATGACCCCCAGTGAATCCATTTAGTATAATGATCCCCCTTGACCCTCCATTCAGTATATTGAGTCCCAGAGGGGGCGACTGGGGGTTATTATTCTTAATGGGGGTCATTTTTCTGAATGGAGGGCCACTGTAGGGTCATTATACTGTGTGGGGGGCACTGGGGGTCATTATATTGTGTGAAGGGCCACTAGTGGTCATTATACTGTGTGTGGGGCCACCGGGGTTCATTGTACTGTGTGGGAGCCACAGGGGGACCTGTAAATGTAAAAAAATGCCTGAAGGGGGTCCACTGGGATTTATCGCCCAAGGGTCCACATGAACCTGGAGCCGGCCCTGACTGAATGCCCTTCTGCCTTCTCTTGTAATACATCATCATTGCTTGTCTTGTATTGGTTATATGCCCATACACAGTAAATGTACACACATGCAGAGAGACAGCCCGCTCACTGACACAGAGTAACCACTGCTTACGAGTTTCGCTATACGTCGTAGCAGATTGGTAAAACTTGCAGACCTTTATTTACAGGTAACGCTCAATCGATGAAGGGCATTAGAAATATAGCTCTTCTTTACTGTAAGAGCAGTCAGACTATAGAACTATCTGCCTGAGCAGGTGGCCTGGATGTATTTCTGGAGTGTAATAATATTACAGGCTATAGCCACTAGAGATGGGTTGTTGATCCAGGGAGTTAATCTGATTAGGAAGGAATTTTTTCCCGATAAATGAGGAAAATTGGCTTCTACCTCACAGGGTTTTTTGCCTTCCTCTGGATCAACTTGCAGGATAACAGGCTGAACTGGATGGACAGATGTCTTTCTTAAGCCTTACAAACTATGTTACTATGTCTATGATTGATACCTTGGGGCGTGCAAGTGTCTAATACAAACCAGACCTTTTAAAATACCTCAGGTCCTAGCATATGAATTTGAAATTTATTGTTGTGTTTAAAGGGAATCTGGCACCAGGATCTTGGACAGTTATATGCAGTAATACATGAGTAGCACTGCAGATAAGGAGTCCAGATTGCTATTTTTATTTTCCTACTGCCCTCGTTCTCCCTCTTTCAGGATTTAAAGCTACTCTGAAATACATTGTCAGGACAGCTGTGCATGTGCACAGGACCTCCATTATGTTAGTATAGCACAGTAGTACAGACTGTGCGTTTCAGTGCAGCTTTGAGTGCTGACAGCAGGGAATTGGGGGGCAGTTGAAAAATAAAAATTGGCACCTTGGACGCCTTATGTGCTGCACTACTCATATGTTACTGCAGATAATAGTCCAGAATCGTTGTGACACATTCCCTTTAACCATCAGAAAATTGTTTTCTTTTAGATTTGGAGGAAGGGGCCACAGTATAGTTATGATATATTAAAAATAGAGAAACTGATTAGTTCTGAAAAATTCACATACATGTTATTTTGCAAAATGTACCTAAACACATAGTAAATATATGTACCACTGGTGTAGGTATGTATTCCATTTTAGCTGTCATGTTATTGTGCAGGATTCAACAAATGACACTATACCTATCATGATGGTGGGGAATAAAGCTGACCTCCGACAGACACTCTCGGAACAAGGTCATAAATGTGTACCAACCAGTTATGGAGAGAAGTTATCCAGGGTAAGTGTCAAAAGCAAAACTGAAAACTACACTAAGAACAGTTGAAATGATGTAACCAATGGATCAAGTAAAAGCTAGTTTCACATATGTGGCACAGCTCCCCGGCAGGCTGTTCTGGCAGAGAACAGCCTGTTAATGTTCTCTGGAGCTGGCATTTCTGGATGTTACCAGAATGACCGCCGGCTCCATTGACTATAATGGAGTCCGGCAGAGATCCGGCCACTACCTGTCAAATATGCCAGGATTCAGCCAGACAAAAAATGCTGCACGCATTGGTTTTTGCCGGAACAGCCTGCCAGAGAGCTGTGCCACAAATATGAATGTAGCCTTATGCAGATGTATCTAGTGACACATGAAAATGGTCCCCACTTCCTCTATAGCATTTTGTTGTTGTGATGGTTAAATTGTCAAAGTAACTGTAAAGGGAATCTGTCAGCAGCGACCTCCCTATCCAGCTGTTTGTATAGATACACATCTGTGGTTCACCATAAAATGCTGTTTTCTTTTTTGATCTGAGCCCTTTTTTCTGAGTTATACGTTTTCTTAATATGTAAATTAGGCATTTGGTGCAACTAGGGCGTCACTATTGCTCTTATTGGGCTCAAGCTTCACTCACTATTGCTGCTTTACCACTGCCTGCTCCGGTCAATAAAAGCAGCCAGGGCGGGGCTGGGCACTGAAAGGGTGGCGCTTGGGTCCAACAAGAGCAACAGTGTCGCACTCGTTGCACAGAACGTTTAATCTACATATTGAGAAAAAGGTTCATAACTCGGGAAAGGAGCCACAGATTGACAAAAGAAAAACAGCTTTTTTAACCGTGAAACACAGCTATGTGTTTATGCAAATAGTTAGATAGGGAGGTCACTGGTGACAGATCAAAAAAAAATCCCTGTTCACTTAACTGAGTTTATGATTTATTTTATTACTGTGGCCTGTATGTTGTTACGAGTTACTGCTTAGTGACATATGTGGAAAGGATTTGCCCTGACAACAAAGAGGCACATGTTAATGATATAATTACCCTAGATTGTAGCACTGTGGTGAACACTTTATTTTCCCCTGTAGCAGAGGATCGGGTGTTTAGAAATCATGCCCGATCCTTCTTTTCACTCACATCTGTTGTCAGGAGAGAGTCTAGTTACCAACACACATTAGATTAGATTGGCAGCTGTTGAAAACAGTGGGTTCAGTTGACTTTTACCTAAAATGTATTTAGGCACCTTTAGGTTTGCTTAATGAGGCCAATTATGTTCAAACCTGCTCTGCTTTGCCACTCCTCGGTTGAAAATGGGTATTGACCACCTCTGTACTGGGAATTGATCAGGATTCCAGCAGTTAAACCCCACATGATCAGAGTTTTATGCCATAGGCAAAATGTTATAAAGGTTTATGGTGACAATTGAGAAAACAGTCATCATTACGTCATGCAAACCGTCATGGCCTCTGTTATTAAAAGGGTTGTCTGGGTTCAGAGCTATACCCGGACATATCTCTATTTTCACCCAGACAGCCCCTCTGAGAAATGCTCCGATGCTCTCATGGCTCAAGGCTTTTTTGGAGATCCGATGACATACCAAACTTTAGAGGGGTAAAGCAAGGCGGAGGCTTCCACTTAGCAATGAGCCCGATGACATCACTGGCACCAATAGGCGGGCTTTAGCGCTGCCCTAGCCTGTAAAACGGCTAGGGCAGCGCTAAAGCCCGCCCATGAGTGCCGTTGATGTCACAGGAAACACTGCTAAGTGGAAGTCTCCGCTAAGCAGTGTTGAAAATATAAACAAATAGCCCTTGCCCTGCGCGATACAGTGCAGGGCAAGAGGGAGCATTGGAGCATATCAGGGGGCCTGTCTGGGTGAATACGGGGATATGTCCGGGTTCAGCTCTGAACCCGGACAACCCCTTTGAGAGAGCCATAACAGGTAGAATGGATGAGTTTTCAAGTAGATTCCAATGATCATGAGGGATCATGGTGACTTATATTGGACTCCATCAGGCTTCTGCTCTTTTATCAAAGCTGAAAACTTGGATATGCACAGAACCTCTCAGTGTGTGCAGAGCCTATTGCCTATATCAGAGGTATACATTGAGAGGGTTTCTATGGATCAGTCTGAGGTATGCGACTGTATAGGCATAGCAATGCTTACATTGACTATAAGCCTCTGTATAGAATAGTGTCATTGACAATATCCTGTCAAGCGAAAAAGTAAATGAATGTATCCCATCTTGCAGAGGTCAAAAGGACACTCTTGACTTCTTTTAGGTGAATGGGGGACTGTGGATACATGTGACATGCTGGGTGCTTTCTTGGCATATATTCCAAACTTACACTACAAATACAGTGTCAATGCACGCTAAGTTGATATTTTAAGTAATTTTTAGTGTTGAGCGAATGTGCGATTTGCAAGTTCGGTGTTTGGGTTCGGTTTATCTAAGAATTCTGTAATGGATTCCGTTTTCACGGACCATAACAGAATTCTATGATGGCCTGTACCACGGAAGCCTATAAGAGGCATTCCATATTGCATTCCATTATAATAGAAGCCTATGCTGGCCAAAGACTTCTATTATGATGGAATGTCTCTTATAGGCTTCCGTGGTGCATGACGTCATAGAACTCCGTTATGGTCCATGGTATCGGAATCCATTACGGAATTCTTAGATAACACGAACCGTAACGCCGAACTTGCAAACCGCAAGTTCACTCAACACTAGTCATTTTCTAACTTGATATTAATTGTTGTTTGCATGCACTTTCTGCTAGATAAGAGATATTACTAAAAGTCTCCAAACTACAGTGTAATCTAATTTGGAATTCAAACAGCCACCTTTTTTCTTTTCTTGTATAGACATATGGAGCTTTATTCTGTGAAACTAGCGCCAAAGAGGGATCAAATATTGTGGAGGCCGTCCTTCATCTTGCACGGTATTTATATTCTAACTATTTGAAGATTGCAGCAGGATCTAAAATAAACTGAATAAAATATCTAAACTGGGTTACTGTGTTCTCAAAAAAGTAATAAAATCACAAAAGATGGGTGGGACTGTCCGCATGAGCGTTATTGGTAATAGGAACTTTTTATGATGTAAGCCTCCATAGTGATTTGAAATAATATGCAGACTGCTGTGTTCTGACCATTAGGGACCGTGCATAGAGCGTGTGCTTTTAAAATTTACTTTCTATTGTCTTTGCTTCTTTAGGGAAGTGAGAAAACGCAGCGATAATGAAGATGATAGAGGATCTGTAACCAATCTTTCGGGAGCCATTACCAAAAAGCCGACACAAATGAAAAACTGCTGTAACGTCTAAACTTTTTTTTTTTTTAACAAACCAATCATACGATGCTACTTTTTATAAGTTGTTTTGGACAAAGGATTGTACAGAAGTGATACTATGTCTATTGTTCCCCATTGCCTCTTCCTGTAATGAACATTGCACCTGCCAACTGATATATAGTTATTTATGCATCAGTACATGTAGTTTCACACTAGCGGTAGTCTTCTCCGGCAGGCTGTTCCGGCGGGTGAACAGCCTGCCGGATCCGTGCTGCCGGAGGTCCGCTCGGCCCCATTGACTACAATGTGGGAGGGCCGGAGTTCCGGCGGCAGCACGGCAAACATGCCGAGAGGCGGCCGGAATAAAACTACGACGTAGCACTAGTGACAGCACGGATCTGGCAGGCTGTTCACCCGCCGTAACAGTATGCCGGAGAAGGCTGCCGCTAGTATGAAACTAGCCTTACAATATGAAGAAATGATATAACGCAGCAGTCCTCTCACTAATAAACATGTGTATTTCTGTTTATGTATTAAGATGCTTAGAATGGATATAATCTGTCTGTTTTTGTACATTTATTTATAAATGTGACTTTTTATGCTTTTTAGTTTTCTGGAAACCACCTCTTCAGCACTATGTGAATGACCCTGTATTTGTACTAAATTACACAATTGCTCTTATTCATAATTTATTAAAAAAATCCATGCCAAGAATGTGTTTGTGATGTCTTTTTTAATATTTCATTCTAGGCAGGTGTGTTCTAGGATGTGTTGTAAAATGTGGAATTGTGGTATGTAGAGATGAGCGAATCGAAGTTGACGAAGTGGAATTGCACAGAATCCAAAATTCCTCACGCTTCGTGGTAACGAATTGCATTTTTTCTTAAAATGGCTGCTGCACGTGTGAGGACATGAAGGAAGGAACTCTGGGAACGCGGGATCACCCATAATGCCATACATGCAGCCAATCAGTAGCCAGCCAGCCCTGTGATGTCACAGCCGTATAAATATAGAAGAAGTGAGATCTGCACACCCATTAACTTTGGGTACTCATAAAGGACCGTAGTCAATATATGTCAAGAAGATCTATGGCACACCAAAAGTTCGTTTTGCAAAGTGGTACTTTAATGCATTTTGTGCATCTTCACACAATTATTTCATATTTATGTCATCCAGGTGTAGAGAATAGCTGCCATCCAGACGATCCCCTCTATGCACCAGCCACAGATCCCTTGAAAAATGTCATTCTGGCCGAAACGTTGGGATGCTTTATATGGCCAATTAATTTAGCTATTCTCTACAACTGGATGACATAAATATGAAATGATTGTGTGAAGATGCACAAAATGCATTAAAGTACCACTTTGCAAAATGAACTTTTTGGTATGCCATAGATCTTCTTGACAGCTCTATAAATAGCCTCAGCCATCTTGAATTCAGCGATTTTGGAGTGTTCTTAGTGCAGGGAGAGATATCAGCAGGCGCTACGGACAGTGCTAGGAAAGACTTTATTGTGCTAAAAAAATTATTTACAAGTTCAGGGAAAGATTATTCAAGATGTAGGGAAAGAACAGGGAGGAATCATTCCACAGCATTTGTGTAGAACAGGGTTCAGTAGGGGAGTTGACAGCCTGCGTAATAGGAACAATCCTATTATACCTTGCTGCACTGACTGGGGATCCAAATTGCCATTATACAGCTCTGTAATTACAGCAAACCGTTCATGTTATTGGGGTGCAAGTTCTCTTTGTGTGGTGAAGTGAGAAAATGACAGCCCTTTTTGGGGTGTATTAGTGGCACCAATTTTTTTATTTGCCATTCAGTGGTGCACTTATATGTTCTAAAGCCCTTTGTGTCTTGTATTAGTGTCAAAGAAAAAATATATTTGTCATTTAGTGGTGCAGTTATATAGTCTAAAGCAGCATATTCTAGTGCAGGCACAGGTCGCAGCAGAGTAAGGGGGCGTGGAAGCAGGAGTCGCAGCGAAAGACCTGAGCTCCCGATGTCATCTAGCGGACGTGTCTTGACCAGCAACCAAGTGGTTCTTGAATGGTTGACTCGGTCATCCACTTCGTCCCAAGTGACATCAGACACCCTCAGCCAAGAGTCGGTGGGTTCGTCAGACACAACCCTTAGTTGGCATGGCCTGGGTGCAGGCCTTGTGCCCTCACCTGTACTCAACCTGGCCCATTGCTTTTCTGTTCCCTCAGCCACAGAAGTATTATATGCTGTGGTCTCAGCCCCACTATACAGCGAGGACGAACTTCAAGAGGACAGTCAGCAGCTACTAGTCAGCCAAGATGTGTAGGAGACATCCGCCGCTTCCTCCGCTAGGTGGGCAAGTAGTGATGAGGAGAGTGTCGTGGTAGCTGGTGTTGCGAGCGGTGAGGCTCCTCACCCAGAGACCGTTGAGGAGGACATCAGTGACGTGCAGTACTCAATGATGATGATGATGTGGCTGACCGCACTTGGCAGCCGGGTGAACTAGAGGCTTTATCATCATTGGGAGAAGAGGGTGGCAGCTTGCCAGTGAGGCAGTGGCAGAGCCAGCAACTACCTAGAGTGGCCGGGAGTCAGCAAGGTGGCAGCAGTGGAAGGTCAGTAGCCAAAGGTGCCTGGGGTAGACTACCTGCTTCGCAGGAGCCTACCTGCCCGGAAAGTACTGGTTCGCGGAAGCAGCGTCATTAGCAGTCAGTCAGTGCGTAGTGTTGGGGGTAAAATCAGCTACTCGGCAGTGTGGCAGTTTTTTGTTAAGCCGCCGGAGGAGGTGAACATGGCCATAAGTAGAATCTGTGGGCAGAAGGTGAAGCGTGGCCAGGGTACCAATGTTGGCACCACGTCCCTGCGTCAACATATGCAGGGTCACCATAAAGTGGCCTGGGAGAACTGTGGCTCCGATGTGGTGGTCCAGCCTGCTGCGGCAACCGCTGCATCACCCAGTGGAACGCACCCAGTTTCAGGCAGTCAAGGCTCCACCACCTCAGCCAAAGGGAGCTGTCTGTCCTTCTCATCATCTGCTGGTCCTGATGCTCCTGCTGTTCCTCTTCCTACTCCTCATCAATCATTCTGTCAGCAATCGATCACCAAAGCGATTGCCAAGAGACAACAGTATGCGTGCACTCATCGAATGGCGCAGAAGCTGAATGTGCTCCTGTCTAAGTTGCTGGTGCTGTAGTCCCTCCCTATCCAAGTGGTGGACTCTGCACCTTTCAGAGAACTCATGGCTTGTGCCGAGCCGAGGTGGAGAGTCCAAAGCCGTCATTTCTTTGCCAAAAAGGCAGTACCAGCCCTGCACTCACATGTAGAACAGAAGGTGGGCCAGTCCTTGAGCCTGTCGGTGTCTGCCAAAGTGCACGTCAGCGCTGACATGTGGAGCTGTAACTACGGTCAGGGGCAATACATGTCCTTTATGGCCCACTGGGTGAATGTGGTTCCTGCACAGCCACACCAACAACTTGGCCAGGTGACGCCGCTTCCGCCTCCACATTGTCACGCCGTTGGTCATCATCCTCCACCGTGTCCTCCACTGCAGGGACAATTCACAGCGCCACTCCAGCATACCACATGTGCAGGGCACGGAGGTGTCACGCTGTTCTGCACCTCGTTTGCCTGGGTGAACTGAGTAACACAGTGGGGAGGAACTGTTCCTTGTCCTTCATCAAGAAATCCAATCCTGGCTTTCTCCGCAACAACTGAAAATCAGAACCATGATGACTGACAACGGGAGGCATTGGAGGTCGAGATATTTTTATTTTTTATCGTTTGCATATCATTAACATGTCTGTTGATACGGTAATGTCCATAATTCCTTGGTGTTGCAATATCAATGTTTAGGTGTGTATACCCTTATTTTGCCAGTTTGTACTAATCACATCCTCTGCTGACAACATCATGAAGTTTTTGCTGTCACAGTTACATGGAAAATTTGGATTTTTTTCTGATTAACACCCTGCTCCTTATTCTATAACATGGGAACCCGCTAAAATTTGATAGAGCTGTGGCTGTGGAGTTTCAAACATATTAAAATACGGCAAAATGGTTCAGTGCTTCAGTGTTTAATTCAAAATAATGGAACAGCCTCCAACATACTGAAATCTATATAAGGTACCTCCCACCCCCATGAAAATCACAGCAATCTCTATATTGTGCGTTTTTCACGCAACGCAGGCCCTATGATTAAAGAAGAAAGAAGAGGTCGCAACTGGATAAGGTGAGTTAATAATTTTTTCCTAACCCCTCCATACACATTTTACTAAGCATTCTGTATTGAAAATGCTATTATTTTCCCTTATAACCATGTTATAAGGGAAAATAACAAAATCTACAGAATACTCAACCCAAACCCGAACTTCAGTGAAGAAATCCGGTTTCGGGTCTGGGTACCAAACATGCCGACTTTTCCCAAGCGCGTGCAAAACGCATTAAAATGCTTTGCACTTGTGAGGAAAAATCGCATATTTTCCTGCAACGCACCCGCATGTTTGCCCGCAACGCACCCGCAACGGCTGTATGAAAGAGGCCTAAAAGGGACATCCATACTGTGCCCATAACATTCACAACCACAGTGCTCCTATACAGAACAAGCCACCATGGTCCCAGGAAGGAACAAGCCACAGTACCCACACAGTGGCGTTGTTAGGGCTGGTGTCACCCGTTGCGGTAGAAAATGGTGTCACCCCCCCCCCCAAACACAACCCCCCCGTCAGCGATCTGTCTGCTTAGCCCCCCACCCCACGTCAGCTGTCTGTTTACTATCCAAACCTCCATCCATGTTATCGCTTGGGTTCAAATTATAGCACCTCCAACAGGACCCCCCCTACCCCCCGCAATCTGTCTTCTGTCTGCTTAGCACCCCCCCCCCCATATTTGCATACATTTTATATCCTGTGCTATCCAGAATACAGCACCACATACCTTACATCCAGTAACTTCTCTGATGCAGACCTTCTCTTTCCTCATCTTCTCCTTTCAGACCAGACCGTGATGATGATTTTTCACCCATCTCTCGTCTCTGTAGTTTGACAAAAGTCATCTTAGGTTCCTACTTTTCCATCCTCCTCCTACCTTCTTAACAATTCACCTCCTACCTTCAATAATAATGGTGTGCCAGTGCAAAAATACTCCCTTAGTGCTGCCAGTTGAGCTACTGTCCCCATAATGTGTGCAAGTATAAAATAACCCTATATATTGCTCCTAGTAAATGCCCACATAGTGCTCCTCTCCTCTTCCCCATAGTGCCCCCATAATGTGCCAGTATAAGATTCCCCCATAGTGTCCCCTAGAATGTGCCAGTATTAAATGCCCCTTCTTAGTGCCCCCATAATGTGCCTATATAATATACCCCCATAGTATTCTTCTCCCCTAGAACACCATAGTGTGCCCATAATGTGCCAGCAATGCCCCCAGTAGATTCCCCCATAGTGTCCCCCATGTGCCAGTGGATGCCCCCATAGTGTCCCCATGTGCCAGCAATGCCCCCATAGTGTCTCCCATGTGCCAGCCATGTCCCCATAGTGTCCCCCATGTGCCAGCCATGCCCCCATAGTATCCCCCATGTGCCAGCAATGCACCCATAGTGTCCCCCATGTGCCGGCAATGCCCCTATATTGTCCCCGTTGTGCCAGCAATGCCCAAATAGTGTCCCCCATGTGCCAGCCATTGCCCCATAGTGTCCCCCATGTGCCAGAAATAATGCCAAAAGGGACCCCTTTATGCCAGCAATGAACCCCCAGCACAGCCCAGCGGCTCACAGAAAAAAAACAAAAAAAAACAACACATACTTACCTCTATGGCAGCCTCTTCTGGCCTGTGTCCCGAGCAGTATGGCTCAGGCGGTGCAATGACATCATCGCGCCGCCTGCGTCGGCCTTGTGCCGGCAGCCTGTCAGAGGAACAGGGAAGGGAGATGCCTCTCCCTTGCCCTGCTGCAGTGTTCATCTGTATCGCCGTCCGGAGGCATCCCCAAGCATTCTGACAATGCTTGGGGATACCCGCTTCATGTTCATAGCACTGACTCCATATATGGACACAACCATATATGGAGTCAGAGCTGGGACTCTTAAGCCGGGATTCCCGCTTCTCTTCAATTACACAGGCAAGTGCAGTGAATAAATTATCTTCTGCCGACACTGGTGTCACCCCATCAGTGGTGTCACCTGGTGCGGGCCGAACCCCCATAGCAACTAACCACACACTCCCCATAAAAGTCATAGAGCCATTTTTTGGTCACCTTGCCCTTCCCCCCAAAAATCTTTTTTTAATAAAAAGTGATCAAATAGTTGCATGTAATTCTTAATGTTACCAAAAAACTACATATCTTACCACAAAAATAAGCCATCAAACTGCTCTATAACAGAAAATATAATACAGTCATGGGTGTCAGTAAATGGTGATGCAAAGAAATTTTTATTTTTTCAAAGGTTTTTATTTTTTCAAAGTAGTGAGGCTACTTTCACACTTGCGGCACTTGTATCCGGCAAGCAGTTCCGTTGTCGGGGCTGCCTGCCGGATCCGCCGTTTAGTGTCACAACTGACAGCATTTGTAGACGGATCCGGATCCATCTACAAATGCATTGCAAGAACGGATCTGTCCCTCCGCTTGTCATGCGGATGGATCCGTCCTGCACTCTTTTTCACAGTTTTCACCGGTCTGCGTCCTTCAGTTGTTTTGCAATGCCGGATCCGGCACTAATACAAGTCAATGTAAATTAATGCCGGATGCGGCATTCCGGCGACTGATCAGGCATTTTGGACGGACATAATGCCGCAGCATGCTGCGGTATTATGTCCGGCTGAAACGCCTGACAGTGACTGAACTGAAGGCAAACTGATGCAAACTGAACGGATTTCTATCCATTCAGATTGCATGGGAATATGCCTGATCAGTTCTTTTCCGGCATAGAGCCCTTTTGACGGAACTCTGTACCGGAAAAGAATAACGCTAGTGTAAAAGTACCCTAAAATGTAATAAAAGCTATATAAATTTGGTATCTCTGTAATCATATTGTCCTGTAAAATAAGGTAGAATTTTTTAATTTTTTTTCACTTTCGCCCAACAAATATTTTTTTTTCCCATTTTCCAATACAAGATATGGAAAATTAAATGGTGGCATTAAAAAATTCAAATTATTCCAACAAAAATTTGGCCTGATATGGCTAATTTGGCTATGTGAACAGACAGTTAAAAAAGGTGTGACACTTGGAAGGCAGGGAGGAAAAAAACCTCAAAAACAAAAATTTGCCGTTAAAGTGGTTTTCCTGCAGCATGGCCCTGGAACAGAAGATTCATACTTACCTGCTCCACACTACTTCGGTCCTCTTTGCAGTCCCGGTGCTGCTTACATCTGGCTGGCTATGGGCATGATCACATGCACCGCTCCAGCCAATGACTGGTTTCAGCGGTGACATGCTCGTTGTGGCCACATCACCACTGAACCCAGTCATTAGCGGATGTAAGCACTGCCAGGACCGGAAGATGGAAAAGCAGAGACAATCTTCTATTTCAGGTCTATACTTTGGGCACTTGTTAACAAAAAATTATTTTTACTGGAAAACCCCTTTAAAGGGTTAAATAGTATTCACTCTATCTGAGAGCCCAATCACAAAGGTCTGGTAGAGAATGGAATCCAAATCTGAGGAAAGATTGAATATGCAGAAGCTGTATAAAATATGGATGGCATAGGACCAGAGGCGTAGCTAAAGGCCCATGGGCCGTGGTACAAGAGTTCAGCTTTGGCTCTCCTTCCCTCAGTGCTTTGTGGCCAGGGACAGGGAAGCACATAGCCTTACTGCTGCCTGAGGCAAAAATTGAAAGGGCACCCGCCCATGCCAAATTCTTGACCTAACCCCTTCCCTCCAGCCAGAGGTATAATTTGACCAGCATGGCACTTTCTATAATGCCGGGGTCCTCTTATGAAGCACAAGGGTCTTTTGGCCCCCTTAGACTCCGGGGAGCGGTAGCGACTGCTACCTCTGTACCCCATATAGGACCACTTTTATCACTGTGAGTAGAAAATACAACTACTCATAGGGATCCCATAAAAGATCATTATGCCACAGAATGCAAATAATGATAGAAGTGATCGACTCCCCAATACCTGTGCAATATTATTTGCAAGCAGTGAGCGCGCCAGATGTGATACTTTAGTATTTCCCTTTCTTTTGTTTCTCACCATCATACCTCATATTAATGCCTGTTACATTTTTTTATAGAATGCTGAAAATGTATAAAATAATTTAATAAATAATATGCAGTTCAGCGATAAAAAAAAGTATATACAGTCCATAAATTGCATTGCTTTTTTTTTTTTTTTTTATATGCAAGAGTAAATAGTTGATTCAGGCTGCCTGGAGAATATGGAGTCCTTAACAAGCAAGTTTGGATTGGCCCTCATTTTTCATGTTATTTTTCAAATTGCATACTCTGATAACATCACTTTATCATGGTCGGTTAAGGGCTATTTGCTTCCGATCCTGTGCCTCACTTTCCCATCTGAGTTTTAACAAGGTTGTGTTTGCACATTTACTGCGGCTGATGAGAACGGCGCGGCACAGGTGGCCTCAGATTGTTATTTATGAGTGCACTCCTGGCCATTAATAACACAATGGAACCAGAAATAATCAAACACCCAGTTTGGCAGCTAAGGACACTCGCCTGTGAGGGTAATGCATTTTAAATGGTAACTCTATTAAATCCGTCTCTCTCACTTCTTTTTTTTTTTTTTAACCTTTCAGTCTCCTTGCTGTATAATTATTTGGAAATTCTCCTACAGTTCTCATCATTAGTTTTCCCGGATTTTATATATATTTTTTTTCTACATTTCTACTGCTATATCAGATTGCTGGGAACATTTTTTCTTTCCCTAAGTATAGGTCACATCCTGTGCAATGTTCGTCTTGTGTACCAATCAATTGCAAATGATTTTGTGTCATTGTCATTCAAGCTGCAAATCAGATCTGACCTTGAGGACTTAATGAAAAGAGGCACAGAAGCATGAGGCGGTGCTCAATGTATTCATCTTTCAAGGGAATGGAAAATATTTTGCCTCATTACCTGAACAGAGCTTTTTTTTTTCAGATCCAAAGCACCTGAGATGAAAATAACAGCAACTATAAATTACAGTTATTCCATAATTGGTCAGAGTAAACTTCATGACTCCCAACGCACTACATTTAGCACTAGACTGCAAAATTGCATACGACCACCAGAGGGCAGCAATGTCTAAACAAAGCGGCTTCCTTCCTTTTATTCGTACCTCTATATTCTCTAATGGCATAATGTGGCTGTCTGACAGGACATAAAGTGTAGGATACATTGTCAAATCAATCAGGGAAAATATGCTGATTAAATAGACTCTGGATAAAATCTGAAAGACAGCACGACAGCAAATAAAATCCCGATGTTAAAATATATGAGAAATAGTACAAAGCTATAAAGTAGCAGTAGGTCAGTGTCAACCATTTTTTTAAATGATCTATAAAGCATAGAAGTTGCAAATTATTGGGTATGGACAAGTGTCAAATTTAAATGGACCCTGTTACTACCATATCACTCGAGATTTTCCTTTAAAAGGCATTGGAAGGCCCCCAGTATAAGGCCTGCTTGGATCCTATTTTCATTGAGTTCTAAGTCTTGTTAAACCGCAATACTATTCATGACGGAAATAGGCGAAACCCAGAATCAGGCTTGTGAGCAGCGTCCTGAGTGATTTTATATGCCTTAATGTTTTTACTTTTGTGAATATGGAGATTAAACTTTCTTGTTTTTAAATGCTCCTATAGTCTACACTATTCTGTTTGAGTTTTTAGGACGGGCAAAATCCCTGCAGCAGCAAAAATCCCTGCGGTGTTTACTGACATTAGTAAATCTGGGCCTACATTTTAAGATGGTTCTTTAGACTAAAAAGTCTGTTTAGTTGCATTTTCATGTACATGCATTCCAGTCCTTCATCATTTTGCTTATAAGGGCCTTTCCTGTCTCAAGGACACTAATGTTCATACAAGTAATAATACTTTTACTATCTCCAGCCAAATATAGACTGATGGTCTGCAGGTGACACATAGGTCAAAATCATTTTTCTTTCTTTTTTTTTTTTGCTAAATGTGCTGATGCAGTGGATTCTTATCAGTGGCGATAGATTGTGAGCTATGATCCTAATTGTAAATAAATGATCACGCAGAGGATGGTAATTATACGCATCTTCTTCCGTAATTGACACTTTCCTTTGGGAATGATTTACTTACGTGCTCTTGTAAATGGATCTCCTTGTTAATGACAAGACTGTAACCCCCTCCACTGCATGTCCATGGGAATAATGCACAGCTTCCCAGAATGATCTGATCTTTGTGACTGGTTATTGGTTTATCTCGGTTACATTTTAGATATAAGATGCACTCTAACACGTGACAGCCGATCATATAGTTACCATCATTCCTATCATTTGCATTGAGCTTACATCTCATTGGTTGCTAAGAAACAGCACATTTACGTTCTTTTCGCTATATTACGAAATAAGCTTCCATGCGTGATATGTGTGCAGCATGTATGTTCGGGTTTGATAAGCGAAGCGCTGTGTCCTTAATGTTTTTGTCTGCTTTAGGGTCCTTCTGAAAGAATTCGCTTTTTAAAGTCTGCTTTAGAAAGTCATGTTCATATGATTGTTTTGTGTTGCTTCAGTGACTCCTGAGCATTTATCCATGTAATAGCATGGTCTTCAGCTTCAGTGATTATACAGCCCTCGCGCCTCACTGATTTTCTGATACGATACAGTCTAAATATTGCGCTCTATTCTAGGTACTTAAATATTTATAAATGAAATTGTCAGGAAACTTTTTTGGTTGAAACAATTATTTTACCATATAAATTGTTTACAAGTGCATAATGAAAGCTTGTTTATGGCAGTAAATTGGCGTATCAATGTAACACATTATTATTGTGATGCTCTGCTAATATTGTAAATGTGTGATGTATACTGCAGTATTTGGGGGGTCATTTATTAAAAGGAAATACGCCTATATTAGGCATATTTCGGGAGTAGATAGCAGAAAAATATCTAAAAAAGTGGGTGGGAAAGGGGACGGGCCGGCAAACCTGTCTCATTTACCATTTTCTACACCTGTTTTAGCAGTGGAAAATGGTCTAAATGTCATATAGCTAGGAAGCTGTCTTACATTTAGACTGGTGTTGGATGCACCGAAGTTATGTAGAGGCCTGCACCTCTTCATAACTTCATCAGATCCACCACCACATACTGTATAGGGGTTATTAAGACCGGCGTCTAAAATGTCAGTCTTAATAAATTACCTCCTTGGTGTCCTCTTATATTCAGATATTAGTGAGCATGTTTAGTTGTTTCAAATAGCTCATTCAGAAAACTACAACAGGCTATGGCCTCTACCCAAAAGCTCCAACTGATACAACTGACCCCCAACCACACCAAGGCCTGTAGCCACACATAAATGCCAATAGCCACCAACCGCCATCAAGACTTCTTTTGAGTTTGGCTGCACTGCTGGCCTATGGATGGAGTGAGATTATGGATGGGCTGTTTAAGCATCCTTCTGATAAGAGCTATAAACTATTGGGGAAAGAACAGCTAGGCGCTGGGCAAACTGACAGACACTTTGGGAGCATTTAGTAGGCTTGGGACATAATTATCACCATAGCATTAGTGGTAGCGGACATGAAACTATGCAACTGAGAGCACGCAGAACCTCAGGCTCAGAGTTAAAGGAGTTGTCTGCCTTTCTTCCAGAACCCCCCTCCAGACCTCATCAGACCTGTGGAGGGAAGCATACTTACCTGCTCCCCGCCGCTGGGTTCTGGTTCCTTTGATTCCCCGCTGCCGAGCTCCAGTCTTTGCACATCAACATCTGGTTTGAAAGAGGAGATGTAGTCACTGCAGCCAATGACTGGCTGCAGCAGTGACATGTCCCCCACATGGTATGTCACTGGGTCATGTGACCCATGGGGTGATACTTCACCACTGTGGCCAGTTATTGGGTGCAGCAGCCATATCACTCCCGTCAAACATGAAGTTTACCAACGTGGACCGGTGCGAGACAGCAGTGGTGGGGAGCAGCTAAGTATGCTTCCCTCTGCAGGTCTGGCAACGTGGGAAGAGGGGTCTGGTGAAGGTGAACAACCCCTTTAGGCCTCTTTCACACGAACGTTTTTTTTGTGAGTGTATGGGCCGTTTTTTGCGTTCTGTATACGGTCCATATACGGAACCATTCATCCGGTATGTCATCCGTTTTTTTGAGGATCCGTTTTTTGCGGACCACAAAACCATACGGTCGTGTGAAAGAAGCCTTAAGGGCCATCAAAACAAGATGGGGATTGGAGGCAATGGATACTAACGTGACCATTTAAAAGAGAAAATGACATGCGAACAGAACATGGCCCATCATAATTAGAACCTTTGGATTTCTTACATTTTTTACTGATGGTGATCATTGTATAGTGGAGATCAGTTTTCAGTTTTTCTGTGGTGTCCTATAGTGGGTATGCTCCTTGTTATTGTGTGTAGCCTCTTAGTTCACCTTTGACAGTATATTGTACAGATGGAAGTGAATCCTGGTGTAACTCTGGCTGATTCTGTTAGTTTGGCTTAGTTTAAATCCATGGTCAGCCTGAGACACACAAGGTAATACGGATGATAATACATCCAGCATACGGCCAAGTGAATCCGGTCTAAAGATATAAGACGGAACCGCATAGAGACACTGGTTTCATTGATGCTGTTTGGTTTATACCCTTCATCTCTAATGCTATGGAGCATGACTAAGAAAAGAGAAACATTTAATCAGATGCATTTTAGCAAGTAATCATGCTTGCACATTCTGACTGGTTCCTCTAATTTTATTAATTTCTAAACGACCGAGGAAATTAATTCTGTCTGCAATTGCTGTAGTAAATCAAAGTCCTTAACAAGCTCGGTAAGGAAAAATAACATCCCTTGAATCCAGTCTCAGACTATCTGCTATTCACTACCATTTGGCTAAAAACAATTTACAACATGCGCTGCGACTATTTACCTTTGATTTCACAGAACTGATATAATCATAGGCCCTGCAGCAAAATGTAAGCCTCGTTTAACCTATGTGTCCACCATCAGGAAATTAGGCCACCCATGCTTGCGAACTGCAAGCAAAAACCAATAGAGACCTCAGAATTCAAGCTGTAAGTCAGTAGGCAACTAGGAAAAAAACAAAGAACAAATCATTACAGTGACGCTGAAATCTCTCTTATTTTATCTTGACAGGAATTCGTTTATAGCCTGGTGTTTTTTTTCCCTGCAGCGATTGCCTCTCGTTACTCTTTATGGTAATTGAAGCTGGGCCCAAAAGGCCTCTGAGGCTTGTATCTTCTCCTCACATGAATGACAATTCAGTGATAAACTTGAACTTAAATTTACTGAGGCGGAACTGAGGGTTCATTTGATAGCTAGCGGCTTCTGGCTGCACTGCAGGGTTTCAGGGGCTCAGCGTGAGTGAGATTGTTAATGTCCTGTGAAGGGAAACAATAACACATTTCATTAATGCATTCATGTGTGAAGCATCCATTAGAGTACTGGAGGTATTAATGACGTTATGCTTTAAACTGACATGTGGGGCATGACAGGAATTGCAAGGTCTGATGAGAACAGATGACAAGATAAGCAAATATTTGGATGGCTTAATTTGCCTGCAGGTCAGGAGATGAGTGTATGGTTCTGAAACAGCTAAATCCTGGGAGAAATCCATTCTGGTTCAGGTTGGATTGAAGTACACAAAGCAGAAAGAAAATAATACAGAAGAATCAGATCTGAAGGCTAAAGCCATAATGGTTGAGGCTATCATTTAGAGATATCACGGCCATCATACCTGTTTCACATTACATGTTTTGTATAAGGTTGCAGTTATTTCAATATTAATGTTATTGTCTCCATTAGCAGTTTGACTTGGAAGTGTAAGGCCACCATTACTTCGAAGATAATAAATGAATCCTGATTCCATATGCCATTGATCGAACCTAGTAAAATGAGTAACTTTTTGCTGCGTCTAGTCTGATCCTGCTAAATGATCTACTTTATTGCTGAATGTAGTCAGTAAGAAAGGGAAGAGGCTGATAAAACTTAACAGTGGATGTCCAAATTGTGCCATTCAGGTACAGTATCATTGGGAGCAGTAGACCTCATGCAGACAGTGTAATTGACTTACACATAGCTGAATTTTAGCTGTAAAGAGGCCGGGTTTCAGGAGGTTAAGAACAGAAAGTAGTACAAGGCGACAGTACTTGCTGAAAGTGTCTAAAACAGGAGCAAACTTATCACGCAGGGCTTCTATAATGGGGTGCCTAGGCTAACTAGGTTTCTTCCAAGGGTTTCTCAATGTGGAGAAGTGAGTGAGATGCAGAGTGAAATGGCTAGTAGTAAATACATGCACCAAGGCTAGGACTGGTCTACAGGGGTACAGGTGAAATGTGAATCCCCCAGTGGTCCCTTGAGTAAGGTGGGCCCCTAGTCTCCCACCCCCTGCACAAGTGGCACATAACACAGTAGAATTACTGCACTACATACATATGTTCAATGTACAGCACCTCAACCAGCCGATGTTCATATAAAAAACTTGATAGATTATTAAAGAAACTCCCCAGTTTATTATTATAGACACGATCAGAGCTGACTTCTAGGTATCGAGGTAAGCTAGTCAGTATCCTCTTTTCCCCAGGACCTACCTTCTCAAAGTTACTGCAGGGACCCCCATATTCAATCATCTGGTGGCATCTTGCTGCTGTGGGAGCAGGTAATATTTGAATGTATCCGTACAGTGGGTCCCCAAAATAAATTTTACTGGTGGGCCCTAGGCACCCCGGTCCGATGCTGCATGTACCACTACTGTATTCAACTGCAATCTACTGAGGTCTACAACAGATGACATATACAAGTAGATGGTATCTTGTTTTGCATCTTTTAAGGTTGCTTTCTGAAACCATAATCAAATTAAAACAATTTAGAGAAAAAAATCACAGTTTTAAATACCAACTGCATTATGAGGTGGTCATTCTAGATTCCTAGAGCTAGGACCTGCATTTCTGTATATGTCATGTATGTTCCACCAACTGAACAGCACCAGCAGTGAAGGATGGTCCTCTGCGCTGCTGCGGCCCCTGTCTGTTATCCTGCCCCTGACTTGTATTGCATTGCTGCTCTTATAACCAAAACATGGCAGAAAAATGCATAAAGAGACAATAATAATAATAAATCAGAAAAACTTACAGATGGTGGGCAAGCCTTGTGGAATCAACCCACACTGCCCAAGTGAGTGCTTGTGGACTTTAATCTAGCTGATCAAGGCACACAACAAGGCAAGTGTCAGCAAAAGATTATCCCATTTCTTCAGAGGATTTCCTCCTGTTTAGATGCACTCCACATGCAATGGGCCGAGGAGAGAGGATAGAAGTGGAATGGAGGTAGTAGTTACTCACTCTAATGCTTCTCAGGGCCATGCAGTGATGGGAAAGATGCACCTTTTCTTTGCTTCAGGGCACTCTCTGGTTCTGGGATTTTCTTGCTTGGTGTTAGGTGGGGATGATGAACAATTCTTTACTTGCAAATAAAGTTCAAATACAGCAGTCACAGTTTAGACTTTTTATGGACCGACAGCTTTGCAATTCCACAGTTCTTACAGTTCTCATGGCTTCAAAGGTAGTTAACAGACCCATTTTCCTTCTCTGGAGCAATCTTCTTCATACTATACTGTACTTTTCTCTCCAGCTTCAGTGTCCAGAAATAGGGGTGCAACATTTCACTTGCACTTTCTGCACTCTCCCTTTCTCTCACTTAGCTCTTTGCTCAATGTCCTCTGCAGGATGCAAGCCTTAGCAGATCCCCAGTTGCTCGCTAAAATGTGTCCAGGCTCCCGAGGCCTTTTATCTCCTGGGCAGCTTGGCTAAGGAGTCAATAAGCCTCTCAGACAAGTAATCTCCTTAGTCTGAATTTTGCACATGCCTCTTGACACTGGTATTCTCCACAAATTATGGTCTTTTTTTCCTCTTTCTTCCTCACTCAGAGGCTGACTTTAAAGCTTTCCCTCTACATGTTTCAGTTCTTTGTGGCTGGTTCTCAACACAGACTAAACTCTCCTGTCTCCCACTGTTCTTACTCTACTGTTCCCCTGCATGGGGAGGGTGGCACAGCCCCACCTAGTAATGTTTGTTACAGCCTGTTAACTCCTTTTGAAGGTCACATACAGAGAGTGCATAAATACATTTTTAGCCCTTTAAGCAGAGGGCCACTGCCATAGCAGCGGAATGCAACACACATTGCACTGCTCTAACCATTTCTTTAGCTCCTTCCATGGAAGCCATTCCACACCTTCCAGCTTCTCAGCATTATGTTGGCAATCTAAATGCTAGTTGAGGCTTCTTAAACCAGTGTACTATCTATTTCGAGCTGTGCACTGTTCAGTTTCCCTTCAACTGAACTAAAATTGTATATAATATTTTCCTGTTTTCTATTACCCTCTCCTGGGTAATAACCCTACCTTCTGTTCTCTACAGTCCCACTACAAGCTGGCAACTGAGTTGAGGAGGTGGAGGCACATCCTTTCCATCTTAAACAGGGATCCTCCTCAATTGGGTAATATGCCATTTTCCACCTGTACTTTCTGCATCCACAGTGCTTTCTGTTGCTGATGGGCTTTTGCAAGGAGATATTATCGTCTGTCCTCAGGGGAAAGGTCCAGCAGTTTCCTCTGCAGCCAGAAGGGTCATCTAAGCACATTTGTCCTCCTAGATAAGGAAACTCCCTTGCCTGATTTGACTTGGGTTATTGCATCAGGCCTGACTTACTCTTCCTCCAAGGGAAGCATACTTCTTCCTGTGATCCTCAAAGCCTCTAAAATACCCTATACTGATGATATTTTCATTGACAGAGAGCTTTTTGGACTATGAGTTGGCTCATGTATAGACTACAGAGGGTAACTATCCCCCCCCCTCAATTTAGCTTTATGAGGGTCTTTTATTATGAAGACCAAGTTGCAATTTTAATGGCACCATTTTAGGGACCAATACTGTATTTTGTAACTTTTGATCATTTTCCTTTCAGAGTAGATGGGAAAAAAAAGCTGGTTTTCGGTTTAGTTTTTATGATGTTCATCATACGACATGAAGATGATTATGTTATAATATGGGTACTATTAAGGCAATAACACATTTATATATTTTTGCTTAATTAAAGACATTTTTGTTTCTCTGTCTTCACATTCCAAGACTCATAACAATATTAATTTTCCATGGATGGAGCTTTATGAGGACATTTTTGTGGGCTGAGTTGTAGTTTCAATTGGTAATATTGTGTGGTGTATAAAAATCTTTTATTTCTTTTTATTCTGCTTTTTGGGAGGTGAATGAACAAAAACAGCAATTCTAACATTATTTTTTGCCTAATGCATGGGGCAATCATTTTTTTTCTTCATATAAAAACATTTTTGTAAGGAAAAATTTGGACACTTTATTGAATTTTTATTTAGACCCAGAAGATGACTTGGGCATACAATCGTTTGATTGCTTACATAATACATCATTCATTTTGTCACAGGTATGCTATTATACAATGTTTTAGGCAAAATCTAATAGGCTTTTGTACATGGTACACTTGGAGGCCATTACTAGACCTTCAGCTGCCCTATTGTGGTACAGGGTGCTGATGGTGTGACAGAGGAGGCCCTCTCCCTTTAAAATCACTAAGATATTTTGGACACTATTGATTGTAGCATCTAAGGGGTTAAAAATTCAGGATCAGAGGCTTTTCTGATCCTGGCTGTTACAGCAGGCCTGTCTAATGAAAGCAAAGCACTCACTCCACCGGGACATCTGTGCAATACTTGTAACAGGTTGTCATAAAAAGAAGGCGGTTTAGCTATAGGCCCGCTAGTGACCACTGTATAAAGTGTACTGGAGGTCACTACCACCAGTACAGGCTTCTTTAAGCTTTGTCTGTCTTTCAACAGAGGTGTTCTGGGACCTATGAGAGATCTGAGATTCCCTTCCTTCATCTCTACTCAAGGTTTCAAGATGGCTCCAGACAAGGTATCTTTATTCATAACTTCTCTGATAATTGCTTTTAATGCTCTTAGGCCCCTTTCACACGGGCGAGTTTTCCACGCGGGTGCAATGCGTGAGGTGGACGCATTGCACCCGCACTGAATCCGGACCCATTCATTTCTATGGGGCTGTGCACATGAGTGGTGATTTTCATGCATCACTTCTGCGTTGCGTGAAAATCGCAGCATGCTCTATATTGTGCGTTTTTCACGCAACGCAGGCCCCATGGAAGGGAATTGGGCTGTGGGAAAATCGCAAGCATCTGCAAGCAAGTGCGGATGTGGTGCGATTTTCCTGCATGGTTGCTAAGCGACGGGACCCAATCTTCATTATTTTCCCTTATAACATGGTTATAAGGGAAAATAGTAGCATTCTTAATAAAGAATGCTTTGTATAATAAACACCAAAATGTCAGTGATACAACAGTCACTGACCACAAATACAGCATAATACACCGACTATCCAGACCATTCCATGATTATAATCATTGTAATTTTATTGAATTCATATTAAAAATCAATACACTATAAACAAAGGACAATGACAATACATAAATGTGCATCAGAGACTGGAGAAAAACCTCCCTAAAAAATATACAATGGTCAGTTTGAATGCAATAAAAAACGGAGATCCAGATAAGCACTATGCTGCCATGGACCATGAGCTAATAAATGAGGTAGTATCAATAATAAAGTGCAAAAAGTGCCAAAGCATAACCCCAGGCAGCAAAGTGCATTCCCTCCAAATTACAACATGACATATACAGACCAGAGTACACCACCCGATGATCGTTTCGCCTGAACAGCTTTTTCAAGGGCGTATGATACGCCCATACGCCCTTGAAAAAGCTGCACTTTATTATTGATACTACCTCATTTATTAGCTCATGGTCCATGGCAACATAGTGCTTACCTGGATCTCCGTTTTTTATTGCATTCAAACTGACCATTGTATATTTTTTAGGGAGGTTTTTCTCCAGTCTCTGATGCACATTTATGTATTGTCATTGTCCTTTGTTTATTGTGTATTGATTTTTAATATGAATTCAATAAAATTACAATGATTATGCTTTGTATAGTGTTGATTAAGGGGTTAAAAATAAAAAAAATTATAACACATGGTCCATAACGGACCATGTGATTGGACCACGTGATGTGACGTCATCACAGGTCCTTTAGCTGGTAGCTAAAGCTTGACGAGAGAAGACAGATCGCCAACTACGCGATCAAGCGGCTAAGGTAAGTTACGTTTTTTTATTTTTAACCCCTTAATCAACATTATACAAAGCATTCTGTATTGAGAATGCTATTATTTTCCCTTATAACCATGTTATAAGGGAAAATAATAAAATCTCCAGAATACTCAAGCCGAAACCGGACTTCAGTTATGAAGTCCGGCTTCGGGTCTGGGTACCAAACATGGTGATTTTTCCAACGCGCGTGCAAAACGCATTACAAAAGTTTGCACATGCGCGGAAAAATCGCGCATATTCCCGCAACGCACCCGCATCCAATCTGGGCGTCAAACATGACGCCCGTGTGAAAGAGGCCTTACACATAAAGGGGGCCAATTATCTCTTGGTCAGAAGCAGCAGTTTATGTTTTGAACAGCTCAAGATGTTTAATGTGGTCCTTTCTCATCCAGAAGTTCTCAGACCCTTTTTTGCTTAAATGAATGCCACTTAATTGATGTTGAGATGCTTTATGTCAAAATTGCTCCAATGGGAGATTTCACGCCTGTGCCTCTTTTCCATTGATGAATGGATGGATGAAAAATTTCATCCATCGCACATCATTGACCCAATGCAAGGTTCCAGTGTTTCAAGGTACATTTGCATATCACAGGTACCCAAGTTAAGTATATTACACAATGTACATTTTTTGCGGTGTCTTCATTTCTCAGAATTTGATGATTTAGTCTTAATTTTTTTTCCTACTATATTTTCTATGCCAGTAAAATTCCCAGTACCCCTAGAATAAATATTACTTAAAAATTCAGAGTTTGACACTTCAAACCTCCATGTGTCTCTCAGCTACTAATACTTCAGAAGTATTCAAGGCCATGCATAGATGATATGAACTGGGGCGACATATGAGGTTGTATGAATTCAGCCTATGTAAGTCATTTATCACTCTTCCGTGTGCTATTCCTTATCCCTTAAAGAATCTTTGTGAACAAAATAAAAATTTTGGAACTAAAAAAAAGATGAACTGCTGAGTTTTGCAGAGTCTAAATTAATTCTACTATTCTACTATTCATGATGATAAAATCTCATCATCGCTATTTTTATAAATTAGAATTACATAGTTTTTGGTATTAAGGTATACAGTGCTTCATACGTACATGACTATAAACAATAATTGTGATTGTAGCTGTGTAACTACCAGGACCACTGCTGTGTAGTTGAGGAATAGTATGTAATACGGGGCAAAGATGCAGATGCGACAAACCAAGTAAACATACTAGTACGGTGTCCATATTAGGACATCGTCAGACATCATCCACAACTCCATCCTCCGTCAGGCAAAACACCCTCCTTCGTCAGCCCAAACTCCATCAGTCCTCTTCCCTCAGGCAAAACTCCATCCTCTGTCAGCCAAAACTCCTTTCTTCCTCATCCAAAACTGCCTCCCCCCTCAGACATCAGCCAAAATGCCCTCCTCCCTCATCCAAAACTGCCTCCTCCCTCAGACCTCAGCCAAAACGCCCTCCTCCCTCATCCAAAACTCCATCAGATGTCAGACAAAACTCCCTCAGACATCAGCCAAACCTCCCTCATCCATAACTGCCTCCTCCCTCAGACATCAGCCAACCTCCTCATCCATAACTGCCTCCTCCCTCAGACATCAGCCAAAATGCCCTCCTCCCTCATCCAAAACTGCCTCCTCCCTCAGACCTCAGCCAAAACGCCCTCCTCCCTCATCTAAAACTCCATCAGATGTCAGACAAAACTCCCTCAGACATCAGCCAAACCTCCCTCATCCATAACTGCCTCCTCCCTCAGACCTCAGCCAAACCTCCCTCATCCATAACTGCCTCCTCCCTCAGACATTAGCCAAAAATGCCCTCCTCCCTCATCCAAAACTGCCTCCTCCCTCAGACCTCAGCCAAACCTCCCTCATCCAAAACTGCCTCCTCCCTCAGACCTCAGCCAAATCGCCCTCCTCCCTTATCTAAAACTCCATCAGATGTCAGACAAACTCCTTCTCCCTCAGAAGTCAGTCAAAATTCCCTCCTCCCTAACTCAAAAGTATGTAATACACAAACTCTACGCCGGAAGAAGCTGCTAGCTGCTGGAAAGGCAAAGGACCTGTGATGATGTCATGACCATGTGATGAGTCATGTGTGTGGGAGGGGTCAGATTTCACAGCGGCTGTGTTCAGAACTGTAGTCATCAAATAGAGCTGTGTATTAGAGATGTGTGTACTGTGTAATAGAGATATATGTGTATCCTATCTCTATTACACAGTACACAGCTCTGATACATGCAGGATTCACACATATCTCTATTACACAGTACACAGCTCTGCTACATGCAGGATACACACATATCTCTATTACACAGTACACACATCTCTAATACACAGCTCTATTTGATGACTACAGTTCTGTACACAGCCGCTGTGAAATCTACCCCTCCCACACACATGACTCATCACATGGTCATGACATCATCACAGGTCCTTTGCCTTTCCAGCAGCTAGCAGCTTCTTCAGGCTAAGAGTTGTGTATTACATACTTTTGAGTTAGGGAGGAGGGAATTTTGACTGACTTCTGAGGGAGAAGGGAGTTTTGTCTGACATCTGATGGAGTTTTAGATGAGGAGGAGGGCGTTTTGGCTGAGGTCTGAGGGAGGAGGCAGTTTTGGATGAGGGAGGTTTGGCTGAGGTCTAAGGGAGGAGGCAGTTATGGATGAGGGAGGTTTGGCTGATGTCTGAGGGAATAGGCAGTTTTGGATGAGGGAGTTTTGGCTGACATCTGATGGAGTTTTGGATGAGGGAGGAGGGCGTTTTGGTTGAGGTCTGAGGGAGGAGGCAGTTTTGGATGAGGGAGGAGAGCATTTTTGGCTGATGTCTGAGGGAGGAGGCAGTTTTGGATGAGGAAGAAAGGGGTTTTGGCTGACAGAGGATGGAGTTTTGCCTGAGGGAAGAGGACTGATGGAGTTTGGGCTGACAAAGGAGGGTGTTTTGCCTGACGGAGGATGGAGTTGTGGATGATGTCTGACGATGTCCTAATATGGACACCTTATACTAGACCAACATGATAGGTCAACAAAGTGGCCAACTCCGAGCCAGCTGCTTTAGGGTTAAGGTACTATTACACTAGCAGATGTTATACAGGTAATGATAAACAATCGAAGATGTAGAGACTCTTCAAAAATGAAAATTTTGCTTATTATACACATAGATAATCGTTGGTACTTGTGGTCGTTACTCGTTCGCTTTTAAATGGTTCCTTATTATTACATGTAAAGATGGGGGACAGATGCTTAGTCAAAAGGCGTATATGAGATCATTAGCGAGTAGACAACTCCATATTATAAAAACAAATCTATTAACTAGGAGCAATCATTTTTTAGAAACACAATGGACGAGAATCGAGCGATTTGTCATTCATCTTTAAATCGCTTATACTTATTACATCACACAAATCTCATTCATTTTCACTTACATGCACGAGAATCTTTAAGATATTCCCTCGTGTAATAGGTCATTTAGACTACACATTTCTAATTTCTTTTTACCGCCACAAACAGTTCAATGCACAATGTAGCAATTATAGTGTTACACAGTAGGTGTGGAACCACTGTGGCAATCAATAGACTTGACTTGGGTCTACTCCTAAGAGCTTTACCCTGGAAGACCCCTGTTTTTCACCCTTTACAGGGATTTGGACTTCACTGCAGGGGAACCACCAGGCTGCTACTATCCGGAGTAGTCTCTGTATGATTGACAGCTGACACACAGTGGTCAAGAGACACCAGTGCAGAGCACTGAGGGATCAGGGTCAGGCCGAGGTCCGGGTAGGCAGAGTATGATCTATAATTGAAACAGTCCATGCCCACCAGGAAGTAGGGGAGAGTGAGAGATGGGTATGTGCCACCGAAGCAGGTGAGCAGAGCAGCGGTTGCCTATGCTAACATGTTGTTACCACCAGGACTGCCAACTTTGACAGAACAGATTGTAATGCCTGTAGCACCAGCTGCCAGCACCCTCATAGTCTCTTCTCAAGCTCTGGTTCTGGTAAGTAGAACCCCTATGTGTTCTCACACTACAGATAGTCAATGGTCTGTTACTTCCCACCAGGTATGCTGTCTGGGAGCATATTTTACCCCATTGCCTTATTGGATAAGGCACGGCCGACATTAGAAAGTCACTTTTGAAAACCATTATGCTTTACATATAGAAAATGACCTAATACCTAATAATACATAATAAAACAGTATATCTATAAAACTAGTCCTAACACTATTTAAGGGCATAATGTTATAGATATTTGTGACACTTACTACTGGTCTTCTGTGCTGGACCTGCAATGGCTAAAGAAAAAGCACCAATACCGTTCACACGTATCAACAAGACACATTATTGGATAATTAACACAATTGGAATAAAACAGTACCAACAAATATCCAGGGTGTCCTCCTCCACACCTTATTATTCGGACCTTATGTCGTCCATGTAACTGACCTAAGTCTGTTTCTTTTATATCCTTTTAGTTTTCAGGGAAACAAATAATTGCCATTCTCTACACCTGCCAATGTTACCTTCTCAATAATTTTATTTAGCATATATTTTACATCCACTACCAAATACATCTGAATCAGATGAGACAATCAGATAAATACACGTTTCATATTAACACTTCTAGGGCACTAGTCTGAAGGAGGACCTCAATTACTAAGCCACAGACTATTCGGCCATTACTAGACACTGGATATACTACAGCCATGTGAAAAACAAAACCCTATGTACATTTTTTATTTTACATCTGTACACATATTCATTTTCAATCTTATTCACATAGTTCATCAAGATAAAGGTAATACCATTGAACAAATCACAATAACACATTGTTAATTAATAAAAAAATTCACAGATATTGAATTGGGATTTAATATGCACATAGATTTTACAGGTTAACATGGTACCATGCTATTTTTACTGGATATAACTACATTGACTTAGGCCTCATGCACACGACCGTTGTTTGTTTCTGCGTCCGTTCCGTCCGCAAATTTTGCATCTGCCCAGAAAAACGTATGACGGACCGTTTTTTTTGATGGATCCGTTTTTTTGGCAGATCCATTGTAATAATGCCTATACTTGTCCGTAACCGTGAAAAAATAGGACATGCTCTATTTTTTGGACGGAATGTAAACACAGACCACGGATGTGGAACAAAAATGGTTGACCATCTGCATTTTTTGACGGACCCATTGAAATGAATGGGGAAGCATCCTATCCGTGAAAAAAAGCTAAATGGACGCGGAAACAAACAACGGTCGTGTGCATGAGACCTAAACAGGAAACTTTACCATGCCTCCATGGAGAAGATTTTCTTTCTTGCAAAGCCCATTTCCAATCTTTTCATAGTATCTCAGTGAAAACGTCATCACACCTGGCCCTGTCAATGAAAGTAGAGAAAGAGAGCAGCAGATCCTCTAGTAGTAATGGCAACACCCCAGAGGCTTATTTACATATATTAAAACATTTTTCTCAGCAATGCGGGCACATACGAACATGGGACCTACACAGATGTCTTCAGTAGTGTTGAGTGCGAATATTCGAATAGCGATTTTTTTTTACGGATATTGACACTTCGCTAATTCGCAAATATTTAGAATATAGTGCTATATACTCGTAAAAACTAATATTCATTTTTTTTCCTTTTTTTTTTCAATCAGAACCCAAGAATAAAATACCGTTAACGAAGATAGAGAATATAGCGCTATGTTCTCTATCTTCGTTAATTCTAGCAAGTCAACCAATAGGAAAGTCATAGCCCGTTCAAAGTGTAATTCACAGTAGGCGAATATTACATTATGTAATATTCGCATACTGCAAATGAAACTTTGAACGGGGTATAACTTTCCTATTAGTTGGCTTGCTAGAATTAACGAAGATAAAGAATATAGCGCTTTATTCGTATTCGTTATCTTCGCTAATTCTAGCAAGACAAGTAAACTTGCCTATACACAGCTCTACAAAGAAGGGGTATTTTATATTGGGGCTCTGTGTGGTACTAGTATTATCTGTTTCTACAGTATGGTATTGGGGAGCACAGCGGCACAGTATTGGTGGTAGTAGGATGATTTGTCCAAAAGATGGGAGGATGATGGTAAGTAGTAAACTAAGATTTCTTTTTTTTTTTTGTCAAACTGCAGAGACGAAAAATGGCTGAGAAATGGTGGTCTGGTCTGAAGGTCTGAAAGAAATCCATAGGCATTACTGTCAGAAATCTAAGTGCCAGCCAAGGATGGTCAGAAACGCATGAGAACTATTGTTGGGTGTAGGGCATCTTAGTTTTTTTTTTTTACAGGTTCCCACAATTTTGTTAAAATCTAAGATGAAGATTTTCATCCCTGGTATAAACATCTTAAAAAGAGAGACTCCTAATAGTATATAATAGGAAATTGCTCTTTAAGGAATTCTCCTATGTATAAACATATACCCACTACAAATGCCAAGTGATTGCAGGTATAAGAAAATACATGTGTGTAGTGCTTGATGAAGACTGACGTGGTTCTCATAGATGGGCAGGGTGAAGGGCTATGTTTGCAGTGACACTTTGTGACAGCTCAGTGCACTTAATGTGTCACTATTTAGCAGTCAATGGGAGACTTCTACAGGCTTACATAAATGACGGTCCTCTGCCTACTATAGGTCTGCTATAGCAAGAGCTCCAAGTATTTCTTTACTGGGACACTGTTGCCGGCAGTTCTCTCTCTTCTTGCTAATGCCAAACAGACTCTGCCTCTCATTTCATGATTGGCCACACTCTCCTCCGGCACTTACCATTGCTGCGTCCGGACTGGAGGCTGCTGGGTCCACACAGCGGTCCTAGAAACAGTTGCCTCCTATGTAAAGGGGGTAAGTTCCTCTATCCCCTTTCACATGTTTTGAGGCGGTATAAGGCTACTTTCACACTAGCATTTTAGTTTTCCGGTATTAAGATCCGTCATACCATCATTAATACCGGAAAAAAACACTTCAGTTTTGTCCCCATTTATTCTCAATGGAGACAAAACTGAACTGAACAGAACGGAATGCTCCAAAATGCATTCCGTTCCATTTAGTTGTGTTCCCATACTGGAGAGCAAACCGCAACATGTAGTTTGCTTTCCATCCTGGGATGCAGAGCAAGACGGATCCGGCATGATCCCCAATGCAAGTCAATGGGGTCGGATACATTTTCTCTGCCACAATCTGCCACAATAGAAAAACGGATCCGTCCTCCATTGACTTTCAATGGAGTTCATGTCAATGGAGTTTCAATGGATTCGTCTGGGCAATGTTAAAGATAATACAACTGGATCCATTCATAACGGATGCAGATGGTTGTATTATCAGTAACGGAAGCGCTTTTGCTGAACCCTGCTGGATCTAGTAAAAACGCTAGTGTGAAAGTAACCTATGGCTAGTTTTGACAGAAAACATATGGGCACTTTGGTCAGCCATAGGCTTCCTGGGTTGCCACCGAAAAAAATCTATATGATAATCAACCACTGTATCACTCTGTTTCTCTGACTCTCTTTCTTCTCCGTCTCCATGACTCTCTGTCATCTCTGACTCTCTGTCTCTCTGTCTTCTCTGACTCTCTGTCTCCCTGACTCTCTGTCTCCCTGGCTCTCTGTCTTCTCTGAGTCTTTTACTCTCTGTCTTTTCTGAGTCGTTGACTCTCTGTCTTCTCTGAGTCTTTGTCTCTCTGTCTCCCTGACTGTCTTCTCTGACTCGCTGTCTCCCTGACTCTATGTCTTCTCTGACTCTCTCTTCTCTGACTCTCTGTCTTCTCTGAGTCTTTGACTCTCTGTCTTCTCTGACTCTCTGTTTCTCCATAACATTTAGGTGACATGGATTATGTCTGATGTGTATTGTACTGACTGTAGATAGAACAGCAGTGTATGAATTTAAGATTCTCTCTCTCTCTAACATGATGGTAATTTTATAGCTGACCCTGTCAGAAACACTGTTTAAATAATGCAATCTACAGAATATAATGACTGTTTCACTCAATTCAGCGGAGCACACATCTCTTCCATCCCTGATATTTATTGCCTATTCTGCTCTTAAGTACACATGTATTTACAGGCACAGGCATTGTAGCCTTCTATATGTGTGTATGAAAAATGTGAAAAAAAATCAGTAATTTAAAATAATGAGCACAGTGTGACCCTGCTGAGATACAGAGATAAATGGGATGCAGTATGCCAATTATTCATTGGTGACTCTTAGCATGCTTCTAGCTTTTAAAAAGCTATTCACCGAAAAATGTGATCACAAAATGAGTAACCACATACTGTATGTTTAATGAGTCAATAGGTTAGGACAGTATCTATCTTATCTGTGTTCCCACAAGAGATAAATCACACGTTATTTATAATGAGATTCTTTCTTTCTATTACAGCACATTCCTATCTAGCACTAATTTTGATAAATTGGATAGATTGAATAGAATGCATGTACTAATGTTTGTCAATAAATTAGTCCTCATTCACATGACCGTATTTTTGGTCCGCGTCCGATCTGCAGTTTTTGTAGATCGCAAATGGATCTATTAATTTCTATAGGGCTGCAAAAACTGCAGATAGCAAACAGAGGTCACCCGTGTGTTGTCCACATCCATGCGGCCATACTGCAAATTATAGAACATGTCCTATTTTTGTCCATTTTGCAGATAATAGGCATTTTGATAATGGCACCCGCAAAAATTGCAAGTTGCACTAAGATTTCTTTAAATGACAATGGACCTACATTAAGCCACATTTATTAAATGCCACATGCGTGATAAATTTGTCTCCTCCTTAACCCGTAGGGGACTTGCGCCATACATGTACGCTGGCTGGGAGCCGTGACTTAAGTACCAGCGTCGTACATGTACGGCACTCGGCCCGTGGCCCATGGCTGGGCCCGTGCCACTGATCAGACGGGTGCAGCTCCTGCAGCCCCCAATCAGAGTGCCGTACATGTCAGTGACAAAGCATCTGCTGTATACATATGCCATGGTCAGCACTGACTGCGGTATGCATGGGGCTTGCGGAGGGTACGGGCTCCCTCGCCTGGATGTATTTCTGGAGTGTAATAATATTACAGGCTATAGCCACTAGAGATTGGTTGGTGATCAAGGGAGTTATTCTGATTGCCTGATTGGAGTCGGGAAGGAATTTTTCCCCCTAAAGTGAGGAAAATTGGCTTCTACCTCTCAGGGATTTTTTGCCTTCCACTGGATTAACTTTTGGGATAACAGGCTGAACTGGATGGACAGATGTCTTTTTTCAGCCTTATAAACTATGTTACTATGTTACTATGGCATCTTAAAATTATCCCATTGAAATCTGTTCTCCAAAATCCATATGTTGGTTTGTCCCTTCTGAGCCCTACCGTGTGCCCATACAGCAGTTTACGACCACATGTGGGATGTTTCTGTAAACTTCAGAATCTGGATAATAAATATTGAGCTTTGTTTGGCTGTTAACCCTTGCTGTGTTACAGGAAAAAATGGATTAAAATGGAAAATCTGCCAAAAAAGTAAAATTCTGAAATGTAATCTCCATTTTCCTTCAATTCTTGTGGAACACCTAAAGGGTTACCAAAGTTTGTAAAACCAATTCTGAATAACTTGAGGAGAATAGTTTCTAAAATTTGGTCATTTATGGGTGGTTTCTACTATCTAAGTCTCCACAAAGTGACTTCATAACTGAACTGGTTCTGTTTAGTTCCAAAATGATGCAAACATAAAGTAGCTATGTAAGAAATGTAAAGTAATAACCATTTTATGAGGTACCACTATCTGCCTTGAAAGGAGAGAAATTCAAATTTTGAAAATTGCGACTTTTTTGTAAATTTCAATTTTTTTTTCATAAATAAAGGTGAATTATATAGACTCTATAGACTAGAATTTGCCACTTTCATAAAGTACAATGTGTCACAAGAAAATAGTCTTAGAATGGATAAGTAAAAGTGTTCCAAAGTTATTACCACATAAAGTGAAACGTCAGATTTCCAAAAAACTGCCTGATCCTTAAGGTGAAAATGGCAAGGTCCTTAAGCGGTTAAACCTAACACTTTTGTCTAGAAAAGCTACTCCATTTTTCCTGTTCTGCTCTACTACTGGAGATTGTGACGTTTTTGTGACTTTTTAAAGTGATAAATCAGGAGGGAATCTTATTAACATAGCTAACCATACCCACTTCTCCAACAATATTTCAAAACTGGAGTGAGTGGTGTAAAAATGCAAAAAGCTGTTGCAAAAGTGTACCCAAAAAGTCGCAAAAGACAGATTTTGTGATTTTTTTGAAGCCAGAATTCTGAAGTGAAGGCATGATAAATCAGGGCCTATAAGTACAGTTTTAGAAGCTTGGAATTAAAGTAGGTTATGTTATGTATTTTTAGTTTTTTTTTTTGCAGTTGAACATTTTTTTTATCACATGATAAGCTTATATTAGGGCTCTTAACCATCTTGCTTAGGACAAAGGACTTTGGTGTAGATATACCTACTGGATGGTGGTATTAATATATAACGATTTAATAATCCAATGTGTTAACTGAGTCCATTGTTTTTTTAAATTAAAAGGAATGTTGCACGTATTTTACCCCTCCCTATGCATATATATCACTAAATGACCATAAAGGGACACGCAATATAATTTCATAAACTTTATTAGTTGATAAAAAGACCAACAATACACATAATATCAATATTAAAAAATATATATATATGGCGGTAATACAAATGGTAGCCAAGACATGTGACTCCCCTCCCATGCGTAGAAGACCCCGATTATCTCTCCTATATAGGGTAAGAAAACCCTATCACAGTGCTGACATGAACCAACAAACCCCCAATATAGAATATATATAAAATGGAACAGTGCCTAACTGAACTAGCCTGATGGGCAATAGCACACATACAATACAGCAACGAGACACATATGTTCCATAAAGATATACCTGAGGGACATATGCAGCCATAACGTTTTTATTTTTCTGTGCATATAACAGTATGGGGGTTCTTTCAGTTGATACTATTTTGGGGTATGTGTGACTTCATTTAATTTTTTTAGGGGGAGGTGAAGCCATCAAAAAACATTGTGTAGGCTATTTTGTCATTTACCATACAGGATTAATAATATTTTTTATAGTTCAGGCATTTTCGGTCTTGGTAATACCAATGATCATTATTTTTTATATATTTTTATTTGTAAAATGGAAAAGGGGTGATTTGAATTGTTACAAAAAAAACAACAACATTATATGAGGACCTTATATGGTCTAATCTATATGGGGGACTAATCTGATATGGGGGTCTGAGGATCTGATATAGGGGTCTGATATGAGGATCTGATATGGGGGTCTGATCTGAGGATCTGATATGGGGGTCTGATTTGAGGTCTGATATAGGGGTATGATCTGAGGATCTGATATGGGGGTCTGATCTGGGGATCTGATATGGGGGTCTGATCTGGGGATCTGATATAGGTGTGATATGGGGGTCTGATTTAAAGGTGTGATATGGGGGTCTGATCTGAGGTGTGATTGGCAGTCTGATCTGATGATCTGATATAGGGGTCTGATTTGAGGTCTGATATGCGGTTCCGATTTGAGATCTGATATGGGGGTCTGATCTGAAGATCTGGTACTGTATGTGGGCCTGATTTGAGGTCTGATATGGGGGTCTGATTTGAGGTATAATTTGGGGGTCTGATCTGAGGATCTGATATGGTAGTCTGATTTGCAAGGTAAGGGAGTATCTAAGGGGGTATTTTTTTAACTGGCACACATATTAAGCTGGTATTTTTGTACTGGTGCACATTATAAGGGGGTATTTTTTGTATGGGGCACAATTATTACTAAGAGCACTCATGGGGTCTTCAAATGTGACATGGCAACTTAAAATTATCCCAGTGAAATCTCCCTCCAAAAACCACATGGCCCTCCTTACCTTTTGCGCCCTGCTGTGTGCCCGTAAGACAGTTTATGATAACAAATGGGGTGTTTCTGTAAACTACAGACACAGAGCAATAAATATTGAGTTTTGCTTTGTTAGCGGAAAAAAATGGATTAAAATGGAAAATCTGCCAAAAAAGTGAAATTCAGAAATTTCATCTACAATTTCATCTACATTTACAAGATGATCCAAACATGAAGTATACATATGGGAAATGTAAAGTAATAACTATTTTAGGAAGTATCACTATCTTTTTTTAAAGCAGAGAAATTGAAATTTTGAAAATTGCAATTTTTTCCAAATTTTTGGTAAATTTTGTATTTTTTTTATAAATAAAAATGAAATATTTTGACTCAAATTTACCACTGTAATGAAGTACAATATGTGACGAGAAAACAATCTTTGAATGGCTTGGATAAGTATAAGCATTTTAAAGTTATCACCATATAAAGTGACACATTACAGATTTGCAAAAAATGGCCTGGTCCTTAAGGTGAAAAAGGGCAAGGTCCTGAAGGAGTTAAAACAACAAGTTCTATTTTGTTCTCATCCATCTACAAAACATTCTTCCAATAACCTTCTGGCTTATCCAGGTGATATTTGCTGATGGATAGCAGTGTTCTTTTTGGAGAGCGGCTTTCTCCTTGCACTCCTGCAATGCACACAATTTTTGTTTAGTGTCCTCCTGATAGTGAACTCAAAAATGTTAACATGAACTAGTGTTAGAAAGGACTTTAGTTGCTCAGAGGTTACCTTGTTACCTTTATGACCTTCTGGATTATTATACGCCATACTCTTGGTGGGATCTTTGTTGGTCAGCCTCTCCGGGCGAGGGTAATAATGGTCTTAAATTTCCTCCATTAGTACACAATTTATGGCTATGGCTATATTGGTGAAGTCCAAAATCTTCAGAGATGATTTTGTGACCTTTTCCAGCCTGATGAGTATCAACAACTCTTCTTCTGAGCTCCTCAGAAATCTTCTTTGTGCATGCCATAATAACACTTCCACAAACACGTGTTGTAAAGATCAGACTTTGATAGATCACTGTTTTTCAAAATGTTCAGGTTGTCTACTCACACTTGATTGTCATCCCATTGAAAACACTTGACTCTAAACTGCTAATTCCAAAGGTTCACATACTTTTGCCACTCACTGACACATGATATTGGATCATTTTCCAATAAGTAACCAAGTCTAATATTTTTGACCCACTTGTTTTATTAATCTTCTTTTAGGACTTGTGTATGTCTCCTTGAAAGCAAGGGATCCACCCTTCAAATACATGTAATTATTCCACTTTTTACTTGAGGTCCTCAGCATTTTCTGCCTAACATGACATCAAGAACGTTACATGTTTTCTTACATTTTTTCGGTTACCTTACACTGGACAAGAACTTTTCTCAGAAGCAAATACATTTTAACTCTGGCATGATTTATTTATAAAGGCAAACTCTATTGTAGAGTGTGCTTTCTCTATTTGCTTTTTATTGTCCTTTTTGGACCTTGCTCTCTTCAACTGCTGTGTCCGCTACACTTTGATTGACAGGGCCAGACAGTGAAAACATCATCACAACTGGCCCTGTCAATCAAAGTGCAGAGGGACATGGCAGTTCCAGAGAGAGCAGAGCCTCTAGATGTAACAGCAATGCCCTTGTTGCTCCTAGAGACTCATTTTTGCATATATCAAAACATCACAATTTCTCATCAATGTGGGCACATATGAACATGTGACCATCACAGATGCCTTCAGCTGCCAAGTGAACATGCAACAGCTCACCCACTTTTATAGGTACAAATCTGGTGACAGATGCCCTTTAATTGTCTAGAATGGGTTATTAATAAAGATTATGGCATTAAAGGGCTTGTCCATCCTTAGGAGCCAACCAATCCAACGCTCCTAATGTGTTACTCATTAGAAAAAAAAGCAGTCACCAGTCTGTGGTCCTGCTGTGCCTACACTGCTGCCCTATTCCCAGCCAGAAAGAGGTCTGGTCCTGTGACCACTGCAGTCAATCACAGATCTCGGCAGTCACATCTGCTTGAATGATATGTTACAGCAATGATGGATGGGAAGCGGCTGGGATTATAGGCTAATAGGCTAGACAACCCCTTTACATCATATATTATTAAATTGATATCTGAGGTTTTTTTTTGTAGTTTGATACATCATTACTTTCTTCCTGACATAAAGAACATTCGGTAGAAGTTCTGAATACTTCATCTTGTTTCTCTGCTCAACTTTAGGTTCTTGAAGAGTTCAGGTGTAATCACAGCCTTCTGTTGTAAGAGAAAGCACCATCTGCCAAGGCATTCTGTGAGCAGTGTAATGTCTCCCCAGAGAGGGTTTAGCATTCAATTCACAAAGAAGAATGGCAAAGGCGTGTAAACAAAAGTAGACAAGTGAAGCAGTAAAGGGTGGGCTGTGTTTTAAATATTCAATATGTTTTTTTATAGATGAAAATCCCGTTATCACCCTCTAATGCTCTTCTACAGCCTAGTGGGGATTTCTGCTGAATCAATGTTATTTTATTTTATTTATTCAATTATATTAAGAAAATGGAAACATTGCCATTTCTTTTTTTACAGACAAATTGTGCCTATGACATATAGTCATTAACGACTCTTTAGCACAATGCGTGCTAAACCATTACAACCTTTGCTTCCATACTAGATTCAATATTTTCTTTTTCGTCTGTTTATAGCATGGTTTATAATATGCATTGCTTGCAAATAATGTGAAAAATTTGCTTACCATGAAACCCTGAGCCGTGGCTACTGACCTCACCATACAGTGAGGAGGTCAATTCCCTTTATATTCATTATCAAGCCCATCACTGAGGTGGAAAGTATTCTGTTCTATTAGCAGCTGCTGTCAGCGGTTTAGCTCTGGGTACTGTAAATGGCAATCTCAGCTGCTAGGCCCTTAGGTACTACTGTCAATTCAGTTTCCAGGTCTAACTGTCACGGATGTTCCCGCGACAGGTGCCAGGAGATCAATGAGACTGGTAACACGTGATTTGATATGACATGTTTTTCGTTTGAATCAAATGATGTCTGTGTTGTTTCTGGTGCTTGCCACACCTTCTTTCCCCAGGTGTGCTGTCATTTAACCTTCTCTATTTACAGTTGCTTCTCCGACAATGCTGTGCATTTTATAGCTTCTGTTTGGACCTTTGGATAGATTGTGGTTGGATCTCGGCTAAGTTCCTGGTGCTTCCATTGCTACTTTGAAGTTAAGTCTTTCCTTTCCCTTTTGTATTTTGTTTGGATTATGTGTGTTGCATTTCCCTATTGTTTGTATTAGGCCTGAAGGAGAATCCTGTATGTCCTTCCTTTTGGAGGAACAGGTAGTCTCGTCCCTGCCATTAGTAACAGGGTCCTATAGGGCTTTAGATATTTCTGTGTGTGAACTCACCTACCTTTGGGGTCTGTTCATACTGGTAGTAAGTTAGGATTTTGGTTAGGGTTTTCACTAGGAGGTGTCCATTTTCCTTCCCTAGTTCTCAGGCCTGATTCCCTGTTCCCCCCTTCCCTCTTATGCTTGGTGTGGTGTTTTCCTCCCACATTGAAGCGGTCATGGATCCTATTGCAGGTCAGCTGCAAGGGATATCTTTGGAGGTAGTTGACCTCCGCACGACCGTCTCGCAGATGCAGAGATCACAGGCTGTTCGTCCTGGTGGTAGTGGTGGAGACCAGGCCTATCTGGAACCTAAAATTGCCCTCCTGGACAGATTTTCTGGGGGACTTGATAATTTCATTTTGTTTAGGGAGTTGTGCAAACTATATTTTAGGCTACATCCACACTCATCTGGGGATGAAAAACAGCGAGTCGGTGTGGTTATTTCCTTGCTTAAAGGGGATGCGCAGTCATGGGCTTTTTGTCTGCCAACCGGATAGCAGTCACTCCGGTCAGTAGATTAATTTTTCAAAGTTTTGGGTCTTATCTATGATCATCCGGATCAGACCTCTCTAGCCAAAACCAAGCTGTGCAGCCTTCATCTGGGTGATCGTTCCATTTAGATTTATTGCTCTAAGTTTAGGAGGTGGACTACGGATACGGAGTGGAACGATCCTGCCCTCCGTAGCCAGTTTTGTCAAGGGTTATCAGAGAGGCTGAAGGATGTTTTGACCTTCATGAAACCCCAGTTTCTCTGGAGGCTGCTATGTCTCTTGCTATATGCATTGATAGACGCCTGAGAAAGAGATCTAGGGGCTCCCACTTTCAAGATGTACTAACGCATGTTGTATCGTCATCCTCTGACACTTTGGGTTAAGCTACTCCTGGGTTTATGTCTGGGGATAAACCCATGCAATTAGGGGGAGCTACTCCTGGATCCGCTTTTAAACATACTGGTAATAGGAATGGAGTATGTTTTTTCTGCGGGCAGAAGGGACATTTTATCAGAGTATGTCCATACATTCAATGGCAAAAAGAAAACAGAGGGACATTTAATTCCCATCTGACTCTTGGAGGGGTGAGAGGAGAGTCAGAAAATGTGCATTTGTCTTTGACTGGTAGTACCGGATTTCTCATGGCTGCTGAGGTGGCGCTAGAGTCAAAAACTGTGGGGATTGAGGTGTTTATCGACAGTGCCGCTGGGGTGAACCTGATTGATGCTCAGTTCGTCCATATGCACGAGTTGTCAACATGTGCATTAGAAAAAAAAAATTCTGTTTTTGCTATTGATTCTGCACCTTTATCTCAAGTTGTGCATGATATCAGATTATTAGTGGGTGACTTTCATCAAGAATTTATCATGTGTTTTGTGTTGGAGGGTCTCTCTGCTCCGGTGGTTCTGGGTTTACCGTGGTTAAGCAAGCACAATCCAACCATCGATTGGCAAGCTAGACAGATTCAGGATTGGGGTGATTATTGCATTGACAATTGTCTGAATAAATCTTTTTCTGTTTTAACTTCTAAGACATTACCCTCTTTTATATCTTATGTTTTCTGTATTTTCTGAGAGTTGATGCCGGGATTTACCTCCGCATCTGGAATATGATTTTCCTATCAACCTTATTCCCAGAGCTAAGTTGCCAAAATCTAGATTGTATAACCTTTCTGGACCTGAAAGATTGGCCATGAGAGAGTATATTGCCACGAGTTTGGCTAAAGGACACATATGACCTTCCAAATCTCCAGTGGCAGCAAGGTTCTATTTTGTTAAAAAAAGGACTTAGGGCTTTGGCCATGTCTGGATTTCCGTGAACTCACTCGGATTACTGTTCATGATCCTTACCCTCTTCCTTTGATTTTTGCTTCAGATTCTTGGTGCCAAAGTGTTCTCCAACTTGGACTTAAAGGGTTTCTGTCATCACGTTTTGACATTATAAGCTGTCTGACATTAGCTATGTGCTAACGTCAGAGCAGCTTGATAATGTCTTTTTTATAAAAATCCTATTTATATTCAGGCTAAAAAACGTACTTTTATAATATGTAAATTAGCCTCTAGGAGCAGGGGGGGCGTTGCCCTGCTCCTAGAAGCTCCGTGCGGCAACCTGCTGGTACTCCCCTTCTTACTTTGAGTGACAGTGCCGGGCAGCGATCCTCCGGCACTGTCTCCTTGTGAAATCCCGCGCCTGCACGGCCGCTCTGTATTCGGCGCGGGCGCAGTGAGCAGAGGATGCTGGTGCCTGCTGTCCTCTGCTCACCGCGCCTGCGCCGAATACAGAGCGGCCGTGCAGGCGCGGGATTTCACAAGGAGACAGTGCCGGAGGATCGCTGCCCGGCACTGTCACTCAAAGTAAGAAGGGGCGTGCCAGCAGGTTGCCGCACGGAGCTTCTAGGAGCAGGGCAACGCCCCCCCCTGCTCCTAGAGGCTAATTTACATATTATAAAAGTACGTTTTTTAGCCTGAATATAAATCGGATTTTTATAAAAAAGACATTATCAAGCTGCTCTGACGTTAGCACATAGCTAATGTCAGACAGCTTATAATGTAAAACGTGATGACAGAAACCCTTTAAGGGGGGCATATAATCTGGTTAGGATAAAGGAAGGGGATGAATGGAAGGCGGCTTTTAATACTCCTGAGGGGCACTTTGAGAACCTGGTGATGCCTTTTGGGTTGACCAATGCTCCTGCGGTTTTCCAGTATTTTGTGAATGACATTTTTCGTCACCTTGTGGGGAGGTTTGTAAGTGTGTTTTTGCTGTACACGAGGTGCAGTTTTTGGGCTACCTGCTGTCATCTTCAGGTTTTTGAATGGATCCAGAGAATCCAAAGTCTGTGTTGTATTGGACTGGGATCGACCCGAAAATCTGTAGGCTCTTATGCCTTCCTTTGGTGTTTCCCTGCCACACCAAAGCATGCCGCTATCCCTGTGAAATACTATATATATTTTGTGGCATCAAGATATTATAAGAGATATTTTAAAGGGGATATTTAACCTAAACAGCTCACTAACCATGATACTTTCTAGAGTAATGGTATCTATTATATAATGCAACAGTTCTGAACTAATATCAAGCTGGCTTTTATATGCAGTCTCAGAGTGGCTTATAAAAATAATCATTTTCAACCCTTAAAGGGGTTTTCCTGTAATAATTAAAGGAATTTGCAGGAGTTTGTATTTGTAACACCCTGGAGTAGTGTTAATATTCTTTTACTCCGCTACTGTCTTGTATTGCTAACACCAATGTCATCTGCATATTTATTTCCAGGTCCTTCACAAGTGTGCATTGATTTTATTATCATATAACTGTTGTCTTCATGTAATATGCCTGGTTCACCAGCAGGTGGCAGCATATATGGCAGAGAGAGAGATAGATACCTAGATAGAATGGAACTCACCACTCCATTCTCCCCCCTTTGGGCAGAAGTCGGCCGGTCCTGCTTCCTACCAGAAGGGAAGGGTAGCAGTTCTAGATTGTTCTAGTCTAAGCTAGACAGTGAAGTGTAAGCTTGGGCAGGGACACAGCAGACATCCATATAACAGCCAGCGCAGGCTAAGCTATGCTTGCCATGGAATCAGATATATGCAAGATATAGCAACCAGAGGAAAGTGTTTTTGGTTGCCAGATATAGCAGCCAAAGGAAATTGTTCTTCAGCTGGAGCAGGAGCCACCAAAGGGAAGTAGCTTGTAGAGCACCGAGACTCCATGCTAATTTACTTTATTGAGTTTCAGGAGGGGGACAACAGCCCAAGGCACCCCAATCCAAGGATGCCAGAACCGACCATAAGTCCAGTAACTAGACCCTAGCAGAGTTTAGCACAGCAAAGAGAAAGAAAGCAGAGTTATTAAGCAAGCCTGTCAGCCCAGCAGAGAAAGAGAGAAAGCAGTTACCAAGTTTGCCTGCCAGTTAATGCCAAAGCCTACTGGAACCAAGAGAAAGCCTGAATGTAAGATAAGCACAAATATTGTCTGGCATCAAATTTACCCAAGTAAAGATGCTGTTGAAGTTTATCAAGTTCTGGACTCAAGTTATTCTTTATCCCCTAACTCAGCTATCCCCCTTCATTGCTTCTGAGCCTAACCCAGGGTATCGGCTGTTTCCAGTGTGGGGAGTCGCTCTGGTAGACAGCGGTGCGGGTGCAGTTTAGAGGCAAAACAAGGAGTCCAGATTGTGCAACAAACAGTGTTTTATTCACACTTGCACACCATAAATGAAAAACAGTCTCTTTGGTGACAGTTCACACACAACGGAAATAACGTGGCAAAACAAAAACAGGCCAACACAGGTTCAGTCACCTGGGAGGTGTAGGTGCAGGTTCGCACCACGCTGTCGGCCCAGCCGCAGGAGAATCCAGCTTCAGGTAGCCAGGAACAAAACACCTCCTTGCTGAGCTCTTTCCTCCAGGACAGAGAACTCCTCAGCCCTGTTAGCAGCTCCAGGATAATCACAGCCTCCAGCTGCTGAGCTGGCTGAGCTTTTAAACCCAGCCCAAAACCAGGACTGGGTCGTGGGGAGCAGCCACCCACCCTACACTTTAGCTGCTCCCGGTAAGAGCCGGCCCGGATCGGCTTTGCAGCCATGCTATTTAAACTCTGTCAGTAGCACTAGCTGCTGCTGACATCAACAAAACGGGCTCTTACCTCACCGAGGCTATGAACCTCGGTGACACATACCTGCCATCCACGACGGCACCCTGCACCTTACCACACACCCCCCTTTGTTCAACCCTGAGGGGGTGGACACATGTGAGGCAGTGGACGCGGAAAGGGCATCTGCATTTCCCTGCAAGCGACCTGCCCTATGTTCCACGGAGAACTTGAAATTTTGAAGGGATAGGAACCACCTGGTGACCCGAGCATTCCTCTCCTTGGCCTGACTCATCCATTTGAGGGGGAATGGTCGGTCACCAGACGGAACCTCCTCCCTAACAGGTAGTAGCGGAGAGATTCGAGTGCCCACTTGATAGCCAGGCACTCCTCTCCACTATACTATATCTGGACTCGGCGGGACTGAGCTTACGGCTCAGGAAGACAACGGGATGTTCTTCCCCGTTGACCTCCTGCGACAGTACCGCACCGAGGCCTACCTCCGAGGCGTCGGTCTGTACGACAAACTCCTTGTTGAAGTCGGGTGTCACCAAAACCGGGGACCCACACAGGGCCGACTTCAACGCGGAGAAAGCCTCCTCCGCCTTCTCACTCCAGCTAACCCTCCCAGACTTTCGTCCCTTCAACAGGTCTGTCAATGGCGCTGCTATTGTGGCAAAGTGGGGCACAAACCTCATGTAGTATCCTACAATCCCCAGGAACGACTTTACCTGCCTGGTGGTGACCGGTCGGGGCCAGCTACGAATGGCCTCTACCTTAGTTACCTGAGGTTTGATGACTCCCGCCCAATTACATATCCCAGATATTTGGTCTCTTCCAACCCAATCGCACACTTTTTTGGATTGGCGGTTAGTCCAGCTTTCCTCAGGGCATCCACTACCGCCTGCACCTTGGGTAAATGGCTTTCCCAGTCGGTGCTGTGGATGACTACATCATCTAAGTAGGCCGAGGCGTACCGACGATGTGGCCGCAGCACTATGTCCATTAACCTCTGGAAAGTGGCGGGGGCGCCATGCAGGCCAAAGGGTAACACCTTGTAGTGATACAGGCCCTGCGGGGTAACAAACGCGGTTTTTCCTTAGCCGCCTCCGTTAAGGGTACCTGCCAGTACCCTTTAGTGAGGTCCAGCACAGAAAAATAACGGGCTTGTCCTAAATTTTCAACAAGCTCGTCTACTCGGGGCATGGGATACGCGTCAAACTTGGATACTTCATTTAACTTACGAAAGTCGTTGCAGAACCGCAACGTCCCATCCGGCTTGGGTATTAGGACTATGGGACTGGCCCACTCACTTTTCGACTCCTCAATGACATCGAGCTTCAACATTAACTGCACTTCCTCCGCGATGGCCCGCCGCCGAGCCTCGGGTACCCGGTATGGTTTTAACCGGACCTTGGCCTGAGGCTCAGTGACGATGTCATGTCGGATGAGAGACGTGCGGCCAGGGAGGTCCGAGAACACATCCGTGTTCCGACTGAGGAACTCCTGACTTCCTGAACTTGTGTGGAAGACAGGCTGTCTGCAATTTTTACCGTGGTTACGGCTTCACAGGCCTCGAACTGTGGAGCTGGACCCTTTCACCTAGAAGCCCTGGCCGGGGGCTGTGGTCGTCGGCCGTGTCCCTATCTTTCCACGGCTTTAGCAAATTCACATGGTACACCTGCTCCGGCTTGCGCCGCCCTGGCTGGTGTACTTTGTAATTTACTTCCCTACCTTCTCGACCACCTCATAGGGGCCCTGCCACCTAGCTAGGAATTTGCTGTCAAGGGTGGGTACCAGAACCAACACTCGATCTCCCGGATTGAAGCCCGCACCCGAGCCTGACGATTATACACCCTACTCTGGGCTTGTTGCGCTGCCTCCATATGCTCCCGGACCAACGGCAACACCCTTTCTATCCGTTCCTGCATCTGGGTGACATACTCAATGACACTTTTGTGGGGGACAGGCTGTTGTTCCCATGCTTCCTTGGCGATATCCAACAGGCCCCGAGGGTGTCTGCCATAAAGCAGTTCGAAGGGCGAGAACCCAGTAGAGGCCTGGGGTACCTCTCGCACTGCGAACATGAGATAGGGCAGAAGCAGGTCCCAGTCCTTCCCATCTCTAGACACCACCCTTTTTAACATATTCTTTAGAGTTTGGTTAAACCTCTCAACAAGACCGTCTGTTTGCGGATGGTAAACGGACGTCCGTAACTGCTTTATACGCAACAATTTACACAGTTCCTTCATTACTTTGGACATAAAAGGGGTCCCTTGGTCTGTCAGAACCTCTTTTGGCAGGCCCACACGGGAAAACATCTCCATTAACTCTTTGGCAATGAGCTTAGCTGAGGTATGTCGCAGAGGCACCGCCTCCGGATACCGAGTGGCATAGTCGAGAACTACCAGAATGTGTTGGTGGCCCCTAGCAGACTTTGGTACAGGCCCAATTAAATCCATAGCAATTCGCTCAAACGGTACTTCAATAATTGGCAGAGGTACCAGAGGACTACGGAAATGTGGCTGGGGGCTAGTTACCTGACAGGTTGGACAGGACTTACAATAATTTTCTACTTCCTTGAACACACTGGGCCAATAAAACCGCTGCAGTATGCGGTCCTGGGTTTTCTGCCACCCCAGGTGTCCCCAAGAACATGTTGGTGGGCAAGCTCCATGACAAGCTTGCGATACGCTGTGGGCACCACCAACTGTTCAACAGGTTCACCTCGGATTTGGTTCACCCGATACAACATATCCTGCAGAACAATAAATCGTGGGAACATTAATTCAGCCCCTGGTTTCTGGGGTTTACCATCAATTTCCAGCACATTCTCCCAGGCCCTGGTTAGGGTTTGGTCCCGGTGTTGTGCGGTCCCAAAATTTTCCCCGGAGACATTGAGGTCTGCCAACTCAGGTCCCGGTGGCAAGTCCTCCGTGTCTCCCACCATTACACTCAGTGGGGTTGTCTCCCCACTACCGCTGCAGCAGTGGTCACCCCTACCGCTGGCCCTTCAGACTCGGGCTCCCAGGGTTCTGGCCTTCCAGGGGTATCAGGCCACTCTGCTAGGGTTACCCCTGTCTCAGGGCTATTAGTCACTTTCATCTCAGGCCACAGTGACGGAAAACCAGGGAAGTCTCTCCCAATTATTAGTTCATAGGGCAGCTTTGTGGAGATCGCCACTTCACAAGTCCAGGTGCCGACCGCCGTGGACAGAGACATTACAGCAGTGGGATAGTCCTTTAAGTCTCCGTGTATGCACACCACACCCACTGTCCGGCCCGTATACTGGGTGGGCTGTACCAGGGCAGCACTTACCAGGGTTACCAGGCTCCCTGAGTCCAACAGCGCCACTGCCAGGTTATCCCCGACTTGCACCTGGCACAGATGACGATTGTCTATTGTCCCGGGATGCCGGTCGCACACAGTCTCCGGGCATACATGGAAGCCCGGTACCCATAATTAGTCTCCATGGGTTCCCCCACTGTGGACAGTTGGCCCTTATGTGTCCAGGCTCCCGACACTGCCAGCAGACCACTGGGGACGGATCTGCAAGAGGTACATCCCGGGCGGGTTTGGCCGGCCGCCGGGACTGGGGTGGAGATTTCGGGGTTTGACTGGCCCCCTCCCAAAAGAACCCCCTGCAGGTTTCTGGTGGCCTCATATCGCTCCACCAGGTCGACCATCTCAAGGGCATTGGTGGGGGATACCTGGCCGATCCAGTGTTGAAGGGGGTAAGGCAAGGCCCTCCAAAACATGTCAGCCAGCAGCCGGTCCAGCATAGCAGTCGGACTTAGAACCTCAGGCTGCAGCCATTTTTGCAACCTGTGCAGCAACTCATAGTACTGCGGCCTGGCGGGTTCAGCCACTTTGAAGTCCCACTGGTGGACCCGCTGAGCCCGGACCAACACGTTTACCCCCAGTCTGGCCAGGATCTCCCCTTCACCGTGGAATAGTCAGCAGCCTGGTCGTCTGCCAAATCAAAAAACTTGCTGGGGTCCGGATGCCAGGAACGGAGCAACCACCTCGGCCCACTGGTCACGGGGTAACTTTTCCCTCACGGCGACCTTCTCAAAAACCGCCAGGTACGTCTCAACGTCGTCTGCGGGGGTCATTTTTGGGATCGCCGCACGGACCGCTTCCGGGCATCATGGACGTGGTGGGACGCTCCTGCCGCCTGTAACGCCATCACATGTTGTAGCAGTAGTTGGTTGGTCTCCCGCTGCTGCACGTTAGCCTCTATGAGAGCCTTCACAGCAGCCTCCATGTTGCCAGAAACTCCTGCTTGCAGCTTTGCTGGCTTAATATATTCCATGCACTTTAGAAAAACAAAACTTCGGCGTTCACGCCAGCCTCACTGCGCATGCCCGCATCCGACACCAAATGTGGGGAGTCGCTCTGGTAGACAGCGGTGCGGGTGCAGTTTAGAGGCAAAACAAGGAGTCCAGATTGTGCAACAAACAGTGTTTTATTCACACTTGCACACCATAAATGAAAAACAGTCTCTTTGGTGACAGTTCACACACAACGGAAATAACGTGGCAAAACAAAAACAGGCCAACACAGGTTCAGTCACCTGGGAGGTGTAGGTGCAGGTTCGCACCACGCTGTCGGCCCAGCCGCAGGAGAATCCAGCTTCAGGTAGCCAGGAACAAAACACCTCCTTGCTGAGCTCTTTCCTCCAGGACAGAGAACTCCTCAGCCCTGTTAGCAGCTCCAGGATAATCACAGCCTCCAGCTGCTGAGCTGGCTGAGCTTTTAAACCCAGCCCAAAACCAGGACTGGGTCGTGGGGAGCAGCCATCCACCCTACACTTTAGCTGCTCCCGGTAAGAGCCGGCCCGGATCGGCTTTGCAGCCATGCTATTTAAACTCTGTCAGTAGCACTAGCTGCTGCTGACATCAACAAAAACGGGCTCTTACCTCACCGAGGCTATGAACCTCGGTGACACATACCTGCCATCCACGACGGCACCCTGCACCTTACCACACCAGGTAGGAGCACCGTAACACATAAAGGATATTAGGGGCCGCACCACACCACTCGGCCTTCCTATAAATCTGGGACACGATCGGCCCTGGGGGGCAGCACATCGCATATTGATAACCTGAGACCCCCTCCGATCAGCTGTTTGAGGAGGAGGCTGCGCTCCGTGCGAGCACTACTTCCACTTCATTACATTTCCCATAATCTTGGAAGCGATTGTTATAACAAGTACTTGTAATTACACTATGCCACTGCTACAGGGGTGACGAGTCTGACGACGCATAGTATAATGAACAGGAAGAAGAGCTTGTATGGAGCACTACCTCCTTTTCAAACAGCTGATTGGTGGGGGTGCCGGGTGTCAGACCCCTGCCGATCAGATATTGATCAGCTATCCTGATAATAGATCATCAATATAAAACCCCTGCACAACCCCTTTAACTATTAATAGAATGTCCCCAGCCTGCACTGTCGGTCTGGTCATGGACATGGTCACCTGTGCCACTGGGCACATGTTGCCACTCAAGCCAGTCATTGGTTGCAGGGGTGCATTAGACTATGTTCATACTTGGCCAGAAGAAAACAACTAGAGAGAAATTGGAGCCAGAGTACAGGTCGGGACTGGCAGGGAACAGGTAAGTATGAAAATTTCAGTAGGTGATGCATGCTAGGGGCCTTCAGTTAAATTTTTCTTCCTGGAAAATGCCTTTAAATGAATGCATTTTAAAAAACTATGGGGCAAATTTATTAAGACCAGCGATTTAGATGCCGGTTTTAGTCCCTCTGCGCTGCTGGTGGATGCACCAAAGTTATGTTGAGGTGCATGCCTCTACGTAACTTTGGCGCTACCTCCAGCAGGCCGTGCAATATATTAAAAGCCTATGCCAGCTCCCTTGCTAGTGTAGATTTGTCACTTTCCATGCCAAGAACTGGCATGGAAAATGATAAATAAGACAGGCCTACTGGCTCGCCCTCTTCCCCACCCACACTATGCCCCCTTTAATCTTCACTCAGGAAAAGTTGTGTGAGCGGCAAAAAGTTGCAGATTTTGCCACTCAAAAACAATTGCAACAAAATCTGCAACATTAATACACCAAATGTGGAGTAAAATTCATAATAAATGTTCCCCTATGTCCATGTTGAGTACAATGATGGCATCTGTCAAGCACATTACAAAATGTAAAATACTCTATCCAAAGCGTAGCATATCACTTATGATCATGTGCCCAAATAAATATCTCCATTTACTGTTATCTCATAAACATACATACTGACATTTACATATTCATTTTGAAACAAAGAAAGTGTGACTGTATAGAATTCTCAGACGCATGGCATGCAATATTTTACTGATTATTTTTCAGCAAAGCTTTATTCTCTTTGAAGGTGTTTTTTTCGTCTTCTGTCACTTTCTGTAGTCTAGCATTTGCTGAGTAATTTCAGTTGTCTCCTTATGAAAGATGTCGAAGCTGCACCAGATGGCTTAGACAGGTTTACTGTCTGACACAAAGGTAGTGTGACTTAACTATGTAGCTCAGACAGATGATGATGTACTTTACTCTCAGAATAAGCTACAATGACAGTTTACTGCTTAGTAGGTCAAGTAAAATGTGCTCTAGTATGGCACATCAAATACCCACAGAAATGTACCTGCATAACATGCAGAAAATGGGAAAGCATCTGGTGAAGCGCAAAAGCTAAGATAGTTTGGTTTAAATAAATAGCTAACTTATAAAGTAATGGGATACCATAATGTGAATAAGGCCTCATGCACACGACCATGTAAGTTTTGCGGTCCACAAACCGTGTATCCGAAAAATACATATGCAATCCGTGTGACATCTGCATTTTCTTGCAGACCCATTGACTAGAATGGGTCTGTGGGCTGCACTTTGTGGGCATAGTCGACCTTTTTGCGGAACGGACGTACAGACGCAGAAAGCACGTGGATGATCTGTTCGCTTTCCACATCTGTGGAAAAAAGGTAGACTATATCCACAAAATGTGGTCCACAGACTCACTGAAGTCAAAGGATCCGCAAAAAAATGTGGACTGCACACAGATCACATACGTATTTTTCGAATGTTCATTCCACAAAAAGAGAGAACATGTCCTATACATCTCTGCCAAAGGGGACTAGAAATATTTTTCTCCACCACTTTTAGATGACATCTGGCACTCATATATTAGCAAGCTACTGACATTCTGGAATGTGGGTCTATGCAGGGTCACAAACCAAAAGCCGGATGGGCGGACGGCAGCATAACTCACTGACGTCATGCGCCAGCTACGCCTGCTTCATTCATAAAGTAGGCGGCGTAGGCAGTCAGTGAGTTACGCTGCCGCTCGCCCGCCTGACCTGCCTGCTACAGGAGTTAGTTAGTAAGCAGTATTACATATGGGGGAGCGCAACTTTAGTTAAAGTTATTAACAGGTATAGGATTAATCATTATGGTATTGTAGATAGTGAATGGCATGGCCAGAGTACAGTGACTGCACCTGGCCCCGCTGCATTTGCTGGACTCCCGCCCCTTCTCCCTCCCCGCTGATACATCGCAGTCTGTGATGCAGCAGCATCGCAGACTGCTATGTAAAATAGCAGCATTCGCCCCATAAGACGCAGGGGCATTCCCCCCCGCTTTTGGGGTAGAAAAAGTGCGTCTTATGGGGCAAAAAATGCGGTATTTTCTTCACTTTAGTTGAGCATCTTGTAGATGGCATAAAACAAAGAAGTCAGACTGGTCATGCCATAGACCATTCTCATTCCAAAAGTCCTGAAAGGCACTTAATAGCTGCTTGCAGTGTCAGTATACTATGCCTCCATTTGTCCCCCTTGGTGCTGCTGTTATTTTCTTCTGAACATATTTAGTCTCCTTCCCCCACTGGCAGCCGACAATATAGTCCATTCTTACACCTCCTTCTCAGCAATACTGCCATGCTACCATGCCATACTACTGCCAAGACTACTGCCCTTACAAGCGGGGAAGAAAGCTATTCCTATTAGCTGCTCTGCAGTGAATAAAAGACTGTGTGAGCATGTGAGTCCACCAGCAGTGGACATGCACCCTGCTATACTTTATGAACACTAGTGTTGGGCGCGAATATTCGAATTGGGAATATTAATTGCGAATATCGGCACTTCGAGAATTCGCGAATATTTATAATTTAGTGATATATATTTGTAATTTCGAATATTCTAGATTGTTTTTTCATCAGTAACCTCCCTTCTTGCTTGTTGGCCAACAAGAAGGCTGTACATGCTTATCTGTCATTCTAATCCCGCCTGTAATGATATCACTAGAGATGAGCTAAGCGAGCTGGATGCTTCAACCAAAGCCGCTTTGATAAAAAATTAGTTATAATACTGTACGAAGATTAGTCTCCATTCAGTATTAGAATGTATGGGCTCCCATGAGCCGAAGTAAGTTATTCACGAAGTCTAAGTAATAATTGATTATTACAGTGAAAAATCACTTCAAAACTTGGAACTGGACTCGGCTTTGGTTCCGAGTGGTACCTTGGAATAATCAATTGTCGAAGTTATTCCACAAAGTCATGAGCCTCATTGGAGGCAGTACATTCTAATGCTGTACGGAAAAGGATCTCTTTACAGCATGATAACAAATTTTTTAGCGAACTAACGGCTGTAGCATCCAAAGTCTCTTTGCTTATCTCTAGATATCACCTCTGGGTATAGATCACAATAGTTGATTGTCAAGGCTTATCTATTCTTTCCTTGTACAATGACCTCTGCACAGGTCAAAGAGCATGCCTAGAAAACTCTGTGACCTGTACATAGGAAATAGGATAAACTGCAATAAAAAAAATTAAAACTTTAAAAAAGGATATGTGTTGCTATCTGGTTTTAACTGACAGATAACATATTTCCTTTAAACAGCACATAAATGGAAGATCTGTACAGTGAATATAGTATGTTATTTCATGGTAGGACAGCCCTTTAAATACCAAATTGTTGCCTTCAGAATGGAATAGTGGCCGCCTCGATGTATCTGCTTCATGCTTAGCACTGTACCTGCATTTATTCAGAACCACTGTATGTTGTTTATTGGCTGTTTTTACTGTTTTACTGTCAAGCTGGTAGCTTTATTAGGAGAGACACTTAGATATTTTAATATTCATTCAATCAAGATTAATTTTGTTTTTGCTTTTTCTGGGTCAATGTTTTCTGCTTGAATCATTCAGAAGGTGATGGGTCATGTAGATTTTGCTGTAATTGAAATTTCTTGTGGTTGACTATCAGTCCCTTTAATCTCCCTGTCTAATTGCTGTGCAGTCTTCTACTATCTTGTGGGAAATTTAGTATCCAAGGACATACATGCATAAATCAGGAGCTGTTTTTTCTCCTGTGGTTTGTAAATTCAAGTAACTTGCTTTGCAGATTACAATTAATGAAACAAATTAGCATTGTTATTGGAGCAGCTATTTGTCTGTCTTGATATATTATCCACTTGAGAAGCTTCTCCATTATGTCCAACTGTGGACATTAGTGCAGAAGTTTGATCTGTGCCTACAGCTTAGCTACAGTGCCAACAGGGAGTTCAGTCTGAAATCTACCTCCTGTATCATCATAGGCTCAGACAACTCGTCTGCCTCTTTGTTCACTGCAGTTCTGTTTTCCTATGGCTAACTCTAAGGGGGAGGCATATTAGTTGGCACTGTTGTTTGGCTCTGTTCATATTCCTCAAGGGCCTACATACTAACCACTTCGCTGAAGGTTGTCACCAAAGTGAAGGATGTGTTCTTATTAGCAAGGCAACATAAGAGATGAGAGGTTATGGCAGTGGTGTACATAGAGAAGTAAGGGCCCCATAGCAAGAATCAAACCAGGCCCCCCACACAAGACAGAAGGGTTTCCACCTAAACCCTTTTCAATGACCCATGGGCCTTTTTTTTCACTGCTTCATTTGCTAAAAGCAGTTCTTTTAGAGGGTAAACCAAGTCCCCCCCCCCCCTCGCTGTAGAAGAGGGGATGATCCCAACTCATGCCCTGTGCCCCATAGCAGTCACATAGTCTGCCACTATGGTAATTATGGCCCTGGGTTATGGCCACAACATGGATTGTTGTTTTGCTCTCGTGGATTTGTATTGATCACAGAATAATCTAAGAATATTCTTTCAAATTCTGCCAATTAAAAATGTAAGAAAAGTCACCCCAGCCCTCCCTAAACAGTAGTTTTCAGTAAAATTTGTTTTTGTTCTGGTTCTTCTGATCGTAGTTGCCTATTATACGACAGGCGGCAAACAGCTCAACTTAGCAAATATACAAATTACAGTACTTCATGGCTTTAAGAACTGATTAAAAAATTAGGTAATTTATTATGAACAACATCTCATCTTAGAAGCCAAGTAAATACTTCACTGAGTTTAAGCAGGAAACACATTTCACAGGCGACTATGTTAATAAGACTCTTAATGCAAATTAACCCCAACTGAAGGGAGAAAACACCAAGAAGAAACCAGTCTGACTGCTTCTTAGGATCAAGAGGACAATTTTTCTCTTTGAGGGTAAATTGACTGATGCCTTAAAGAGGACCTTTCATCAGGCTAAAAAATGTGTACTAAGTATGCTGACATGTAGAGTGGCGCCCAGGGATCTCCCTGCACTTACTATTATCCCTGGGCGCCACTCCGTTCGCCCGGTATAGGCTCCGGTATCTTCTGGGACTTGGTTATACTAGGCGGAGCCTAGTACACTTGGTTATAGTAGGCGTATCCCAGGCTGTAGCGCTGGCCAATCGCAGCACACAGCTCATATCCTGGGAGTTTTTTTTTCGCCCAGGCTTATGAGCTGAGCGTTGCGATTGGCCAGCGCTACAGCCTGGGATACGCCTACTATAACCAAGTGTACTAGGCTCCGCCTAGTATAACCAAGTCCCAGAAGATACTGGAGCCTGTAACGGGCGAACGGAGCAGTGCCCAGGGATAATAGTAAGTGCAGGGAGATCCCTGGGCGCCGCTCTACATGTCAGCACACTTAGTACACATTTTTTAGCCTGATGAAAGGTCCTCTTTAAGGGGGTTGCTTTCTTCTGGATCAAAAAGGGAAACAAAGTTTACCCGCACCCTTTCCCTTTGCAGTGGCCACAGTATCACTGCTTAATGGTTAATACTAAGGATCACTGTTTAAGAGTTAATTATAATATATTATGGGTCAATTTTAACCCCTTAGTGACCAGCCTGTTTTGGGCCTTACGGACCAAGCGTTTTTCTTCCTTTTTTTATTGCCGCATTCCAAGAGCTATAACTTTTTTATTTTTCCATCTATATAGCTTTATGAGGGCTTTTTTTTTTGCGGGACAAGTTGTCGTTTATAATCGTGCCATTTTGGGGTACACATAACTTTCTGATTAACTTTTATTAACTCTTTCTGGGAGGGAGATGGGAAAAACAGCAATACTGCCACTGAGTTTTTATGTTATAAATTTTATGACGTTCATTTTTTTGGTATAAATAACATAATATCTTTATTCTCTGGTTCAGTACGATTACAGTGATATAAAATACATAGGTTTTTTTCTGTCTTACTACTTTTGTTTAATAAAACCCTTTTTTTAAAAGAAATAAAATCTTTTTACATCACTGTTTCCCGAGACCCATAACTTTTTTATTTTTCCTTCTATGGAGTTGTTTGAGGGCTTGATTTTTGCGGGACAACTTGTATTTTTCATTGGTATCATTTTGGAGTAAATTACAATTTTTGATCGCTTGTTATTAAGTTTTTTCAGTAGTAACTAAGTATAATTGAGCAATTCTGCAATTTTTTTTACCGCGTTCACAGTAAGGGATAATTTTCATGATATTTATGTAGTGTGGGTCATTATGGATGCGGCGATACCAAACATATAGGGGAGATATTTTTTTTGCTGTTTTTTTTATTGAAAAGCGTATTTTCAGTGGAAAAAAACGTATTTTTACTGTCATCTTTTTATTTGATAAATGTTTTTTTTTTACTTTTTTTTACTTAATAGTCCCACAAGGGGACTATAACAAACAACATTCTGATTGATTATAAAATGCAATGCACTGTCTCTATAGTTCATTGCATTTTAATGTAAGTGCTTTATTAACATTGACCAGCAGGCTGCACCAGAGAGGCGCAGCCTACTGGAAACTACTCAAGGCTGGTTTGGGGCCTACATCCAGCCTTCACACAGATCGGCACCCCACAATATCATTTGCAGGGTGCCGATGAAAGACAAAGGGAGTCCGCTACCTCTGTCAGTTCCTTACATACAGCGAGTGCCATTGCCTGCGACATGTAAAGCGTTAAACAGCCTGGATTGGCACTCCTGCCGGTCCGGGTTGTTAGAGCAGGACTGCATCTCTCATGTGAGAGCCAGGTCCCCGCTCCCCTCTGCACGTGGGACCAGTGCAGCACTTAGACTGGGCCGCCGTAAAAAGGCGTATGGGTGGTCACTAAGTGGTTAAGGTTGAACAAATAGTCAAAGTGGCTTATCTATGCACTATGTATTCCAAAAGGCTATGTATATTGGTAGAAAATAGTTCAATGGCAATTCTCAGTGTTAGTAGCCTGACTAGTGGGCTGGCCCCACCCTCTTGTTAGTGAGTTCTGTAGCATGCAAGACCTGTTTGCTGTGTGCTGTGTGCTTCTGCCAAGAAGGCCAAGAGAGAAGCCTTTTCCAGGGAAACACCATTCCTGTGATATAAAAAGCTGTGAGGAAAGCAACTTGACTAAGAATTAACCTCTGAGGGAAAGAAGTATTGAACTTTTACAGAAGGCTGAAAACCAAACAGGACAGTGCTTGGACAGAGACAGGAAAGGTAATGCAAACATATGGCTGCAGACTTTACTGCATGTGGTTTGGGTTATATTGCCTCTGATGCTTGCCACACTACCAATACAGATTAGCCATCTGATTTTAAACAGCACCCTGCAGTTGGGCATTGCAGGGAAATATTGAGAGACTGCCTTTGATTATTTGGAAAGATTGCATTTATTCGTGGAAAGAGACTCAGAGAGGACCATCATTGTAGCTAGCCTCAACAGCCTTTGGAAAAAGATTACTTTATAAAACACTTGAGAACTTTGCCTTCTGCTTGTATTTGGACTGTGACACCCACCATCTCCAGCAAAGAGACTTTTATTTGTTATAGCCAAGCTGGCCTGGTTATTAGTCTCCACATTTGATCTGGGTCTCTTTTTTACAGCCTTGCACCTTGCTGCTAACCTAACATCAAGGGCATCTAGCCACCACCAGAAGGAGCCCACAAAGTTCAGGTTGTTCCCCAAGGAGAAGGGTTGCACCCCTCCACTCACTGCACACAAAGCTTGGGAGAATGCTATAGCTGGGTTAGCCCCTGTAAGAACCACCACTGCCTTTATCACCACTGCCACACTCCCATCTGCTGCATGCTCCTCCTGCAGCATACTGCACCTTCATCCATGGCCTTCTCATCCCATAACGAACTTGATGGACATTAAGGTGGTCATCTATTATCCATAAATAGGCCTATATTAGGTTACTTGCACTGAAATCAGCGACTTTTTCCTGCTCATGCCAGGCCGAAAAAAGTGTGCATGGTGTAGGTGGGAAAGAAGACAAGTTGGCAGGCCCATCTCATTCACCCTTTTCTACGCGTGTTTAAGGCTACTTTCACACTTGCGGTAACCTTTCTGGCAGGCTGTTCTGGTGAGAATTAGCCTTCTGGATCAGCGCTACTGCAAGTCCACTATGCCACCGGAGGTCTGGTCAGGCCCCATTCACTGTAATGGGGGCGGGCCGGAGGTCCGGCCGCAGCACCGCAAACATGCCAAGAGGCAGCCAGACAAAAAGCATAGGTCCACTCACCACGACAAGGTTGCCTCCTTGAGTGGGAACCTACTGCCGCAGCACTGCACTATCAGTAGTGCTGAGCGCGAATATTCGCAAAGCGAATTTTAATCTCAAATATCGTGACTTCAGGATTTCGCGAATATGTCGAATACATGACCCCATATTCGCAATTACGAATATTCGCTCTTAAGATGGATAGTGATAGGGAAACTGTATTGAAAATAAAAGATTCAGACATAATTCCCCCAATCTCAATTGCTTTCTATAACAATTTCCGCTATTCCTGTCAGAGTAAAGACTTAATAGGTAAAAACTGTCCTGTGAATGTTCGTCACTTGAATATTCGCATTAATCTATTCGCGGTTTGTATTCCCTTTCCTACCAAGTGTTAACAGGTTGTGTCAGACTTCAATACGCTGCATGTATTGCGAAAATTCGTATATGTCTTTTTTGCACCTTTCAATTCGCACAAATGACTCCCGCCATTTTAAGCTTTCGATACATGTAAAGCTGTTTAAACGTTATCAATAACGAATAGATTCTATGTGCACGCAAATATAACTTGAAAAATGAATCGCAAGTCATGATATTGAATGCAAAATAACGAATATTGCGAAATCGCAAATATATGACGAATATGATGTGAATTATTTGCCAAATATTGCGAAATCGAATATGCGTCTTTGCGCTCATCACTAACCAGCCGGTGGCGGGACCCAGCAGCCAAACAGTGCCCCTGCTGCCTGGCAATGCCACCCTGGCACTGGGACCCACCAGCACAGCACCTAAGCAACAATGGCCACCGCGCAGCACCACACCATGTGAACAGTTGTCAAAGCTCACCTTATCACATGCTCTCAGGAACTCCAAATGAGAGGTAGTAGGGATTTATAAACCCTTACGTAGTCTCCTGCTAATTAAAATCACCTGTGCTGGTGGGTTGCCGGGGCCCAGTGCCTGAGTGGCTTTGCCAGGCAGCGGGGGCACTGTTTGGCTGCTGGGTCTCGCCCCCTGCTGGTGCAGTGCTGTGGCACCGGTGGTTGCCATGCAGCGCTGCGCCAAATTTAGAGTAGGTACCCACTCGAGGAGGCAACCTTGTCGTGAGGAGTGGGCCTATGCTTTTTGATAAAAATGTATACTAATGCCTCATGTAGTATATGTAGTGGTCGGACAGAAAAGAATGCATCCAGAGGATCCAAATTATATTTGGACCATGTAGGAGACATGTATCGATGAATAATAATATGGATTGCAATTCACATTTTCCATTCATTAAGAACACACTACAACAATTAGAATATCTATAAAAAAAATCTCAAGAAGGGCGATTATTTTTATTATTCACAAAAGGAGTCAAAGATTAATGAATTTAAATAAAAAGAGGTACGAGAACTATTTGAAAAATTAAGACCATGGAAAAATCATTTAGGCATAAAACCCTTAGTGGAAAACATAAGGAGAAGGATACATGTAAAAGGAAGAAATAAAAGAAAAGAAGATGAGGAAAGTTAATAGATATTCTCTGCCTATTAATATGAATATAGAAAGTCGAGAGAATGAGATCATGGGAAATACCAACTCCTTTCAAACGATAGATGAATATGTACCTGATACAAATAGTGATCATGACAATCATGAATCAATCTTTACAACCCACAGTGAATATGATGAAATAGAAGAACTTAATCCTATAGCCCCAATACATAACCCTGAAATCCCCACTGAGAATCGCATCAGTCCAGTAAGTCAAATCAATGAAGAACAAAAATAGAGAAAGGAAGAATGGGAGGAAGAAAATATGCAAGATACGGAGGGAAAATATGTACAATTAGGAGTGAGACTAAGAAAGAACCAAAAAAGGATAAGAATAGAATGGGAAAAGCCCAAAAGAGTAGGCAGAGGGAAATCCATTACTAAAAAGAAGGTTATAAACGATTTTTTTCAGGTACAAAGAAATGGAAGCAAAAAAGGGGACGTGGGGGAGGGAAATTCACCAAAAAGAAAATAATAAGTAAAAGATGTAGGTTCAGAGGAATCCTTAGGTCAAAAAATGTATAATTTAAGCAACCATGCACTAACCAAAGGTGAAAATAGCATCAAAAAGGTATTGCGATTTGCCCCAATGGTGTTTTTTTTAGCAAGTTTGAGGCCTTTATAGGGATTAGGAAGTTTATGCGTAAATTAGCACTGAAAAGATATTTAAAAAAAAAAAAGAAAAAAAGAAATAAGAGATACCGATAAGGAAAAGGGACACATAACCACCAGTGAGAAGACAGAATAAGAAAAATTAAACATCCCAAAAATTACCCGATATCTAAGTAATATCTCTATAGAAGAGAAAAAAGCTATTATATCTATGCAGAATAATAAGTTCATTATCCGCCCCGCTGACAAAGGAGGGGGTATCGTTATAATGAATGAGGAAGAGTATCATAATGAGTCTATGAATATACTAGGGGATAGAAAAACATATAGACGGTTAAAAAATGATCCAACAGAGTCCTTTAAGAAGGAATTGAAAGAGCTCATTCAAAGGGGAAGAAATCGAAGTATCCTACAAAAAAAGAAGAAGCAGCATTCATTAACATACAATACCCAAAAGTTGCGGCATTTATTACAATCCAAAAATACACAAAAATATGAAGAACCCACCGGGAAGACCGATTGTATCTGGGATAGATTGCTTAACAAGTTTGCTTTTTAGATATGTAGATACATTTTTACAACTGTACGTGCAAACCAGCATATATTAAAGATACCAAACATACATTACATATTTTAGGGAACATGAAATGGAAGGAGAATTATATAATGGGCACATTGGATGTGAAATCCCTCTATACCATTATTGAGAACAAAAAAGGATGTGAGGCAGCAAAATTCTTTCTAAACGCTAAGGGAGAAATGTCAGGAGAGCAAATTGATTTTATAGGGGAATGTATTATGTTCATTTTAGAGAGAAATTATTTTATTTATAATAACATTTTTTACCTTCAGACGTGGGGGACTGCCATGGGGACGAGGTTCGCACTGGGGTTCGCTAATTTATATGTGGGACGGTGGGAACACCAGTTTATTTATCCCAATGGCGAGCTCCAGACGGGCCTCGTCCTATGGTGGTGTTTTATTGATGATGTAATTTTTATATGGGATGGAAGTGAAGAAAAATTGCAGGAATTTTTTAAAGACTTAAATGAAAATAAATTTTACTTAGAGTTCACACCGAGTTATAGTAAAACAGAGATAAACTTCCTAGATTTAAGAATATATATTGAAGGAGATAGAATTTGCACAAGAACATTCAATAAACCCACAGACATTAATAGTTTTATTTCCATGGAAAGCTGTCATCTACCACGCTGGCTAGAAAATGTACTAAGGAGTCAATTCTTGCGCATAAAAAGGAATTGCACAAAGATAGAAGATTATGAAAGGGAGGCAGAATTAATGCCTAAGAGATTTGAAAGTAAGGGGTATTTGCATCAAAAAATAGAAATAGGCCAATAAGGTAGAAGTAAGTTATTGGAAGAGAGGGAACCAAAAGAGAAAATAGAGGAAAAATTCACAATTCCTCCAATAATCATACCATATAACAGTCAAGTATCACATTTCAAGAAAGTGGTTAACAAATACTGGGATATCCTTAGGGAGGATTAAATAGTAAGATAATTAATTCCCAGTGCACCTAGATTTACTTATCGCAAAGCAAAAAACATAGAGAATGCGATAGCATCTACAAATAAATGTATGAATACAAATATCACAATAGCGACTCAGGCACTGGGCCCCGCCAAGAAAGAAGAGTGATTAAAGGGGTTCTTTCCATGTAAAAAATGCGCATGGGGTAAAAAAAATCGCAAAAAGTCCAGACAGAGATACAAAATATAGAGGGATCATATAAGCAAAATATTGGGGAGTTTATTACATGTGACAGTCGGGGTGTAATATATGCTATAACATGCTCCTGCGGCAATATATATATTGGCCGCACAAAAAGAGAGTTGAAAATAAGAATGGGGGAACATGTGTATTATATTGAAAGGAAATTTGAAGGACACCCATTATCGCATAATTATAAGGAAAAACACAGGAAAATTTACAGGATCCATAATTTGTGGGGTAGAGGTGGTCAAGAAAAATAAGAGGGGAGGAGAATTCATCAAAGATATGTCGAGACTGGAGACTAAATGGATCTTTAATATGAATACCCTGGTACCATCTGGTTTATATATGGAGATAGAATTATTTACATTTGATTAAAAAAGATGGAAGCTTTAGTGTGGTTAATAGGGGATAGGGGATCACACTTACTAGATATGTTAGAATGTATGAATATACATAGTCATGGCACCCCTGAAATTTTTCAAGAAAATGAAGTATTTCTCCCAGAAAAGTATTGCAGCAACACTTGTTTTGCTATACACATTTTTATTCCCTTTGTGTGTATTGGAACAAAACCAAAAAAAAAGGGGGGGGGGGGGGGGCAAATTGGACATAATGTCACACCAAACTGGAAAAATGGTCTGGACAAAATTATTGGCACCCTTAACTGAATATTTGGTTGCACACCCTTTGGAAAAAATAACTGAAATCAGTCGCTTCTTATAACCATCAATAAGCTTCTTACACCCCTCACCCGGAATTTTGGACCACTCTTCCTTTGCAAACTGCTCTAGGCCTCTCTTATTGGAAGAAGGGCGCCTTTTTCCTACAGCAACCTTAAGATCTCTCCACAGGTGTTCAATGGGATTTAGATCTGGACTCATTGCCGGCCACTTCAGAACTCTTCAGCGCTTTGTTGCCATCCATTTCTGGGTGCTTTTTGACGTATGTTTGGGGTCATTGTCCTGCTGGAAGACCCAAGATCTTGGATGCAAACCCAGCTTTCTGACACTGGGCTCTACAGTGCGACCCAGAATCCGTGGATAATCCTCAGATTTCATGATGCCTTGCACACACTCAAGGCACCCAGTGCCAGAGGCAGCAAAACAACCCCAAAACATCATTGAACCTCCACCATATTTCACTGTAGGTACTGTGTTCTTTTCTTTGTAGGCCTCATTCCATTTTCAGTAAACAGTAGAATGATGTGCTTTACCAAAAAGCTCTATCTTGGTCTCATCTGTCCACAAGACGTTTGTACTCAAGTACATTTTGGCAAAATGTAGTCTTGCTTTTTTATGTCTCTGTGTCAGCAGTGGGGTCCTCCTGGGTCTCCTGCCATAGCGTTTCATTTCATTTAAATGTCAACGGATAGTTCGCGCTGACACTGATGCTCCCTGAGCCTGCAGAACAGCTTAAATATCTTTGGAACTTGTTTGGGACTGCTTATCCACCATCTGGACTATCCTGCGTTGACACCTTTCATCAATTGTTCTTTTCCGTCCACGCCCAAGGAGATTAGCTACAGTGCCATGGGTTGTAAATTTCTTTATATTGTTGCGCACTGTGGACAAAGGCAAATCTAGATTTCTAGAGATGGACTTGTAACCTTGATATTGTTGATATTTTTCCACAATTTTGGTTCTCAAGTCCTCAGACAGTTCTCTTCTCCTCTTCTGTTGTCCATGCCTAGTGTGGCACACCCAGACACACAATGCAAAGACTAAGTGAACTTCTCTCCTTTTTATTTGCTTTCAGGTGTGATTTTTATATTGCCCACACCTGTTACTTGCCCTAGGTGAGTTTAAAGGAGCATCACATGCTTGAAACAATCTTATTTATCCACAATTTTGAAAGGGTGCCAATAATTTTGTCCAGCCCATTTTTGGAGTTTGGTGTGACATTATGTCCAATTTGCTTTATTTCCTCCCTTTTTTGGTTTTGTTCCAATAAACACAAAGGGAATAAACATGTGTATAGCAAAACATGTGTTACTGCAATACTTTTCTGTGAGAAATACTTCATTATCTTGAAAAATTTCAGGGGTGCCAACATTTATGATCATGACTGTGTTAGTATACAACAGGTTAATGCGGTGGAAGCAGGAGTAAGCACATATAAGGGAGGTACCTAGGAGTATCAAGCAGTCGAAGGACAGCGTACTGTCCGAAACGCGTTGAGAGGTATTGTGGTTTCTGCAACTCTCCGTAGTTGTAGAAATGATGTCACTGGCTTCTCCGTGCGAGCGCGAACCAATAACTTATACTCACGGGGTCGCACCACCGGCCGGGCTCGATTCCGAAGCCTAGTCTAGATACTTCACTCGTGCCTGCAACACCCCCACACTGCGCAAGAAAAGAATTCAGATCCCGCATAAAGCGTTCGCGGCGCAAGGAGAAGGAAACCGATGCTGTGAGCCTGCATTGCTCTGGAAAGTGATGCAAAGCATGAGGAGGTAAGGAGGAGAAGTCCCGCTGGGCCACCAATAAAAGGGCAGCCATGTTACCTGCTTGATGTTTTCTCGTGCACACAGAGAAGGAGAAGACTGCTGGCGGGACTGGGGCTGACAGAGACTGAGAGACAGCAAAGGAAATAACATGAAGCCTGCCCTGAACCCCTGGTGAATCTGTGGTGTGGGCAGTGTGAGACAGAAGGCCTGGAGAAACAGAAGCAGCCTGCCCTCTGGGAGAGATTTTTTTACTATTAGTAGGACTTTCGGGGAGCTTTGTTACTACAGGGGGACTACCTGTATGGCACTATTATTTCTACAGTATAGTGTTTGGGGTCACTGGGGTACACAATCAGCACAGTATTGAGGGTGGCAGCAGGATAACACTGATAGAAAATTGGGAGGAGGAGGAGGATGATAGAAAAGTGAGAAACTTATGGTGACATATTTTATTTTTAACTACTGGGCTACCCCTTTAATTCTTCGGGGTTTGTGATTCTAGGATATTATGTTTAGGGCATTTTGAAGGGTGTGAAATAGGGGAATTGCTTCTAAAAGAGGGCATGGCATATGTCCGTAAAAATACTGGGCTCAGTTGTCCAGAAGTATGTAAAAAGAAGATTGGCAACCCTGATTCTTACTTTCATTTTTAGGGAAAAAAACACTCTTTACCACAAAGCGTAAGGAAATTCGGATTCATTGCCAATCCTGATTTTGGCTCAAAATTACTGATGGAAATTACTACTGACCAAACACTGACGTGTGAATAAGGCATAATGCTGCTATAGCCCATCCATGCATTTGAAGGTTTGATGTTTAGTGTATGGTATTCACAGATGCTTTTATGTATTCTGTCTGTTCTGGAAGGTTGCATTTCTTAGCCTTTCTTTTTAGTGCAGGAAAGATTATATTTATAGAGAATATGAAAATCTTTTAATACTTATGTTATATAATAAATGTCAATATATCTATGGAATTAAAGACCAAACTTTGTGGCAGATGTGATTACATCAGGTTTACAGTATATATGGCTGAGTTATGATTAAATTGCTCTCTGTACAACCATTTCTCCATCGCAATCATTTTACCTGTTTATATACTGTATATATCAGCTTTAGAGTCATTAGATAAGGTGACACGATTCTAACTGAACTGGTTTCAGTTACTTTTAGCATTCTACACCACTCAAGACGAGTGCATCATTTCCTTTCCTACGTGCTAATTTCATTATAAGCACTTTCGGAGGTATGAATGAGACACGTGTTTACTGCTATCGAACGCTAAGAAGTCAATTTAAATATTGTTTGCTTGGAAACAGAAGCAATTTAGTTTTGGCAAGATGAAACAAAATGTTTTCTTCAAGAGAATATCAAGATGAAGCTACTTGGCAGACAGGAGTCAATCATTTAAATTGATAGGAACAGATACGTTCCAAGTGCTAGCTATAGGCCATCCAATCGCTTCCTTGTACTGTAATTTGCGATAGGAACCAGGGCACATAAAGTAAGACGAGATGCCAAGCATACAAATGATGTTTAAAGAAAAAACAACATGGGGTATGATCATATAAATCTATGTATATTGCCTACAGTTTTTGTATTGAGGATGACAAATGCCTTTTAGAATATAAAACTGTGCTATAAAAGACTCAAAGATCATGACTGTGTTGGCAATTATGTGATCCATTTTTATACTTACTGTAACTGCGTGGGACATGAAAAGCTTCCCCTCTGTTCCTGCAATCATTCAGCTGTACATTGTTGCCCTTTTACCCATCATTGACATTGCATTTTTACAGCACTTACAACAGATGGCATGTTCAAAAAACAGTCACAGGTTTTGTGTTGGGGCTCAAGAGATTCAAGTGACTATAAGCCATTGATGTCACATCATAGCCTAAAACCTAGGCTGTTTTACAAACTTAATGACTGTTAAAGGGTTTTTACACCATAGAAATTGATGGCTTATCCTAGAATAACAAAAAAAATCTGATCGGTTTGAGTCCTAGCATTGTGACATGAACCTATTGGGAGAACATGGGTTAAGTGATCCCTACTTTGCCAGGTGAATTGGCTTTAGGCTGCCAGATCCAGGATGAGTGAAGAGATTTGGCTGTTTAAATCTACGTCTCTCTCCAATCAAGTCTATGTATATAAACCATGCATCTAATAACACTTAGGAGAAAGTGGTAAAAAGACCTGTTATTCCCATGGTCCCTGCCTGCACGTGTCTTGTTTCTCCCAGTGGACAGGGCCACTGAGACACTTATTCATCCAGTAACTCTAGAGTTAGACCAGTTCGTGACTGCTGACCCCTCTTTCCTCTCAGCAAGCATAGCAGCCAGAGTGCTCCCTCCTCTATCTGTTTGGCCTCTTCTGTCATCTTCTCCTCTGCTGTCTCTAAGGCATGCACATCGTGCGATCTGTCCTCAGCCAATGGTTGCCATCTCTGGGTGTTATAAGGCACATCCCCTTATGTGAAGGTCCCTGCTGTCATTTCATTTTGCTTTCATGTGCTCAACCACTGTCTGTTACCGGATTTGATCTTCTGTGACCTGACTTCTGCCTGATTTGTGTATTGACTCTGTTCTGGCTGTCCCATCGTTTGGACTGCTAACCAGATTGAATATTCCCTACTTGTCCTGACCTTGAATCATCCATTGACTAAGATTTTGCCTATCCCTTTTGGTTTCATGGACCAGTGTCTCCTGACCAGCTTGGCTCAGCTGTCATTGAACAGAGACTATCTCAAGAGGTAGCAGTCTGCTGGTTTCCCCTACACGGAGTCCAGATCCCTGTTCAGGGGTTAAAGGGTGAAGACAATGGGGGAATTCAGATAATGGTCTTAGAAGTAGCCCTAAGTCGAATGTGTTCAGTGATACATTATGTCCACACCCACCGAGTTACAAGACCAAAGACTAGTTCAACACGTGTTCCTTTAATGTCCAATTTTTTCTAATTATTCTACTTGACCTGCATTTTTTCAGTAAACAACTTAGAGTATGTTAGTTTTATTACTCCCATTCATTTAGTGCAATCTTTAAAACGAAAACAGTTTGTTAAATAGCTGCTTTATCATTTGGCTTAGCCTTTGATATACTTAGTATCCTCCCCATTGTGCATTTATACAGCAGACAAATAGTGGCAACGTGACTCTAGTTTGATGGCAGAAGAGCCTTGTGGTTTGTAATCCTGCTCTTTGTTTTTCTACCAAACCAGCCTCATGCAGACCAATTCCCATAATGCTTGGAGTGACATTCATTTTATGGTGTTTATGTATTCTCACCATAAGGTTAAGCAATTGCTACCATTAAGCAAGATGAAATTGCATTACCTTAATGAAATGCACTTTACGGATAGAGGAATGTCACTTTCACAAGTGGAAGCTCTGTTAGCAAATTTTTACAAGAGAATTCCCCAAATCATATCTTAATGGCTTGGACAGCTGTAGTTTACATAACGAGCAAACAATGCCAATTTTTTTTTTTTTTTTTGCGTCCTTATTTCCTTTGTCAGCTGACTTGAATGTTAGTATGCATGGTGGACCTTTTTTTGGTCTTTTATTACTTGATTGCAAATCATTCTTCATTGCTGCCCAAATTTATGGAAGGACATTGCTCCCTGTGGTGTCATATCCTTTCAGGTCTGTAACTGAACATGACTGATGGTTCCAGTGTAACAGTTGCTTATTACGACGCTCACTGAGCTATGATTGCTCCAATACTTTATGTTGGCAGATGTGTTTCCCTTGGAACAGCATCTCGGAGACAGAGGTCATTGATCAAACCCCCCTCTGGCTGTTCCATTATGTGCAAATTATAGCTAAAAGCAGAGAGGCTGAGAGGGAGTGTGTGTTCTCATTCTAGGTCTCAGAAGGAGGGAGCAGGGAGCTAATGTAATGAAGCAGAAAAAAATCTAACTAGATTGGAACAATGTTTTTATTACCCAAATTAACCCTTTTATGCCCTGGATCAGCAATCCATACCACAGGAAATATTTAACTGGAAAATAATTTGTAATTGAAATACATGCTAATATATAAACTATAACAACCGTGTAATGTATCAATGTTAGTTCTGTTTATGGACGCAAATATTGCAAATTTTCAACAACAAAAAAGCTGGATAAGCACAGATGGTGTAATGTCTTCCTTATAACCGAGGCTGAGGAGATGAGTGCCTTACGATGAAGATGTATAACCAAAGGACAAGCCGCTTCCCTTGAGCTGGAAATGAAAAGATATATCCTGATGATATTATAGCTGTCTCTATTTTTCAGAACTGATGAGCCTTGGACGCATATATTTCATGTTACAGTAATGGCGAGACATTAGATTGGAGTTTACCCAAAATCCAGCTGTGAATATGCCATAAAAGTGTTAAGCAGATGCCGATCCTGAATTTGCTTATGTAGTATCTGAAAACCACAGTTCACATGCAACTACAGTATCTGCAAAGCTGTAGGTCAAGAGACAATTTTAAAGAACCTTTCATGCTTTTGCACAAATATCACAATGATATAATAAAAATATGTAACCACCTCACCATCCATTCCTTGTCTGGGTGCATTAGCTGGTGTTCAGTATACAAAACAGATGTTTTTGGGGGACCTCTGTTCTGTAGAATGGATGTATCTGGGGAATGTTCTGGAGGTAGGTAAGGTTGTTCTGGCTGACAATACGCTAATGTGTGTGGGGGACTTTAAAGGCTTGTTCAAAGATAAGCATACCCCTTGACCATATGATTACTTTCAGATAACAATTTAGTTTAAATTGAAACAATATAAAATCTCAGATTTATCACTCTATCTGCAGGAAACAATAGCAACTATACAGGGAATTAAATGGGTTATCCAGGTTCTAGATAATGATGACCTATACTTATGCTGGATTTACACCAGACAACTATTGGGCCGATTATCTGGAATGAATGTTAGTATGTTCACGATAGTCAACTCGTGTTAAGATGCCGCCGATCACCCTATAAATAAGCAAAGCGCTTGTTCATTGGGTGACTTCATCATTTATACAGCACATTTCATCATCTTTTAAGTGCAGCAGATAGTTCTGTGTGAATAGTAATCTGCTGCCCAGAAACAATGAATCTGTATGAGGATGAGCAATTTTTACTGTAAAAGCAGATCTTACCCCAACTGATGAGCAGGCAGTTATCTGCAAGCAATCATTCCTTGCCGATAATTGACTGCTCAGTCAAAGAGTGTAAATGCACCTTTAGAAAAGATCATCAGTATCAGATTTGTGGGGGTCTGACACCCAACACCCCCACTTATCAGATATTCTCCATAGGTGCCAGTGCTGGAACTAATGCAAAGAACTGAGCTGGAAACACAGCTCTATGTGCGGTGTGGTGGCTGTGTCAGGTTACGGCAGCTCAGCTCCCATTGCTGGGTAGGGCTACAGGTCAGATGTGTAGATCTCTTTATGTCTTTTAAGTGTTTTTAATTGTGTGTGTTGTATATGTAATGACCCGGAGTGCCATTACGACTCATTTTGCACCTCACTACCACTTTCTACGAGCTAATTTATATATTGTGCATATTTATCTCTATGTAACTGTATGTTTCACGTGTAATGTGCCTGGTACACCAGCAGGTGGCAGCAAATCTGTACAGAGCTAGTTTCTCGGGAAAGGAACCTTCTAGTTCCTTCCCAGCCCTCTTTAGTGAGGGAGGAGTTTAGTTAGTCAGTAGGTCAGTCTAACCTACCCCCTCGTGGGAGGAGGTTGTGTCGGCCTGCAGAGCACTGTCTGCTTGGTTGGGCCTGCAGGCCCTGCCTGCAAAAGTCCTTTATGGTTGCATGTCCCCTTCTGGACTTACATTGCCCCCCAAGCAAACAGGGCTTGATGCCAGGACAAGAAGTTCCTAGGATTAAGGGCTAAAGTAAGAGACAGACTACAGACAGCTAAGTTCCAGCAGAAGAGGAAGAGTTTCCTACTTACTCAGCCAAGTATAGCAGAGCTGAGAGAGAGAGAGCTACCACATAGCAGAGCTGAGAGTGTTGCAGAGAAGTGTTCATCTGCACAGATTATGTTGATACCTGCTCATGACCAAGATAAAGTTTGAAAACTGTTTGGATTATTGTTTATGCCAAGTAAAGCTGTGTTCAACGTTACTACAAAGTCTGGACTCCATTTATTCTACCTATCCATTATCCAAGTTAACTACCCCTTTGCACTGCTTCAGACCACATCACGTCTGGGATCCAACCGTATCCAGGTAGGAACACCGTGACATGTGTATATAACATCTACAGAGACTGTAGGCTACCCTGCACCACTCTGGCAATCCTACCCCTGGGTAGCAACATTACCATCTACAAAGGGGACTCCAAGTCCTCGTTGCTTCACGGCAGCTGGTGTCACAATTACTTGCTCTACAAGAGGGACATATTTCGTAGAAACCTCCTAAGGGGCAAGGGATACCCCAGGCGCGGCCAGTGGGCTCATTGCATCAAAGTGGCATCATTAACAGGATTTGTGAAACGTTAAAGACTGTGTGCCGCATACCATTATACTAAAGAACAGGAGTCAAACAACAAAATTGTGTGCCTACCAACTTCGGATTTACAAAAACTGTGTGGAAAATTACTTTGACTTTGCTGCGTATCGAACGGCGCAAAACGCAGCACGCCTCCACCAAAAGCGTTAAATCGCATTTTTTCAGTTTATGGGGCAGCATCTTCTTCATGCCTAGAGGTGCAAAACTGATGAAACACCCCTCGCTGAAGTGCAAATATTTTGCCCTGCCCACAGGGATAAAACACCAAAACGAGACCACACTATTAAAGATATATAAATACACTGATATCTTTATTAAAGTACACAATACATCAGATTTAATAACATACATATCTATTAAAAATTGGATCCCAGCGTGACAATAAAGCGATAGTGTCAGAAAATACATACAAAACAGGTCGTATTACCAAAAAGTGAGAGGGAGAAAGGATCATCACAAAAGAGTATATATAGAGAAGTCACTTATCCTCACACTAAACACAGGCATCATCTATCCTTGGTATGTAGCTCAATGCAAGGTGGAAATATAAGGTCCAACCTCTAGCTAATACATACACTTTAAGGTATAGCCATTAGGTACAGTAAGATACAAACCGCAATGAACGACACCACCACCAACACCCAACGTACGTTTCGCCTATCCGGCTTCTTCCAAGGGACATCCCTGCCCACAGGGAACTGCTTTGCATCATGAAGGGAGGAGGCAACAACTCTGCCCCTTACTGCCCCTCCTACATTTCCTGTGCACCAGCGAAGACAACATGGCGGCACCTTACCCGATCAGGGAAAATAAGCTCCCTGAAGTAAGAACCCCTCCGTCGTCACCAGTACTTGCCCAGTAGGAGGATGATGCACTGGCACCTAAGCCGCAGAGTATGCAGTATCGAAAGAAGGAGCTGCAGGCCATCCCCACGCTGGCTAGTATGGCGGAGGTGGCTGGAGCTCCCCCTTTGCTGATCAGAAGGAACAGGATACAAGGTGTCTTCCACCATATGGACCCTTGGCCTACGATACGCCCACGCCTAGTGAGAGTGGTGCACATCTGTCGGACCCCATGCAGCTTGTCCCATGGGGCTCTATTAGCAGCTTAAGACCCCAACGCCAGAAGATGTTGCTGGAGGACAGAACGTTTCAGCGCGGTATGGAGCGTCCGGACATGGACTGCGATGCCCAGATAGGAGCGAAAAGCTGAACTATAGTTCTCACAAGGATGGAGGAGAACGACGAACTCATCTGGGAGGCCTGGAAGGAACATGTTTCGTGCCAGAGCGCAGACCCCGCCTCTGATACCTGAAGAAATCCTTGCGGAGTTGAGCCAAAGTCCTGACCAGGTTGTACCGAACCCAGCCGGACTATCTGGAGACCTCCCAATGGAACAGGATCACCCTCTGCAGGAACCCGGCCATGGTTCCGATGGAGCCCAGAACCGTCCGTATTAGCTGGTCTTTCTCAGGAACTTTTGCCTTTAAAGGAATATTGATTCTCGGAGCCATAGCGTGGACTGCTCATGAAGAGTGAGGACTAGAGATGAGCGAACTTTAAAAAATAGTTTGGCGTTCGGCGCTCGGGTTGTGGTAATCGCCGCATCCCGTTATGGATTCCACTACCGCGGACTATCCCGGCATATGGAATCCATAAGGGGTGGCTTCCACAAACCCGAACTGTTGAAAAGCCGAAGGACCTGGGGTGACGTTCCCGTCATGTGATCAGTGCAGGGGGCGTGGCTCAGCACGGGATCAAATCCGGTGCTGAGCCACGCCCTGCACGGATCACATGACGGTGACGTCACCCCAGGTCCTTCGGCTTTACAACAGTTCAGGTTCGTTTGAGTCAGTGGCTAAATTGGCAAAGGGGATTATAAATTTAGTACTCCATGGAAGTGTGGTACTCCCTGAAGCAACCGTCAATGCAGAGGCCCGGATGATCGGAACACGTGTCACATTGAGTGGCGGTGTCCTTCCGTATCCCCCTCCTGTTACACACTGTGCATTTTTTTTGGGACCGACCCTTCTTTTCAGTATGGGGAACCACCCTGCTCTTTCCCGGTCAGAAAAGATCAGGGTCTTTAGGACTACCTCATAGAACTGAAGAAATTTCCCTGTATTGCCAGCGCTCTGGAACAGTACAAAAGAGTTGTACGAGGCAACTTTTTTGTACAATGTCCGGGTTTTGCACATGGCGTTATATGGCTTGGGGACTTGATCAGAAAGATCAACTCCTCCCATATATCGATTGTAGTCAACGATACAATCGAGCTTGAGAACCGTTGCCGAGGTACCTAGCACAGGGACAGGGGTGATGCCATTACCGTGAATTGTGGTCAGTACAAGGACATCCCTCTTGTCCTTATATTTGACCAGCAGCAGGTTTCCACTGGTAAGGGCACGGGTCTCGCCCCTGGGGATAGGTACCTGGAGGGGGTGAGTAGGGAGACTGTGCTGATTTTTCCGCACAGTCCCAAAAGTGGACGTGGATCTGGTGGCAAGGGACTGGAACAATGGGATACTAGTATAAAAGTTATCCACGTAAAGGTGGCAACCCTTATCTAGCAGTGGGTGCATAAGGTCCCACACAATTTTCCGGCTAACACCCAGAGTGGGGGGACATTCTGGGGGTTGAATACGGGAATTTCGCCCCTCGTAGATACGAAACTTGTAAGTGTACCCTGAGTTACTCTTACAAAGTTTGTACAGCTTCACGCCATACCTCGCCCGCTTAGAGGGAACATACTGGCGGAAAATGAGTCTCCCCTTGAAAGCAATGAGAGACTCATCAACTGCGACCTCCCTTCCATGTACATAGGCCTCCATAAATTTGGCCCCGAAGTGATCGATGACCGTCCTGATTTTGTACAGGCGGTCATAGGCAGGATCGCCTCGGGGGTGGGGGGGTGGGGACATGCAGCATTATCTGAATAATGCAGGCATGTCCGGATGGCCTCAAATCGGGGACGTGTCATGGCCATACTGTAGAGTTGGGTCTGGTAGAGGACGTCCCCACTCCAGTAATGCCTGACACTAGGTTTCTTGATTAGGCCCATATGCAGCACGAGGCACCAAAACGTCCTCATCTCAGCTGCACTGACCGGCGTCCAGCCACCGGGCCTAGCCAAAAAAGAGCCCGGGTGTTGAGCAGCGAACTGTTGGGCGTACAGGTTTGTCTGCTCCATCATTAGATTTACCAGTTATTCACTGAAAAAAAGACTAAAAAAGTCATATTCAGTGAAGCCCACTGTGTAAATCTGGATTCCTGATTCACCAACAAAATTAGGAATTGTGGGCTCAAAGTTCTCTGGGGTACACCAGCCAAATTCACCTACAGGGGGCTCAGGTGAACTGACCTGGTGGGCTGGTTGTACTAGGGTGGGCCACAGGGTCCCTAGCATCGGTCCCCTCGATCCGCTTGGCGGATGACAAAACGTGGGGTCATCCTCGTCCTCACTGGGGCTCCTGGACTTGGTGGTAAGCTGGGCGCATGCCTCCTCGGCCGAGAACATGTAAAAAAGTTTTAAAAAAAATATAAAAAAATTTAAATGCGCTGATCAGCGGTACAAAGCAGATCAGCGGTGGGGTGGACGATACGCTAACAGTAACCGGACGCTAAGAGTGCCAGCCACGGTCCAGCAGCTCCTGCTCTCCTGGCTCCACGGACGGTTGTGAGCCGGGAGACAAGTGTTGGCAATTCAAATTTTCCGCCGCTCCGCCCACATGCCACCTCTCATCCAATCAGAGACCGATCCTGAGAGGTGGAGTCACCGGCACCTCTCAGGATCGCAGGACAGTGATTGGTGGTGTATTATTACACCACTGATCACCGTCCTTTCTAGGTTATCGGGTCATCAGAGACCCGAATAACCGAGAAACGCAGCAAAGCGCAGGTCTGAATTAACCTGCGGTTTGCTGTGATCGCCGACATGGGGGGGGGGGGGGGGTCACAGGACACCCCTGGGCATTGTGCCAAGGTGCCTGCTGATTGATTTCATCGCCACCTGCTCATCGGTGATTGAAAATTTACAGGGCATACAGGTACGCCCTGGGTCCTTAAGTACCAGGACGCCAGGGAGTACCTGTACGCCCTGCGTCCTTAAGGCTCCATTCACACGACCGTATGTTGTCCGCAAAAAAACGGATCCATTTTTTTGCAGATTAGATGCTGTCCCATTCACTTTTCTTCCATTGCACTGCTCAGCAAAAAAAAATGAAACATGTCTTATACTTCAGTATAAGTGAAAATCAGTGAAAATCAGGACATGGCCCTATTGAAGTCTATGGATCAGCAAAGAAACGGAATGCAATCCGTTTTTTTGCGGACACGGATCCGTTTTTTTGCGAACAACATACGGTCGTGTGAATGGAGCCTAAGAAGTTAAGTATATTGTACCTATTGTGTGTATTTTTTTTATAGGAACCACAGTATGTTTCTATGCACTTATTGTACAACTTATGCATTTATATTATTAGCCATGTGGTCAACACCTTACTTCATTGCTCGCAATGGACTACCTCTGAGTGCGGCTGGTACGTTCCAATCATGTCCTGTCTTTGATTGCTCACTATTGTTTGCCTCTGAGTACAAGCAGAACTAATGGCCCTAAACCAAATGGTATTATGCTAAGCTAAGTACATGTAGAACTAATGGTCTTAAGCCAAGTGGATATGTTCCAAGCAAACTTAGCACCATTAAGGGTAACCTGCTGCTATTATCTCTATCTGAAGTTGTAGGAGAAAATGTTCCTCCTCCTAAAGAAGTCTTCGTGGGAGTGTTTTAGATTTTCCCAATCCTCCTAGTCCTAAGGCCTTGTGCACCAGGTTTAGGAAAAATAATTAAGCTACTTGTTCTAATCATTAAGCTGACATAGTGTAAAGCATAATTAGACCTTGTTGCCGGAAGGGAATACGGGATAAAGCCTCCCTTCTATCTGCGGGCGTTTTCATTGCATAGTGGTGGGTTGATGGAGTGAAGTCACCCCTACTCTTACTTTGATGCTACGGATCCAGTATACAAAGTTTAGTCTGTAATGATAGCTTAATGCACAGTATTTTTTCTTTCTGGTTGTACCTGAGAGGGAAACTGTTCTCGGACACCCTACTCTTACAGGCAGAGAACCTGTAGTAGCTATTGCTAACCTTATGTCTTTTCATTCAGCACCTTATCTATTTCTGATACCCTTAGGCCTCTTTCACACTTGCGTTCTGAGGATCTGGCGGGCACTTCCGTCCCGCCGGATCCATCAGAACGCAAGTCGTCTGAAAGCATTAGAAGACTGATCAGGATCCTGATCAGTCTTCGAAATGCTTTCAGGTTACTATGGCAGCCAGGACGCTATTAAAGTTCTGGTTGTCATAGTAGGAGCGGGGAGCGGGGGAGCGGTATACTTACAGTCCGTGCGGCTCCGGTGCGCTCCTGAATGACGTCAGAGTGCCCCATGCCCATGGATCACGTGATCCATGCGATCACGTGATCCATGCGTGGGGCGCCTGACGTCACTCTGAGCGCCGCGAGCCGCACGGATGGCTAAGCATACTGCTCCCCACTCCACCTACATTTTACCATGGCAACCAGGACTTTAGCGTCCTGGCTGCCATGGTAACAATTGAGAAAAAGCTAAACGTCGGATCCGGCGATGCGCCGAAACGATGTTTAGCTTAAGGCCGGATCCGGATTAATGCACTTCAATGGGCATTAATTCCGGATCCGGCGTTATGGCATGTCTTCCGGATTTTTGGACGGAGACCTTGCAGTTAAGCAGCGGTACCATATATTCCCCAAAAAAATACCATACAAACAAAAGCCAAAGCACCAGACTTCACTGTATTGTTGCAGTTGAAAAATGTGTCTCCACTTTGACTGTAAAATTCATGAAATGTGACATTTTGGCTAGAGATCACCTTGATGTTTGGCAGATGGGCCCAAATAAGTTTGTACGAAATGTATTTACCAAGAATCCCAAATTTGCAAAATAAGTGTAGCATTATCAGCAGAATGTTTTATTATGGCATTATTGTACTTTATTTGTGTTTGCAGAGTGCTGTTGCATTGTCTTTTTCTTTTTGTTTCTAGCCATGGCAGCGTGCACCTGCACATTGGGATGTGCTGACTGACCCCCTTTTTTTTGCAGTTTTACTGAGCTGGAGGTGTGGCTGACTCCTGTTGGTCTTTCACCCCTGACTAGCCTGTCTGCCCCATAGGCTGATTTTAATTAGAATAAGTATAAAGCTGTAGCCTGCTGTCATTGTAGTTATTGGAAGCCATTTGGCAACAGGAGAAGTAGAGTGGGCTCAGCATGCATGTTGGTACCTACATCCCTGCATTTAATGGAGGCCGTTATGGCACCAAAAGTGATAAAAAGCAGAGTGGACCCAGCATGCATGTGGAACCTGCACTCCCTGAATTTTATGGTGGCCATTATGGCACATAACAGGTAATATTTAGTGTTAGGTTCCCTTCTTATAGAGATCACCTTGATGTTTGGCAGATGGGCCCAAATAATTTAGTACAAAATGTATCAGAATGTTTTCTATAATTATGGCATTATTGTACTTTATTTGTGTTTGAAGTGTGCTGTTGCATTGTCTTTTTTTCTTCATTTTGGCTAAGTGAGGCATTCGTCAAGCCTTCCTAAAGTCATTTATAGCATTTTTACATGTGTTTGAACTGAACTCCAAGGTTCCCCTGAAATGGGGGATCTGGTGTAATGATGGCAATTTTGAGCACAGCATAGTTGTGGCATAGCTATATACATTACAATGATTGCAGTTGCCCCCAATGCAGGGGGACTCACCACACTAATGCTGATTAGGGAGATCACCGCAGATTCACTCTAACCAATTACAGAAAGAACAGAACAGCTGCATCCTCTCTATCTCCTACATGCACTTGTCTGTATGATCAGTGCAGGGAGGAAACAGGAATCTGAACATTTCAGCATTTTAACTTAGATCGAGTGGCCACCACGATGTAAATTTTATTTATTTATTCTACTCACTTGTATAGCGCTGACATATTCCGCAGCACTTTACAGACATCATCATCACTCGCTGTCTCCATTGGAGCTCACAATCTAAGTTCCCTATCATTATGTCTTTGCAGTGTGGGAGGAAACCAGAGTACCAAGAGGAAACCCACACAAACGTGGATACAACATACAAACTCCACACTATTGTTGTCCTTGGTCAAATTCGAACCTAGGATCCCAGTGCCTGAGAGAGGAAGTCGCCTTCTTTTATACCACTTAGATACCATGGTCGCTATTGATACAGGCCGTTAGAGCAGGAGATTGGCTGTCATGCAAAAGTCAAGCTCCTGCTCTCCACTGCACAGGAGACCCATGCAGCACTTATTCTAGGCCAGAATTTTTTATCAAAATTTTTTAAATTTACGTAAATAAATCTTGTTGCTCTTAGGGTCCATTCACACGTCCGTAGTGTATTGCGGATCCGCAATACACCTGGCCGGCACCCCCCTTAGAACTGCCTATTCTTGTCTGTGGACAAGAATAGGACATGTTCTATTTTTTTGCAGAGCCGCGGCCTGGACGTTCGGGCCCAAAGCCCGGAAGATCGGGACCGTGCTCCGGAAATGCGGATGCGGAGAGCACATAGTGTGCTTTCTGCATCCATTCCTGCCCTATAGAGAGTGAATGGGTCTGCACGGGTGCGGACACATTCACGGACATCTGAATGGACCCTTATGTGATGTGATGTGATGGCACTCATTGTTTTTATCTAATAGTGTATATTATTTTATGCCAAAATTAAACATTAAATTAAGTAATATAATTTGCAAGTTAATTTTTACCTCAAGCATGGGTAACATGTCAAAAATGAAAATTGTAATTAAAAAAAGCCTTTTAGCATTTAATTTTAATTTTTGTCATTTCATTTTCATTACCCATACTGGTATTTTATGGTCAAATAAAAATAAATAAATAAAATAGATAAATGAAAGGCAAAACAACATCTTAAGATTCATTTTTCACCTCTTAAGGTAATTTCAGTTGCAAAATTAAAATGAACAGCAGCACCTGCTGCTGATCTACTTTTCATTTCACACATTTTTTTTCATATGTTTTTCATATTCAAGTTGTCCGGTTAATAAATAGATATTAATTAGTACTAGTGGACAGGGCTCAACATCTAAATATATGTGAATCAGCCCTGGACTGAAAATATAACGCCCTCTATTGGAATTACAGACAAGTGAGCCAAGAAGGAACTGTGGCCGGGAACAAGTCTGTAATTCCAATAGAAGGTTCTCCGAACAACAACTTCAATGGTGCGTGCCTCTGCTTGGTCACGCACAGGTCAATAAAAGCTTCTGACAGTTTGTATCCAGCTTATGTATTTGTAAATCCAATAGAGGGCGCTCTACACAACTATGTATAGTTCCCTACCCAACCCTGACTACATGAAGAGCAGCCAGGACAGCAGGGGACGAGACAGCATGCTGCAGGCAGGGGGAGCTTTATTTTAGGTTATTGATGATAGGTTTTAATTCATGTTATTGTGGCTTAGTGGTGCTTCATTTAATAAAAACTAAAATGTCCAGTGAAAGTCAAAGTGGCACTGGACTGGGAAATGTAACACGAAACATCCATGCCACATAATCCGCCAGTGAGAAGGTGGGTGGTTGTAGTGCAAGTAGTAGCATCAGCACTGTCGGCACTAGCCATTTGTTGCATCCGGTAGGTAATGGCATATTATTGCTGAGGAAAAAAATTACATAATGGACTGAATGGATTGCTCTTCATTTTAGTCACAGTAGGATGAAGTTGAAATTACCTCTGAGTCTGATAACGTGCCTTTGAATCAGTGTTCAGCACATTCCTCCTGCTCTTCCTTCTCCTTTACAGTTCATTTTAGACCTGATAGCAGGGGTGTATCTATCATGAGGCAAACAAGGCATTTGCCTAGGGGGCACTTGCCAATGGGGTGGCAAAATGCCTTGTTTGCTTAGTGATAGTTACCGTATTTTACCGTAAAGACTACTATCTAACACTAGAAATTATATTCTAACCCCCAGCCAGGCGTTCCCATGGAGACGGGGACGCTTGCCTGGGGGTTAGAATATACAGGGCCCCGCCGCTCGCATGATTATACATTTATTATTTGTAATCTGTAACTTTATCTTTAAATGAGCGCTTATCTCTTTAACAGGGTATCGTACTCTCAGCTCCGGTAATAGGCAGCAGTGAGTGAGGGCGCAGGAGCATGACGTCAGTGAGTGAGCGCCACCCGCACTGCTGCCTGTTACCGGAGCTGGGAGTAAGATACCCTGTTAAAGAGATAAGCGCTCATTTAAACCTAAAGCTACAGATTTCAGTTAATAAATGTATAATTCTGTGAGCGGCGGGAAGGGGGATCTGTGGATGTAACTGTCATGGGTGGGGGATCTGTGGATGGCACTGTTATGGAGGGGGATCGGTGGATGACACTGTCATGGGGGGGGGATCTGTGGATGGCACTGTCATGGGGGGATCTGTGGCTGGCACTGGTATGGGGAGGATCTGTGGATGACACTGTCATGGGGAGGGGGATCTGTGGATGGCACTGTTTAGGGGGGATCTGTGGATGGCACTGTTATGGGGAGGGGGATATGTGGATCATGGATGACTGATCTTTGTAAAGTGGTTGAATTTACACTTTATATTATTATATCTAAAGATTCTCTTTAAATAATAGATGCAACATTTGGTACAGAAAGCACAAAATATTAGCCTTCATTATTTATTTTTAAATACAGATAAGAAGATGTGAAGCTCTAACATCAAAGGGTGGAGCCTAAAGAGGAAGGGGTGGGGTTTACAGAGGAAGGGATTTGGCCTTGACAGGAAGGGGTGGGTAAAATTTATATTAGGGGGTGTCCAAGTTTAGTCTCGCCTAGGGCAGCACAAAACCAAGATACACCACTTCCTGATAGAGGCATTATTTTTTGTCATCTCTGTGTTCACTGACCCCTCCTAGTTGGGGACCTTCTTTTCTCCTAAGATACAGAACCCTGGGTGCTAAGGATGATATTCAAGATAGTGTTCCAGTTAATGAGCTGTATGAGTACAGTCAGGGGCGGATTGGCCATAGACCTAACAGGGAAATTGTCCGGTGGGCTGATGCCCAGGGGGTCGCCTGGGTCCTCCTCACAGCCAGGCAGAGGAAGTTTTTGGGGATGTATTTTGTGCTGGACTATTGTATTTGGCTCTGTTGGTGTGGTAAAATGTGCCGCAATATGGTATATTCCAATTTGCTGGCCCTATCTTCCATCAATTTGGACCCATGGGGCCACGTTTAGTATGTTTTTCAGGGCCACTTTAAGTTCTCAGTCCTCCCATGAGTACAGTCACCGTTAAAGAATGGAGCCGATGCATGGCCAAAACATGAAGAAAACCTCCAGGGGCAGATCTGCTTCTACTGTGGTTAACCCAGGAACAGGTGACATTGCTGCTGCTGTTGGTGTAGGTTCAAAAGCTGTCAGACCTAAGATGGTGGCAGAAATGTTGCAAATGCTGCTGGTCAGAATTTTTCTGTACATTGCTGGCCAACCTTTGTAGTGTGTAAGCTTTACAGGTAGGGAATAAGATGTGGCCTGTCAGGCACAAATATTGGAACTATGACTCTCTTTTAGCACATGAGGCGGCATCACATGCTGATGAAAAAATTTAACTGGCTAGCAATGTAAACAAGACCATCCTTATCCTCATGGTTATCATTCTAGCAGCTAGAAGAACATGTTCGTTGTCATCATAACCGTCAACCTCATTAGCTACTGTTTTTCCTAATCCAACTCCTCCTCCTCCTTTCCATAGCCAGTCATTCATAACAGATTGTGTGGGCAGGAAATAACAATACGTGCTCAGTAATCCCCTTATGTGCCTACTGAATTCCCACCTAGCCAAGTGGCTGTCAGTGCAATTGCTGCTGTACTTCTTAGTGGATTGCACTGCCTTTAGGTAACTGATGGCGAGCACTCAGCTTAAAAGGAGGATACCTAACTGCTATTATTCCTAAAAAAAAAAATAAACAACCATCCGTGCCTTGTACTCCCACATTGTGGGAAACTTCGACTGCTCCTTAGAAATGTTGCTGTGCTGCAAGATGTATGTCACCATTGACACACTTGGAGGAGCAATTACGGCCAAGGACAGTACATGACTTTCACAGTTGATGACTTGTGTGACAGTAATGATGCTGCACCACCGGAATGAGGCCAGATAAAGGCCAGATAAAAGATGAAAACCAGTGCTGGCCTCTGAGAGAAAGAGCGTTAAAGTTTATTAAGTATTGAGGGCCATTACAAAATGTACAGGGCATGAACATACACATCAGTAAAGGTAATGTATGAGTGTATTCCGTGGACTTCACTGCATTCAGTTGGGGAAGCGCCTCAGTTATCGTACCATATTTCTGATAGAGACTTGCCATCTGTTAACCCATTGGTGACAAGCAATATGCCTTTTTATGGCATCCACTAAGGGGCCTAAGACTGGGCCACCATCTTTTCATGGTGGCCCAGTCTAAGCGCTGCATGGGTCTCTCACATGAGAGCTGCGTTCCTGCTCTAACACCCCGAGTGTTGATCTGGGCTGTTTAAATATCATGTAAATTATCACCTACGGCGAACGTCATAAAAAAAAAAAAAAATGCCAGAATTGCTAATTTACTCACCACCGAAAAAGCTTAATAACAAGCAATCAACAAAAAGGCCATCCACTGCCATCCTCTTCTGCACTGGTCACATGATGGTGACATCATCACAGGTCCTTCTCAACCACTGCCTGTTTACTGGTCACATGACCTGTGATGTCAGGTCCTTTAGCTCTTCCAGTGCATTAGATTCCTAAGGACGGCAATACAGTTATATCTAGCTGGCAGGCAGGGAATTTGGGGCCTGGTACAAAACATTCGTAACCGCAATGACACCTCCGTGGCACGGAACAGCAATCATTGCCATGCCAACGATGCCAATATGCTATGGTTCCAAGGCATTAAAAAAATACGTCCCTCCCCCAGAGAAGGGGATCTGGACAAACTATGGGATTTTCCAGCTACATACCGTACAACCAGCGGGACTGAATGAACAGATCAGCTTTACCTGCTTTATCTAAAGTACATAATGTATCTGGACCTCTGTATGTGCCATGCACGCCTCTAGCGTGTCTATTCTTTTTTGTTTTCTTTTTGGCCTCTATCTTCCATTGTTTGTTAATATTCCCGGCAGACTGGTATTTCTAGCTGCTTTTTGATCCCTTACAAATTGTTCTGGCGCATATCGCTGGACCTTCTCCTTTGCTTGGAATACAGAGATGTTATCATACCTATAATTTACCTGTATGGGGCGATGCAAGGGATAGGTTCCCGTCCACCTTCGGTTCTGATTGGTGTGAGTATCCTCCGTACTGACCCTGTGGGCGGACCCTTACCTTTATTAGATTCACATGTATGGCACGCGTTTACGGCCACACTATGCCGAGCGCAACACCACGCGCTGCTACCATATGCATAGCATGATGTATCCTGGACTATGGGATGATCTTTATGCGCACATCCCTGCAATAGCTTTATAGATGTACAAGAGTGTGAGCTCAATGTAAACCTCACGTTTGAGCCGCGTGTGCTCACTCTTTATAGTCAGCTGTTACCTGTACTTTGGCTGCGCGCCCGAGTGTGCCTAATGTTCGCATGCCTTGGGGGTTCGGGCTGACTATTGCTTTATTTCATAGTGTCTGTACCTAGTGTGCATGTAATATAGTCGGCTGATTCCTGTACCTTGGCTGCGAGAGCACACAATTTATGCATGCCTTGGGGGTTTTGGCATACTATTGTGTATGTATGACCGTATCTTCACCTAAAGTGGGGGTTATTGTGTCTTTCGGACATTTGTATGAATGCACTTGTATACCTGATCCTGAGGACTTGTGTTGATCCGGTTACCGTTTGGAGTTTAACCTCCAGATTTTCATCATAGCCCACCATTCCCCGCACCCTGGCTGCAGCTACAGCTGTGTCCTAGGTATGCTTGCCTAAGGGGTTTCGCTGGATTAATCCGTGAGTGTTATAGGGCTATACTATCTCCTGACATCACAGTATCTATCGGTCAGCCACCATACACTAGCGGCCCCGTCGCACTGACTTTGATATACGCTGGGGTCCTCCCCGTGGGCATTCCAGTTTTTGGTATTTACCTAATAAAGTTTTTGACAGTTTTTAGAGCGTCTTTTCTTTTCTGTGATTAGTATCTAATTTTGAGACGTAACCCTTTGCATCCTTATCCGTGAATTGAGACAACTGAGTTGGGAAGTTTGTTTGGATTAATTGGAAAGAGACTTAGAGAGGCATTTGTGATACATTCTAGACCACCATATACAGCCTTAGGAAACTGTGCATGTTATCTGAAGATACTGAGCTTACTCTTCAAGACCCTGGCTGTATTCATTACTGAAAAATCCGGCCTCATCATTAAATTATCACCCTGCTCAGTCATACGGACAAAGAAAATAACTGTTCTATTAGGGGCAGCTGTTCCGTTCCGCAAAATACGGAATGCACACGGACGTCATCCGTATTTTTGGAGGATCCAATTTTTACAGACCGCAAAATACATACGGTCCTGTGCATGAGCCCTTATGTAGATATCAGTTGCTATTCTGCATCAAGCAGCACATTTTCTGCTAAATGTCTCCCTAACAACTATAACTGGGCAACATAGTCAGTGACAATTTCAGGAACATTGTGGCTGTTCTGCATTAGGGGAATATAACACATGCTCCCTGCATGTCACACATAAAAAAATTGGGTGGTGTCAAAATATTTTAAAACATATTGTGGCTTGCAGAAGGTGCTGGCCATATCCAGAATGTGGGGCAAATTTACTAATAGTGATGCATTTAAAGAATATGAATCACAATATTATTATTAATGCATGGACCTTTGTAAATTTGGAGTGTCATAAATCCTGCAGCAAATTTACCCTAGACGGTGACAAAAATTTCTCTATACGCCAGAAAAATGCTTTTGTGGGCTAAACAAAAGGTGTCATCTAAATTTATGCTAAGTTACATCGTTTTGCTCCAAAAATGCGCCAAAATTTTGGTGCATTTTGGCACATGAAGGTGATTTTAAGCCAGATCCTTTTCACAGCAAAGCTATATCCCTTTCCATAAAGTCACGCCCCTTGTACATTTCAACCATTCTTTTGTGGTTAAGAATGCCCTCCTGGATTTGCAACAACTGGTTTGCTTTTACATCGCTTGATCTTAGATGTTCTAAGTTGTTGGAATTCCATATTGCGTTTGATGCATTCAGAAAGTCTTCAGATCCTTTCACTATTTTCACATTTTGTTATGGTACCTTGTGCTAAAATAAAATAAGATTAGGTTTATCAATTTGCAGTCAATACCCCATTATGAGAAAGTAAATTAAAACAATTTTAGAAATGTTGGCGCAGATGGCGGCGCAACACCAGGTCTAAAATTGTGGCATGGGCTGGGAAAAGCGCAGGCCAGCAGGTCCATCTCATTCATCATTTTCTAAGCCTATTTTACGCGTACAAAATGGTCTAAATGTAAGACAGCTCGGAGGCTGTCTTACATTTAGAACTAACGCAGGAGGCGCCAAAGTTATTGAGCGTCCTGCACCTCTTTATAACTTCAGTGGATGTACCCCGTAAATATTCAGACCCCCTAGCCATAACACTTGACATTTTGCTTTGTAGGTCTCCCATTTTTCTTGATCATCTTTGAGATGTTTCTACTCCCTGATTGATTAGATATAATGTGGACAAACACAACCCTGTCTATATAGGTTACACAGCTGATGATGCATATCAGAGCAAAAGCCAAGACATGAGGAGGAAAGAATAGCCTGTAGAGCTCAAAGACAAGATTCTGTGGAGGAAAACATCTGGAAAAGAATACAAAAAATGTTCTGCAGCACTGAATGTTCCCAAGAGCACAGTGACCTCTATAATTCTTAAATAGAAGAAGTTTGGAAAAACTAGGACTCATCCTAGAGCTGACTGCCCCACGAAACTAAGTATTTGGGGGAGAAGAGCCTTGGTAACAGAGATAACCAAAAACCTAATGGTCGTTCTGGTTGAGCTCCTATGATCCTGTGTGCAGATGGGAGAAATTTCCAGAGGGTCAACCATCACTGCAGCATTCCAAAAATCTGAGCTTTATGGCAGAGTGGCCAGAAAGAAGTCTTTCCTAGTAAAAGACACGTGAAGGCTCACCTGGAGTTTAAAAAAAAAAAAGCTCAGACTGTGAGAAACAAGATTCTCTGGTCTGATGAAACATATTGATGCATAGTGAACATTTTGGCCTCAATTCTAAGTGTAATGTCTGGAGAAAACCATCACATGCAAAATACCATCTCTACAGTTAAAGGGGTTGTACGGGTTCAGAGCTGAACCTGGACATACCCATAATTTCACCCAGGCAGCCCCCCCTGACATGAGCATTGGAGCAGTTCATGCTCCAATGCTCTCCCTTGCCCTGTGCTGGATTCCGCAGGGCAAGGGCTCTTTTATTTACTATAACACACTGCCAGGAGGAGGCTTTCACTCAGCAGTGTGTTCGGTGATGTCACCAACTCTGATAGGTGGGCAGTGTTAAAGCCCGTCCATCAGTGCTGGTGACTTTACCAGGCTCACTGCTGGGTGGAAGCCTCCCCTTGGCAGCCCGAAAGAGAGCCCGGTTCGTCACCGGAACTCCACAAAATGGCTTTGCCCTGTGCGATTCAGTGCAGGGCAAAGGAGAGCATCGGAGCAGTTCATGGGGGCTGCCTGGGTGAAATTCTGCGTATGTCTGAGTTCAGCTCTGAACCTGGACAACCCGTTTAAAGAGGACCTTTCATGGGTCCGAACATTGTAACTATCTGGACATGTAGAGCGGCACCCAAGGATCTCACTGCATTTATCTCTAAATCCAGATGCTTCAAATAAGTAAAGGGTCTGAATACTTATGTCAGTATTTTAAAAAAGATTTCTAACATTCTGTTTTCACTTTCCCATTATGGGGTATTGAGCACTGAACAATGAGGGGAAACTTGATTTTTGTAATATACTATCACAAGGCCACAACACAACAGAATATGAAAAAAGTGATAGGATCTGAAGACTTTCTGAATCCATTGTATGCTGGACCATCTGTACAAGCATCAAAAAGCGGTCAGTGCTTACATCGTTGAAATAACTCATTTTCCTGCACTGCTCTTATCACAATAGAAAATCTGAATATGTGTAATGGGTGGCTCACTCTGCAAAGGAGATAGGAATGTGGGTGCACTAACGTCCAAATATGGGTACTCACCGGACCCACAAAAAATGGTCTATAAGTTCAACAACAAAAATGGACAGGCACACCAAATCTGGTCAGAAGAAATTTGATATTCGCAGTCTAGTCCGTACTAAAAATTTATTGTATGTAAGATAGTATAAAAGATAAAAAGGAGTGTGCAAGTATCCGGCTTAGGATAAAACATGGAGAGACGGATAAGACGACCGTAATCAAAGTCCATCCATCCGACCGTCCATTGGTCATCCAAGTCAGTGAATGCCGTACATTCCAAATAATTTCACAATAGTACACCTATTCAAATATCACAGGAAAGTGCTGGTGCAGAAGGTTATAAAAATAATAAATTAATTGATTAAAAGTACATATAATTCATACAAAATTGAAAATCTGAATCAGGAAAAGAGCACTTGGGACTTTGTTGTTAATATTCTCGGAATTCAAATACAATCAGCTGTTCATCAAAATATGCATCTTTACTGATAGCTTTCACTTAAAGGGGTTATCCGATTTCAGAAACATGCCCCCCATGTGCCGGGCCCCTCACAGGTAATATACTTACCCCACTCCCCGCTCCCAGCTCTGCTCCTGGTCCCCGCACCACTGCTGCTGCTTCTCCCGACACACCATCACCTGCGATCAGGGCCGCCATCAGGGGGGTACAGCCAATACTCCAGTAAGGGGCCCAGACCCTGGGGGGGCCCGGCCAGTTCTGAAACTTTTTTTTTTTTTTTTTAAATTGTGGCAGCCGACTCTGGGGCCCAGTGCTCCTCCCCCTCTTCCTTCTGCAGCCCGTCCCCTATCTCCCGGGGCCCCGGGCCCCAGCTATCTTGTTCTGAAAACAAGGTAGCTGGAGTCTCTGCAGATCCATGGGTAGAATGTAGTTGCTAGAAGGAGGTCTGTGACATCACTGGTCACATGCTCCTTCATAGTCACATGAACAAACCCCGACAGCAGCAGCAGCTTGTGGAGGGAGGAGGGGCTGTGTGCCTGCAGGCTGCTCAGTGATGGAGGATGTGCTGCAGTCCTGGAGTCCACAGAGCTTCATGGAGAGCAGGTGAGGGGCAGCTCATGTATGAGGGGGCAGGTGGAGCACTCAGGAACAGTGGGGTTTAAGTGGAGTGAAATCTGGTGCAATTAAGGGGGTTTATAGCACAGATCCAGGTGTATTCTGAGGGCCATGGTGTCTGTGTCTGTCTGTCCCTGTCTGTCCCTGTCCCTGTCTGTCCCTGTCCCTGTGTGTGTGTCTGTCTGACGTACAAACTAGCTAATTTACTCACCTCACTGGCGCTGACATAATTGAAGAGAAGCGCTGTAATCTATATTATGTAATAAATTAACTAGGAGGCGGCACTGGGCTCCGGAGTGTGGCGCGATTCTGAAGAAAAAAAGGTCTTTGCTTTATTATACCACTATTAAATCTGAGTGTTAGTGGTCACTTATGGGGGATCAGTGTGGATGGCACTTAGGGGGGATCTGTGGATGACATATATATATATAGCATAAGATGCCATATATGTGCTATCTACAGATCCCCCAAAACAGTGCCATCCACAGATCCCCCCCAAAACAGTGTCATCCACAGATACCCCCCCCCCCAAAAAAAAACTGTGTCATCCACAGACCCCTCCCAAAACAGTGCCATCCACAGATCCCCCCCCCCAAAACAGTGCCATCCACAAATGCCCTCCCCAAAACATTGCTATCCACAGATCCCCCCCAAAACAGTGCCATCCACAGATCCCCCCCCCAAAAACAGTGCCATCCACAGATCCCCCCCCCAAAACAGTGCCATCTACAGATTCCCCCAAAAAAAAAAAAAAACAGTGCCATCCACCCACGAGATTCCCCCAAAAAACGGTGCTATCCACAGATCCCCCAAAACAGTGCCATCCACAGGCCACCATTAGTTCAAATCTCACCAAATGCTCACCTTATGGTTAAAAAATTTTTTTCTTATCTTTCTCCTCAAAAACCTAGGTGTGTCTTTTTATGCTTTTCTATCTTGAAATAAACTAAACCTTTAATGTTATGAAATTTAAATTTAATTTATATTAATTCACGCCCCATCCATCTACTCTCGGCCCAGCCCCTGGGTCCAAAGCCTTTATTTAATTGACCAGTTTTCTGTTGTTCACAAAAAATAAATATTTTCAATATGTTCCTGTTATGGCACTTCTATTATACATTTAAGCTTTTCCATCACGTCACCCCTCCCCTTCATTACATTCTCAGAAACAAGCAGAGCATTGATGTCAATATAATTATGCCCCCCCCCCCCATGGAAAAATTTCTGCGGACGCCCATGCAAAGAGACTGGATTTAAGGAAAGGGTACCTCCAGCCGGTGCTGGGGAGCGAGCTGGCCGGCATCAGCAACACAAGTACAGGGGGTGGGGGGTCAATAATGGAGGGCTGTCTGGGGGCAAAATTAACTTGTGTGGGGGCAAATTACTTAGTGGGAGGTCAGTGTGGCGGGCAAACTACATGGAGGGCCATGTGGGGGCAAAATTACTTAGTGCGGGGGGGGGGGGGCAGGCCTTGAGCTGTGTAAGGGGCCCCAAAATTTCTGATGGCAGCCCTGCCTGCGATGCTAGGGAGGCTCGTCCCCGCCTGCCATTGGCTGCTCGTCCCCGACAGCGGCAGTGCGGGGACCAGGAGCTCCGCAGAAATCGGGGAGGGGGGTAATTATATTACCTGTGAGGTGCCCGGCACATGAGGGGGTTGTTTCTGACCCCTTTAATCTTCATGCAATCCTCAATCTCCTATATGGATATGAAGATAAAGCCTTCAAAAGTGAAGCACCATCCATAACACAAGTGATTTTTTATTGAGGATTTATTGGGTACTCATAAGATCAATCATGTTATTTTGAGCTCAGGCAGTGTCAGTTCATCAGGGGCACACATCGTCTACTCAGGCCCTTTGAAGAGGCTGCCAGAACTGTGAGTAGTAACAACAGTGGCATTGACGCTGCCATTTCTCTGATTTTTGTATTGGCGCAAATGCTCATATTGACAATATAAAGGGTGGTAGAGCAAGAACAGCTTCTTGCAGACTCGCACATGCAGAAGGAAGTGAAGTAAAACGAGGAGTTAGAGCTTGAGAAGGATTTAGTGGTGGGATGGAGTATGGAGTTTTTAAAGGCACATCTAGAGGAAGCGGGTACACACATTGTGGCAGGCATTAAGAGGATGACGACATTGGTAATAACCAACCATTGCAGTGAGGGATGGAGAATGAAACGATTGGTTCCTCAGACAAACTGGTGAGCATGGCAAGCTGCATGCTTGGTTGCTTACATGTTGACCATCAATCCAATGGACTATTATTGGATAGCCATGCTTTTAGACCCTTGCAATAAAAGAAAAACAGGGGAGTTTTTTTCTGCTCTGCACCCAACTTGCTGCAGCTTTTTGTTAGAGGCCCCCCTCTTCTTCCCTCTGAGTCACTGCTCCACCACTTCTGCCAGTGCTACTTCTACAACAAATAATAGAAGTAACACCAGCAGCAGCCAATACAGTTCGCTAAACATGATAGAACAGTAGATAGAACATTTGTTTCATCTGCTGTGCCAACCTTACACAGATCAGCAAATCAATATGCACCGTCTGAGCAACCAAGTTCAGTCGTACCTGGATTGTGCCCATTCACAGATAAAATACCCCATAGACTTTGGGTCAGCATATTGAATCACAGGCAGGAACTGGCACACTTTGCCATTGGTGTAATGATTGTCCACTGTCCAATTTACTGTCAAAGAGGGTATTCAGTGTCATGATGCCACCTGCCACACAAAAGAGGACAAAATAGTCCTCCAAGTGTGGGAAATAATGCACTTGTGAAAATGAATCAGGCATGGATCTGTGAAGATTTTCACACACCTGATGCCACCAAATAGATATATTGCTTCTGCAGCTACTACGATCCCTGCTGCTGCTTCTATTTGCCCCACACCTGAACATCTCCTGGCCTCCACTATGTTCCACAACGTGCTGTTGCTGCCACTGCTACTATCCTTACACAACTACACCATATACTCCTGCCTTGTCTATTACGATCATACTATACTGCTGCTGCTGGGAACCCTACCAAAGTAAGGGCTCATTCAGACCAACGTATTTAAGTGTCTGCATCCATTCCTCAATTTTTATTTCAATGGTGCTGCAAAAGATTTGGACAGCACATCATCCATACTTCCATTCCATGGCCCTACAAAAAAGATAGAACATGTCAATTGCAGACAAGAATAGGTATTTCTATCATAGGCCTGGCTGTGTACGTTCCGCAAAATGCAGAACGCACGTGGCCAGTACCCTTGTTTTGCGGAGTCGCAATTTGGGGAACAAAAAACAAATATGGTCATCTGAGTGAGCCCTAAATTAGATAAATATGGTATCACTGTAGTTGAACTAACCCACATAGTAAGGTACAGTAAAATGTAATTTTTACTACATAATGAATGCAGTAAAACGATAACCCACAAAACATTGGTGGATTATTCCCAGTTCCACCCCATTTAGAATTTCTTTCTAGCTTCCCACTACATTGTATAGAATAGTAAACAGTACCAAGTCCAACATGTCCCTCAAAAGACAAGCTCTCATAAGGCTATGTGAACAAAACAATAAAAAGTTATGGCTGTCGGAAAAAAAGGAGTAAAAAGCGAAAATTATAAAACAGGAAATGGCTGTCAGGAAGGGGTTAAACAAAGAAACAAGGGGCAAAAATATTTTTAAAGCCCCTGTGCCATTTTTTTCAACACGTGCTGTGACATGTGACATTTTCTAGGGAATGCATGATGACTAGGGAAGATATACTATCCCAAACATGCCAGTTTTAATAAAACTAACATTTCAACACTACAGTTTACAAATCCATGTTTATTGTGTGTCTTACATGTACTTTATTGGCTTTGTGAGAAAATAATAATCTTCATACAAAATACAATATTCAGTTTAGAGAACTCTTATTGATAGCTTTCGGGAACCATCAACTGTAATAAATCTGTGAGGTAACTTTTGTGATGTTCACATTTGTTCACCAGTTTAAATATCTAGGGCTAAAAGTCTCTACATTTTCTGTCTGATTTTTGAGGCTGCTACAGTACGGCCACGCGTTTAGATTTCCTGATGGAGTTTTGGTAGCCAAAATCAGAAGATGACCATAAAAGGAAGGAAAATATAAGGATAGATATGACTTCTCTATTTTTAATTCACTCCTTTTTTTGGCTTTCAAAACTACATCAGGAAACCTGAAGGTGGGGTCGTGCCCTTAGGGTAGGTTCACACAGAGTTTTTTTGAGGAGTTTGTGAGGCAGGTTTTCATACAGGGTTTTCAGCCAAAGCCAGAAGTGGATTTGAGAGGAATCAGAAATATAAAGGAAAAACTTCTAAAAAGCATATAGCTTTGCTCTGAAACCAATGATCTCCTCTTAGTGAGAATGTGGTGAAAAAGTTAATACCTTACTCAATTATGAAAAGTAAATGGGGGTCATTTATGAAGACCAGGATGTTGGACAACGTTCTTAACCCCTTCCCGACTGCCATACGGCTATATACGTTCTATCTGCACATACCCACTTGTATAGACATCATGGAAGATCTTTAATCCAAGCAATGCAAAGCGCTTGGATTAATGTTTCTGTCCATGCTCTGCTGCTGTCATGGACAGCATACAGTCTAGTAATGCTGGCAAGGGACCAATCAGAGTGGTCCCTTGCCGACAATCGCGACGATTGGTTTGTCTATGCAGGCTAACCAATCAGAGCGCGGCACTGTAAAAATGCCGGTTTCAGGCTGTGATTTCCATGCTGGAGATCACAGCCTGAAATCAGCAAACCCCCCCCCCCCCCGATATCGTCACTGTTCCCCATATTCCCCCAGATGCGGCCATTGTGCCTCCGATTGTACCCATTGTCCCCTGCAACCTGTACCTATGTGCCATCAGCAGAGAGTGTTAGCTGTAATTTACAGCTAACGCTCTGCTGCAACGGGCGAAATAGGTGCTGGCACCGACCGACCATTTAACCCCATAGATGCCGCAGTCTTGCATCGCGCCGCTGCTGCCACTGCACCTTACAAAGGTGTCCGGGCTGCCATGTATCTAAGGCAGATCAGACATAAAGTAGACATATGGGGAATGTTACGTAATAAATATGTTATGAGGTATCGCTTTCTGTTTTAAAAGCAGAGAAATTGAAATTTTTAAAATTGCAAATTTTTCCAAATTTTTGGTAAATTTGGGACTTTTTCATAAATAAAGGTGAAATTTATTGACTCAAGTTTATGACTATCATGAATTGCAATGTGTCACGAGAAAACAATCTTAGAATGGTTTGGATAAGTAAAAGCTTTCCAAAGTTGTTACCACATAAAGTGACACATGTCAGAATAGCAAAATTAGACGTGGACATGAGGGCATCAATGACCCTTGGTCATGAAAGGGTTAATAACCCTTTGCGCTGGCAGTGGATCCTCCGAAGTTTGAGGAGCTGGTCTTTACATAACTTCGGCACATCCACAGCTGATCTAAATATAAGACGGCTTCCTTGGTGGCTTAAATTTGGACCATTTTCTATGCCTAAAACAGGCGTAGAAAATTATAAATGAGATGGGCCTCCTGGCCCGCCCTTTTCACTGCCCACACCACTCCTGCTTTTTGGACCTGGAGTATATAACTTAGTAAATGACCCCAAATATGTCTTTAAACAGGGCTTGCTCTAATTTTATAGTGAGTCTTGCCTATATTTTGGGGGTTTCACCTTAAAGGTAATTTATCACCTACATTTTTTTTACTCATAAAATCTGAATTTATTAAGTATTCTTTTTCCCCCTCATTTGTATATATATATATATATATATATATATATATAAGATATGCTTAACAGCGGCCTCGTGGACCATAAACAACAGTCACATGGACCATAGGAACATATACTGTAGACTTGAGATTAATATGGGAGAGTTCCCTTGGCATGCACAGTGACCTATGTAGAGGTCATTGTTTAGGGAGGTGACCTGTGAGTATCACCAACTGAGAGTGGTGGATCCTTTGCTATCCATGCATAGGTATTTCCTGTCCTTGTAATCTTGCACTGAGATAACTGCTGAAAAGTGACTTCTACAGAACACGAAGTGTCAGTCTGTTATTATACTTACTAGCTACAGTGAAATCTGCAGGATTTCTAAATTTTAAAAATTATTAAAAGTCATATGGAAAATTAAAAAACTACCAAAAATTCTTAAAAATATGAAAAATAAATATTGCTTTATATTTGAGGTATCTTTTTCCATCGGTATATTTGGTAATCCCTTGTTTGCACCAGAGTTAGAAATAGAAAGCTTTTATAGGTGGAGAAAGAAAGGTTGGAATACAGTGAAGTCACCTTTGGTTAATGGTAAAAAATATAAAAAAAAAAAAAACATTATATGAATTATTGAGAAACTCCTTATGATCCATATTTTAGGTTATTATCTGTGTGTGTGTGTGTGTGTGTGTGGGGGGAGATACTGGATGGTTATTAAAGAATTTCCAGTAGGATTAGTCTCAGTATCCTTTGTTGATTCAGAATTTAATAAACCGCCTGATGGTAAACTTGACTGTATATTAAGGTGGCAAATTTCAGTGGTCCTTAGATAAGTAAGTAAGTCAGTGAAAACTGATATCGAAGTAGTAGGCAACTGTCATCTTCTGTGAAGTTATTACACCTGGCATATTTAACACCTACTAGATTAAATAGAATATTTTCTTATTCTATTCCAAATTACTTTGAAGGCTGTGGGGAAAGAGGTTCCCTATGCAACATGTGGTGGAAATGTGATCTAGTAAAAAAAAAAAAATTGAGATGGAGAGAGAGATTTAATTTATACATAGTAGGTGTGAAAATTATAAAAAAAAATTCAATGTATTATTTTGAGATAAAGTGGATTCAGTTACAATGTAAGTATGTCAATATCGCATATATTGAGAGCAGAAGGAATGCTGATCTATTAATTGATAAATAGGTAGTAAACTTAGTAATGTGGGGAAAATTTTGATGCACAAAGATTTGCTTAATCATGAATACTTTTGATTTGATCTTTAACACTCAGATACCTGTGAAACTCTAAAAATTAGAATATCGTGCAAAAGTTCATTTATTTCAGTAATGCAACTTAAAAGGTGAAACCAATATATGAGATTGATTTATTACATGCAAAGCGAGATATTTCAAGCCTTTATTTGTTATAATTTGGATGATTATGGCTTACAGCTTATGAAAACCCCAAATTCACAATTTCAGAAAATTAGAATATTGTGAAAAGGTTCAATATTCTAGGCTCAAGTGTGACACTCTAGTCAGCTAATTAATCCATAACACCTACAAAGGGTTCCTGAGGCTTTAAATTGTCTTCTAGTCTGGTTCAGTAGGAATCACGATCATGGGAAAGACTGCTGAGCTGACAGTTGTGCAGAAAACCATCATTGACACCCTCCATAAGGAGGGAAAGTCTCAAAAGGTAATTGCAAAAATTGGATGTTCCCAAAGTGCTGTATCAAAGCACATTAATAGACAGTTATGTGGAAGGGACAAGTGTGGGAAAAAAAGGTGCACAGGCAGCAGGGATGACCACAGCCTGGAGAGGATTGTCAGGAAAAGGCCATTCAAAAGTGTTGGGGACTTTCACAAGGAGTGGACTGAGGCTGGAGTTAGTGCATCAAGAGCAATCACACACAGACTGATCCTGGACTTGGGCTTCAAATGTCGTATTCTTCTTGACAAGCCTCTCCTGATCAACAAACATCAGAAGTGTCTTACCTGGGCTAAAGAAAAAAAAAAGAACTTGTCTGTTGCTCATTGGTCCAAAGTCCTCTTTTCTGATAAATGCAACTTTTGTATCTCATTTGGAAACCAAGGACCCAGAGTCCGGAGGAAGAATGGAGAGGCACACAATGCAAGATGCCTGAAGTCCAGTGTGAAGTTTCCACAGTCTGTGTTGATTTGGGGAGCCATGTCATCTGCTGGAGTTGGTCCACTGTGCTTCATTAAGTCCAGAGTCAACGCAGCCATCTACCAGGAGATTTGGGAGCACTTCATGCTTCCTTCTGCAGTCGAGCTTTATGGAGATGATGACTTCATTTTCCAACAGGACTTGGCACCTGCCCACACTGCCAAAAGTACCAAAACCTGGTTCTATGACCATGGTATTACTGTGCTTGATTGGCCAGTAAACTCGCCTGACCTGAACCCCATAGAGAATCTATGAGGCATTGCCAAGAGAAAGATGAGCAACATGAGATTGAACAATACAGAAGAGCTGAAGGCTGCTATTGAAGCATCCTGGTCTTCCATAACACCTCAGCAGTGCCATAGGCTGATAGCATCCATGCCACGCTGCATAGCGGCAGTAATTGATGCAAAAGGGGCCCAAACTAAGTACTGAGTACATATGCATGATTATACTTTTTAGAGATCCTGCATTTTTCCATTTAACATCCATTTTTTTATTGATTTCATGTAATATTAAAATTTTCTGAGATTGTGACTTTGGTTTTCATAAGCTGTAAGCCATAATCATCCAAATTATAACAAATAAAGGCTTGAAATATCTCACTTCACATGTTATGAGTCAATCTCATATAATAGTTTCACCTTTTAAGTTACATTACTGAAATAAATAAACTTTTGCAGAATATTCAATTTTTTCGAGTTTCACCTGTAAATTATATAGAGAATTATGATAACATTTAAGGAGGTTTTATGTTTTTTTTTCTTCTCCTTTTCTTTTATTTTGTTTATGACATACTTTAGATGTTATGTAATGTTCTTTGCTGAAAATAGTAGAATAAATAAATAAAATTTGAAAGTAAAAAATATGTTTAGCATCCTCTTTAAGATTATGTTGGCTTCAGTGTATGGGATGGTGTGCCTAGAAATGCTTCCCGATTTTGGACTGTATTCATATGCATCTATGACTTACCTTATCTAAGTTACCTTTATGTGTCTGAAAAAGCAGAATGGGATGGGTGGGTTGGAGAGGGAGGTAGAATTGTGGGGTTTATTTTGCTTTATTTCTATGTTTTAAAATTGAAATATAGAATAAAAAATTACAGTATTCAGATTATCTGAAATATTAATTTTGAGCAGTAAATCGGTTTTAGTACAGTCCAGTCCCCTTCATACTATGTTCTTAAAAAGCATTATACTGTACGTTTCTACCTACCCCACAGCTATGTGGGGAAGGCTCTGTTAATTAGCCTGCCAAGGCTTGAAACTGCAATTATTTCAGGTCAGTGAGTAAGTAGTCTATGTCTTGCTGAGTTGTTTTAGATTAGCTTACAGTACATATATCTCTCAACTTTCCAGGTCAATACAAGCAATCTTGGTGTCAGTGGGAATCTCACCAGGTTATCAAAAGTATAGACAAGGACATTTTATGTCAAGTCCATTCAGGGTCTGTTTATTCTACTTCAACTATCCCATAGAGCCTTGGATTTCAGATACCTCTATTTGCAGAGTCTGTAATGATCCCTTCTGAAGGTGATAAATGACTTTGGGGACAGTAATGACTTTACAAAGAGAAATCAAGACCATTTTTGTAAAGTAAACATTGTTCTTTTATCATAGCATAGTTACAATATTGGTGACTTACGGTTAAGGTGCAATTACACGGCCTCATAATCAAGCAGATTATCGGGAATGACTGTTCATGCGAATTTAGATTCTGATCTGCGGTTTGTATAAATTTGCAGTCTGATCAGGGATGTGTATGAATTCGTTGGCTTATCTGAGGTCTTTGTGAGTTTAGAGGCTGATCTGGAGTCTAAATGAATTTGGGGTCTGTTCTGGGTTCTGTAAGAATTAGTAATGTGATCTAATCTGGGTGTGTATGAATTTGGGGACTGATATATGGTCTATATAAGTTTGGAGGCTGATCTGGTGTCTTTATGAACTTGGGGGCTGATCAGGGGTCTGAATTTGGGTGCTGACCCAGGGTCCATATACATTTTGGGGGTTAATTTGGGGTCTGATCTGGGGTCTGTATAAATTTGGGAACTGCTTTGTGGTTTCATATGGAGGCTGTATAAATGTGGGGTCTAACCAGGGGTCTCTATGAATTTGGGGTCTTAACTGGAGTTTGTATGAATTTGGGTGCTGATATGGGGTCTGTATTAATTTTTGGGTTGGTCTGGGGGTTTGTATTAATTTTTGGGTCTGGTCTGGGAGTTGTTTTAATTTTTAGGTCTGGGCTTGGGTTTGTATTAATTCTTGGGTGTTACAGGTGGACTAGTCATGTAAAATTTATTAGGAGCAGAATAATGAAAATAACAGAAGTGCTAGAGTTGACACATAACTGGATACTAGCCAAAAAGATGCCACTGACTATATTGGGATCCATTTGGTTTCAGTTTGAGAGAAGGATTTTTTAGCTGAAAAAAAGTCCAGATTGCAGGACTCTTCTCTATGCTATTTTTGACAAAATCTGTGATGGAGGCCCCAAATGGAGCTTCCAAGGTAGATGTGAACATGTCCTGAGAATGTTAAAAAATTATAAAAGCAGAGTGATATCTTTCTGACCCTCCTGTTGCTCTCCTTTCGCTGCTTGCCATGTCCTAATTTTTTTCTATACTTCCAAGTCCCTCTTGAATACGACATGTGATTAGGAAGCGAGTGGTGGGCATCATTAAAGTATCACAATTTTTATCATTTTATAACATATACGATATACATGGTTGAATAACTCGATTAAATTTAGGTTTTGATGGGGTTTGACTATATTTTGGGGTTTCGTCTGGGGTTGTTTTCTTTGTGACCCATCTTTTTCTAGTTCTGTATATGCATCATTGGCAGAACAGTATATGGGGGCACTAAGCAGCGCTGTCAGTACAGTAATCAGGGCACATGGAGTGACAGCAGGAACAGTATGGGTGGACCTACAAGATAGCAGTGTTAAAAGGTGGAGCTGGATAGGAAGTTTATTTGCTAAGGAGGGTTGTGATAGACGGCAGAAACCATGAGCCAAAATCAGAGGTGTAGCCTGAATCTCCTGAATTCTAATGAAAATCTATAACAGGCCCCTGTCCCTCATAGGTCAGTTATTTATACTGGTACGTTATTGTGTGGCAGGGGTGCTAAAGCCTCTGGCAAGATATGTCTGTGTAGTAAACACTGTAGTCTTCAGGAGAAATTGTTATGATGGTCTGGACCAAATGAAGAAGAAAAGGAAAGTGAACAACTCAAATCATTGGCACTATTACCCGTGAGTCACTGGATTAGCATTTGTTCTGCTAGAGAAATCACTTTTTACAAAGTAAGGTCAATTTGAATTGATTCTGTGAGAAGGGGCACAATTTTCCTACTCTGCCTAGGCTGGCAAAATAACTTGAGGTGGACCTGTCGAGTTACCCACATGCAGAGCAGGGTATGTCAAAATGCATTGCATAGCCTGTTTATGATCTTACAGTAGGGGTTCAGCAGTGTTTACAATTTTACATATATAGTTTGACCTTTTAAAGTACTTAAAAGATCTCAAGATCAGATCCAAACGTATTTTCCTTGCCAATAAATATCTACCTATAGAAGAATATGATTTTCAATATTTAAAGAAATAACACCCGAAGAGATATAGAAGTAAGATTGTATAGTGCTGAAACTTTCAAAAAAAGCTATAACATGATGTGATAGAATTGATGGAATAAAGCTAGTCTGTCCAGAAACATCCTGCACATCCATTTTGAGACTAGGCATTAGCTACCTAGTTCCTGCTCTGCAACAACCCTACATTATAATAAGTACAGGGGCCCTGCCTACAGTGAAATAGCGACCCCAATAAGAGTGATCCCACTCAGGTACCTAACTAGATAATCCTGAGCAGGCCTTGCAGGTGGTGGAGAATCTTATTTTGCGTTCCCTAGGTAGCTTGCTAGCAGGTGGAATGGACAGGTCGAGTAGTCATACTAACCAGGGTCAAAAACAGAGTGGTCAAACAGGAAAGTAAAAATGATATCCAATAACAGAAACAAGTTGAGCTGGGACATGAGAGACAAGGTAGAGACACACATTAAACAGTCCATGGACAAACACAGTAGCAAACAAGGAGAAGGCAGATAGTAATCAGGTAAACAAGGCCACTCAAAAACAAGAATATTCACAAAATGCAGAGAGTAATCTGGCATACACAGGAACCAGGTTAAAACTAAAATAACTGGCATTAAGCAATATCACCACAGGCTTTTGTAGAACACAGATGTCACTGATTGGCTCTTAAACCAAACCCCTTCCTGCCTGTCTTTGCCTCATGTCAGAATCTAGAACAGATGAGTTTGTCACTACTCTCAGGATAAATCCGCTCATACCTCTTTGTTTGGAGCATAGATTGTTAATATGTTTGTATAAATCTGCATTGTCATAAAAAAAAGCAGAAGGAAATCTGGTGTCAGAGTTCCCATTATTTGCCCTACCATTGACAGCCAGCCACCATGGCCTTCATTTGCAGTGGTCTTGAATGGTGTCATGATTGAGAAACCTGGACTGCTATGTACTGGGACTGTATAATCTATAGTGATTAATCCAGGGTTGGGCTGGGTTGAGTATGACACTGGTGAGAAGCAAGATGTCAGGCAATACTCATAGTCGTCATAATCATAGTCGGCAGGCACAATTTGTGCAAAGCCATGAAACTTATCTGAGGTCAGGTCAGGCAGCAAAGGATCAGTACAGTAGACAGGCTAAGATCAGGGCAGGCAACAAGTAACAGAATCGATTAACTGTCAGAAGACAATCAGAATAGCACACCTTCAATGGTTAAACTAATAAACTAGGTACCTAAGCTCAGGCAAGGAGTGGGAGGGCAGAGCAGCATTTATACGTAGCAGATGCTGATTAACAATTAAAGAAGAACTCCTACCAAAATGATGTAATCTTCAGACCAGTGGCTGTATTTGTGAGTTATACCCTCCCATTGAAGGCTGTAAAACAAAATTATATCAAGGTAGTATACACTGCCAATGTTCTGAAATCTGTTACGGACAGTGGGTGTGGACCCACTGTGCCAACTAACCAGTTTGGCTTTGGGCTAAGCCTAAGGACGTTGTCCTGGTGGTCCCCTGGTAGTCACCCTTTAACCCCTGTACAGGGATCTGTAAATCACCACAAGGAACCAACCAGGTCGCTACCTCCTGGAGTAGTCCTGTGTAGTTGGCTGCTGATACATGGGGTCAGAGACACCGATGCGAAGCACCAAGGGCACAGGCAAAAAGCGTAGTCTGAACACAGTCCAATAGTCAAGGCAGGCTGAGTACTTGCATATTTCAAATGGCAGTTCCAAGGTCAGGAGAGGCTCAGTGCAAGCATAATCTAGGTCACAGCTCCAAGGTCGGGGCAGGCAGCAAATAGCGGAATCGGAAGTCAAACAATGTTCGGTACACGGATGTTCAGACGAGAGAACCTTCACTGGTTACTAGCAGGAGGTGGAACCAGAGCCCAGCTAAATAGGGAGACTGATCAGCAACTTAACCAGCACCTGGACAGGGTCAGGGGGACAGCATTAAAGAGGACCTTTCATCATGTTAGCTCTAGTCTAATTAGTATCCTACCTTATAGAGTGGCCCCCACTGAAGACTTGCCACTTTTTTTTGCCCCCGTTCGTCTGTTCTTGGCCCCGTACTTTTTCCCGCCTCATATTATAATGAAAGTTCACAGAGCTCTAATCCCAATTTATAAAGGGAGAGCAGAGCCGTGACAGCGTGACAAAAGCTAACTTCCTTCTAATCTAACCGGCATGTTACTGAGATATATGTTACTTACATATGGATAATCTCTATCGATCTCTGACATCACATATCTCTGGGAAAACAATAAGAAGGAGCAGGTAAAATTCAATGATCCATATTTTCCAAGTAGGTGATGGGGGGAATGCTTGTCAAGCTTTGATGGTGTATGCCTGTTGTGCTTATATATAGTGGCCAATATTACAACCCTAATATTTCACGACCTTTATGTTGGAAAAAAGAAAGCATTGGGAAAAAGAAATCACAGCAAAAGGGAATTTACTCCACTTACCTACCTGTCGACATTTAAAAAATATGTTCTTTAATGCCCTAAGTTCATAATACAAACTAAACACTTTCCACTACATAATTGTTTGAAAATATGATTTATAAAAGCATATAAAGTAATATTTTTACTAAAAATGTCATTCAACCATAGAAACAAGTACAGTCAGAAATGCAGTACCAACTTTTTCTGCATCAATATAAATATCCTCCACTAGAGGGCATCAGAGTTTAGCCGAAAATAAATATGTTCTTGAAATGACTCACTATGTAACTAACAATATGATAGTAGAGAGTATGAGTTATTCCTTTAAGCCCCATGTATCACGCTTGCAATTTTATAAAGAAGCCATTAAGTTCTTCAATTTTAATTTGTTCACGCTCCAGTGCATCTAACTGGTTCAGTGTGTTAGGATGAAAAGATAACTTTTTTTTTTAAATAATTGTATATTTTATTTTAAAAAAAATTATTTTAAAGGAAACCTGTCAAAAACGCATATGAAACCGCCAGCATTTCCTTATAGTAGGCCCCAGTCTGTTATTAATCATGTGCTTGATCCGGTAATCTAATGCTCCATACACAAAATGATGTTTTAAGCACCTTCAGCGCTATCTTGCCTCTAAGCACGCCCCCTAACTTTAGTGTGTGATTGACATCCTGCAGTGCGGCCTCGGATCCCGCAGTTAGCTGGGTTTCATCAGCACACCTCGCATGTGTGAGACTAACGCGATCTCAGGCCACACTGCAGGATATCAATCACACACAAGAGGGGACAGTTAGGGGGCATGCTTATCTTGACTTGAAGCAAGGAGGCTGCTGCTCCCTTGACTTCAGGTTGAGAGGCAAGATAGCGCTGATGGTGCTTAAAACATCGTTTTTGTGTATGGAGCATCAGATTACCGGATCAAGCACATGATTAATACCAGACTGGGGGCTACTTTAAGGTAATGCTGGCAGTTATATATGTGTTTTTGAGGTGACAGGTTCCCTTTAAGCACAAAAAGAAAGGTCAAACAAACAGACTCATTAATAATAATAGCAAAATCCAAATATACATGTAATGTAAGCACAAGTAAAAAAGGTGAAAGAAGGCTTACACAGAGCCTTAGCCCATCAGATAAGTCTACATAGCCACCAATCAGTTATAACTATAGTAGGTACAACGATACATACACGAGACAGGGGGACAAAAGGGTGGGAGGGGGGGGACTAGAAGCACTAGAAACCATGGCAAATTGTGTGTGAGAGAGTATTAATACCATTAGCCTTATATTTCCTATGTAGGTTGTCTCCTAACACGCAACGTTTCATCCCATGTAAGCATCCCATTCTTCCCAAACTTTATAGAAGTGATCAACCCTGTCAGACAACAGGGCTGGTAGGCATTCCATGCTCCTGACACAAATCTCCATTTGTCGTGGATTCTGCTGCCTTCAATTCCGACCTATTAAACACCTCCGAGCTGTAAAAACGTTGCTTACTAATTTAGTATGTAACTTTGCCATGGTACTATGGAATACATTAAAGGCTATGTACAGTACACCTTCAGAGGCAATTTATTTTTATGATTGCATGTTACTTATTTTTGGCTTAAAATTTCTTTTTTTAATTGCCCATTATTAAAAACTAGCTGATGACCCGGCGTTGCTCGGGTATTTATTTATTGCAATTTTATAATAAATAACAGTGTCTTTCACAGTGGCCGCCTCTTTAACGAGGTCTTTCACAGTGGCCGGACCCTTTAACGATGACCGCCCCTTTAAAAGTGACTTTCATGGTGGCCGTCCCTTTCACAGTGCCTTTTACAGTGGCCTCCCCTTTATGTATTTCTATTGTTGTCATTCGGATCTGTATACCTCTGCGTTTTAGGTGAGGATTCCTAGATTGAGTCGATATGTGTCTAGTGGTCTGAGTTTTGTTTGTGTATTGTATTGATTATCATTTTTTTGCCTTCCTCTGGATCAACTTGTAGGAAACAGGCCGAACTGGATGGACAAATGTCTTTTTTCGGTCCTATATACTATGTTACTATGTTACTATTTGTGAAGTATTCTTGTTTATTTGCAATTCTATATAATTTATGTGATTCTATTTTGTGATTTGTCTTAGGCCCTGAGAAAGGTCCGGGATTGGACTGAAACGTAGGCCGAATGTACTGTATATACACTTGTGGTGGCAATCTTGATAATACAAAATAAATGAAAGATTCTTCATATAAGGAAACTTTTGGAGTGCCGTGTTATGACTATTTCTATGAATTGGGTATTCCCGAACACAGAGCACCCGTCTATTTGAAGTGGAGTGCCAACCATTTATTGTCCCTTTAACGTTGACTGCCCCGTTAACAGTGACTTTCACAGTGGCCGCGCCTTTAAGGTGACTGCCCATTTAACAGTGACTTTGGCCACCCCTTTAACAGCGACTTTCACAGTGGCCGCCCCTTTGACAGTGACCGTCTCTTTAACGGTGACTTTCACAGTGGCTGCCCATTTAAAAGTGACCGCCCCTTTAACAATGACTTTCACAGTGGCCGCCCCTTTAACGGTGACCACCCTTTTAACAGTGACTTTCACAGTGGCCGCTCCTTTAACGGTGACTCCCCCTTTAACAGTGACTTTCATTTTGGCTGCCCCTTTAACAGTGACCACCCATTTAACAGTGACTTTCATGGTGACCGGCCCTTTAACAGTGACTTTCATGGTGGCCTCCCCTTTAACAGTGACCACCCCTTTAACTGTGACTTTCATATTGGCCGCCGCTTTAACGGTGACCATCCCTTGAACAGTGACTTTCATAGTGGATGACCCTTTAACTGTGATTGCCTCTTTAACCACTTCAGCCCCCCTAGCTTAAACACCCTTAATGACCAGGCCACTTTTTACAATTCTGCACTACGCTACTTTCACCGTTTATTGCTCCGTCATACAATTTACCACCCAAATGAATTTTACCTCCTTTTCTTCTCACTAATAGAGCATTTATTTGGTGGTATTTCATTGCTGCTGACATTTTAACTTTTTTTTATATTTTACTTTTTTTTTACGAAATTTTTGCAAAAAATGACATTTGTCACTTTCTGTTGTATTTTTGTTGCATTTTTTTTATTTAAAATTACATTTCTATATAAATTTTTCTCTAAATTTATTGTTCTACATGCTTTTGATAAAAAAAATCCAATAAGTGTATATTTATTGGTTTGGGTAAAAGTTATAGCGTTTACAACCTATGGTGCAAAAAAGTGAATTTCCGCATTTTGAAGTAGCTCTGACTTTCTGAGCACCTGTCATGCTTCTTCAGGTGCTAGAATGCCAGGATAGTATAAATACCCCCCAAATGACACCATTTTAGAAAGAAGATACCCCAAAGTATTCGTGGAGGGGCATGATGAGTTCATGGATCATTTCTTTTTTTGAAAGTGACACTTTCTGAGGAAAAAAAAAAATAATAAAGTTTCCATTTGTGCTAACTTCTGGCACAAAAAATGAAAAATCTCCCACGGACTCACTATGCCCCTCAGTGAATACCTTGGGGTGTCTACTTTCCGAAATGGGGTCATTTGTGGGGTGTGTTTACTGTTTTGGCATTTTGGGCGGGGCTAAATTGTGAGCAACCTTGTAAAACCTAAAGGTACTCGTTGGAATTTGGGCCCCTTTTTGCGCACCCAGGCTGCAAAAAAGTGTCACTCATGTGGTATCACCGTACTCAGGAGCAGTAGGGCAATGTGTTTTGGGGTATATTTTTACATATACCCATGTTGGGTGAGAGAAATATCTCTGTAAACTGACAACTTTGTATAAAAAAAATTAAAAAGTTGTCATTTACAGAGATATTTCTCACACCCAGCATGGGTGTATGTAAAAATATACCCCAAAACACATTGCCCTACTTCTCCTGAGTACAGCGATGCCACATGTGTGACACTTTTTTGCAACCTGGGTGCGCAAAAGGGCCCTAATTCCAATGAGTACCTTTAGGATTTCACAGGGCATTTTTACGCATTTATATTCCAGACTTCTTCTCATGCTTTAGCAGCCCCTAAAATGCCAGGACAGTATAAATACCCCACATGTGACCCCATTTTAGAAAGAAGACACCCCAAGGTATTCCGTGAGGGGTATGGTGAGTTCATGTAAAATTTTATTTTTTGTCACAAGTTAGTGGAATATGAGACTTTGTGGAAAACAAAAATAAAAAAAATAAAAATATCAATTTCCCCTATCAATTGTGGAAAGAAAAGCCATTTTCTATATAGTTCTGGCAATGTGCGGATCTGCAAAATGCGGAAAGCACATTGCCGGTGTCCGTGTTTTGCGGATCCGCAAAACACATATGGACATGTGAATGGACCCTTACAGGGGGGTGATCAGTGACAGGGGGGTGATCAGGGAGTGTATATGGGGTGATCAGGGGTTAACAAGGGGTTAATAAGTGACAGGGGGGTGTGTGTGTGTGTAGTGTGGTGCTTGGTGCTACTTTACATAGCTACCTGGTCCTCTGGTGGTCGATCCCAGCAAATGGGACCACCAGAGGACCAGGTAGAAGATATATCAGACGCTGTTAAAAAAACAGCGTCTGATATACCTCTTTGATGTGATATATTTCGCATCTACAGCCTGCCAGCGATTGATCATCGCTGGCAGGCTGTAGTACAACTCCTGAGACGCGATCTTCTGTGAACGCGCGCGCGCATTCACAGCAGATCTCGCCTCTCACGAGATGACGCGCCGCCGCATTAGAGAGGATCAGACCTGCCGCTGCCTGGACGCATCCCTGCGTTAGGCGGTCGGCAGGCGGTTAACAGTGACTTTAACGGTGGCCACCCCTTTAATAGTGACTTTCATGGTGGCTACCCCTTTAACAGTGGCTTCCACGGTGACCCCCTCTTTAACAGTGACTTTCACGGTGACCGCCCCTTTAACAGTGACCGCCTCTTTAACAGTGACTTTCACGGTGACTGCCCCTTTAACAGTGACTTTCATGGTGGCCGTCCCTTTAACAGTGACTTTCACAGTGGTCGGCCCTTTAACAGGGACCTTCACAGTGGCCACCCCTTTAACAGTAACCACCCCTTTAACGGTGACCGCCCATTTAACAGTGACTTTCACAGTGCAATTTTATATTTAATAACAGTGACTTTCACAATGGCCGCTCCTTTAACGGTGAGCGACCCTTTAACCTCTTTTTGACACAGGGTGTGCAGAACTCCCTGATGTCCTGGTACTTAAGGACACAGGGCGTACCTGTACACCCTGTGTATTTCCGATCACCGCCGCACGACGGGTGGTGATTGGAACCCAGTGCCTGCTCAAATCATTGAGCAGGCACCTGGGGCCAATGCGCCGGGGGGTCCTGTGACCCCAACGTGTAGGCGATCGCAGCAAACTGCAGGTCATTTCAGACTTGCGGTTTGCTGCGTTTCCAGGCTATTCGGGTCTCTGAGGACCCGATAACCCGGAACAGGATGGTGATCGGTGGTGTGATAATACACCACCAATAACCATCCTGCAATCCTGAGAGGTGATGGTGACATCACCTCTCAGGATCGCCTCTGATTGGTAGGTGGGCGGGCCGGCAGGAGATTCAAATCATAGCAGAGCTTCTCTCTTCCTCGTTTTGTGTCCCGAAGCGGAGATGAGAGTGCAGTGCACGTGTGAATCTGTGCCAGCATCACCCCATCTGTGCCCCAGCACCCATCCTTGCCCCCAGCACCCATCCGTGCCCCAGCACCCCCCATCTGATCAGCCAGGTAATTAGGGAAAGGCTAGGAAAAGGTTGGGCTAGGCAGGGAAAGTTAGAGGGAAAAAAAAGTTTGATTGCATCACCCTAAGTAGGGTGTCTGGGGTCCACAGCACAGTTGTGTGACCCTAGACCCCCCAGGGATGCTGCTGCTTGCCCCCCTGCTAGCCCCCTCCCCCGCAACAACTTTTTTGGGGCGCAGGCAGTTTTTTTTGTTTGGGCGTACGCTGACTGTGGCCGTCACTCTTAGCGTCCGGCCACTGTTAGCACATCGCACACCCCACCGCTGATCAACTTCGGACGGTTGATCAGCGGTTTTGAATTTTTCCCCTTTTTTTAGTTAGTCTTTTTTTTTTCTGTTAGTTTTAGGGTTAAGTACGTGAACACCCGTGCCCCCCCACACACGCACACTGAATAAAGTTTTACACGCACGCACACACGCAGACACACACTCCCCTATGGCCCGCCGGATATTCTCGGCCGAGGAGGCATACGCCCAGCTTGCCTCTGAGTCCGAGAGTCTTAGTGAGGACGAGGATGACCCCACTGTTGTCATCCGCGTCCTCCTCATCATCTAGCGATGATGATGAGCCCCCAAAGCGGCGGAGACGCCGCCAGGCGGAGCAAGGGGACTGCCATGCTAGGTACCCTGTGGCCCACCCTAGTACAAGCAGTTCTGGGGCTTGTACTAGTTTTCCGACACACTAGTTAAATCCACCGGAGCCCCCTGCCAGTGAACTTGTCTGGTGTACCCCAGAGCGATTTGAGCCCGTGATTCCTGAGTTTGTAGGCCAATCAGGAATCCAGATTTCCACAGTGGGCTTCACTGAATATTACTTTTTTAGTCTTTTTTTCAGTGACCAACTGGTAAATCTAATGGTGGAGCAAACAAACCTGTACGCCCACAGTTTGTTGCTCAACACCCGGGCTCCTTTTAGGCTAGGCCCGGTGACTGGACCCCGGTGAGTGCAGCCGAGATGAGGACATTTTGGGGCCTCTTTCTGCACATGAGCCTAGTCAAGAAACCTAGTGTCAGGCATTACTGGAGTGGGGACGTCCTCTACCAGACCCCACTTTACAGTACGGCCATGACACATACCTGGTTTGAGGCCATCCGGAAATTCCTGCATTATTCAGCTAATGCAGCATGTCCCCCCCAAGGTGATCCTGCCTATAACCACCTGTACAAAATCAGGCCGGTCATCGATCACTTTGGGGACAAATTTGTACAGGCCTATGTACCTGGAAGGGAGGACGCGGTTGATGAGTCTCTCATTGCGTTCAAGGGGAGACTCATTTTCCACCAGTATGTTCCCTCAAAGCGGGCGAGGTATGGTGTGAAGCTGTACAAACTTTGTTTCGTATGTACGAGGGGCGAGATTCCCGTATTCAACCCCCAGAATGTCCCCCCACTCTGGGTGTTAGTGGGAAACTTGTGTGGGACCTTATGCACCCGCTGCTAGATAAATGTTATCACCTGTACATGGATAGCTTTTATACTAGTATCCCCTAGTTCCAGTCCCTCGCCGCCAGCTCCACGTCCGCTTGTGGGACCGTGCGGAAAAATCAACGCGGTCTCCTTGCCCACCCCCTCCAGGTACCTATCCCCAGGGGTGAGACCCATGCCCTTAACAGTGAAAACCTGTTGTTTGTCAGATAAATAGACAAGAGGGATGTCCTTGTACTGTCAACAATTCATGATAACGGCATTACCCCTGTCCCTGTGCGAGGTACCGCGGCAACGGTCCTCAAGCCCGATTGTATCTTCGACTACAATCGGTATATGGGAGTTGATCTCTCTGATCAAGTACTCAAGCCATATAACGCCATGTCCAAAACCCGGGCATGGTACAAAAAAGTTGCGGTCTACTTTTTGCAGGTTGCCTTGTACAACTCTTTTGTGCTGTCCCGGAGCACTGGCAACACAGTGACATTCCTTCAGTTCTATGAGGCAGTCCTCAAGGCCCTGATCTTTTCAGACCGGGAAAGAGCAGGCCGGAGTACCTCGGGAACTGGAGGCACCTGGAAAGAAGGGACGGACCCAAAAAAAGTGCAGAGTGTGTCGCTGGAGGGGGATACGGATAGACACCACTACTCAGTGCGAAACGTGCCCCGATCATCCGGGCCTCTGCATTGACGGTTGCTTCAGGGAGTACCACACTTCCATGGAGTACTAAATCTATATCCCAATTTAGCCACTGACAATCGAATAAAAAAACTGGTTCTCAGACTTGAGACACCCAAAAAAAAAATTAAAAACTAAAATAATTTAAAAAAAGCATACAAATTAGGTATCGCCACGTCGGTAAGAATCTCCTCTATAAAAATACCCCATGACCTAAACCCCCAGATTAACACGGTCCAAAAAAAAAAAAGTGCACAAAAAGAAATTTTTTGGTCACCTTACATAACAAAAAGTTTTATAGCAAGCGATCAAAAAGTCATATAGCCCCCAAAATAGTGCCAATAAAACCGTCCTCTCATCCCGCAAAAAACTAAAAATGACTCAGACTTTAGAGATTCAAAAAAAATGTTTTGCATCAAAAAGGATAATATAGTCTAAAACCTAAATAATTGCAACCACATTTGTGGTCGTAAACTGCTGTATGACTAAAAGGAAGGGTGCAAAAGGAAAGGACCGACATGGTTTCTGGAAGGCCAATTTTGATGGCCTTTTTTATTGACACCATGTCCCTTTTGAAGCGCCCCTGATGCACCCCTAGAGTAGAAACTCCCTAAAAGTTACCTCATCTAAGAAACTACGCCCCTCAAGGTATTCAAAACTGATTTTACAAACTTTATTAACCCTTTAGGCGTTCCTCAACAGTTAATTGCAAATTTTTGGTAACCTTACCTCAAAAAAATGTAATATAGAGCAACCAAAAATCATATGTACCCTAAAAATAGACCCAGCAAAACCACCAACTTATCCCATAGTTTCCAAAATTGGGTCACTTTTAGGGAGTTTCTACTCCAGGAGTGCATCAGGGGGATTGAAACAGGACACGGTGTAAACCGGTCCATAAAAATCAGCCCTCCAAAAACCACATGGCGCACCTTTCCCTCTATGCCACGCCGTGTGACCGTACTGTAGTGTACGACCACATATGGGGTGTTTCTGTAAACGGCAGAGTCAGGGCAATAAAGATATCGTCTTGTTTGGCTGTTAACCCTTGCTTTGTTAGTGGAAAAAATGGGTTAAAATTGAAAATTTGGCAAATAAATAAAATTCTCAAATTTCATCCCCATTTGCCAATAACTCTTGTGCAACACCTAAAGGGTTAACAAAGTTTGTAAAATCAGTTTTGAATACCTTGAGGGGTGTAGTTTCTTTGATGGAGTCAATTTTATGGAGTTTCTACTCTAGGGGTGCATCAGGGGGGCTTCAAATGGGACATGGTGTTAATAAACCAGTCCAGCAAAATCTGCCTTCCAAAAACCATATGGCGCACCTTTCCTTCTATGCCCTACTGTGTGCCCATACAGTAGTTTACGGCCACATATGGGGTGTTTCTGTAAACTATAGAATCGGGGCAATAAATATTGCATTTTGTTTGGCTGTTAACCCTTGCTTTGTTACTTGAAAAAATAGATTAAAATGGAAAATTTGCCAAAAAATCTAAATTCTGAAATGTTATCTCCATTTGCCATTAACTGTTGTGGAACACCTAAAGAGTTAATGACGTTTGTAAAATTAGTTTTGAATAGCTTGAAGGGTGTAGTTTCTAGAATGAGGTCAAGTTTGAGTGGTTTCTATTATATAAACCTCACAAAGTGACTTCAGACCTGAACTGGTCCCTAAAAATTGGGTTTTTGAAAATTTCAGAAAAATGTCAAGAGTTGCTTCTAAACTTCTAAGCCTTGTAAGATCCCCAAAAAATAAAATATCATTCCCAAAATGATCCAAACATGAAGTAGACATATGGGGAATGTTAAGTAATAACTATTTTTGTAGGTATTACTATGTATTATAGAAGTAGAGAAATTAAAACTTGGAAATTAGCAATTTTTTACAAACTTTTGGTAAATTTGGTATTTTTTTATAATTTAAAATGATTTTTTTAAATTTCATTTTACCAGTGTCATGAAGTACAATATGTGACAAAAAACACTCTCAGAAGGGCCTGAATAAGTAAAAGTCTTTTAAAGTTATCACCACTTAAAATGAGACTGGTCAGATTTGCAAAAAATGGCCTGGTCCTTAAGCGAAATAAGGCTGTGTCCTTAAGGAGTTAACAGTGACTTTTACAGTGGCCGCCTCTTTAACGAGGTCTTTCATAATGGCCGCCCCTTTAACGGTGACCACCCCTTTAAAAGTGACTTTCCTGGTGGCCGTCCCTTTTACAGTGACTTTCACAGTGGCCTCCCCTATGCACTAAGTGAAAAGGGCTGCCAAAAATTACAAGGAACCGGCACTCCAATACACCCTTTGTTACACATAATGGAGAGCATCATACACACCCTTGAAAAATTATAATTGATGGCCTGTTGGTGTCCCTCAAAAACATTTGGAGCAAGGGCCTGCTGATATGACCATCTAAAACAGTAGGAGCGAGGGCCTGCTGCTGAGCTGTCCCTCTAAAACATTAGGGGTGAGGGTCTGGTGGTGAGCTGACCCTGTAAAAGATTGTAGGTGAGGGCCTTCTGGTGAGCTGACCCTGTAAAACATTATATGCGAGGGTCTGCAAGTGAGCTGACCCTGTAAAACATTATATGCGAGGGCCTGCAGGTGAGCTGACCCTGTAAAACATTATATGCGAGGGCCTTCAGGTGAGCTGACCCTGTAAAAGATTGTAGGTGAGGGCCTGCTGGTGAGCTGACCCTCTAAAACATTATATGCGAGGGTCTGCAAGTGAGCTGACCCTGTAAAACATTATATGCGAGGGCCTGCAGGTGAGCTGACCCTGAAAAACATTATATGCGAGGGCCTGCAGGTGAGCTGACCCTGTAAAACATTATATGCGAGGGCCTGCAGGTGAGCTGACCCTGTAAAAAATTATATGTGAGGGCCTTGGCTACTGAGACTGGACTTGGTGGAAGACAGGGTGGTGCTTAATCGACTGGAAGCATTATCTGCTGCAATCCAACTGACCACCTGCTCGCACTGTTCTGACTTCAAGAGTGGTGTCCTGCGCCGCCCTGCAAACTGGGACATAAAGCTAGGTATCGTGGATGATTGTTTTTCTTGTGCTCAGGCAGCAGGCACAGTTTCAACGCGCCCAGGGCCATGGCCTCTGCGTGCGCTATCAGCATCATGGCCACTTCCCCGTCCCTTACTGCTAGCCTTCTTCATTTGAAATATTATATATCCTCGAAAGTATGTCACACGTACAGTAGCATAGGATTTGGAAGTGTATGCGCCAAAAAATGTAAAAAGGGATTTGGGATGTGGAAGCGTCACACAGGAGATATCCCGCAGATAATGTCAATGCTGTCACCAGCGGCTAATAAAAAATTACAGGGAATGTCACAGGTATTTGGGATGAGGAAACGTTATACAGGACAGGTACCACAGGTAATGTCACTGTCCGCAGCATCCATGGAAAAAGTACACTGCATGTCACAGATCAATTTTTTCAGCGCACACGTTACAGCGTAGATGTGGCGCAGTTAAAATCACTGTCCGCAGATATGTTTGGGATGCGCACACTTTACACAGGAGATGTGGCGCAGCTAATTAAACTATCCGCAGCGGACACCATCTACGGAAAAAGTACACTGGATGTCACAGATATTTTTGGGATGCGCACACTTTACACAGGAGATGTGGCGCAGCTAATTTAACTATCCGCAGCGGAAACCGTCTATGGAAAAAGTACACTGGATGTCACAGATATTTTTGGGATGCGCACACTTTACACAGGAGATATTGTGCAAATAATTTAACTGTCCGCAGCAGCCTATTAGACACTATTTAGGATTTCAGGATGTGCTAAAAAAATATATTGCTGCTGCCACACACAATAGTCCTTAAAAGGACGTTTGTGTCTGTAAAGTTTTAGCAATTTAGAGCAGGTTACGCTAAAAAATATATATTACTACTGTCACACACAATAGTCCTTAAAAGGACTTTTGGGTCTCTGAAAAGTTTTTCTAATAAAAATAGTCCAATATCACTCCCTACACTGTCTGTACCTTTCTCAGCACAGCTCTCCCTGACTAAGACTGAGCCGAACACGTGCCATCGGGTGCTATATAGCACCCAATGACGCGTTTTGGCCAGCCAATCCCTGTAATGCCAGTAACCAACATGGCTATGGCATTACAGTGAAGGCAGTACTTACAAGCACGTTTATTGGCTGCGTAGCAAGCAAGATAAGTGCGGGGAGGAGTCTCGATCATTGCACTCGAGCATATGCGGTATTCGACCGAATACTGCTGTGTGCCGAGCATAGCGATGCTCGAGCCGAACTGGTGTCCGGCCGAGCATGCTCGCTCAACACTATCCATGACCTTTTATGTCCAATCTGTGAAGTACACTTTTTTGTCCAAAAATTTACAGAATTAATAACATTATATTTAAATGTGAAACCTGTTTGGTTCAATATTTGATGTAAAATAGAGCATTTGACAAATGGCACACAAAAGCATGAACCTGAATTTAAAGGGTGTTTTTCCCATCTCAGCATTTGTGGTATATACCACCTCTGGGGTCCATTCCACTCTTCAGAACCGTGCACTCAAAATGAAGAGGAGCAGAAGGCACGTGCATGATGTCCTCTCTATTTAGAGGCATGGAACGGCTTGAAATAGCCAAGCAAGCGCTCAGCTATTTTTGGAACTTTTTTCTGTGAATGGAGGGTGGCTGAACATGCGTGGCTGCTCTCCCTTCACTTTAGGGACCCCATTCTGGAGATAGGAGCAAGATTCAGAGGTGGGGCTCTCATCTCTCTCATATTAATGGCATGTCTTAGTAATATGTCACAAATTCTGAAATGAGGAAACCGCTTTGAATGAAGTTAGAAAACTTATTTGGAATCTCTTTTAATTATCAGGGGCAGAGAGTGCCTACAAAGCTGGAAGAGCTATCATTTGGAAAAGAGACATCTCATTGACTACAATGGAATTTGTGTAATGCATAACTTTCCCTGTGGTGGTGCTGCAAGGAAATTAGATATTTGCTGCAGACTGCAGCTGAAAGGTGGAAGTCACAGCAGAGTGCCAACCTTTGGGCAGTATTTTTTAATTACGATGTGAATTCACTTTACAATATTGGGAAATGTGCACCATACTGTCATGTCGGCACTCCTGCCATCCCACTATTTGGAGTAGGCGTGGGTGTCGCATGCCTCACCTACCCCTTGCCTTCCAGTAGCAGGGACAACCTGTGGCCCTTGTGGCAGACCTAAGCATGCACCAGACTGCAAGTATACTTCCCTGTAGTGATGAGCGGCATAGGCAATATGCGATATTTCACAAATTTTTAGCTGAATATTCGCCATAAATTCGCTAATTCGAGAATTCGTGATCTCCAGTCATTATTTACTTGATTGCGAAAATCGCCAATGTAATATATTCATGATAAAAATTTGCGATTAGAATATTCGCGATCAACACTAAGGGGTAGACAAGTTTCCTATTGGTTGCTAGGGATGTTGCTAAGTACCGATATTCGTGATAAGTTCACGATAAATTCGCGATTAGAATATTTATTTTGATCATTTTTTAGATGTTTCTACTCCATGATTGGAGTCTGCCTGTGGTAAATTCAGTTGATTGGACGTAAGTTGGAAAGAACTGAGCTCGGAGACAGAAATGAGTGGAGACACAGATCTGGAGAAGGGTATAAAGAAATGTCTGCTGCACTGAAAGTTCCCAAGAGCAAAGCCCCAACAGGCTAAGTAAGAGATGTGACCAAGATCCCAGTCGTGATACTGGCCAAGCTCTAAAGCTCCTGTATGCAGATGAGAGAAACTTCCAGAAAGTCAACCATCACTTTAGTCCTCCATCAATCTGTGATTTATGGCAGAGAGACTGGAAAGAAGCCTATGCTCAGTAACAGATACATAAAAGGACACATAGAGTTTGCATAAATGCACCTAAAGGACTCTGTGACTGAGAAACAAGATCCTCTGGTCTACTGAAATGAGTATTAAACTTTTTGGCCTAATTTCTAAGCGTCATACCCAAAGAAAACCAGGCACTGCTCACCATCTGCCCAATACCATCTGCCTCATTATCTGCTCAATACCATCTTTACAGTGAAGCATTGAGACATCATGCTGTGGGGGTGTTTTTCAGCAGCTGGGACTGGGAGACTTGTTAAGTTTGAGGGAAAGCTAAATGGAGCAAAGTACAAAGATATACTTTATTAAAACCTGGTCCAGTTGCTCTGGACCTCAGACTGTGCTGAAGGTTCACCTTCCAACAAGGCAATGACAGCCAAGACAACAGAGTAGTGGCTTAGGGACAACTCTGTAAATTAATTTGAGTGACTCAGTTGTAACCCTAAAACCCATTCAAACATCTCTGGAAAGGCCTGGAAATTGCTGTCCACCGATGGTCCCCATCTGACCTGATACAGCTCGACAGCAGTGAAATCTGCAGAGAAAAATGGCAGAAGAATCCAAGTGTGCAAACCTGGCGGCATCATACCCAAGACTACTAGAAGCTGTCATTGCTGCCAAAGGTGCTTCAACTAAGTATTGAGTAAAGGGTGTGAATACTTATGTCAATGTAAGATTTTAGTTTTTCCTTTTCAATAAATTAGCAAAGAATTCAAACATTTTGTTTTCACTTTGTCATTATAGTGTATTGTGTGCAGAATGATGGGACATTTTTATTTTTATTTTAATAAAGTCCACAACATAACAAAATGTGAAAAGATGTTTCCGAATGCATTGAACATTTTAGGCAACTCTTTAATTGTGTTTCCTCTCTTGATCCCCTGCAATTGCTGTTACCTTTTATGTTATTTTGCTAAATTAAAGCTTTTAAATAGCAGCGTGCAATAGTTGTGGTATCATATTTGCTTTTACTAGAACAAAAAAAAAATCTGAGATGAATTTACCTGTGATTCCTGTTCTCTGTCTAACATGGTCAAAGACCTTGTAACAGCAGTTCAGTGGGAAAGAAGTTAATACTGTTAATTGTGTATGATTCTGCCCATACAGGATCTGTGCTCCTCCAACTGTTGGTCATATATTAAGATTATTCAAATGTCCAATCCAGATCTCTTTTTTCTTTTGTCTATAGAATTTTATTTTATTTGATTACATTAATAATAAATTAGGCATGTTGCCCTGAACTGATTTCAGAGTTGAAAAGAATTATCTACCCTGGTCTACTCCATGGGGAAGCTGCGCTCTCCCTAATACATGGGCGTAACCGCCAGGGTCACAAGCATAACAGATGATAGAGGTCACAAGAACTAAGTGTGTTAATCTCCACGCAGTGATAAAGTGCAGTTAATAATGACTGTAGTAGGTGGAAGGATAGTATGAAAAACTTTCAAAATTTTACTGTCGATTATTCTTATTATGTCACTGCATATCCTTGTACTGTGACATAATAGTGTACATTATACTTACTTATTGACAGCAATATATATTTTTTGTGATATTGTGATGTTAATATGGACAGGACATCTTTATACTGTTAAATCACTCTATGCATTATTTCTGTGCTATGACCAGTCAATTATCCATTCAAGGTCCTTTTTCATTGGTCAATGTCCAGGCAATTATCTGGAACAAATTGCATGTTCCTGAATTCTGATAATTGCCTGATTGTGAGCAGAGATGATAGTTGTATTTACATACAGCAATAATCCCTTCTGTATTGAGATAAATGATCGCTATTGCGATGATTTGTCCCTATACAGATTGATTGTTTTTTTGTTCTGAATCCCTGTTAGAGCTTGAATGCAGTGAGGGGTGGAGAGGGGTCATGAATCACAGAAATAAACGTGGCCTAAATGGGTGGGACTGCTCCAAACCCCAAACACTGTGGCGTGTTTCTAACTGGGGGGGCAGTTCCTCCGCATGTGGTTCACAGCGAATGGCTATCCCCAGCAAAAATTGCATACAATGGAGGAAACCGGCGCGAACCACAAGCACCACACAAACATCCTACACAAAATAAAACATGTGCGGATGAAAATATATAAACACATAACTCACAGAAAAAAGATGCACCACAAGGATAAGCAACTGACAAAACTGGCTAATCCCTCACTCAGATGTTAAAAGCTGAGAGATTCACCAATATTTCCAATCAGGAACATATCGGAGCCCCTTCAAGCACCACGTCGCTGTTTCTCAGCATGGCATGGGGTCCTGCCACTAGACTACCTATGGTGTGTGAACAAGGTCTGAAAAGGTGTTCACACACCATAGGTAGTCTAGTGGTAGGACCCCATGCCATGCTGAGAGACCGTGACGTGGTGCTTGAAGGGGCTCCGATATGTTCCTGATTGGAAATATTGGCGAATCTCTCAGCTTTTAACATCCGAGTGAGGGATTAGCCAGTTTTGTCAGTTGCTTATCCTTGTGGTGCATCTTTTTTCTGTGAGTTATGTGTTTATATATTTTCATCCGCACATGTTTTATTTTGTGTAGGATGTTTGTGTGGTGCTTGTGGTTCGCGCCGGTATCCTCCATTGTATGCAATTTTTGCTGGGGTTAGCCGTTCGCTGCGAACCACATGCGGAGGAACTGCCCCCCCAGTTAGAAACACGCCACAGTGTTTGGAGCAGTCCCACCCATTTAGGCCACATTTATTTCTGTGATTCTTGTTTTATATGTATTGAATGTGCCATTGCATATGGCTGGTAAACATTCTGTTGCACCTGGAAGCTGGTGTCACATGGTCTGTTGTAGGTGTAGCTTGCGGCCTAATTTGTTCCCCATTGCATTGTTGGTCCTGCAAAGCAGGTGAGTGGGAGGGGGCTGTAGGCTGCTTAATACCTTTTCAGACCTTGTTCACACACCATAGGTAGTCTAGTGGTAGGACCCCATGCCATGCTGAGAGACCGCGACGTGGTGCTTGAAGGGGCTCCGATATGTTCCTGATTGGAAATATTGGCGAATCTCTCAGCTTTTAACATCCGAGTGAGGGATTAGCCAGTTTTGTCAGTTTCTTATCCTTGTGGTGCATCTTTTTTCTGTGAGTTATGTGGAGAGGGGTCATGGCAAATGCGGCAAAGCAGAGGAGCTGAGGTTCATCAAGGAGCTAGGGCCTGCCCCTTGGTGCACTGAAACTCTATTTTGCATATGCAATTAAGTTCTGTTTTCTCTGAAACAGTGCAATGGATTTTTTTGCCGTCCAGATATTTTGAACAGGGTGAACTATACCAAGTACACCAAGTAGTATGAATTGTTTCATAGGGTTGATCACCATTATTTAATAAATTCCTATACATTTTTGCAACCAACCCCTTAAGCTGTGCACAAGGTTACACATTTTAGGCACCACTGCCCACCTGAAACTTTTTTGTGTTACCCATTGCCTTAAGAGCATGTCTTAGTTGAAAATATCTTTAATAAGTTTGGTAGCCCATATTTGTTGACCTCATGGACATTAACTCTGAAAAATAAGGGAGTAAAAGTTAAAGCACCCACCATCATCTGAAGTATTTTTTTTTTTTAAGTTTTGCCAATAAATTTGTCACCAATTCTACAAAATGATTATATTTGATGTCAGTTTGTTTTAATTTACCAGACTCCAAAACCTCCATTAAATTTGATAGAAAACCCTTGGTGGTCTTTATCACATATTCCACAGAGTCCTTCTCTTTCTGTTTTCTGGAGGTATTGCAATTGTCCTGCCAAAAATACAATGTAAAATCTAGTATTGATCTTCCATCTCTTTCCTTCATAGTGAGATAGGACAGCCAAATCCTCGCCTTCCTATGCCTCTCCGAACCAGGCTTTCCAATAATTTAAATATTCTCTCCCTCAACCAAACTGAGCAATTACTGAAAATATAGAAACATTTCAGTTAGTGCCACTATTTTTGTAAGACTTATCCTAATCAATTAATCAAATTTCAATCTATTTGCTATATTCTATTTAATACCAGGAACATTCAGCTCTATTGATCTAGATGTATCTGTGAAGATATTCATTTCTAGATAATGATTCTAGATAATAATTCCACCCCAAATAATATCCTTTTTCAAATATTCATCTTTATTATCCAAATACAACAGTGTATCATTATCATATAAGGGTATAATATCCTCCCTCCTGATACATCCAAACCCCCAGATATAATGATTGCGACTTATTTTTGCCACCAACTAAACAAGGAAAAGATGAGGAGACTGAGATACTACATCCTTGTTGTGTCCTGAAAGGAATGTGTTTGTTCCCTATTAGCCAACTCTCTCTTCCTTGGTGTCCTGTATAAGACATTCACCCATCCGCGGAACTTAACCCCAGAGCCATATTTCTTGAGAACCTGACACAAGAAAGGCCACTTCTCCCTGCCAAAGGGTTTTACAATGTCAAATGACATGTTGGACCTTGGCCCACTCTCCAACCTGCAAAATCCAAAGTGACCTTTATATATTAAATATTGTAGACTTTCCAAGAATTAATCCACACTGGTCATCTGAAGCCACCACTGACAGAACTTCGCTCTATCTAGATGCCAGTATCTAACTATAGATCAATAATATAATCATATGGTAACTTGCATCTGTCCACTTCTGATAAATAGATAAGAAATATCTAGTTAGCTTTTAATGTATAGAGACTACAAGAAAGGAAATTAAATAAACAGCAGATCATTGATGCAGTTATAAAAAATTAACACCAAGCACCTTAAATGTATTGTGTAACAAGGGGGTGGTGCAGACAGAGGAGCTAATTCATGGCAGATTTGAACTGTATATTACAAGCCTTAGATACTGTAGATACTGATACAATAGCAACTGTGACTCCTAAGTGAATAGACAGAGAGAGGTCCATCTGTCATCATCACTGCCCCCACAACACCATTACAGGGTGCTGATGGAAGCTGGGGCCCAAGAGAAATCCCCTAGGTTTGCCATGAGTATATGTCTCACCAAAAAGAAACCCCACATTGCCCGATGGGGGTGCAATATGCAAAACCGACAAAAATAGAAATAATTTAACAAATACCATCTTTATTCAATAAGTAATCCATTACACATAATTATATTAAAATTACACCATTATATTAAAATTCAAGAGGAAGCGAGGCGAAACGCGCGTCGGGGTGCTGCTCATCTCTCCGCTCCAGGTCCAGGTCCGTGGGTAAGGGTGGCTCATTTTCCTATGGCTATTTCATTGTACATTTAGTCCCTATTTGGGGTATAGGTATGTCAGCCACAATAGAATGTTTAGGAGTAGTGATTAAGGTGGTATGGGAGTAATGGAGTCTTCTCCCTTATACCTTTCTTTTTCTCTCCTTTGACTAATGGTGACCACTGACTTTAGCATATTAACATTATATCTTCATATTACTCTATGAAGTTTTGTATGCAAACTGTATTTTAGTGTTAATCCTGTGAGCTGGATAAGGTGTAGCGTTGTTTCAGTCATATCAATCATGCTTTGTAATTTTAATATAATTATGTGTAATGAGTATATGTCTGTTAGATCCAAAACCTTCTCCCCTCACAAAATTGGAAATGGCCCATATGGTTCGCTGAATTTTCCCAAAAGATTAGATCCGAATTTATTCGTGGCGAATCGCATTAAATAACACCTATTTCCTGGCTGCAGAGAGCCTTTATAGTGGTGTAGAACACTGTGCCTTGCAGTAACATGCATAGAAAGTCTGCTGTGGTAGTAAAACAATACTGTGAGTCAGTATGACATGCAGATGACAGGCATCGCTCTTAGAATCCCTGCACACCACGTATTTGGCCAGTTATGGGGCCAAAACTGACCAAATAACTTAAGTGTGAACTCAGCCTTACAGGTCAATGGTATAAGGAACTGAGCAGAGGCCCAAGATCCTACTATAGCGTGAAAGAGTGCACTCCTTTTACACCGTCAACAGCTGATTCCACATACATTTCTACAGAACCTGTTCTATTAAACGCTTATAAAGCCCCCCGACAGAGTGGAGAGGGTGTCAGCAGTATGTTTGTGTTGACGTCACTGATTATTTTGCCCTTTCTCTGATCCGTCAGAACAATAACCCCCAAAAAACGGATCCTGTCTGTTGAGCATCCGCCTTCACTCGGTCAGCATTTGGTCAGTAATCCATCAGTATTGCTAATGCCAGGAGTGGATCCAAAACAGAGATGACACGTGAATGAAATATTTGCATGTCTTATGTGTTTTGTACCCACTCCTGTTTTTGGAAACCAAATCAAAAGCCAATTCTGATGGGACCATACAGGCTTTACAGCCGCTACACAGACAGGATCTATTGTGCATCTCATATTTCTTTCCTTCTGACAGATTAGAAGAAGGGTCAAATAAATGATGACGTGAGCCAGGCCGAAAGGCAACAAAGTGGACCAGTCATGATGTGGCGAGAGTGGGAACAGCATAAGAAGTCCACAGAGTGGCCCTATGACATAGAGGTGAGGTGAAAGCAGCAGAAAGGTGGCCACAGAGTGGCACAATGACAATGTGGATGTGGCATCAGCAGCATCAGAGGGCCACAGAGTGGCACAATGACAGAGTGTGGAGGTGGTGGTAGCAGCAGCTTTATGAGGAGGCCACAGAGTGGCACAATGACAGTGTGAAGGTGTCGGCAGAATGAGGAGACCACAGAGTGGTAAGGTGACATAGTGTGAAGGTGAAAGCAGCATGAGGAGGCCACAGCGTGGCACAATGACAGAGTGTGGAGGTGGCAGCAACAGCATCAGGAGTCCTCAGAGTGGCACAATGACAGAGTGTGGAGGTGGCAGCAACAGCAGCATCAGAAGGAGGCCACCGAGTGTAACAATGACAGTGTTGAGGTGGCAGCAGCATCAGGAGACCACAAAGTGGCGAGGTGACATAGTATGGAGGTGGCAGCAGCATGAGGAGGCCACTGAGTGGCACAAAGACAGTGTTGAGGTGACAGCAGCAGCAGCATCAGGAGGCCAGAGAGTGGCACAATGACAGGGTGTGGAGGTGGCGGCAGCAGCATCATCAGGAGGAGGCCACAGAGTGGCACAATTACAGTGTGGAGGTGGTGGCAGCATTAGGAGATCACAGAGTGAAAAGTTGAAATAATGTGGAGGTGGCAGCAGCATTAGGAGACCATAGAGAGGCAAGGTGACATAGTGTGGAGATGGCAGCAGCATCAGGAGGCCACAGAGTGGCAAGGTGACATAGTGGGGAGGTGGCAGCATCATAGGGAGGCCACAGAGGGGCAAGGTGACATAGTGGGGAAGAGGCAGCAGCATGAGGAGATCACAGAGTGACAAGGTGACATAGTCTGGAGTTGGCATCAGCATAAAGAGACCACAGAGTGACAAGGTGACATAGTGTGGAGGTGGCAACAGCATCAGGAGGCCATAGAGTGGCACAATGACAGAGAGTGGAGGTGGCAGCAGCATGAGGAGGCCACATAGTGGCAAGGTGACATAGTGTGGAGGTGGGTGGCAATACCAGTACCCGCTGAAGATGGTGGGTAAAAGAAGGAGCACTTGGCATCAGATGTGTGGCATCAGGCGGTTGGCAGCATCGGAATAGTAGCTGAGGCAGGTAGCCAGAAGAAACCGGTCTCTTTTGTCAAAGTGTTGTTATGGCACCATGGATGATCTAGTCTGATGCATCAGGCATAGGTTGGTGGAAATCCTGGCTGATGCTCAACTGATTCATCTTGACAAAGGTCAGTCTCTGCACATTTTGGGGGGGATAGGTGAGTTCTTCTTGGGGTAACTATGGCTCCCTCTGCAATAAACCCCCGCTCTGATGCCAAACTACTGGATTGGCAAGACAGCTTTTCCAGGGCAAACTCTGGCATTTGCGGCCACAAATCCAGTTTGGCTGCCCAGTAGTCCAGCGGATCTTCAATGTGGGGTGGCAGGATACTGTCCAAGTATGCCACAATCTGCTGGTTAAGGTCTTGCTCCAGGTCTAGCTGCTGCTGCTGGTGAGTAGTTTCTTCACTAGGCGGTGAGGACAGCTGCTCATCAGCGACTCTAGACTAAAGCTGCTGCTGATAGAGCTGGTACTGCTCCTGCCACCCCACCCCTCTCTAGCAGCCATGGCAGTGGAACGTGAGCACAGAGGGCCCCCCCAGTCAGACCTGCGAGAGGATGGACGATGGCCCAGATAGGCAGCGGCCAACTGACTACATAGGATGTCTCTGTAGTAGTTCAGTTTGTCCTACCTCTCAGTGAGTGTAAAAAACGCCCCCATTTTGGACTGGTAGTGAGGGTCCAACAAGGTTGAGAGATAGAAGTCATCCCTCTGCTGAATGGTGACAATTTGTCTGTCACAACGCAAGCAAGTGAGCATGCATCGGGCCAATTGTGCAAGTGACTCAGAGGGACTCCCTGTCTCCATCTCCACTGCATACTGCCAAGGTATGTCTGGGTCCTCTGCCTCCTCTTCCTCATCGCCCTGTAGCTCCTCTGGCTGCTCCTGCTCTCCTGTCACCTGTCTAGAAAAACCACCCATTTCGCTACACATTGCTTGTGCTGCAATGTCCTCCTCCTCCTCCAGTTCAGCCCCCACAGGGATCATGTGGCCGTGAGATCTAAGCGCCATGTCTCCAGTCCCCTGACCAGCCAGATTTACCACAAGTGTTCCAGCACATGAAGCAGTGAATTGACGTCGTTCATCCAGTAGTCTTGGCGACTGACAAATAACGTGGCAACCTCAAAGGGTATGAGCAAATGGCAGGTGTCACGCATGAGCTGCCACTGGCTGACATCAAGGTTACACAGGGGAGTACTCCTGTCCGCTTGGATCATCAATAAATTGTTTATAGCCTTTCTCTGTTCGCATAGTCGGTCCAACATATGGAGGGTGGAATTCCAACCGGTGGAAATGTCGCATATCAGCTTATGTTGGGGAATGCCGTTTTGCCGCTGCGGCTCAAGGAGGGAATGCTTCGGGGTGTACAAGTGGCTGAAGTGCATGAAAAGTTTCCTGGCCATTTTTAGGATGTCTTTGAGATGGGTGGAAGACTTCAGGAACAACTTGACAACCAGATTGAACACATGTGCCATGCAGGGTGCATGGCTCAGCCTTCCTTGACACAGCACCAACACCATATTCTTCACGTTGTTGGTCACCATGGTTCCGAATTTGAGTTATCGCAAAGAAAGCCAGGATTCGATTTCTTGATGAAGGACACGGAGCAGTTCCGCCCCTGTGTGACTCCATTCTCCCAGGCAAACGAGGTGCAGAACAGCGTGACACGGCCGTGCTCTGCACATGTGGTATGCTGGAGGGGCACTGAATTGTCCCTGCAGTGGAGGCTGAGGACACGGTGGAGGATGAGGATGCAGAGGTGGACATTGTCACAGGACCAATGGCGTGACAATGTGGAGGTGGAAGCGGCGTCACCTGGCCAAATTGCCGATGTGGCTATGCAGGAACCACATTCATCCAGTGAGTCGTAAAGGACATGTATTGTCCCTGACAATAATTATAGCTTGGCAGACACCGATAGGCTCAGAGATTGGCCCACCTTTTGTTCTACATGTGTGTGCAGGGCTGATACTGCCTTTTTGGCAGTGAAATTATGGCTTGGGACTCTCCACCTCGGCTCGGCACAAGCCATCAGTTCTCTGAAAGGTGCAGAGTCCACCACTTGGAAAGAGAGGGACTACAGCACCAGCAACTTGGACAGGAGCACATTCAGCTTCTGCACCGTTGGATTATTGCACGCATACTGTTGTCTCTTGGTAACCGCTTTAGTGATCGATTGCTGACGGAATTACTGACGAAGAATGGGAGCATCAGGACCAGCAGATGATGAGAGGGACAGACAGCTCTCTTCGGCTGAGGTGGTGGAGTCTTGACTGCCTGAAACCGCGTGCTTGCCACTGGGTGATGCAGCGCTTGCTGCGCCAGGCTGTACCACCACGTCGGAGCCACAGTTGTCCCAGGCCACTTTAGGGTGATGCTGCATATGTTGACGGAGGGCCATGGTGCTTCACCTTCTGCCCACATACTCTACATATGGCCATGTTGACCTCCTCCGACGGCTTAACAAAATCAAGTAGGTGATTTTACCCCCAACACTATGCACCGACTGACTGCTACCGCCGTTGCCTCCGTGAACCCGTGCACCGCTACTTCCTAGGCAGGTAGGCTCTTGCGAAGCGGGTGGTCTACCCCAAGCATGTTTGGCTCCCAACCTCCCACTGCTGCTAACCTGCTTACTCCAGGCCACACTAGCGACTTTCTGGCTCCTCCGCTGGCTCATGGGCAAGCTGCCACCCTCTTCTCCCGATAATGATGAAGCCTCTTTGTCAACCAGCTCCCAAGTGCGATCAGCTACATCATCATCGGGTACTGTCTGCACATCACTGATGTCCTCCTCAACCTTCTTTGGGTCAGGAGCATGACCGTGCGCAACACCAGCTCCCACGCCACTCTCCTCATCACTATTTAACTTAGTAACATAGTATATAAGACCGAAAAAAGACATTTGTCCATCTAGTTCGGCCTGTTTCCTACAAGTTGATCCAGAGGAAGGCAAAAAAAAAACCCTGTGAGGCAGAAGCCAATTTTCCTCACTTAAGGGGAAAAAAATTCCTTCCCGACTCCAATCAGGCAATCAGAATAACTCCCTGGATCAACGACCCCTCTCTAGTAGCTGTAGCCTGTAATATTATTACACTCCAGAAATAAATCCAGTCCCCTCTTGAATTCCTTTATTGTACTTACCATCACCATCTCCTCAGGCAGAGAGTTCCATAGTCTCACTGCTCTTACTGTGAAGAATCCTTTTCTATGTTTGTGTAGAAACCTTCTTTCCTCCAGACGCAGAGGATGTCCCCTCGTCACAGTCACAATCCTGGGGATAAATAGATGATGGGAGAGATCTCTGTACTGACCCCTGATATATTTATACATAGTTATTAGATCTCCCCTCAGTCGTCTTTTTTCTAAAGTGAATAACCCCAATTTTGATAACCTTTCAGGGTACTGTAGATCCCTCATTCCAGTTATTACTTTAGTTGCCCTCCTCTGAACCCTCTCCAGCTCTGCTATGTCTGTCTTGTTCACAGGAGCCCAGAACTGTACACAGTACTCCATGTGTGGTCTGACTAGTGATTTGTAAAGTGGTAGGACTATATTTTCATCACGGGCATCTATGCCCCTTTTGATGCAACCCATTATCTTATTGGCCTTGGCAGTAGCTGCCTGACACTGGATTTTGCAGCTTAATTTGCTGTTTATTAAAATTCCTAGATCCTTTTCCATGTCAGTGTTACCGAGTGTTTTACCATTTAATATGTATGGGTGACTTGCATTATTCCTTCCCATGTGCATAACTTTACATTTGTCAGTGTTAAACTTCATCTGCCATTTTTCTGCCCAAGCCTCCAATCTATCCAGATCCCTCTGTAGCAGAAAACTGTCCTCTTCAGTGTTAATTACTTTACACAGTTTAGTGTCATCTGCAAAAATAGATATTTTACTGTGCAGGCCTTCTACAAGATCATTAATAAATATATTGAAGAGAATAGGGCCCAATACTGACCCCTGAGGTACCCCACTAGTTACAGTGACCCAATCTGAGTATCTACCGTTAATAACCACCCTCTGTTTTCTGTCACTCAGCCAGTTACTTACCCACATACAGACATTTTCTCCCAGTCCGAGCATCCTCATTTTATATACTAACCTTTTATGAGGTACGGTGTCAAATGCTTTGGAGAAGTCCAGATATACGACATCCATTGATTCGCCGCTGTCAAGTCTAGAACTTACCTCCTCATAGAAGCTGATTAAATTTGTTTGGCATGACCGATCCCTCATGAAGCCATGCTGATATGGCGTTATTTGCTTATTTTCATTGAGATACTACAAAATAGCATCTCTTAGAAACCCTTCAAACAGTTTACCAACAATAGATGTTAAACTTACCGGCCTATAATTTCCAGGCTCTGTTTTGGACCCTTTTGAATATTGACACCACATTTGCTATGCGCCAATCCTGTGGAACATTCCCTGTTATTATAGAGTCCGTAAATATCAGAAATAATGGTCTGGCTATGACATCACTTAATTCCCTTAGGATACGGGGGTGTATGCCATCCGGTCCTGGCGATTTGTCTATTTTAATCTTTTTAAGTCGCTGTTGTACTTCTTCCTGGGTCAGACAGGGCACTTTTAATGGGGATTTACTTTTACATTCTGCATTTCATCTGACAGTTTATTTTCCTCAGTGAATATAGTGGAGAAAAAATATTTAATAGTTTTGCTTTATCCTCGTCAGCTCTCTGCAATACCCCCTCATTGCTATGTAGAGGGCCGACTCCTTCAGATTTATATTTTTACTATTTATATAATTGAAGAACATTTTAGGGTTAGTTTTACTCTCTTTGGCAATTAATCTCTCGGTCTCTAGTTTGGCAAATTTTATTAGTTTTTACATATTCTATTTATTTCCTTATAGTTTATCAGTGCTTCCTGACTCCCTCCTGTTTTAGCGATTTATATGCTTTCTTTTTGTCATTTATTGCCTTCTTTACGGTTCCATTTATCCACATTGGTTTCTTATTGTTCCTTAGCCTTTTATTCCTATAAGGTATGTACCTCTCACAATTAGATGTTACAATGCTTTTAAAAATCTCCCATTTTATGGTTGTATTTTTATTTTTGAGGACTTTGTCCCAGTTAGTTAGGCCTATGGCCTCGCTTAGTTGGCTAAATTTTGCTTTTTTGAAGTTTGGTATTTTTGTTCCTCCTTTTAGAAACTCTCGTTTTAAGGATAATTGGAATGTTATAACTTTATGGTCACTATTTCCCAGGTGTCCCCCAACCTGCACATCTGTTGTTCTATCAGGTCTATTGGTTAATACTAAGTCCAGTATGGCCGTCCCTCTAGTGGGGTCCTGAACCAGTTGGGAAAGGAAATTGTCTTTGGTTATTGCCAAGAACCTGCTTCCTTTTTGGGATGTACAGCTTTCAGTTTCCCAGTCTATATCTGGGTATTTGCCCACCTAGTGGAGGAATCAGTGGATGTCTCCTCCAGATCTTGGCTGGGCAGTAGCTGCTGACTGTCCTCTAGTAGCTCGTCCTCGCTGAAAAGTGGAGCTGAGCCAAGGGAATATAATACTTCTGGTACTGAGGGAACTGAAAATGACAGAGGAAGGTTCAGGACAAGTGGGGGCACGCCAACTGAGCGTCATTTCAGAGCAACCCACCGACTCTTGGCTGGGGTGTCTGATGTCACTTGGGACGAAGTGGATGACGGAGTCAACCATTCAAGAACAGCTGGGTTGCTTGTCAAGACACGATCGCTAGATGACACCGGAAGCACAGGCCTCTTGCTGCGAGCCCTGCTGCCAAACCCGCCTACTCTGCTGCAACCTCTGCCTGCACCAGAAACATTTGGGACTCTGCCATTCCACTGTGCAGGGCCTGGCACTTCTCTGTCTGACATACTGATCGAATAATCAAATGTTAGATCAAATATTTTTCCTTCGCCACTAATACACGGCAAACTGGGCTTTTGAATATATCCCTGCACCGCAGAATGGCAAATAGGCCCTAATTTTTTTCCACTTTTTCCACTTTTAAACAACACAAGAGGCTTTTCAACAGCAGAGTGCAATGATGAATGGCGAATATATCTTTATTTCAACACTAGTACATGGCAAACAGGGCTTTAGAATATATCACTGCACCGCAGAACGGCAATTAGGGCCTAATTTTTTTCCACTTTTACACAACACAAAAGGCTTTTCAAAAGATAAGTGCAACGATGAACACCGAATATATTTTTATTTTGCCACTAATACAAGGCAAACTGAGCTTTTGAATGTATTACTGCACCGTAGAATGGCAATTAGCCCCTAATTTTTTTTTTACTTTTACACAAAACAAAAGGCTTTTCAACAGATGTGCAACGATGAACGGTGAATATATTTATATTTTGCCACTAATACACTGCAAACTAGGCTTTAGAATATATCACTGCACTGCATAAGGGCAAATTTATTTTGCTTTTGACATTAATACACTGTAAAAAGGTCTTTACAACATATAATTGCCCCACACAAGGGCAAATAAGACATACTCTAGAAATATTTCCTTGTAATAAACCCTGTAAATGTCTGTATCAAATAGCACTTGCACCCCAATAACAAGAACGGTTGGCTAGAATGACAGAGCTGTATAATGGCAATTTGGATCCCCAGTCAGTGCACCAAGGTGTAATAGGATTATTCCTATTACCCAGTTTGCAACTTCTAGTGTTGATCGAGCACCAAAGTGCTTGGGTAGAACACTTTGGGATGCTCGGGTACTCTACAGAGCACCCAAGAACAATGGAAGTCAATGTGAGAACCTGAGCATTAAACCAGACACCCCTTGCTTTGAAGAGAGGAGGGTGCCAGGTCCCACTGAGGTCTATGCAGAAGATTGCTGCACAGTGAAGGAACCCCCAGTGTGAATCAGCCGCTTTGGAGTCCCTGCTCTGACTCCATATATAGCTATGTCCATATATGGAGTTACTGCTTGGGGACACCCAGAGTATTTAAATCTAATTTAGCCTCTATTTCTAAAATGTTTCTGCCTGGATTTGAACTAACAACCTTCTTCATTAGAGACAAGGACCTTAACTACTCAGCTTTAAAGCTGAATGAAAAACTGTGTCAGAAAAACCTTATAGTAGTTTGTCATGTAGTATACAGAAGAAGTATCATTTTATATTTCACTACAGATTAACATGTAGCTATATAGCGTAGTGTTTAAGGTTCTTGCATCTAATGTAGAAGGTTGTGAGTTCAAATCCCGGCACAAATTTTATTTAGAATATATTATAATATATGTAAATATATTATGGCTAAAAACATCAGTAGTAGTTCCCACTTGTTATGCATTCATATATATCAGAAGTATTATAATATATATATATATATATATATATATATATATATATATATATAACGTTTCACAAACAGAGGCTAAATAAAATTTATATACAGTGGATATAAAAAGTCTACACACCCCGTTAAAATGTCAGGTTTCTATGATGTAAAAAAAAATTAGACAAAGATAAATCATTTCAGAACTTTTTCCACCTTTAATGGGGCCTATAAACTGTACAACTCAATTGAGAAACAAACTGAAATCTTTTAGGTAGAGGGAAGAAAAAATATTTAAAAAAAAATAATGTGGTTGCATAAGTGTGCACACCCTTAAACTAATACTTTGTTGAAGAACCTTTTGATTTTATTACAGCACTCAGTCTTTTTGGGTATGATTCTATCAGCATGGCACATTTTGACTTGGCAAGATTTGCCCTCTCTTCTTTGCAAAAACACTCAAAATCTGTCAGATTGCACAGCCCTCTTCAGATCACCCCACAGCCTTTCAATCGGATTCAGGTCTGGGCTTTAATCTTCTTCTGAAGCCATTCCTTTGTGGATTTGGATATATGCTTTGGGTCGTTGTCATGCTGAAAGATGAAGTTCCTCTTCATCTTCAGCTTTCTAGCAGAAGCCTGAAGGTTTTGTGCCAATATTGACTGGTATTTGGAACTGCTCATAATTCCCTCTATCTTAACTAAGGCCCCATTTCCAGCTGAAGAAAAGGAGCCCCAGAGCATGATGCTGCCACCACAATGCTTCACTGTGGGTATGGTGTTCTTTTGGTGAAGTGCAGAGGTTGTTTTTGTGCCAAACATATCTTTTGGAATTATGACCAAAAAGTTCAACCTTGGTTTCATCAGACCATAACACCTTTTCCCACATGCTTTTGGGAGACTTCAGATGTGTTTTTGCATGTTTTGTTTTGGCTTGGATGTTTTTCTTCGTAAGAAAAGGCTTTCGCCTTGCCACTCTATACAGGAGATTGTTGTCACATGTACCACACAGACAGTACTTTCCAGATATTCCTGCAGCTCCATTAATGTTGCTGTAGGCCTCTTGGTAGCCTCCCAGACCAGTTTTCTTCTCGTCTTTTCATCAATTTTGGAGGGACGTCCAGTTCTTGGTAATGTCACTGTTGTGCCATATTTTCTCCACTTGATGATGACTGTCTTCACTGTGTTCCATGGTATATCTAATGCCTTGGAAATTCTTTTGCACTCTTCTCCTGACTGATACCTTTTAACAATGAGATCGCTCTGATGCTTTGGAAGCTCTCTGTGGACCATGGCTTTTGCTGTGGGATTGCGACTAAGACAATTTCAGGAAAGACCAACTAGAGAAGCTTAACTTTATTTGGGGTTAATCAGAGGCACTGTAAATGATGGCATGTGTATGCTGACTCCTATTTAACATAATTTTGAATATGATTGCCTAATTATGAACCCAGCTACATCCCCAGTTATAAGAGGGTGTGCACACTTATGCAACCATATTATTTTAGTTTTCTTTGTTTTCTTCCCACCACCTAAAAGATTTCAGTTTGTTTTTCAATTGAGTGGTACAGTTTATTGGTCACATTAAAAGTGGAAAAAAGTTCTGAAATGATTTATCTTTGTCTCATTTTTTTCCTTCACATAAACCTTACATTTTAACAGGGGTGTGTAGACTTGTTATATCCACTGTATATATATTTTTTTAAGTAATTGTAAAAAATGTATGGCACAAAATAAATGTATAATTACTAATATATATATATATATATATATATATATATATATATAATCATACTTCTGATATATATGAATGCATAATAAGTAGGGAACTACTACTGATGTTTTTAGCCATAATATATTTGCATATATTATAATCTAATATAATCTAATATATAAAGCTGAGTATATGTGTGTATGTATGTGTGTATGTGCGCTAAAGGAATCCGCATTTACAATCACGTGTTCGGGAAGGTTTTAGACCAGGTCTCAGCTCTCTGGGACATACCATTCCTGAGGTATTCCCCAGAAAAAACATTAGCCAATAGAAGCCTGGTCACATGACCCTTATCAGCCAATAGAAGTTCGCTAGCAGTTCGTCTCCAAACACATAGTTTTACTCCAGGTAACCATAACAACCCAGTCATCACTGCTGTAGATGAGTTTTAAAGGAAATCTGTCACCATAATAATCGCTATTGAAGTAAAGCCATGGCCTAATAGCACTTAGTACCTTATTTCCTGAGGTTTCCATAACAAATCTGTGGATGACACTGAGAAGGGAGCAAAGTGCTGTGGAGGTCACAGTTCAGGGGACGGTGATTTTCTCCCTCCAGCTCACACTCAGACAGAAGACAGTGCTGCTATCTTAGGGTGAGCTATTCAAAAGGACATGCCCCCGATCCAGTTAGGCCATGCCCCCTCACACTCCTCAGCCAACAGGAATTGAAAAATGAAGTTAAAAATCTACTTCTGTCAGCTGCAGAGGTGGGAGGGATAGTGACTTTCTCCCTGCAGCTCACACTCAGACAGAACAGTGCTACTCTTAGGGTGAGCTGTTCAAAAGGACACGCCCCAGATCCAGTTAGGCAATGCCCTCTCCCACTCCTTAGCCAACAGGGATTGAAAAAATGAAGTTAAAAATCAACTTCTAGGTCCCGCTAAGCCACAACCCTGACCTGGTTAGGCCACGCCCCCTCCCCCTATGCAGCCGACAGAAGTTAAAAATCAACTTCTGTCAGCTGTAGGGTTGGGAGTGAGGGTGACTTTCTTCTTGCAGCTCACACTCAGACAGCACAGTGCTGTTGTCTGAGAGTGAGCTGTTCAAAAGGACATCCCTGTGTCCATCCAGGCCCTGCACCAGACGGAGGACATGGAGTCTGAAACCGGACTGTCAGACCTAAAACTGGACCTGTGGGGCAGGCTGCTGTGGAGGTACAGTTAAGGGAATGGTCCGCTATGGAGGTGTTAAGGGGCAGATTGCTGTAAAGGCCACTGTTAAGGGGGAGGGCACCTGTGGAGGTCACTGTCAAGGGGTGGTGTGCTGTGAAACTCACTGTTCAAGGGGAAGGCTGCTGTAAAGGTCAAAGTTAAGGGGGTGGGCTGCTGTGGAGGTGCCATTTTAAGGGACGGGGCACTGTGGGGGGTCACTGTTAAGAGGCGGGGTGCTGTAGATGTCACTGTTATAGTGGATAGCGTCAATATCTTTTAACGACACACACAAACATCAAACGAAATAGATTAAATATTCGGTGGTGAAGCCGGGTCCTTCAGCTAGTATATTATATATTCTAAATATATAATAAAATATGTAAATATATTATGGCTAAAACCTTATATATATACAATATATATGTTTAAATTAAATTTAGCCTCTATTTTTGAAAAGGTTCTTACGATTTGAACTCACAATCTTCTACATTATTGTGAAGAACCTTAAACACCAGTGAAATATAAAATGATACTTCTGCTGTATAGGAATACTTACAACATGACAGACTACTATGAGGTTTTTCTGACACAGTTTATCATTCAGCTTTATAGCTGAGTGGTTAAGGTCTTTGTCTCTAATGTAGAAGGTTGTTAGTTCAAATCCCTGCAGAAACTTTTCAGAAATAGAGGCTAAAATAGATTTAAACACATTGACTCGAGCATCGCGATGCTCGGCCGAATACCGCATGCGCTGGAGCGATGCTCGAGTCGAACACCAGTTCAGCCGAGCATGCTCTGTCAACACTAGTAACCTCCCCTACTGAACCCTGTTCAACATAAATGCCGTCAAACGATTCCTCCCTATTCTTTCCAAGCACTTATAAATCGTTTTTTCACCACAATCCAGGCTTTCCTATTACTGTCCCTAACACCTGCAGACACGTCTCTCCCTACACTAAGTACGCTGGTAAATGTCAGAATCTAAGAAGGCTGCCGCTATTTATAGGGCTATGACATCACAGGGCTGGCTGGCTACTAACTAGCTGCTTGCATGGCGTTATGGGTGATCTCACCTTCCCAGAGTTCCTTTCTCCATGTCCTCACATGTGCAGCAGCAATTTTAGGAAAGAATGCGATTCGTTACCACGAAGCGTGAGAAAATTCGGCTTCGGTGCAAATCAAATTTTTCCTGAAATTTGGATTGAATTCCACTTTGTTAACTTCGATTCACTCATCTATAATAGTTTTATTTTTTAATAACTGATTTAAGCCTGTTTGTAACCAGAAGGACCTCAATTTCTGTAACTTTTTTTTCTGCATAAACTATACCAGCATGCAGGTTTGGAGTGGCCCACCATATAGCAGAGGATTATCTGGTAGGCCCAGGTTCTAGGGTTGAAGGAAGTGCAATTCGGATCATAGATCCGAACTTGCTTCGTTCAAAACTTTGTTTGAATGCTGTATGGAGATCTGTCTCCTTACAGCATCTAAATGTATGGGCTTGGTGGAGGTGAAATTCATTAAATCCAAAGTCTTGTGAGACTTTATTGAATAACTTCAGACTTCAATTATTCAACTTGAAAACCATTTTAAAACTGGGATCCGAAGTCGGCTTTGGTACTGGCTGGTACAAGGGTACCGAAGCCAACTTCGGTTACCAGTTTTAAAATGGTTTTCAAGTTGAATAATGAAATTCCAAAGTTATTGAACAAGTCTCTGAAGACTTCGAACATAACGAATTTCACCTCCTTGAAGCTCATACATTTCAATGCTGTACGGAAACAGGTCTCCATACAGCATTCAAATAAAGTTTTGAATGAAATGACTTCGGATCTATAATCCGAAGCGGACTTCGCTCAACCAAGCCAGGCTTTAATACCATAATGGCCCCATAGGTCCAATGATTTGCCACTAGGAGCCAATCACTTACCATTAGGGTCTATTTCTCTGATGGAAACCTATTAGACTTTATTGGTGACCTATGGATTGGGCCTTGAGCATAATTTTTCTTGTGGGCCCAAGGAATGCCAATCTGACACTGCCTGTAAGTATTGTGTAAACTGCCCTACTTCATCAGGCAATATATAGCCCTGGAATGTTTTATTTAGAATGAAATCCATGGAGTATACACAGTTATTGCACAGAAGGATTCTGGAGCATAGTCAAGATTTTATTTTTTGCCTGATGTACTCTTTTATTAGAAATATAACTTATGGAGGGTATCAGCCTAAATGTAATACAATTAGGCAATAATAGATGAACATAAATGTAGACTGAGATCAATTGGTTGCTAGGTACGTGGTGCCCAACAAACCCATTTGAACATCTGCAGCTAGTATCCTTAGCAACCAGTCTATACCAATGACAGCTGTTGGGCTCAATCCAGGGTTGCTGACAGCAGAGAAATGTAGAAAGCAATTTGGAAGCAGTCAACCAATACTAGTCACCATATCAGCATGTCATTTAAAAAAAAAAGAAAAAAGATGATGTTTAGTGAGTGGTTGTTATTGTTTCTTTCAGTTGGTTATAATGGAGCAGTAGTATTCAATCTACTGGCTTAGCAATGCAAGTTTTGTAATTTTACTGAGGAAATCGTTATTGACTTCCTGCTTTCTGGTATATTAATTTTTAGTTTCACCGGAATAACAGTTTTCCTTAATTCGATGAACAGAAGGAAGAAACTAAAATTGCAATTTTCCACAGAAATTACTGTTTTGCTTGCTAATTATGAACAATCATTTATATTTGAGCAGATGTTTCTGTTTGCAGCATACATGCATATATATGAGAAATGTTTACATTTTCACAGTAAAAAATGTTCTGAAAATCATATGCAGCTAAAATTACAATATATCAGCGGGAGATGGCATACTTAATGTATAAGTTGAGCTTAAAGGGAATTTGCAATCAAGTTGAATATTTTTACTTTCCTTTCTCTTATATTTTGTACTACTAACTGCATAGTGCATTGCTCTTAAGAGAAGGCAACTCAACCAGTGCCTTTGCTTTATATATGTACTGTCAATTTAAAAAAAATATATAATTTTATTGATTTTCAAGACATGCAGGGCCAGATATATCATTACACTTACATCTTACTCCACTTTTACATCTGCCCAAAGTCACTTTTAGTTAGTCAGATTTATTAATGGTCCTTTAATACTGTGATAAATGTGGATTGACGGTAGCAGTTTATCCTTCAGTAAGCGGCTTTACAAAAGTCGCACGTCTTTACAAAAAAGTTGCATGTTCTATTAAAAAGTCGCATAAGATAAGCATGGTCCCCCCTGGAGTGAAATTGCGCATTTTTTTTGCGACTTTTTTGCGACTTTTTAAATGGTTGCAATAGTAAGTCTGTCTAGAGATTCATTTACATAAGCCAACACGCCCACTTTCACAAAACTGGAGAGCTTAGTGCAGAGCTTGAAAAAGTCGCAAAAAAATGCGCAATTTTACCGATTGCGCATTTTTTTGCGACTTTTTCACTCCATTAAAGTGACATTAGCTAATGATAAATCTGGCCCACAATGTATAAAACAGAAAAAAAAATTAAAAGACAAGAAGAGGAATGCAATAATGAGAACAACAGCACCTCCAGTTGCTAACAGCTCACTCCACTCTCGTGCCAATTACTAAACTAAGTAAAAAGGAAACAGAAATTTCACTGCATTCTCGCAAACCTAAGGGCTAAGGCTACTTTCACACTAGCGTTTTTTGCGGCTCTGTCATGGATCTGCAAAAATGCTTCTGTTACAATAATACAACCGCATGCATCCATCATGAACGGATCCGGTTGTATTATGTCTTCTATAGCCATGACGGATTTGTCTTGAACACCATTGATAGTCAAAGGGGAACGGGTCCGTTTTCTATTGTGCCAGATTGTGTCAGAGAAAACGGATCCATCCCCATTGACTTACATTGTGTGCCAGGACGTTTGGCTTTGCTTCGTCAGGCGGAGAGCAAAATGCTGCAGACAGTGTTTTGGTGTCCACCTCCAGAGAGGAATGGTGACAGAACGGAGGCAAACTGATGCATTCTGAGCGGATCCTTTTCCATTCAGATTACATTATGGCAAAACGTATCCATTTTGGAGCGCTTTTGAGAGCCCTTAACGGATCGCACAAACGGAAAGCCTAAAACCTAGTGTGAAAGTAGTCCAAGTACAAGGGTTGGCTCCTAGCATTTCACGATGGGACATGCTGCTGAATCTATCTGTTATTTATACACTCAGGTGGGTGGTTCCTTAACTGATCAGATGCGTGGCAATAGTTTTCTTTTGTTGTTCACTCCCTCATCCTTCTGATCCTGATTCAGATTAGGTGCGGGGATTGGTAGTGGCAGAACACTACCAATCCCCGCACCTAATCTGAATCAGGATCAGAAGGATGAGGGAGTGAACAACAAAAGAAAACTATTGCCAAGCATCTGATCAGGTAAGGAACCACCCACCTGAGTGTGTCAATAACAGATAGATTCAGCAGCATGTCCCATCGTGAAATGCTAGGAGCCAACCCTTGTATAGTCAAACTTTTTATCATTTTGCAAATGATTCGGGCATAAACATTTTGAGACAATCCAAAGTAAGGTAGCACAAAGGAGGTATGCTTCAAAGTTACTTATCAAGAGTGAGCAAGATGAGTCTAGTTACATATTATATATAACATTTTAGTGCTCTAAAGTTTTTTTTACTGTATATAATGCATGCTGGTAAAAGGGGATAATGTGGAAAGCACTAAAAGTATATATCATGCACAGAGACACTGTAAAATGCTAATCATCTCTAGCACCCATGTACCTTGAAAGGGGGAATCATAATATTCTCACAATTCCTAAGAAATTGCTTGTAATCAGAAAGCTTCAAACTGCATACTTGTGTTATAGAGATATACAGCATGGGCCCTACCACCATCTATAAAATCAAGAAGCTGGAGGACCAATTACATTCCTTTAGAGTCTCTACTGAACCCATGATGAGTCTTTTGAAGTGGTAGACATTGAATAGGCTGAAATTTGAGCAGATGGATTGACGCTCATGTATCAGTGATGATTTACAGCAATGAACTCCCAAGGAGATCATTAGATAAGTCCCAGGAGCATCAAGGAAGTCAATCTATGTATACAGAAAAAGGAAATCGCTTTTTTTCTCTCCACATGTCTGGAAATGTCAAAAACACCATGTATTAACTAACTGGATATTAATGGTAAAGTTCTGATTGATTATGCTGAAGAATGGCCCAGAATGAGCAGGAATTGAAATCATACCCATACCAGTAAAACTATGTATCAATCTTCTTCTTCAGCTCCTTCTGTTCTATAACATGCTACATTTGGCTCAAACATGTTCAACATGACAGGTTCCCTTTAAATAGATAATTTGGCATAACTCTGTCATGACCACTGATGTATTTCTAAACAATGATTAGGCCACTCTTAAAGTGGTCATACACATTAGTTTAAAGTTGATCAAAAAAACTGTTTCCTTCAAACTCATTCATTGGCAGTGGTAATGAAAGCATTGGCTGTGGTAACATTTAAAATTGAATGACCGTTTTAGCCCAATGATAATGCATCATTGCTTAGAAATACGTTGGACAGCTTCAATGACTATAAAGGACAATATGAACTAAAATTTGTCTGGCTGCATTGCCATAAAGGTCCTTCACCCAACAATTGATTTTTGTTCAACCATTAACCATTTGTCTAAGGGTAGGTTCGCATATGCTGCAACCAATTCCAGTATGTTTCTGCAGAGGAACAGACTACCGGAGTTACCGTATCTGCGGTATTTGTCTGACCAAAAGCTGGCATTCATGCTGAAAATGAGCGGGATCCGGTTGGATTTCATTAAAGTCAGTGGTGATCCAGCAGTGTACAGCTGTTTCTGAATACAGTAGCTCTGGTAGTCTGTTCCTCTGTCGGAGTTGTTTGCCACATATGTGAACCTATCCTATTGATCATGGCCAGCTCTGGTGTCTTCTAGTAAGCTAGAACAACAACCTCTTTAACTGAGGATATTATTTGAAGATAAATAATAGTGGGGGGCACTCAATATTTGAAAAAGTTAGACCTGTAATGTTGTAAATAATAAGTTTATTACCAAACATACAATGAAATCAATCCTAAGGTGTTTACAAATAACAACAGATCTTGGTTGCAACCATATAAAATAGTAACATAGTATATAAGACCGAAAAAAGACATTTGTCCATCCAGTTCGGCCTGTTTCCTACAAGTTGATCCAGAGGAAGGCAAAAAAACCCTGTGAGGCAGAAGCCAATTTTCCCCACTTAAGGGGAAAAAAAAAATTCCTTCCCGACTCCAATCAGGCAATCAGAATAACTCCCTGGATCAACGACCCCTCTCTAGTAGCTATAGCCTGTAATATTATTACACTCCAGAAATAAATCCAGTCCCCTCTTGAATTCCTTTATTGTACTCACCATCACCACCTCCTCAGGCAGAGAGTTCCATAGTCTCACTGCTCTTACAGTGAAGAATCCTTTTCTATGTTTGTGTACAAACCTTCTTTCCTCCAGACGCAGAGGATGTCCCCTTGTCACAGTCACAGTCCTGGGGATAAATAGATGATGGGACAGATCTCTGTACTGACCCCTGATATATTTATACATAGTTATTAGATCTCCCCTCAGTCGTCTTTTTTCTAAAGTGAATAACCCTAATTTTGATAACCTTTCAAGGTACTGTAGATCCCTCATTCCAGTTATTACTTTAGTTGCCCTCCTCTGAACCCTCTCCAGCTCTGCTATGTCTGTCTTGTTCACAGGAGCCCAGAACTGTACACAGTACTCCATGTGTGGTCTAACCAGTGATTTGTAAAGTGGTAGGACTATGTTCTCATCACGGGCATCTATGCCCCTTTTGATGAAACCCATTATCTTATTGACCTTGGCAGCAGCTGCCTGACACTGGTTTTTGCAGCTTAATTTGCTGTTTATTAAAATTCCTAGATCCTTTTCCATGTCAGTGTTACCGAGTGTTTTACCATTTAATATGTACGGGTGACTTGCATTATTCCTTCCCATGTGCATAACTTTACATTTGTCAGTGTTAAACCTCATCTGCCATTTCTCTGCCCAAGCCTCCAATCTATCCAGATCCCTCTGTAGCAGAAAACTGTCCTCTTCAGTGTTAATTACTTTACACAGTTTAGTGTCATCTGCAAAAATAGATATTTTACTGTGAAGGCCTTCTACAAGATAATTAATAAATATATTGAAGAGAATAGGGCCCAATACTGACCCCTGAGGTACCCCACTAGTTACAGTGACCCAATCTGAGTATCTACCGTTAATAACCACCCTCTGTTTTCTGTCACTCAGCCAGTTACTTACCCACATACAGACATTTTCTCCCAGTCCGAGCATCCTCATTTTATATACTAACCTTTTATGAGGTACGGTGTCAAATGCTTTGGATGCTAATAATAAACAAATATGGCCCTGAACACAATTAAATAACCACTTGAGATGTGAGTGATGTTGGACTGCATCAGAAGTATGTGAAATGCCGCACTAATTGCAGCTTATTGTTGCAGTCCACTTAGCAAGAGCGTCCACTTATCGCCTTGGTAGGAGTGATGGGTACTCTAATTTGAACAAAGTCCAGAGTAGACTAGCAATAAAAAACACTAATGTTCGAGCCTGTATAAAAGTTTAAAAAGGAATTGCTGAGTACTTTACCGCTCTTTCACGGAGTGCTGGGTTAGCTTGTTATCAATTGTAGATACAGACCAGGCCGTACACGGCGTCCCGTGTGGCCTCACTGTCTGAGCTGTGTCTCGGAGTCTCCAGGCAAGGTTGGCGTCTCACGTGACTTGCGGCCGCTCATGTGATGGTGTCGTCACGCTATGGGCCGTTCCTTTCCCAGGTCCTGCCAGGCAAAGTTGGCGTCTCACGTGACTTGCGGCCACTCTTGTGATGGTACCGTCACGTTATGGGCCGTTCCTTACCCAGGTCCTGTCTGGCAGTTGTAGAAAAATGGACAATGCTAAATTATAGCTAATCCTTGCCGATATCTCAAATGATGTTATAGCGGCTTTGTTCTTTAGTCTGCGGGGCACTCCATACGCATTTCGGGGATACTCCCCTTCCTCAGTGGTGGTGCCCGCAGAATAACCTGTGCCATTTTATATTCTTAATTGCTTCAGATTTAAGTTAGTATAAAAAGCTGGGGTGGATTGCGATTCGAGACTCAATTAAGGAACATTCTCCCAAACTGGACCAAAAGGTTGCCGGTATGGGCTAAACCCCATATAAGGAATAATCACTATACGATATGTAATAAAAAAAAATAAAAAAAAGTTGTAAATAACCAAACGTTGTAACCATACATATTTATCCTACATACAATACCATATTCAGAGATTAGTCAGAAAATAACATATTAGGAGAAAGACGACCTATTGGGAGAAAGACGAGACGGTCAGGCAGGGAGGAGGGGTCCAATTGTTGGGAACACAACCTGACTTGGACCTCCCGTCACCGCCCCACAACCCCCCCAACTCAAAAGAAGCCAAACAGTTCTATGTCTACATTGAGACCTTTAGGAATGAGGGTGTCTAATTCAAAGATCTTCCGGGATTCTTGTCTGGACATCTTCATGATATGATTACCCCACCTCCATGACCTTTTTACTTTTTCAAACGCCCCAAATATTAAAGATGAAGGATCACTGTTGTGGTGTATTTTAAAATGTCTAGAAAGGGGATGAAGTTCATATCCCTTCCGGATATTCAATATATGTTCACTTACTCGTTTCTTTACTTGTCCGTCCAATATACTGTTTATGACACCCGCATTCCAACAGGTAAATAACGTCAGTGGATGTACAAGTTAGTATACCTTTAATATTCAAGCTAAAACCATTAGAGGCAGATTGTATTTTCTTTGTTATCCTGGGGACAAGAGAGGCAGTCTTGCAATTAGAACATTTACCACATTTAAAAAAGCCATCTAGTCCCAACCAGCTTGTACCTGTTTTTTTCTTATTTTTAATTTCCATAACTGTTGGGGCTACTTTAGAAGCCAAATTATTGACCTTAGTGTACGTTATATGGGGCGTGTGTGCGAGAAGAGGGCCCACTAGTCTATCCTCCAACAAAAAATGCCAATGTTTGTGAATTATATTTTCTATTCTCCTAAATTGAGTGTAAAACGGTAGTATCAGACGTAAAGTATCTTCTGTTATATTTTTGACATTAGGTGTAAAGAAATCCTCCCTTTTCATCTTTTTAACTTTTTCCAATGCACCATTGACTATATTGTTGGGATGGTCCTTTTCTAAAAATTGCTGGCTGAGGACATTGGCTTCTTGTTCAAATTGCTCCGTCTTAGTACAATTACACCGCAACCTTCTGAATTGGCTCACTGGTATGTTAGTAAACCATCTAGGCAAATGGCAACTTGTATAGCGTAAATAGCTGTTTCTGACCACTGATTTTGTATATGTACTGCAGATCAACTTAGAACCTGTAACTGTTATTTTAAGGTCTAGAAATACTGTTTCTAAATTGTTGATTGTAGGGGTAAAAATTAAATTTCTATTGTTACTATTTAGTTCAACCAAAAAAGAATTCAATGCTTCTGTTCTATCCTGCCAAATAAAAAGAATGTCATCGATATACCGATGCCAAAGCACCAGACTGCCCCAAGCCTCGACTCGATAACCTCCCCCTCCCAGTCGGCAAGGAAGAGATTAGCGTAGCTTGGAGCGAATCTGGTGCACATGGCTGTACCGGTAAGTTGGAGATAATAGGTATCCCCAAACATAAAATAGTTATGAGACAGGATATATTGTATAGTATGCAAGAGAAAGTCACCCTGCTCTTTTTGTAAATAATTGTCATTCGTGAACATCCATCCAAGGGCTTGTAAACCTTTTTCATGTTCTATGACCATATATAAAGAACTTATATCCAATGTCCCCATAATGTAGTTGTCCTTCCATTCAATTGTCTCCAATGTTTCAACTATCTGGGTGATATCTTTGATATAAGAGGGTATTTTCTTGACCAACGGTTGTAACCATCGGTCTATGTATTTGGACAAATTGGAGGATATACTTTCTATCCCGGAGACAATTAGTCTCCCAGGGGGAGCTCTTAAATTCTTGTGTATGTTGGGAGCGCAGTAAAAGGCGGGTATCCTCCTATGTGTCCCCAAGATAAATTTAGACTCATTTTCATTCAGAAAACCCCCCTCTAGACCCTTATTACACAATTCCCTGAGCTCTCCGTAGTATTCCTCTGTTGGATCTTTCCTCAATTTTTGATACGTTGTCGCATCTCCAAGTTGTCTTAGACATTCCCGATATAGAATTTAGTGTTCATTATAACAGCCCCCCCCCCCCTTGTCCACTTGACGTATTGTTATTTCAAATGTTTGTTGAAGTTGTTTAATGGATTCCCTCTCCCTATAGGTTAAATTGTTTGATATGTTTCCATTTTTTAGGGTTCTTAAATCTTTCTCTACATTCTTTTTAAATTCAATGATCTGATCAACCATGTCCTGTTTCGGATATTTTCTAGACTTTGCTTTAAGGTTCGTGCGTGGATATGTTGTCACCTCTTTGTGTGTTGTCAAATTGGAACTTATTGGGTTCTTCAAAAAATATTTTTTTAGACATAATCGTCTTACAAATTTCTCAACTCCAATATAGGTTAGGAACTTGTCCAATTTATTCGTTGGGGCAAATTTTAATCCCTTATTAAGTAACATATTCTGTACTTCGGTTAATTGACAGTCACTAATATTAATAATATTAGAGGGATTTAATGGTGATTGTGTCTGTGACTGTATTTTCCTTGAGTGTCTCCCTCTCTGTATATTCTTCTTATGGGTAGTGACGTGTTGTGATTTGTTGTGTTGGGTGAATTGTTTCGTTCGATTGTATTGTTGTGATATCTGTTCGTGATTGGTGGTCTGTATTTGTTTACCGTTCCTGGTTCCCGATGTCTCAAATTGTAATTGTGATAATTGTTCGAGTGTCTGTGAGGTGAAATTCTCATGTTCCGTGAAGTGTAAACAGGTGTTGGTGACCTCCTCGTCCTCGCCTTGTGATGGGGAGGAGTAAAGTCTAAAAAACTCAGTGATGATAATGTGTCATATTTATTTGTCATTGATACCTTGTATTGTTCCTTTCTCTCTTTTCTCTCATCATTCCTATTATTAGATGTATTGGTGCTTGGTATTTCCTCTATATTTTGTTGGACCTTCCTTTCTTCTTTTGTACCTATATTTTTGAATTTTTTCACCTTTTTCTGTATGATTTCTTTCTCTAAATTGTCCAAATTGAGGCAGATCCTTTGTTGCCATTTGGTCGTTTCATCAGTTGTCGGGTGGTGACGGGGGGTCCAAGTCAGGTTGTGTTCCCAACACTTGGACCCCTCGTCCCTGCCCGACCGCCTCCTTTTTCTCCTAATAGGTCGTCTTTCTCCTAATATGTCATCTCCTAATATGCCATTTTCTGACTAATCTCTGAATATGGAATTGTATGTAGGATAAATATGTATGGTTACAACGTTTGGTTATTTACAACTTTTTTTATTTTTGTATTACATATCGTATAGTGATTATTCCTTATATGGGGTTCAGCCCATACTGGCAACCTTTTGATCCAGTTTGGGAGAATTTTCCTTAATTGAGTCTCTAATCGCAATCTACCCCAGCTTTTTATACCAACTTAAATCTGAAGCAATTAAGAATATAAAATGGCACAGGTTATTCTGCGGGCACCACCACTGAGGAATGGGAGTATCCCCGAAATGCGTATGGAGTGCCCCGCAGACTAAAGAACAAAGCCGCTATAACATCATTTGAGATATCGGCAAGGATTAGCTATAATTTAGCATTGTCCATTTTTCTACAACTGCCAGACAGGACCTGGGTAAGGAACGGCCCATAACGTGACGGTACCATCACAAGAGTGGCCGCAAGTCACGTTAGACACCAACTTTGCCGGACAGGACCTGGGAAAGGAACGGCCGATAGCGTGACGACACCATCACACGAGAGGCCGCAAGTCACGTGAGACGCCAACCTTGCCTGGAGACTCCGAGACACAGCTCAGATAGTGAGGCCACACGGGACGCCGTGTACAGCCCGGTCTGTATCTACAATTGATAACAAGCTATCCCAGCACTCCGTGAAAGAGCGGTAAAGTACTCAGCAATTCCTTTTTAAACTTTTATACAGGCTCGAACATTAGTGTTTTTTATTGCTAGTCTACTCTGGACTTTGTTCAAATTAGAGTACCCATCAGTCCTACCAAGGCGATAAGTGGACGCTCCTGCTAAGTGGACTGCAACAATAAGCTGCAATTAGTGCGTCATTTCACATACTTCTGATGCAGTCCAACATCACTCACATCTCAAGTGGTTATTTAACTCCTTAAGGACCCATGACGTATGGGTACGTCATGGGTCCGATCCCTAAGTATGGCGCCCGCTCCTGCCCTCTGTGGGCGCGATCGCTGCGGGGGTCCGGCTGTTTCCTGTAGCTGACCCCCGCGGCAAATGATCGCGGCCGGCAGCGATGCCGATCGCAATCATTTAACCCCGCAGATGCCGTGGTCAATCCTGACCACGGCATCTGCACGCGCTAAAACCGAAAGTAAAACTTTCGGCAGCTCTCCGGCTCCCCCTAGTGGTGATCGGGAGAATCGGAGCGCTGTAAGGGATAGCCTCAAGCCTTTCATTCAGCTTGAGGCTATCACTTACTATTTCCTATGGAGCCCTTGTTAGCAATAGGGCTTCATAGGAAAGTAGTAAATCCTCATAAACTCCAATACAAGTGTATTGGAGTTTATGTTAGAAGCAATCAGATGACTGATTTATATAGGTCCCTATGGGACCTATATAAAAGTGTAAAAGAAAAATAAAAGAAATAAAAAAATAAAAATAAATAAAAAAAACTAAAAATTCAAATCACCCCCTTTCCCCAAAATTAAAATAAAATAATAATTTTTTTAAAAATACACATCATGGGTGTCATAATGTGCGAAAACGCCCGTGGTATAAAAATATAAAAATATATTCCCCATACGGTAAACAGAAAAAACGGAAAAAGCGCCCAAATGGCAGATTCGCCATTTTGAACGCTTCATTTCCTCAAAAAAATTAAATAAAAAGTGATCAAAAAGTCCTACACACCCCATAATGGTATCAACTAAAAGTTCAGATCGCCCACAAAAAATAAGCCCCATACAATGCCATACACTTAATTACAAAAAGTTATAGGGGTCAAAATATGGCGACAAAAATAAAAAAATAAAACATTTCCCACTTTTGAATTTTTTTTCACTATCAAAACGCAAGAAAAACTATACATATTGGGTATCGTCGGATTCGTACTGACCTGTAGAATAAAACTAAATGGTCAGTTTTATCACACATTAAACGTCGTAATTTAAAAACCCGTAAAATTGTGGTAGAATTGTTTTTTTTTTGCAATTTCACCCCATTTGGAATTTTTTTCCCGCTTCCCACTACATCGTATGCAATATTAAATGGTGGCGTTGGAAAGTACAACTTGTCCCGCAAAAATAAAGCCCTCATATGGCCATGTGAACGTAAAAAAAGGCATGGAGCGCAAAACGAAAATGCAAAAATGAAAAAACCCCGAGTCCTTAAGGGGTTAATTGTGTTCGGGGCCATATTTGTTTATTAGCATTTTATATGGTTGCAACCAAGATCTGTTGTTATTTGTAAACACCTTAGGATTGATTTTATTGTATGTTTGGTAATAAACTTTTTATTTACAACATTACAGGTCCAACTTTTCCAAATATTGAGTGCCCCCCACTATTATTTATCTTCTTATGATTGCTATTTCTTGGTTCAGGGTATGCACCATTCCGTGTTTGTAGATAGGTGAGCCACTGAATTTATATAACATGAGGATATTATTTGTATCAACAATTTATGCTGTTTGCCTGTTTAACTTAGAGTAGCTAGCCTGTCACTTTAAATGTATTTGACTTTTTAGTAAATTTAGGTTTTACTTAGCTTAGGTTTACTTGTCTTTTTCATTTGAAAAAATGCTATAATTAGACTTTACAGTGTAATATTACAGTTGGCTGCTGGTAATGGACAGACATGGTGATTAAAATGCTGCATACACAGCAACACCTCAATTAGTGCTTGTAAAGAAAACAAATTTTGGTTGAAACCTTTTTAGAAACCTTCATACATGTTGGTTTATTTGCTTTTATAACAGCTACAAAATGACTGAACCACCCAGCGTGACAATAACTTTGTCTTTACACCGAGTGATAATAATGTTTTCTCAATTTTATTACAGTCTCTTGAGAATGTGACTGATTTGCATATTCTCTAACACTTAATTAACGATGTCACCTTCGCAGTGCCTTGAAAACAGTTTGCTTTTTTTTTCCTCGGCAGGACTCCAGCAATTACCTCCTACATTTTCTGCTGCCGTTCTTTTTTATTGCTTTAATGACAAATAATTGGACAGATTCTAAGTAATGAGGGTGAGAGCCAAAGGACTGCTGCATAGGAGACAGCTCGGCTGCTTGTTACAAGACACTTTTAGTGGTCCCTAAATCAGACAGACAAGCAGAGTAATGATCGTCTTGCTATAATGAGGCACAATTAAGAACTGCTGCAGCAAATGACAGTGCAAACTGCAGTTCACTGAACAATAACCTTTGCTGCTTTTTTTCCTACACAAGATCGAAGCATACTTTGCTCCTGCTATAAAAATGATTATCATATCATTTTCTGAAACCTCAAAATAGTGCCCTGGTTATTTCATTTAGTATGATCATCACATTCCTATTACTTGCAATTAAATGCAGCCGCTGTGTTAAATAGTTTTATTACGATGCACCGATTAAATATGATTTCCACTCCTCATCCCTGCATACAAAATCATAAACAAGCATGACCTCCATATAGATGTAATATGTATAGATACTGTTGCCAGAGCACTGGAAATCTGCTAATGAATTTAGCTCATTTAAAGTGTGACAACTAATTTAGCAAATTCACTTGTAGAGTGTTCTGAAAAAAAAAAAAAAATGTTTGGCACAACACTTCTTGTTAATTAGATTTTTCCAGTAACGTGTGGTTTGTCTACTTTTTTCTAGTATGGCAGGATTCTTATTTCAGATTGTAAAATGAGGAACCAGTTTAATGTTATACATATTGTTACTTAAGGAAATCTGTCTCCAAGCCCTAATAAGTACAGTAATACATGTATAGAACACCTAACTCTTGATCGGTAATTTGCATGGTGATACTCACCCCGGTTCCCTTCCAAACCTGCCATTAAATTTCATTGAGCGGACTCCTGTGCATGCGCACATAATGGGGAGGACTCCAGAATTACTCTCAATGCAATTCACGGCTGTTTGTGGACACACAGTGGGGAAACAGAGGTGAGTACTGACATACAAATTACTGATCTAGAGTCAAAACCACTTTTGATACAAATAGAATCAATTCATACCAGAATTGAATTTCTTTTCAGATTTGGGCGAATCAGATCAGATACAAATTTTAGGAAACTCGCCATCTCTAGATTAGATGTTAAATGTTACCATTTGTACATTCCCTAAGACCTTGTTTTAGAAGATTTTTGCTTTTACATGACCTTTGCAATTTGGCCTTGATCTAAAGCAGTGGTGCACAACGTTTGCTAGTTGGGGGCCACATTGCCAGACTGAACCAATGATTTTTGGCCGAAAATAAAATGTAAAGGGGTATTAACAACAGAAATACTTTATTTATGGCATACTGTACTTACAGTATATACCATTAATGTCTAGTTACAGTTACAGAACTCCCATCTAATGGGAGAAATACATGAAAAATACATGTGAGCAACCACAAGACATAGGCATACATGTCTGTTACCAGATGGTTGCTGGACGCACATAATGGTACCAAGGACCGCATGTGGCCCCTGGGCCGCAGGTTGTGCACCCCTGATCTAAAGACTAACGTAGACAGAGATTGATTTCTTGGAGCCAGCTACCTAAAAGGTTGTTAGGTCTGACTTAGTGCTGGATTGGCATTGGACTGATAACAGAGATGAGCAAACCAGTCAAGATTCGTTTTGGGTCTGGTTCTCCGAATTTTTAAAAAAGTTCTGACCCATGGTGTTATGAGATAAAAAAAAAAATTGGCTTGAGTGAACGTGAGGGTTGGCAAGTGGCATTAGAGGTATTAGGCAGGCCGCAAAAGCAGTTGTACAGAACGTGATGGTAGGTAGCATACAGACAGCAATTATGGCAAGATGGGGCACCTGCAGCAAGGAGAGGTCTATTGATTGCAATCATCCTGCCTGGACTGTGAGAAAATCTCTGCATTAACAGAGTAATCACATACATAGGAAGCCTCATGAAATGTAACCCCCCCCCCCCCCAAAAAAAAAAAAAAAAATTATAATTCAGCTGTGTAAACCATCCCCTAAAAGAATTTTAAAATCTCAACCATGAGGAAAGTAAGTACATGGAAACTGACCCTCAGAAATTAGTGGCAAGATGCAGGCCCCAGCGTTGCCTGGACTGTGAAGAAATGTCAGTATTGATGCAGTAATCACATATGGATGCTTCTAATTGAAATGGAATCCCCCCAAAAATACTCATTTCAATAGTGTGGAACATGAGTACACAGAATCTGGACTGTGAAAAAAATTGATGCAGTAATCATGTACATTTATGCTGTGCCTTAAATGGGTTGTCCAGGCTTTTGCTATTGATGACCTATTCTCTGATCCTGAGCATAGGTCATAAATAGTAAAAGCCCAGACAACCCCTTTAAAAATGGAACCACCTCCCCCCCCCCAATTATTATTATTTTTTTATATCTGTAAGAAATGATATGCAGAGTTTGAAATGTTCAACTGTGTGGATTTATGTAAACTGATGATTGAGAGGCATTAGTAGCTTGAAGCACGCCACAGCAGCCATACACAGCGTGATAATTGGCAGACAGTCAGCAACCTTGGCAAGATGGGGCTCCATCAACAAGAGGAGGTGGATGAAATCTATACATTGTAATCAGCTGGAGCAGTGTGAAAATCTTTCTGAATCCAGGCTTGTTCCATTTTGACAAGTGATGTTTTGGACACAGGCGGAGGACAACTTGGTCCGTTTGGGTGTCAACACGCCCCCCCGCAGTGCTGATAACCCTCTCCAAGATGACACTGGAGGCCAGACAAGAAAGAAGATAGAGAGCATGTTGTGCCTGTTCAGGTCAATGTTCTAGTCTGCTTGCCCAGAAATCCATGGGGTCAGGGAACTGGGTATGCGACAGAGATTGGCCATAGTTTAGGTACACCTGAACCTTGGCATAGAAGCAGGAGCTGTCTCAGTGGAAAGTGGAGGTAGAAAGAACTGGCTCCTTGGCCACGCTGTCCAGAATGGTGACCTGTAGACTTGCTTGCTTACACAGTGACAGGCAGTTCAGTGACATCAAGCAGTCTGATGATTACTGGATAGCCATGTTTTTAGACCCTCGCTATCAAGGCCAAATGGTAGAATATTTTCCTCAGGCAGAAAGGGAGGACAAATTATGTTACTACCAGAAAACACTGTGTATGCAGCTAACTCCAGTTAATGGCGAGCAGACACCTACCACCAGCATGTTTGAATGAGAGGCCCCCCTCCGACACCTGAGAAGTCACTCCCCTCCGGCCACCACGAGCAACAGAAGGCACAGCAGCAGCTACTTCAGTCTCCATGTGCAGTTTTTCCATGTGCCTCGTCTGGCTGAGACCAGTCAGTGGAGTGAGGTGTGAGTGACTCTGTGACCTGCTACTGTTGGGTATGGGACCTTATCTATGGAGGAGGAGGCAGATACATGCTTGCTGACGGAGCCAGCCTCATTATTTGGTGGGAAGGGGTCAAAAGAACCCGGCCATGTTGCTGCCTCTCCACTGCCACAAAAAACATTGACCCAGTGGGCTGTGAAAGTCAGGTACTGTCCCTGCCCATAACAGCTGCTCCAGGTGTCCACCGTGGAGTCTAGCTTGATGCTAAATGAGAATCACAAGGAGTGGCCCTCATTCTACACAATGTGAGAGTACAAGGCTCTACTATAATGGCAGTACAGCGACTGCACAGCCAGTAACATGGCCAGGTGGGGATTCAGCTTGTAGAAAAGCTAATTGCTGGTGGAAAAAAAAAATGTCATGGCCAAACATTCCATTTAAGATATCTCATGATGGAGCCAAGGAAAATGAAAAGTCTTAGCAGGAGAAGAAGAACGTGATGATGATGTTGACAAAGATTCTGTATTGCTTGGGGATGCTGGTTGGCTGCCACAAAGAGGACAAGGAGAAGGAGGACAGACTTCTGATTCTGATTGGGAATGCTGGCCAGTTGTATTATGACAAAGGATTTGGTGATGTCGTGTGCTGCAATAAACCTCTGGTATCTATAATTGTGTTGGAATGACCACAGCTTATTTTAATCCTGCAGATCTTGCACACCACTGTGGTTTTGTGTGCCCGCCTTGTGGAAAAAAAGCGCCACATGAAAGTTGCTTGCACAGAGCTACAGGCAGCCAAGCTGGTCTTAGCTCTGGCACCTTTTTGGACCTAGCCCACCCACAGTGTCAGTGGCATCACTAGTACCCAAAACAGATGTTGCCCTGGCTTTTTTTTTTTTGAGAGGTATGTTTCCTTTTCTCTCTATTGCTGTCGCCACCGCCCTTCTCCACTGACATTAACACATCCTCAGCCCCCAATCTGGCTCCCGATTCGTCCAAAATGAACCTGGAAAGATTCGGATTTGTCTGCTGTCCGAAAAATAACAACATTTGGACTGAACTTGGTTTGGTCCAAACTGATTCACTTATCCTTAAAAACGAAAATAAAGGGGGGAAAAATAACAGAAATAGAGCCATGCAATTCCTTATCTCTGTCTGAAATATGAATACAATTTGTCTAGCATTAAACTTAGAGAAGGTATGTGGAGCTAGAGTTAAACTAATGTTTCAGAGAGCATTACACTGGGTTGAGAGAAAAATCTATGAATTTATACTGTTATACATGAAAACAAAAGAACTAGAGATTATTCTGGATTAAAGTGGTACTATACCTACTATATATATATATGAAAAATGGAAGCCTTGCGCAAAAAGCTTCAATTTTTTATTTATAGTAGGTATAGTACAAATCAGTTTTTCCTAAAATAACGGCTGCACATGTTAAAAAGTGAAAGTAAGAAGCCCAGAAACATGATAGGACCTATAATGCCATACAGTCTGCTAATCTGCTGTTAGCCATCACCCTGTGATGTCACAGCCCTATCAAAAGCCTTATCCCATGTGGTCTCCACAATTTCACTGTGAGCTGAGAATAAGGAGAGACATGGCAATCGCTCATGTGCTAGGGACATGGTTGCTGAAAACTGGATTAAAAAAGAATATTGTAGCGGTCGAGTGAAGGGACAGTGCAGGGAGACTGTTTTGAGACAGTAGGGAGAGTGAAATTTGAGTGTATTGCCGTTTGTACCCACATTCAGAGTTAAACCATTAATGTTAGGGAAACAGTTATGTTGCGTCCATATTCCAGGACGGTGTAAGATTTCTTCCTGTTAAACTGTGCAGTGGAGCCAAATTTATCACAGTAAATACATTCTGTTAGCTGTTGAGTTACATAGCATCAGTTTAGGCCATGGTTAACTATTTCATCTTGTTCAAATGAGCAGTGGAGGCAAATTTATCATAACAAATGCATTCTCTTAGCTATTGCGTTACATAGCGTCAGTATTAGGCCACAGTTAAAGATCCAACTACGAGTTTCTTAACTTCAAATCATGAATCTTTGATACATGCCAGAGTTTTAATTACTGTGACTGCAGGTGTGATATATCACTGTGTGCATCACATTCTACTGTACCGACAATCTGAGTTAGTCCATTATATTTAGTATTAAAATTTCACCCTGTACAAGTGTGCAGTGTACCCAAATTCATCATTGCTAACAGGATCTGTTAGCTAAAAAATTATTTTGCGTCTGTATTCCAATCCCAATCCCTATGACAAACGGAGTTGAGCGAGTTACCCGCACTTCTTGGCGAAATAGACACATGGAGATCATGCAGCCTCAGACATCTAAGGGCATCACAGACCTGTTATTACTGAACGCCACTTGTCCTTCAAAGATGTTCGATGCAGACCGCCTGAAAACTCACCTGATCACCTGGGGTCAAATAACTACTTATCACGGAGGAGCCTCACAAATCACTCCACCAACTCAACCCAAATTCATTGTAGCTAATATCTTCTTTTAGCGAAAAAATTTGTCCGTGTTCTTATTGCAATCATTTATGGTCAGAACTATGAAGGTATTACCAGACAAATGGCTCCACTAACTGGACCCATTCATCATTCCTAGCTAACACATTCTGTTGGCGAACATTTTATCCGGCATCACTTTAACAGTCACAACATATTTTAAACAAATTCTACATCACTTTGCAGTGCAACGAAATTTTAAGCTATGCAGATCCCTCCATATGGTCCGGGGACCGGGATCCCTCGTCGGTTGTCAGGAAAGGATTAACTACCTGATTTATAGCGATTTGATCCATAACAAATCAAATTTCTTGTTAAAGTTTGGCAAATTGGCCGAATCAAATTTACTCTAGTTTATCAAAGGGGTTGTGTGACACTAGAAAAATATGTCAAGTACAGTAGTTTGCAAATGTAAAATAAAGGAACTTATCTAATGTACTCTAATTTTTAAAACTTCAAGGATAACCTGATGTCAGGTGCTCATGTAGTCCTTTGAAGTTTGTAACTCCTCTGTTAAGGCCTCTTTCACTCTTGCGTTCTGAGGATCCGGCGGGCACTTCCGTCCCGCCGGATCCGTCAGAACGCAAGTCGCCTGAAAGCATTTGAAGACTGATCAGAATTCTGATCAGTCTTCGAAATGCTTTCAGGTTAAGATGGCAGCCAGGATGCAACTAAAGTCCTGGCTGCCATGGTACTCCGCAGCAGTGTACTTACCTTACGGCCGCCGGGCGCTCCTTCATGACGTCACAGTTCCCCGCGGTGCATAGATCAATGCGCCACCTGGACCTGTGACGTCATGAAGGAGCGCCCGGAGGCCACAGCACAGGTAAGTACACTGCTGCGGAGTACTTACCATGGCAGCCAGGACTTCAGTAGTGTCCTGGCTGCCATGCTAACCGATCGGAGCCCCAGCTTACACTGGGGCCCCGATCGGAACTGCTGCTGCGCATGTGCAGAGCTAAACGTCAGATCCGGCGATGCGCCGAAACGATGTTTAGCTTAATTTCGGATCCGGATTAATGCACTTCAATGGCCATTAATTCCGGATCTGGCGTTACAGCATGTCTTCCGGATTTTTGGACGGAGACAAATCCGCAGCATGCTTTCTCTCCATTCGGATTTCTCTCCATTCAGAATGCATGGGGATAATCCTGATCAGTATCTTTCCGTCCTAGACCCCCGAGGACGGAACTCTAGGACGGAAACCAAAAACGCTGATGTGAAAGGGGCCTAAGCTGAATTACTCTGAAACAGCCTCAGATGTCTGGGAGTTTTTTCCCCCCTCCCTGTGTGTAGCTGAAAACAGGCCTGCTTTTTCCATGATGCGAGATGAGAATCTTGTCTCAGACAACCTCTTGTGCTGGCTTTGAAGGGGCGGCATCCGCACAGCCAGTGGCACTGTACTTTCCTTTTATAAGATGCTCTGCATCTTATAAAGAGAATACAAGTGAGCGTTTCCATTATGGAAGTGCTCACTAGTATTCAGGAGGCGAGGGAGTGAGAGCTGTACTTACTCTCCTCCTGCTTGCTCTTCTCGTCCCGCACTGCTGTGTCCTGGCTGCCTGGGGGTTCTGAGGTCTGAAATAGGGTCTGATATGGAGGATATGAGGTCTAATAAGGATTTAAGGTCTGATATGGGGTCTAATAGGGCCGGGAGGTCTGATATGGGGCTTTGGAAGTCTAATGGGGATTTGGAAGTTTATTGAGGTCTGATATGGGGGTCTGGAAGTTTGGTCTGAGATCTGATATGGTGGTCTGAGAGGTCTGATGGGGGTCTGTACTCAGGTCTGATATGGGGGTCTGGAAGTCTAATGGGGGTCTAGAGGTCTAGTCTGATGTTTGATATGGTGGTCTGGAAGTCTAATGGGGATTTGGAGGTCTAATGGGGTCTGATATGGGGGCCTGGAGGTCTGAGGTCTGATATGGGGGTCTGGAAGTCAAATGGGCACCTGGAGGGTCTGATATGGGGGCTGGAGGTCTAATGTGGGGTCTAAATCTCTAATTTGAGTCTGATATGGGGCGCTGGAGGTCTAATGGGGGTCTGAAGGTCTGGTCTAAGCTCTTATATGGGGGTCTGGAAGTCTAATGGGGGTCTAATATGGGGTCTGGAGTTCTAATGGGGATCTAAAGATCTAATGGGGTCTGATATGGGGCTCTAGAGGTTTAATGGGGATCTAGAGGTCTGTTCTGAGGTTTGATATGAGGGTTCTGGAGGTCTAATGGGGGTCTGAAGGTCTGGTCTGAGCTCTGATATGGGGGTCTGGAAGTCTAATGGGGGTCTGATATGGGGTCTGAAGGTCTAATGGTGGTCTAGAGATCTAATGGTGTCTGATATGGGGCTCTAGAGGTTTAATAGGGGTCTGGAGGTCTGGTCTGAGGTTTGATATGAGGATCTGGAGGTCTGGTCTGAGGTCTGATATGGGGGTCTGGAAGTCTAAAGGGGGTCTGATATGGGGTCTGGAGGTCTAATGAGGGTCTAGAGATCTAAGGGGGTCTGATATGGGGCCCTAGAGGTTTAATGGGTGTCTGGAGGTCTGGTCTGAGGTCTGATATGGGGGTCTGGAAGTCTAATGGGGATCTGGAGGTCTAATGGGGTCTGATATGGGGGTCTGGAGGTCTGTGGTCTGATATGGGGGGTCCGGAATTCAAATGCGGGCTTGGAGGTCTAATGGCGGTCTGATATGGGGTTGGAAGTCTAATGGGGGGTCTATATCTCTAATTGGAGTCTGATATGGGGTGCTGGAGGTCTAATAGAGGTCTGAAGGTCTGGTCTCAGGTCTGATATGGGGGTCTGGAGGTCTAGTCTGAGGTCTGATATGGTGGTCTGGAAGTCTAATGGGGATCTGGAGGTCTAATAGGGTCTGATATGGGGGTCTGAGGTCTGATATGGGGGTCTGGAAGTTTGGTCTGAGGTCTGATAAGGGGGTCTGAAAGGTCTGATGGGGGTCTGGACTCTGGTCTGATATGGGGGTCTGGAAGTCTAATGGGGGTCTGGAGGTCTAGTCTGATGTCTGATATGGTGGTCTGGAAGTCTAATGGGGATTTGGTGGTCTAATTGTGTCTGATATGGGGCTGGAGGTCTAATGGGGGTCTAAAGCTCTAATGGGGGTCTGATATGGGGCTCTGGAGGTCTAATGGGAGTCTGAAGGTCTGGTATGACCTTTGATATGGGGGTCTGGAAGTCTAAAGGGGGTCTGATATGGGGTTTGGAGGTCTAATGAGGGTCTAGAGATCTAAGGGGGTCTGATATGGGGCTCTAGAGGTTTAATGGGTGTCTGGAGGTCTCGTCTGAGGTCTGATATGGGGGTCCGGAAGTCAAATAGGTGCTTGGAGGTCTAAAGGTGGTCTGATATGGGGGCTCGAGGTCTAATGGGGGTCTAGATCTCTAATGAGGGTCTTATATGGGGCTCTGGAGGTCTAACAGAGGTCTGAAGGTCTGGTCTCAGGTCTGATATGGGGGTCTGCAGGTCTAGTCTGAGGTCTGATATGGTGGTCTGAAAGTCTAATGGGGATCTGTAGGTGAAATAGGGTATGATATGGGGGTATGGAGGTCTGAGGTCTGATATGGGAGTCTGAGAGGTCTGATGGGGGTCTGGACTCATGTCTGATATGGGGGCCTGGAAGTCTAATGGGGGTCTGGAGGTCTAGTCTGATGTCTCATATGGTGGTCTGGAGGTCTAATGGGGGTCTAGAGATCTAATGGGGTCTGATATGGGGCTCTAGAGGTTTAATGGGGGTCTGGAGGTCTGGTCTGAGGTTTGATATGGGGATCTGGAGGTCTGGTCTGAGGTCTGATATGGGGGTCTGGAAGTCTAATAGGTTTTATATGGGGGTCTATAGGTCTGAGTTCTGATATGAGGGTCCGGAATTCAAATGGGGGCTTGGAGGTCTAATGACGGTCTGATATGGGGGCTGGAGGTCTAATGGGGGTCTAAACCTCTAATGGGGGTCGGATATGGGGCTCCGGAGGTCTAATGGGGGCCTGAAGGTCTGGTCTGAGCTCTGATATGGGGGTCTGGAAGTCTAATGTGGGTCTGAAAGTCTAATGAGGGTCTAAAGATCTAATGTGGTCTGATATGGATCTCTAGAGGTCTAATGGGGGTCTGGAGGTCTGGTCTGAGGTTTGATATGGGGTCTGGAAGTCTAATGGGGGTCTGAAATAGGGGTATGGGGGTCTGGTCTGAGGTCTGATATGGTGATCTTGAGGGTTAATGGGGGTCTGATATAGAGGTCTGGAGGTGTAATGGAGGTTTTTTATGGGGCTCTTAAGGTCTATGGTCTGATATAGCGGTCTGTAACTCTAATGGTGTATGAGATTGGGGTCTGGAGGTCTATGAGGTCTGATATGGGGATCTTAGAAGTCTAATGGGGGTCTGGTCTGAGGTCTGATACATCGGGGGTTTGGTCTGAGATAAGGGGTTTCTGACATGGAGGTCTCATGGGGGCCTGACATAGAGGTCTGATATGAGGTCTAACATAGAGGTCTAAAGTTTTAGATTAGAGGTGGCAGGATGGGGTGTTCAGAAGGAAGAGAGGATGATGGAAAAGTGGAAACTAAGATGTCTGTTTGTTAAACTCTGCAGAGAGAAGAGATGGCTGAAAGAAATCATCATGGTGGTCTGGTCTGAATGGAGAAGATAAGGAAAGAGAATATTTATATCAGAGAGGAGACGTCACTGGATGTAAGAGGTACATATGTGGCGCTGTATGACCCTGTATGATCTGTAGTGCTGTATGTAATGTTTTCCAAGTATGCCATAAAGCTACAAGCGCTGTCTTAGCTGCTCTATTTAGCTGCTCTCCACTGCAAATGCTGCTGTAAGCAGGTGAACAGAGCAGAGAAAATATCTCTCATAGCTCTGCCTTCTCTTCAAATAGCGGACACCCGGCACCCTCGCCGATCTGGAGGGAATGGGTTAGCTTGAGAATTTGGCATGTGGGTGACGTTTCAATTTTTACCTCAGGCAGCAGAAAGGCTTGGTACACCCCTGCACCTGGCCACAAAGCACTGAAGGAGGGGGAAGGGGGGGGTACCATTTCCTTTTTTGCCACAGGCAGCAGAAAAGCTAGAATCGGCCCTAGCTGACATGTGTGAAGGGGCTTTCTGGCTCAGTTTATCTGGTGTCCTTATCTATCATGACTATCTCTTGTTTCTATATCAGCTGTGATTGAGTGGGGGGTGGGGGCGGGGGGATCTCCCTGCCACCTCATACAGTGTCAGCGCATCACAGGTTAGAGTGAAGTGCCAAACTTCCAAGACCAAATGACCAAATCAGGCCATCCATGTTAAGCTCTGAGTATATTAGTAAAGGCCCTTTTACACTGGCTAATTTTGCAGACGATTCTCATTCCTTTCCGACAAGCACCTGCTTCTCAGTGAAGGTGACCCCTGCATTTACATGCAGCGATCTCCTCCACAGTATTGGGAGTTTGCCAGCAGCAGAAGCTGTGTACTGACTCGCTGTTTGCCGGCAGCAGAAGCTGTTTACCCAGCATGATCTGCTGTCGACAAACAATGATTTAGGTTCCTACACAAATGATCCAATTACCTGATGAACAAGCTTTTCGCACGTTCATAGGGTAATTGGCGGCACCTTCCTATGAATGCTTGTTAGTGATTATCTGGTGGATTCCTGGCCCATGTAAAGGGCACTTAATTTCCTTTAGGCAAACCACTGAACATGTTTTGCTGGTATTTGACAATCCCTGTAATGCCTCAGGTACCTCAAAGGCATTTTTCCTGTATAGGGACAATGTAAATCCTCATTAGGTCTATGCAATACACTGTACAACCCCATTGATTATTGATATTGACCAGTGCAGTGATACATAATTATACAGGCTCTGCATCAAAGTCAATACTTAGAGCCTAATTTTCTCATTCTCTCGTCGCAGCGTGACACATGGAAATATAGTATTGATATGATAACATCTCCAGCAAAACTAACAAGAAAAACTTTTTTTTCCTGTGCATTGTACCGAATTTTCTCCATCACACTGTAAACACTGATATTTGATTAACATTTATATGAAATATGCCTAAAGGCCTGTTTTTTTTTTTTAGATACTTGAATTATTATTGATAATGGTTTTATTCAATCCTTCTCTTCCTTCGCTTGGTTTCCCTTGGTGTAAAACATCCCTCTAGAAAACAAATTACTTTTTTGTTTTAATGTAATTTAAAAATTGGCAAATCCCCTTGGACAACCCTATTAGTTTACAACATCCCCAGACTATAGGAAGATCATTTCTTTTTCTTTTTTTAAATCTTTACTTGTGATAATTGCATAGGTAAAGAAAAAATGTTGCATGCTGCTGCATCTGATGCCAGCTATCCATTATTCACACCACATTTACTTTCAGCATTCATGTAAATTCCCTTTGACATAGCCTACTGTGTCACAGTTAATCCAATAAAGATAAAATATAGCTCCGAAAAAGACCGGTCGATTCCAGCTTTCTGGTAATTATTAAAGACTATTTCACACTGATTCCTTCAATCGATGCATTCCCCTTGCTTGTGATAGTTCTTTGCTTTGAAGCTCTCAATCCTTCTTCAGTCTAGAGAAAAATACAGCCACTTTTTTCCTAGTCCCAGGGCCTTAGTATGAGTTCAAAGAGCACCATGAGTCATCATAGGTTTATCCTCAAAGGCTGACACTCTCTGTTTGATGTATAGTGACTTAAAAAGTCATTTCTAACAAAGCATGTGTTTGCTACCAGTCTATTGAATAAGCCTTTTATCAGCTTATCAGTATGCACCCAGCACCTGCTAACAGCTCAGAGGAGAGAACATGCTGTCTCCTTGTGGACTGGCTATTGATTTAATTCCCCTCTCTAATTTCATATTGTCTTGGTGTCCAGTTGCTGAAGCATTTCTTTTTTTTCTCTACAGAGGGCATACAGATATAGCATAAAACAAACATGGGACCATGCTTAAAATAATAATGATAGCGTTGTAGAAGGGCATCTGTGCTGAACCTGGTATAAAGTCTTCCTGCAAAAATTTCATATTTGATTTTACTTCAGTCTTTTGCTTTTCGTTGTGTTTTTACAATGTGGCAATGGTCTTGTCAATATCCTGATGTTTTTGTTACAGAAGAATTCATCTTGGACTATTATTCTTTATATTTACACATATGTTTTATCTGAATAATTTTCTGAATTAAATGATCATTCTAAATGAAAAAAAGACATGGAGAAACACATGACTATGTCACACTGCAGTCTAAACATTTCTTAGGGTACTTTCACGCTACGGTTTTTACTGGATTCGGCAGGGTTCAACAAAATGCTTCCGTTACTGATAATACAACCATCTGCATCCATTTGGAGCATTCCGTTCTGTTCAGTTGAGTTTTGTCCCCATTGAAAGTTTTTTTTCCCGGTATTGAGCCCCTTTGACGGAACTCAATACCAGAAAACTTTAACCCTAGTGTGAAAGTACCCTTAGGTGTAATATAAGATATTAAAGATGGCCATACACATCAGACCTGCCCCGATTTTGGCAGAACTGGGCATTCATCTAACACGTATGTATAAGATGTTCTGCTGACTTGTGTTCAGCAGTTATCCGGGGAAAAAAGGTATAGCATGTCAAATCCTTTGTTCTCAAGGGAGATAAGCCACCACCAGATGTCTCTGCTAGAACAAGTGTATGTCTGGCCGAACTGCATGTACATGAGTACTGGGGTCATTGAGACGGCAGGACTAGCTGTTTGTTAAATGAGTAAAAATTCCACTTAAGAATGTACATCTTCTTGCAGTTAGTGATTTTAGAATATGCGGTTGTTATATATACACTGTCATATTTATCTGGAAGAAAACAGAAACTACATTTGTGAAAATTGGAACAGATCAAAGCAAAAAAATTCTAATAGACATCTAGCGTAAGGAAACATGGTCAATTGACAATTTCATGGAACAATTCAGGGCATCCCTAAATGAGGATTTCTTACACTAAGGAGAAATTGCACCACTTTTGAGAATTTCAAAACTAGAGTGAAAGAATGAAAAAACTGTTTGTTGGAACAGAACTACTCTAAAAAAGATATACAGTTTGAGCTCTGAGCACGACCGTTTGACATTCCTAGTTGTCAAGGATGAATAACAAGATGATAGATAAAGTTAGATTCTTTACAACCTTCCACAATGAATTGGAGGAAATGACTCAGATGGTGAATCATCTTTTTGACTGACTGGAATTTGATGGCACATCTATACAAACAAGCAACCTCCAACTAAAGAAAAGGAATTACAATGGTGAATCAGATTGTTAAGAGCTATTTCATGAGGTGGTCAAACTAGGAAATCAAAATATCAGAGATTCTTTTGGCAGCAACCCAGAGGGAAGGTGCAGGGCAGAGAGCATGGGAGTTGTGGTTGTGGTCCTGAGAGGGTAGTAGTACTCACAGTGATTGGTAGCTTACTCGACCCTGGCACTTCCTGGGGCTGCGCAGTGAATGCACCCTTTTTATCTCTCGGGGCACACCTGCCTGGTGGTAGTTGGGGTGCCCCTAATGTTAGGTGTTTGGCAAGGTGCAAGGCAGTTTGGCTTTATGACCAGTGGATGGTTGGTGGAGTCAATAACCAGGCCAAGTTTAATGATAACAAGGAACCCTCTTTACAAACAGCAGCAACAGGCACAGTTCCAAAGTATATCACAGTATAGTCTTCTCCAAATAGCTGTGTACAGGCAGCAATGGTATGGTAGGAGTAGTCCCTGAGTCTAACTCTAAACACTGTGCAACTTTCCAAGATGATAGCAGGAGTGCAAAACTCTCATAATCAGTATGCCCAGGGCTGAGGGGTGAAGATCATCAAACAGGTAGCCAGTCCATTACATAAGTGGGGCTGGTGCTCTCAGCAATAACCTCTCCACAGGAGCAAAGTGTTTTGCCATAAACGAGCTTATCATTGCTAACACCCGCTGCCTTGATATCCTAGACAGTCTATGGATATCCATTCTTTTGCATTAGGGCTAGTCTTGCTGTCCTCTGGCAGCCTTCCACAGGAATTATGTATTTTTCCTGGAGAAAACTTCTTCATTCCGACTTTAACTTCATACAGACTCACAGGCACCGGCATCTCTCACAGACAGAGCCAGACTGAACTGACTAATACAATCTAGTGACTCCCTCAGAGAAAACAGGGCTATCCTCTCTGCTGAGTTAGGGCATAATAAACTAAGTTGTGCTACACATACACAGCCTTTGGGATCACAGACAGAGCATAATACAAATCATTAACTCTTTCACCACCAAATTAGCTTTTTCTTTTTTTTTTTTTTAGCAATGAGCACTGCGTTTCTCTGTCTCTTATGCATAGCCTGTCAATTTCTCAAAAAGGAAACACCATTTGCTGATAGTTTGAAAAAATATATCAAAGAACAAACTAATTGCACAACCACAAGGGTTAATCATTACAGTTTACATGCAGATTATTTTTCACAGAAAAGACCAGCCGGTAATTAAAGAGGATCTGTCATCTCTTCTGACATGTCTATTTTAGTAAATAATTAGATTTCATGTGAAATAACTATTCTGTAGCACGTATTCTTATTGCTGGTGGTCATGCTATTCCTCTATATTTCTACTCGAATGTCTAAAATAATAAATTGACAACTGGGTGTTACCAGTTGGGGTGTGTCCTTGCATGGTGTACCATTGTTCAATCAGTGCTGAAAGTGGACGCACCTCTTTCACAAGTGGAATGGTAACACCCAGTTGTCAAGAATTGTTAGTACATGGGCAATGCAAGTAGTTACTAATAAAGACATCTCAGGAGGTCCTCTTTGAGAGTTAAAATACGTTAAGTACATCTGCAGCATCGACAGCCATGATAAAATAGAACCCAGATCTAACTGATCTAATATACCATTTCTGTGATCATGAGTGATCATGAGTGGCCAAACTTTCAGGTTAGTATTCAAATCCAATCTTAAAGCATTCAGATTTGGTAAGGTTAAATGTGGGAAGGTACAAAAGTGGAAGGCACTCGGGAATAAAATCCGATAACTTTATTTAGGCCACGCAGAATATGTAAAATCAAAGTCTTCTATGCATCCTAAAAGAAGTTTTGAATTTTATTCCCGAGTGATGGATGCCTCCTACTTTTGCAGCTGATTTTGTAGCTGGGAGCCAACCCTGTTTGTACATGCACCAGTCTCAGGGGCGTAACTACCACAGCGGCAGACCATGCGACTACTATGGGGCCCAGGGCAAGAGGGGGCCCAGTCTTAGTTGGGATCACCTCCTCTTCTACTGGGGGTGAAAACTTGGTCAGGACTCTACCCTCTAAGGGAACAACTTTTTTGCAAATGAAGCAGTTGCAAAATGGCCCACGGGTCATTGAAAAGGATTTAGGCAGAAACCCTTCTGTCCTGTTTGGGGGGCCTGGTTTGATCCTTACTATGGGGCCCATACTTCTCTATGTACGCCACTGCCAGGATGATTTTTCTTCTCATGTGAAGGAGGAGAGTGTGCTGATCCATACTTTGTTCCATCAGTTCTGGTACTTTCTGATGGGCATTAAAGTAGTCTTTTGTGAACAAAAGCAAACCAAACAGACCATTTAAGTCAATTAGATCTGCTAGTAATAAGCAAAGCTGTGTTATTAGTTTGCATTGAGCCTTTGTGTGGAATGCACAGGGCCAGCGCTATATAGAAATGCCTCTATATTATGCTCTATATTATTTGCGGGGCTGCAGAACAAAACTAGGGACGTGGACAGCACATAGTGTGCTGTCCGCATCTTTTGCAGCCCTATTAAAATGAATGGGTCCTCACCTGTTCCGCAAAATTGTGTGATTGATGCGAACCTGTACATACGGCTGTCTGAATGAGCCCTAAGTGTGTACACAGAGATAGCTATAAGTCACTGATAGATGTATATGGAAGAGAAAAAGCTAAGACATAAATGTTTAAATTACAAGTTTTACTAAATCTTTTCCCACCGAACAGTATCAATTTGCTCAGCTGCTTCTGCTCTTTAACATGCTTTAGAAAGCATTGCATTTCATGGAGACAGGTTCTCTTTAAGATCAACACAAATCTTACGTATGTCATTTTTGGACAATTACTTGGAACAACTCGTTTAAATACTATAGGGTTTATAAAAGGGCCCTTTACACGCACTGATAATTGTACAGATTATTGCTAACGAGTGTTCATAGTAACGCTCATTATTGACGATCATGTGGTGTAAGTGTGTCTCCGAATAACCGATAAATGAGTAAAACGTTTGTTCATCGGGTTAACCGATCATTTGTGAGCATGCAAAAGTTATCGTTTACCAGCAGCACATGGTGCTGTGTAAACACGATCTCCTGCCAGCAAACAACCAGTCAGTATAGTGGAGAGCAATGGCCTTAGAGATCACTCCTACCCATACTGTGGAGGAGATCGTTACATCATGTAAATGCAGCGGTCTCCTCCACCAGCGATCAGCAGATTGTCGGGAAGGAACGCTTCCTTCCCAGCTATCTGCTGTAATATTGTCCCATGTAAAGGGACCTTTAGTCTTATATTGATAAAAGCATGTTGTTCCATTACCTCCAATAATATAATATGTCACTGGCTAATTGTGTTTATTTTAAGAAGGAGTTTCTAGACATGTGGCTTCTCGGTGATATGTGCATTAGGCTACTTTCAACGCTACTAGCGTTAATATTTTCCAGCATTGAGATCCATCATAGGGTCTCAATACCAGAAAAAATGCTTCCGTTTTGTCCCCATTCATTGTCAATGAGGACAAAACATAACTGAACAGAATGGAATGCTCCAAAATCCGTCATGACCCACAATGCAAGTCAATGGGGACGGATCCGTTTTCTCTGACACAATCTGACACAATAGAAAACGGATCGGTCCCCCATTGTCTTTCAATGGAGTTCAAGGCGGATCCGTCTTGGTTATGTTACAGATCATACAACCGGATGCAGACAGTTGTATTATCAGTAACGGAAGCGTTTTTGCTGAATCCTGCTAGATCCAGAAAAAACGCTAGTGTGAGTCATACATGAATCCTGGCATACTGATTTGTAACATTTTATTACATTATATATCTACAAAAACAAAAATGCTTCAAAAAATCTGAATGGATAAAAAGAACATCAAGGCAAAAATAAAATTAAGCAGTTTGCAAATGGATTTTTTTTTTCTTCTGATGCTTTTCATTACATTTGGAATGTCTGTTGAGTGCTCTGGTAGCTCTTGGGAGCTATGAATACAATGGCTTTTTGATCTATGTTCCAAATTGGCACTCTTGTCATTTTAGTGACTAGTAATAATAAGAATTTATCTGCAGACCTAATAGCTTTCCCTATACTTGTATTTTGAGTACTGAGAACCCCTCATTTCATCGGCTTCCAACAACAAACAAAATTTCAATAAAGAAAAGTGACCCTACATCTTCCAAATTCAAGTGAACTATAATGATAACAATTGTATCTCTGGAAGCGGAACAAAGCTTAGAGAGCATCTGTCACCATGATCACCCCTATTAAATCAGTCACACTGCCCGGTAGGGTTGATCATGGTGACTAAAATGAGCCCTTTTTCTCTTCAATCAGTATTACCAATGCAGAGAAATTCTTATTATTTGTTATATGTAAATAAGGTGCTTGAAGCACCAAGGGGCTAGTTTAGCTGCTTGGAGCACTCCACCTCTCAGTGAGATTGACAGGGCCAGGCATCCTCACTGCATTAATGCTGGTGCAGTGAAAATCTCAGGATAGTCACCTATGATGTTCACTGTACAATTACCAATGGCACTGCTGCTGGCACATGCGTAAGATTTCAGGACCAGGCATCGGAGCATTGAAGAATGACGGGCCCTATCCATCTCATTGAGAGAGGGAGAGGCACAGATCAAACGGTACTTTATGGGGCTAGACCAGCCCCTCGGTGCTTCAAGCACCTCATTTGCATATAACCAAAGATGGGAATTTAATTTATCTGTTTGGGTAATACCAGTTGCAAAGAGAAAGGGAAGGGCTAATTTTAGTCACCATGATTAAACCTACAAGGCAGTGTGCCTGGTTTAAGAGTTGATAATGATGACAAAAGCAAGGAATGTACTGAGTATGTTATGGTATTGTTTATTGTAAGTTGCATGTGTTTTTGATACATCATGTGTATTCCTTTGAACTGATGTAAGATGTTGGCAAGGTAATGTGCTAATGTGAATCTGGTAGTGGTACCACTAAAGAATGCCAGCAAAGGGACTTTAAAATGTACGGCACTAATGAAGTAAAACTCCTAGTGTGCATAGTCGCCTGTATATAGCAGCATAAAGAAAAGAGATGTCACAGGCAGCTTGCCACAGCAAATCGCCACTTTGGGGGAGTCTGGAATTGGGCAGGATGTGATGAAATGCACTGTTGGTATGGGACTGCTCTGTGATATAAATGTATGGCACTGTACAATATATTTGTATGTTGTAAACAGCGCAGAGATCATGTTACCAACTAGTGGCCAACTGTTTTCCAAGATGTCACAAACTCTTATCCACTTTTTAAAACTAAACTGGTGCGCAAAAAACTCAAAGAGCAGATTTATCAAATATGGTGTAAACGAAAACTGAAGCAACCAATCGGATTCCACTTTACATTTTCCAAAGGAGCTCTTAAAATTGAACAGCGGAATTTGACTGGTTGCTATGGGCAACTAAGCCTGGTTCCTTTTACACAGTTTTAATACATTTCTCCTAAAGTAAGAATTGCGTAGGGGGTTTAGTAAATTCTCTCCAATGTGTCTCTTCCAATGAAACTGATTGTACTAGGGCACTCATAGGTGACTGTGGTGCCTTACTGTACCATTGTATGCTTCAGATTTCAAGTGACTAGTTCAGTGGCAGCTGGGAGTACCACCCTTCTATCCAGGGCACTATACTCAGCTATGTATAGTATACTATATAGGAAATTGAATACTTTCAGCAGGATATTACAGGACTACCACCACTACCATCCTGATCTTCGATCATTGGGATTCATTTTACAGAGTGTATATCTATATTAGAGATATATCCATGGATACCAGTACATTATGCGTTTTGAAGAATATTTTTGAGGTTTTTTGTCAGAATAAAATCCTTATATTGATGACAGGTAAGGCTAGTTTCACACTAGTGGTAAATTCCTCCAGCAGGCTGTTCCAGCAAAGGAACAGCCTGTTGGAAGACGCTGTATCCAGCATAGCCAGAAAAGGCTACAGCACTTCCAGGCTGCATTGACTATAATGGGATTTGGCGGGGATCCGGCCTGTTATTGGCTTTAGTGCAAGGATTTGGCCGGAGAAATACAGCTGCAAGCGGCATTTTTTGTGTCTTCAAACCCAGGCAAATGCTGGAAAAAAGGCCAGATCGCCAATGAGTCCCATTATAATCAAAAGGGCCTGGAGGTGCCCGGATACAGTGTCTTCCAACACACAGGCTGCTGGAACAGCCTGTCGGAGGAATTTACCGCTAGTGTAAAACTAGCCTAAGTCTAGACTAAATAGACAGTTTCTGTCTCCCATACAGCAGGTCCTGGGTTTGAGACCCAAGCACAGTCAGAATGCTGAGAGCTCCCCCATTCACTGTCAGAGTGCAAACTGGCACTCTGCAGAGCAGGAAGTTGGCTACTAAAAAATCAAGGAGGTCATTTATCAAACTGATGTAAAGTAGAACTGGCTTAGTTGCCCACAGCAACCAATCAGATTCTACTTTTCATTTTGGACAGCTTCTTTGGAAAATGAAAGGTGGATTCTGATTGGTCGCTATGGGCAACTAAGCCAGTTCTACTTTACACCAGTTTGATAAATGACCCCCTAAGTGCCAGTAGAAATAAAATACTGGCATGTACGCCCTGCCAAAAGTATAATTTAGGCTGGTGTTTTACTTGTGAGGTGGCAATGAGAGAGCAGGAGAGAAACAAGAAGTGAGGCTTATGTGAGCAGATACTGCTCCTTTTACTTTGCAAGCAGGAGTGCACCTAGCCTTTTTGCTGCATGAGGTGAAAAACTGAAACGGCGCCCCCCCCCTGCCTATTTCTTTACCTAACCCCTTTGCCACAATGAAAGCGCTTATTGCCCATGGTGGCCCTTCCGCTGCCCCTTTTTTGCCCTTACCTAGTGCTGCCTGAGGCACCTCACCTGGCCTCATTGGTGGTGCACTCCTGTGTGCAAGTATAATGCAACAGTCTCGTGCAAACTTCCTAGGCTGGCCCTGCCTACAACTATGAATTTTATCTGCAGTTTTTTTTCCTATACCACGTGTTTTATGGCATTTTTTATTTTTTTTTCTAAACAACCATGTGCTTTTTCCTTACAGAGAAGATGTCAAAATGCCAGACAAAAAGGCCACCTAGTCAACAAAAACACAAGTAACAAAAAAAAAGTCCTGTGTTTCATATTTCCCATTAGATCTTTAGCTAATATCTGAAGCTGGCATATTTTACCTAGTGATGAGCGTCAGGGGGTATATTCTCGATATTTCATGAATATTTGGGCGAATATTCGTCATATATTCGCAAATTCGCGGTTATTTTCTTGATTGCGAAAAATCTTCAGTGCAATATTCGCATATTGCGTGCGCAATACAGGCGTGGATCACTTTGGGTACATTTTTCAAGCTACTAGAAGTTTACTGAGACTGGAGATAATGGTTGGCAAGGCAGAACATTACAATAGCTTTATATGCAGATAGAGTGCTCCAATATAGTCGCGATTGCTAAAATCGGCAATTAATGATGCACATATTTTGGCGCAATACGTGCAACTGGTAACATCACAGCACTATGTCTGTAGCATGTATGTATATGGACAGCAGAACCTATCACACTACCTAACACCCTACACTAATGTAACCTGTCCTACACTGACTATCTAACTGCCTAACTGTCTGAATTTTATATCTAAGTTAACTATCTAATGTATATACAACAAAGCACAGAGCACAGCAATAACACTGCTGTCTCTCGCAGAACTCCATTACATTACAAAAAATGGCTGTGGGGAGGTTCTTATATAGTAAAGGGGTAGGCAACTTTCAAATTGGTTGCTAGGGATGTTGCTAAGCTCAGACAAAGACATTGCAGCCTTCTCATTGGCCCACAAGCAAGAGGAAGGTTACTGACAAAAACAAAATATAGAATATTCGAAATTGCGAATATATAGCACTATTTTCTAAATATTCGCAAATTCTCGAAGTGCCGATATTCGCGATTAATATTCGCGATTTCGAATATTCGCGCCCAACACTTATTTACCCAAGAAAAGCAGCCCAAACTGCTAGAAGATCACAGAAAATCATGCACTATAATAATAGATTCAAGCATAACATATGGACTAAGCCCTCACTCTTGATAAAATCTGAGACACTTGGTCAATACATTTTGATCAAAATACATCTAAGCCCACCTACCAGGTGACAAGGTGGTCTCAGTTCAGGCGGGTTCCTATGCTAACCTATTCATGCTGTGGCGCATTTTTCAGGAGTACAGTCCCCGCACATATGGTGTGCTGCCCCTTGTTACCTCCATGTGCATCAGCAACCGATGGGAGGAAAGACACACACACCTATATATACCACCTTAATCAAGGTGACCTATTAGATAGGTGGGGCAAAAGTGCACTTGAATATCACTCCCAGTATAGGAGCGTATTCACACATGAAGGTGCCACTCCTTCAAGACAAATCAAACAAATCACAGAAAAAACTATATATAAACCATCCTGCACGATATGGCATTAAATGTGCGGATGTATATGGCTACATTTACAAAATCACAGAAAATAATGCAATATGATTTTGTCAATGTAGCCATATACATCCGCGCATTTAATACCATATCGTTCAGGATGGTTTATATATAAATTTTTCTATTATTATAGTGCATTATTTTCTCTGATGCACATGGAGGCAACAAGGGGCAGCACAACATATGTGTGGGGACTGTGCTCCTGAAAAATTCGCAACAGCATAAATAGGTTAGTATAGGAACCTGCCTGAACTGAGACCACCTTGTCATCTGGTAGGTGGGCTTAGATGTATTTTGATCAAAATGTATTGACCAAGTGTCTCAGATTTTATCAAGAGTGAGGGCTTAGTCCATATGTTCTGCTTGCATCTATTATTATAGTGCATTATTTTCTGTGATTTTGTAAATGTAGCCATATACATCTGCACATTTAATACCATATCGTGCAGGATGGTTTATATATAGTTTTTTCTGTGATTTGTCAAAACTGAACTCAAAAAAAGAGTCATGCCTGCTCTTAATACTTTCTCCTAGCTTCAAAAGCTGCATCCAAAAACCTGCATGTGTGGCCATTCCCTTAGATATATTCTGACTTCTGAATCATGTAATAATTATGATTATCATTCTAGAAACCATTTACTTAAGCGTCATGCATGTATTTTGTTCTCTATTTGAGGTATATGTATTCATCTACTGTAGAGGTGAAACTAGTCAGGGTTCTATAAATACCATATCTTAAGCTGGGGTTTATCTTCTTAAATATGAGGAACACAGAGAACTGATTGAAGTATGGTATGACAGCAGGAATTAGCGGGTGTAACTAACAGATGTAACTATTGAAGTAATGGGAAGGAGATTTATTTTTAGTGATCCAAACTTGCTGTTGATAAATTATCTAGCGATCAGATGTCTCACGCTGGTTCTGTAAAATACATGTTAACCGCTTTGCCAAGAAAGAATAGAAAGGACAGGAATGAAAATAATACCATTGCACTTTCAATCTGCTGTAATAAATAATGATGATGTCATGGACTAGGATCCATCCAGATTGTCTTAATCTAGTTATTAAAATGACAACCCAATCGCAGAATTGTTTATTGGCTGAATTCCAGCACAATTCCTCTCAATTCTATGTACACTAATGCCAGAAGCCTGACTAACAAAACTGGAGAACTGGGATTAGTTATGTGTGAGGAGGACTATGATATAGTGGGAATAACTGAGACATGGCTGGATGATAGCTATGACTGGGCAGTTAATGTACAAGGATACAGTCTGTTTAGAAAGGATCGTCAAAACCGGAGAGGGGGAGGGGTTTGCCTTTATGTAAAGTCCTGTCTAAAGCCCACAGTCCGAGCAGATATAAGTGAGGGACATGAACATGTTGAGTCACTGTCGGTAGAGATACATGGAGCCAAAAACAATAATAAATTACTAATGGGAGTTTATTCTAAACCACCTAATATACCAGAGTCCATAGAAAATCTACTACTAAACGAGATAAACAAGGCGGCAAATTATAATTAGGTGGTTATTATGGGGGACTTCAGCTACCCAGATATTAACTGGGAAACTAAAAACTGTACATCGCATAAAGGAAACAAGTTCTTGGCAATAACCAAAGACAATTACCTTTCCCAACTGGTTCAGGATCTGACTAGAGGGACGGCCACACTGGACTTAGTATTAACCAATAGACCTGACAGAACAACAGACGTTCAGGTTGGGGGACACCTGGGAAATAGTGACCATAAAGTAATACCCTTCCAATTATCATTCAAAAGAGCGTTTCTACAGGGAGGAACAAAAATACCAAAGTTCAAAAAAGCTAAATTTAGCCACAAAATGAGACATCTTTAAAAGCATCCTAAAATCTAATTGTGAGAGGTACATACCGTATGGGAATAAAAGGTTAAGGAACAAAAAGAAACCAATGTGGATAAATAAAACTGTAAAGAAAGCAATAAATGACAAAAAGAAACCATATAAATCACTAAAACAAAAAATAGAACATGTAAAAAACAAATAAAAGTGGCCACACTAGAGACCGAGAGATTATTTGCCAAAGAGAGTAAAACTAACCCTAAAATGGTCTTCAATTATATAAATGTTAAAAAGTATAAATCTGAAGGTGTCAGCCCTTTAAAGAGTAAAGAGGGAAAAGTTGCAGAAAGCGACAAGGAGAAAGCAAAACTGTTAAATATTTTTTTCTCCAATGTATTCACTGAGGAAAATAAACTGCCAGATGAAATGCTGAATGTAAAAATAAATTCCCCATTAAAAGTGTCCTGTCTGACACAGGAAGAAGTACAACAGCGACTTAAAAAGATTAAAATAGACAAATCGACAGGACCATATGACATACACCCCCGTATCCTAAGGGAATTAAGCAATGTCATAGCCAGACCCTTATTTCTGATATTTGCAGACTCTATAATAACAGGGAATGTTCCATAGGATTGGCGCATAGCAAATGTGGTGCTAATATTCAAAAAGGGTCCAAAAACAGAGCCTGGAAACTATAGGCTGGTAAGTTTAACATCTGTTGTGTGTAAACTGTTTGAAGGTTTTCTAAGAGATCCTATCTTAGAGGATCTCAACGGAAATAAGCAAATAATGCCATATCAGCATGGCTTCATGAGGGATTGGTCATGCCAAGCTAATTTAATCAGTTTCTATGTGGAGGTAAGTTCTAGACTTGACAGCGGCGAATCAATGGATGTCGTATATGTGGACTTCTCCAAAGCATTTGACACTGTACCACATAAAAGATTAGTATATAAAATGAGAATGCTTGGATTGGGAAGAAATGTCTGTATGTGGGTAAGTAACTGGCTCAGTGATAGAAAACACAGGGTGGTTATTAACGGTACACACTCAGATTGGGTCACTGTCACTAGTGGGGTACCCCAGGGGTGAGTATTGGGCCCCATTCTTTTCAATATATTTATTAATGATCTTGTAGAAGGCTTGCATAGTAAAATATAAATTTTTGCACATGACACTAAACTGTGTAAAGTAGTTAACACTGAAGAGGACAATATACTGCTACAGAGGGATCTGGATAGATTGGAGGCTTGGACAGATAAGTGGCAGCTGAGGTTTAACACTGACAAATGTAAAGTTATGCACATGGGAAGGAATAATGCACGTCACCTGTACATACTAAATGGTAAAACACTTGGTAACACTAACATGGAAAAGGACCTAGGAATTTTAATAAACAGCAAACTAAGCTGCAAAAACCAGTGTCAGGCAGCTGCTGCTAAGGCCAATAAGATAATGGGTTGCATCAAAAGGGTGTATAGACGCCCGTGATGAGAACATAGTCCTAACACTTTACAAATCGCTAGTCAGACCACACATGGAGTGCAAAGACATATATATATATATGTATGTATATATATATATATATATATATATATATATATTGTAGGCATGGTGCAGTGATTATACTGTATTGTACAGGATGGTGCATGAGTTACACTGTATGCTCTTTGATGTGACAATTATATTAAGTTTTCCTATCGCCCTCCTGCTGCCAAGGCTTAGAGGAAACACTGCCCCTGACCAGCGCCCCCTGCTTTATATGCACCCCTGGCCAGCACCAAGACCATACTCTGCGATCCAGGTATTAGTGCCCCCCCATTTTTTACTGTGTATCTTCTGTGCCCCCCTATATATTGATCCTAGAGTCGCCACTGCCCGCGGCCGCTGTGAGCCCCTCTCTGCCTCAGTCATGTCTTCTGAACGTTGCCAGCTCCGCCCCCAGAGCGCTGTGCAGCCACGCAGGGGAAGAAGAAGGAGCCCGGGCCCTCACCTCAGTCCGTGTCGGCTGCTGCCCACAGACAGACAGTGGTGCCTGACCAGTGAATATAAGCCCAACCCAAGGTACAAGATCACCCTATACTATGTGCTGCAAGCATACAGCTGCTTAACCCTGACTGTGACATCACTGTGTATACCCTGTACTGTGATGTCACTCACTGTGATGGGATCCCCCACGATCTCCTGTACGGTACTCCGGATCTCTTTGTGCAAGGAGCAGTGGCCAACACTCCCCCTCCATGTATCTATGGGAGAGCCGCAGATACAGCACTTGTGTATCTCCGAGTCTTCCATAGAGATACATGGAGGGGGAGTGTTGACCACACCACCGCTCCATGCGGTGGTTAACACAGATTATTTCTTGAGGACTGAGCCGGGGCGCCGTACGGGAGATCACAAGCATCCCAACAATCTTCGTGGGGGCCACATGTTCGAGTTTCTCCTAAGGCCTCACAAAGTCTAGAGCCGCCTCTGCCTGAAAGATTATCAAAATTAGGGTTATTCACTTTAGAAAAAAGATGACTGAGGGGAGATATAATAACTATGTATAAATATATCAGGGGTCAGTACAGAGATCTCTCCCATCATCTATTTGTCCCCAGGACTGTCACTGTGACGAGGGGACATCCTCTGCATCTGGAGGAAAGAAGGTTTGTACACAAACATAGAAAAGGATTCTTCACTGTAAGAGCAGTGAGACTATGGAACTCTCTGCCTGAGGAGGTGGTGATGGTGAGTACAGTAAAGGAATTCAAGAGGTGACTGGATGTATTTCTGGAGTGTAATAATATTACAGGTTATAGCTACTAGAGATGGGTCGTTGATCCAGGGAGTTATTCTGATTGCCTGAATGGAGTCGGGAAGGAATTTTTTATTCCCCTTAAGAGGGGAAAATTGGCTTCTACCTCACAGTATTTTTTTTTGCCCTCCTCTGGATCAACTTGCAGAATGACAGGCCAAACTGGATGGACAAATGTCTTTTTTCAGCCTTATATACTATGGGCCAGATTTATCATTAGCCTAAGTCACTTTTCTGGAGTTGAAAAGTCGCAAAAAATTGCGCAAAAAGCCAAATTGCGCAATTTTTTGCGACTTTTTGGAGACTTACGCCACTCACTCCAAAACCAAGTTTATGGGCGTTTTGTCGTATGTAAATCACTTGCAAGACAGATTTATTATTGCGACTTTTTAAATAGTCGCAAAAAAGTCGCAAAAAATTGCGCAAACTCACTCCACTCATGACCATGCTTATGTTTGACAAAATCACTTTTTTAAAATTGCGACTTTTCCAAAGACAAAGCCAAAATACAACTAGGAACCAGAAATACACCAGATTTATCAACCTCTGAAAGAGCCCATGATAAATTTGACTTGACTCAAATACACATACGCCTTCTTTGAAAGTGGAGTGAACTGCAAGAGTAATGATAAATCTGGCCCTATGTTACTATGTTACAATCCCCTTTTAGATGTTGGTAGTTCTGTGAGGGCAAACAGTGCAGGATAACACATTGGCAGCCAATCAAATGCAGTATTAATGGAGATAGCAGACCATTAGATTCAGCAGAATTTGTAATCTTCTGCAAAGCAGAGCACACCCTTCCCATATTGTGCCTGTCTTCAATATAGGTGTTGCTACACGTTTAGGTCTTTTTGATAACATTTTTGAAGCCAAAACCAGGAATAGATTAAAAAATAGGATACATTGTATATGTTCAAAATACTTTCTCTCCTTGTATTATCCATACCTGATATTGGCTTTAAAAACTGCTTAAAAACCTGAATGGGTGTCAACACCCTTCGAGACTGAATTAGTAAGTAGGCTTGAGCACAAGGTGTTGCTGGGGGTCTTAGGTACACCATAATGTGCCATGGGACAGGCTGGTGCCCAATAGATTCGTTATTTTACTGTATTTTTGTTCTAGGCTTGGATCTGGTAACACATATACCACATATACCAGGGACACTTAAACAACACAAAGTAACTCCAAGCCAATCACACTTCTGTGAAATCAAACTGTCCAGTTATGAAGCAACACTGATTGTGAATCAATTTCTCCTGCTGTTGTGCAAATTGAACAGACAACATGTAGAAATGTTAACAACGAAACAAAAAATGAATCCAGCACTCCAAATGTTACTTAAGCCGTATGTTCTTTTATTATTGCGGTGAAAATCATTCTTGCAGCAATACACCCTCCATTGGAAAGACGCAAACTTTCCAATGGAGGGTGTATTGCTGCACAAATGATTTTCACCGCAATAAAGGAACATACGGCTTAAGTAACATTTGGAGTGCTGGATTCATCTTTTGTTTTGTTGTTAACGATGTCTTACCTGCAAAATCTGTGCACAAGGGGAGTGAATACACTCTTAAAAGAACAGCAGGTGAGATGGATCCCTTTACTAAATCTAAGATGTAGAAATGATAGGAAATTAGCAAGACAACCCCAATAAAGGAATGGTTCTGCAGGTGATGACCACATAATATTTCTCTGCTCTCATCTTTTTTTGGGCTGTTGTTTTTATCACTTTTGCATTTTGTCATTGCTCTCACACCTAGAGGTAGCATGAGGCGTTGTCTATAACTCACAGAACTTGCTCAGGTAGTGCAGCTCATCCAGGATGGCACATCAATGCAAGCTGTGGCAAGAAGGTTAGCTGTGTCTGTCAGCACAGTGTCCAGAGCATGGATCAGATACCAGGAGACAGGCCAGTACATCAGGAGACGTGGAAGGGGCCGTAGGAGGGCAACAACCCAGCAGCAGGACCACTACCTCTTCCTTTGTGCAAGGAGTAACAGGAGGAGCAGTGCTAGAGCCTTGCAAAATGACCTCCAGCAGGCCACCAATATCCATGCGTATGCTTAAACTGTCAGAAACAGACTGCATGAGGGTGGTATGAGGGCCATTGGCATTTGCCAGAGAACACCAAGATTGGCAGATTCGACATTGACGCCCTGTGCTCTTCACAGATGAGAGCAGATTTGCACTGAGCATATGTGACAGACCTGACAGAGTCTGGAGAAGCTGTGGAGAATATTCTGCTGCATGCAACATCCTCCAGCATGACTGATTTGGCAGTGGGTCAGTAATGATGTGGGGAGGCCACACAGCCCTTCATGTGCTAGCAAAAGGTACCTTGACTGCCATTAGGTACCTGGATGAGATTCTCAGACCCATTGTGAGACCATATGCAGGTGCTGTGGGCTCTGGGTTACTTCTGATGCATGACAATGCTAGGCCTCAAGTGGCTGAAGTGTGTCAGCTGTTCTGGCATGATGAAGGCATTGATGCTATGGACTGGCCTGCTCATTTCCCAGACCTGAATCAAATTGAGTACATATGGGACATCGTGTCTCGTTCCTTCCACCAACACAACGTTGCACCACAGACTGTCCAGGAGTTGACTGATGCTTTAATCCAGGTCTGGGAGAAGATCCCTCAGGAGAACATCTGCTGCCTCATCAGGAGCATGCCCAGGCGTTGTAGGGAGGACATACAGGCATGTGGAGGCCACACACAATACTGAGACTCATATACTTGTCTTGACGCATTTTTACTGAAGTTGGATCAGCCTGAAATTTGATTTTCCACTTTGATTTTGAGTATCATTCCAAATCCAGACCTTCATGGGACATTAATTTTGATTTACATTGACCATTTTTATGTTTTATTGTCCTCAACGCATTCCACTATGTAATGAATAAAGATTTGGAACTAGAATATTTCATTCATTGAGATCTAGGATGTGGTATGTTAGTGTTACCTTTATTTTTTTGAGCAGTGTACTTTGTTACCATATTTAAACACATGTATCTAAGGGCTCATGCGCATGACCGCATGTATTTTACGGTCCACAAAACATGGATCCACAAAAAATATGGATAACGTTCGTGTGCATTCCGTAATTTGCGGAACGGAACATCTGGCCCCTAATAGAACAGTCCTATCCTTGTCCATTATACAGACAATAATAGGACATGTTCTATGTTTTTGTGGAACGGACACAGAGTAACTTCCGTTTTTTTTGCGGACGAATGGTTCTGCATATGGTCCGCAAAAAAAACCTGGAACGGACATGGAAAGAAAATATGTTCCTGTGCATGAGGGGTAGCGATAAGTGCCAGAAATATGCTGAATTACACCTCCCCCACCATACACACAGACACATACTCTCGTGGGTTACACCCTAATCAAATGGCCTGTACACAACTAACATAATAAATGCAAATTAATCCAGCAGTTCCAGAAATTATAATCTATGCCAGCTAAAAGCTGGCTGATCTTTAAACTATACATACACCCGTTTCTGCTTGAGATGCCTATCTCCCTCCTGCTATGCCCCTCCCACATCTCTTGCCAGTTTTGAACATTGTCAGGAAGGGTTCAAAGTCACATAAAGCCTTGTTCACACTTCCGTGTTTAAACCTGTGAATAGTTGGTCAGTGATGCCTCCAAAGATGCCGCAAAGATGCACGTGAAGGATCCAGTGTGTCATCCGTGTTTCACGGACACTGTGCAGCTGAAAAATTATTTTTAAAGCATCTATTCCTAATGATCCATCAAACAAGAGCAAAACATGGATGACATCTGTGGTTTTAACGGACCTGTAGACTATTATGGACGTGATGGTTCCTTGAACACAGACAAAATAGAGAATGCTTCCATGCTAAAAACACTGACCCACGGACAATGGTAAAAAACTGATGTGTAAATACACACATTAAAATGAACGGGTACATGTGCGGTGCATGGAGAACACGAAAAGCACACATATGTGAAGCAGTGACGTGTGAATAGGGCTTTATGCTGCAAATATGGGTTGCGCCATAATTTCAGATTTCTTTGATCCCACTATTGGCATGATAAATGTGCTCCTAAGGGCTCATGACCTTAGAGGTGCGGGGTGCACACGGCTGGAGCCCTGTGTATTACGGACCCGCTGTATGCGGGTCACAATACAGCCACGGAGGGGCAACGGCCGTGTGCATGAGCCCTAAGTGATCAAAAATGGTTTATGTTTAAACCATAAAACTTATATAAGGGCTGTTTCACATGAGCTGTCCTTTGCGGGAATCACTTTCCGTGTGAAAGAGGGATAGTGCGTTCTGGACTTAGGAAGCGCACAACATTATCGTGAAAATACTGTGTTCCTCTGTGGGCCTTTTTGTGAAGACAGCTTTATGTCAGTATGATTCCGTTACAGAAAGGTCACACCGAGAAACACAGCATTATTAATCATGATAATGCTGTGCGCTTCCAAAGTCCAGAACGCACGATCCCTTTCTCACACAGATTGTGATTACCTCAAGGGACACGCTCGTGTGAAAGAGCCCTAAGGCTTCCTTCACACAACCGTATGTATTTTGTGACATCTGTGTGATCTGTGTGATCTCATTGTCGCATCCATTTTTTTGCGGATCTATTGTAACAATGCATGTCCTTGTCTGCAAAACAAAGAAGAATAGGACATGTCCTTTTTTTTTGCAAAACGGGCATGCAGACACAGAATGCACACCGAGTCATTTCCGTTCTTTTCAAGAGCCATTGAAGTAAATGGTTCCACATATGGACCTGTAAAAAAACTGAACAGAAACTAAAAAAATACGATTGAGCTCATGCACACGACCGTATGTATTTTGTGGTCTGCAAAAAAACTAAAACGAATGATATCCGTGTGATGTCCATGGTAACAATACCTGTCCTTGACCTTGTCAGCAAATGGACAAGAATAGGACATGTTCTATTTTTTTGTGGAATGGACTTGCGGACATACAGATACGGAATGCACACGGAATGCACACAGAGTAATTTCCATTTTTTTTGTGGCCCCATTTAAATGAACATGGGCCGCAAAAAATGGAACGGACACGAAATACATTTGTTTGCATGAGCCCTTAGCACCTGCGTTTTTGTGCATTTTTTTGCTGTGAAAACAGAAGCTCCAGATGTTAGCTGAATGACTTAAGGAGACATGAAATGTAGTAAACATAAAAGCGTTTTTGTGCTTCTGCCTTTTCTGTTCCTCAGGTGCAGTATTTTGTCTTTACCGTTTTTTTTAAAAACACGCAGCATGCTGTAACTCTTGAAGTTTTTTCAGGCGTTTTCACATTGCCTTCTTGATAGGAGAAAAACACTATGAAGAAAACGCTAGTGGGCAAACAGTTTTCAAAAAATGCCCCAAAACTCCACAAAAATCACATTAAAAACATGGTATAAAAATGCTTGTGGTGAAAAAAACACTATGTAGTTATTGTGGTGATTTTTAGTGGTAAAAACATGGCAGACAAATCTTGTATAGAGAGTCTAAAAAGGAATTCTGTATGCTTACTTGACAGCAAGCAGATTTCATAGCTGCTAAATAAAAAAGGTAAATAATGCCATGTTGAGAAGTGTCATCAGATTTTCTAGAGATTTTCAGGGTTTATTCTGCACTGACAATCCACAACATATTAAAGAAAAATGTAACTGAAATTAGTTAATGTCCACATGTGACTGAATAGCTGTGGATTTGCTGTCAGAGATTTTCAAATCTTCAGCATTGTATAGTGTCAGCAAAGTGGATGAGATTTCAAGAAATCTCATCCATCCACTGTGTGCAAAAAAAAAAAAATGTGTAAATTGAGCTACATTGCAGATTGCAATCTTCAGCATGTCAGTTTATGCTGTGGATCTCCTTGTGGATTTCATTCCTTGCAAAGGAGAAGGTGAAATCTACAGCATTTTCATGGCAAAAACTACATGTAATATATGCAATATTTGTTGCAGTTTTTATTGTGGTTGTTGCTGTGGAATAGGGATGATAAAGTTCTCAAAAATTTGATTTGGCTGCTTTGCTGAATTTTGCAAAAAAAAATTGCTTTTTGATGAATTACTTCGTCAAGAAGTGCACTTTGTTGAACCCCTCAGATACCGCGTTCATCCTTTTAGGGGTTGATCAACAACAACAACAAAAAAATAATCAAATCACAGTTACCTCATCCATTTGAGTGCAAAGAGGCCGCCGCAGCCATTTTGCTTGAACATCCAGCGTGAAATCTTGCTCAGGGCATGATGACGTCATCATGTCGGCTGGCGACATGGGTGAGGTAAGTATAATTTTTTTAATTTATACCGCCAGGAAAATTGGCTTTGCGCCAAATCAAATTGTTCCTGAAATTCAGATCAAAGTCCGCTTCGTGAAATTCGATTCGCTCAACAATACTGTGGAACCACAACAAAAATAGTTGCAAACATTTCAACTGCCCTGGGGGTAACAGCCACACATTAAGGTTTCTAAATTCAGTGAAAGTGAATTTGAAAAAGAGAAGTCCTTTAGAAGTGCTTCAGAGGTCCTGTCTTTCATACTTTCTCTCCTTTTATGATCATCTTCTGATTTTGGCTTCCTAAACTGCAGTGAGAAACCGAAAAACATGTGGCCATACCTTTACAGTCTGTGAAATGGGTTTCAGATGATCTCATTGATTCTATTGATTCAGAATTCAAACAAGGTAGCGATTGAGCAAATTGCTTTTATTGATTTAGAATTCACCCAGAATGTTTCAAAACTTTTGGATTGTGACTAATCCAAATTTCTTGTGATTTATTTGAGGCAAATCACAGAGATCCTCTGGAAAGGAGACATGCAAGTTGATTCTACTTCCTAAAGGACAATAAAATCAAATATGCCCACATTATGCTTTTCTGAATTAAATGTGCAATTCAGTCTTCCTTCCAAAAGGACAAGAAAGTTGAGTGCCCCTAGAAAATGTTACTCTGGAAGACACATGTAAACCAGTTCTCCTTTCAAAAGGACAAGAAAACTGAATGTCTTACATAAGCAGAAGTAACAGGTGAGAGGCCATTGCCGGGGTCTAGGGAGAAATACAAATCAGTTTCTGGGAAAATATATGCAAATTAAGGCTACTTTCACACTCTCGTCCATGACAGATCCGTTCAGATAGTATGACCATCTGCATCCGTTCAGAACGGATCTGTTTGTATTATCTTTAACATAGCCAAGACGGATCTGTCTTAAACACCATTGAAAGTCAATGGAGGACGGATCCGTTTTCTATTGTGCCAGATTGTGTCAGTGAAAATGAATCCGTCACCCCATTGACTTTTAGTTTCATCAGACGGACACCAAAACGCTGCAAGCAGTGTTTTGGTGTCCATCTCCAAAGCGGAATGGAGACAAACTGATGCAAACTGATGCATTCTGAGCAGATCCTTTTCCATTCAGAATAAATTAGAATGCAAACTGATCCGTTTTGGACCGCTTGTGAGAACCCTGATTGGATCTCACAAACGGAAAGCCAAAACACGAGTATGAAAGTAAACTAACATCTTAATTCTGCTGGCATCAGACAGACTTATCTTTTTTTTCCATTTTTGTCAGGAAAGCTAATTTGCATATCTTTGTGCTTCAGGGAAAGATGTACAAATTAGCTTTCCTGACAAAAAGGCTTGGCATAAATACTTATCATGTGTAATAAGTGGTTTCCATGATGACAAAAAGTCTCCCCCTAGAAATTGGCAAAGATGTTACTTCTGCTGGTGAGGGGCGCTTAGGGAAACTGGTTTGCACTTCTCTTCCAGACCAACATTCTTATTGGGAACAATCTTCTAAGAGACCAGATGTTGTTATATACCAATTTTCAGGGCAAATGGATCATATTTGATTCAGATAGAATTAATTTATATATGAATCCGATTTTTTTTTTAAATTGCCGAATCAGACACAAAATGAATTTCAAGAAATTCACTCATCTTCATAACAGGGTCCAATTCATGGTCAAAACTAAAGTCAAAGTCAGTAATAATGAGAAAGCTTTATGTACTTATTGCATCATGCTTGCATTAACATCATACTGGTATGTAGACAACATCACTCTATGTTCAAAGCCATCAAAATATTTACAGAGATAGTTTTCTATTCATTTTCTGAGTCAAGGAGTAAGTCGTATCAGTCCATATAAACTAATTCATTGTAAAGTTTAATGCAGTTGTTTAAAATAATATTAAGAAAACTTTAACATGAATTATCCCTTTATAACATTTTGGCTTGAGCGAATCAAAGCCAAATAAATTGACTTCGATCCAAATTTCAGCAAAAATTTGATTTGCTGCAAAGCCAAATTTCCTTGTTCTTTGTGGTAACAAATCTATTTTTCCCAAAATGGCGGCAAAAAAACCCAAACATACTCAGGTCATCCATTTGCTTGTGGAGGGGCAGTCTCGGCCATCTTTATTGAAGATACTGTGCGAAATCTCGCATGGGGTGATGTGTGACCACCACACCAGTGTGCTGGCCGGGCACGGTGACATCATCACCATGATATCACCACGCCCCCCAGCATGATGACATAATCACGACATTATCACATCACTGTGTGAGACTTTAATCAAGACTGCCGTATCGGCCTCTCCGCGAGCAAATGGATAAGGTGAGTATCTATTTTTTTAATCTAATTTACCCCCTGAAAGACGTCAATTGTAGCGTCAGATGCTGCGATCAGTGATGAACGCGGTATCTGAGGGCATTCAATGACAGAGTGAGGCACGATTGCGGTTCCCTGTCATTGAGCCCGCTACATACAAAGGAATGCGCTTCATGACAAAGTAATTGACCACAAATCAAATTTTTTTGTGAAATTCTGTGATGCAGCGCGAATCAAAATTTTCATAACTTTGTTTATCACTAATAACTTTGTTCAGTTTTTTATTTCCACCTCATTTACAGAGCTACAGTGTAAAGTTTAATGCAGTTGTTTAAAGTACCATTTAAAAAACATGAATTCTCCCTATAAAACTTTGTTCAGTTTTGTATTTTTGTCTCATGTACGAAGCTATGAGAACATTTAGTCTTGGTTAATATATAACACACATCATCATTCCTTTAGCATCATCTGTTTGTCACATATTTAAGGATATAAGATGTTAAAATTGAAGTATATGACAGTCTGTAACAATCATCTGCTCTTATGGATGAGATTTGGTGCTTGAGGTAATAAGACACAATCAATCATATCCATAATTCAAACGTATAACTGTCAATGGAGGTGACTAATCATAAAACCAGATGTATAAAACACTTGGTTTACTATAGCTTAACTCACATTTATTAAACGAGTTGCCTGGTGTTAAAAACCTATTGTCAAACACTCCAAATTTACAAATATGTCTGCTTCTTGAACTAGAACAATTTGCTACAACCAGGACATCTACAACTTTTTTTTTCTGATTCAATTTAAAGGGGCATGGCTTAATTGGAAGGGACTGGCTTTCTGGGAAAGGTACATGGCCTAAGGTGCAACATTTTGTGCCAAAATTGTGTCAGAATTCTGGCATAAAATTCTGTCTCAAAATAAGCTAACCAATACTTGGTATACAGTTAGACAAAGGTGTCTACCCCTGCAAAAGATTTATCATCCACCCTGAGTCCCTGTGATAAATCTATCCTATTATGACTCTAAATAGAGAAGTTTAGATTTCCTGAAATTCATTTTGGGGTCCAATTCTATTGCTTCAGGTGGCTGATTCGATTTGGTCCAAATAAATTCAGTCTGAACCAAAAGTGCCCCAGCAACATATATTGCTATGGGTAAATAGATTGTAGCTGGTGGTAATAAACCTTTTAAAAACACACTGCACTGTTTGATTTTTAAATGTTTGTTTTAATTAAAAGAGTTCCCCTTTTGGGGGCTGATGCCTGCCAGTATTTCTGCACACGATGCTATCAGAGAAAGCAATGACTTATTAACACAAAGTTAAAAAATTATTTGACTTCTGAATTGATATCTGAGGGCAAGCAATTTGTATTGTCATTATTCAAACTTGTATTAACTTGTAACTATTTCCTATTTCGGGAGAATTTCTACATACTGTGCAGAGGCACCACTATGGGGTCCCAATTGTGTGAATATTTTTATGGCCAGGTTTGTGCAAGAGGTTGTATACTCATCAAGCCCTTTTCTGATTTGGACAGGGAGAGAATCCTATTTTTTTCTTTACCTTTGTTAATAGTATCTATCAGGAGCTACAATTCACAATTGAATATTTCAAGGAGAATATACAACATTTGGACACAATGGTTTATGTAAGTAAAGACCATTTTTTCACAGACTTATACACTAAAGCGGTGAATTAAAATAATATCTTGAGGTTTGTATCCCAAAGGTATAATGGAATCCCTTCTGTATAGCCAGTTTCTACAATTGAGACATATAGTCGCAGATGAGGCTTTGGTAGATGATAGACTTGAAGACATGTAAGAGGCTATCCAAAATGTCTTATACGGACACACCACAGGATGGTTACATAAATGCGTGATGAATTGTCTAAGGACAAAATGTTGGAAGTTGGGAAACTAAGAATTCCTTTAGTATCAACATATACTTATCTTAGTCAGAAGATTGCTTCTGTGTTTAGAAAAAAAATGGCAAATTCTAACACAGACTTTCACAATTAATGAGGAGTTTAAAACCCCCCAAAATCAATTGGTTCATTCAGACGTAGTCAGTGTACCTGAAAAAACTTTTCATATAAAATAAATCACAATAGCAGCCGACACTGCAATGCCGCCAATACATTCAACCAGAACACGGACACTTCTAAAGAGTCCGACACCTATATAACGATGGTGCTCAACAGGGAAATCCAATTCCGTATTAATAAACAAAAAAAGAAAAAATCAGTCTCATTACTCAAGTAAAGAAATAAATACATTTTTATACTGGTGAGTGCCACAGATGTTTATTTTTTATACTTGAAAAAAATGCTATGAGGAGGAGATGCTGCCCATGTTTAGGGTACTGTAAATATTGACATGGAACAGTAAAAGATGATACATTTTTCAACCTACAGACTGGAAACCGATGTAGGATTAGTTAGTATTTTACATGCAGTTCCAAATATGCGTTTCAAGTGCTCCAGTGTCCCTGTGGACTCATACTTTGGAGAGACAAATCAATAATTTAAAAATAGGTTTAATAAAAATAAATCTTTAATATGTAAGAGATTGATAGATTTGCAGATTCCAGATAATTTTGTCAAATGAACGCATATTATATATATATAGACAGGGTATCTAAACAGAGGAGAGGAGGCAATAGGGAATCTCACTTGAAGAGACTTGAGCTAAGATGAATATATGAGCTTGATATGCTTCACCATAAGGCGCTTAATAGGGAATTTAGGATTTGATCCCTCTTCTAAACAACTATGGATAGGCAAATTTCCTTTGGTGTAAGTTTGAATATGGGCAGTTGTTTTAATAGGTAATGTACCCGACTAATATGTTGTATTCATTTTAATGTTTTCCATTTATCTTCACAGATTCTTGTATCCACAAATACTATGGTTATGAGGGAAACCAGAACTCCTGAGATTCGTTAAAAATAAATAAATAGACTTTATATTTGTATAAAATATAACGTACAAAGCACAGTAAGTAACAACCACCAACAATGGGATCAAATGAGCAAGCTCCCACTGACGAATACCCAACATGACACCCGTCCGACGTCCATATGATACAAAGAGAGGTAATGGTACCAAAACACATCTTACCTTGATGAAGTCTTCAGTGGAGCTAAGCTCTCCGTTACATAGCTAGATGTTTTCTAGTCCCCTCCTGTTTTCTGGCCCCTCCTAGCCCCACCTAAAAGTCTTCAGTGTGCAGTACCTATGTACAGTTACTTTATACTTCAGGAACACCAGGTATCAGGCAGTCTCACGGTTTTCATCTGATACTACTCATATGTAAGTTCTAAACACATTTATATATCAGCACATTCTTTTATGTCTGTGGTTTGGAATATTGATAAGTAAATAGCTAATAGGGTCATTTACATGTATAATTAATAAAATGACCACACTTTGGATATTACAGATGTGCTGTAGTGTGTGTTTCATTGCTTGATAAAGACTCTGTGAAATCAAAACATCGCCCTATTTGGTCAATAAAAGTGGTGTTAACTGAGGTTCAACTGCTGGAACCTAACACTGTGAGCACCAACATATGTGATAGACTGGATCCACAGAGGTGGACGTCAGCATTGTGCTGCTGCTTTTTTATGTTTTCACTTGTCCAAACATTGACTGTTCTCATACAACTCATCAACTGTAATACTGTCTATTAGGGGAAAAGAATGTGCTCCGCTTGGAGACGGACATGACAGAAAAGAAATGCTTCTGTCTGGCTTAAAATTAACTGTAGAGAAGGAGGAACAGTAAACACTGTCTCAAGGGCCTGGTGTCAGACTCAGAGGTATCAACATTATTCTGCTGTGACTGAGATGGTGAGTAAGCCATCCAGTCCACACTGTCATCCTCTTCCTCTGCAATATTACTCTGTTGTCTACCAGAGGTGAAGGATAACTGTGACCTGCTACTTCTTGTGCCAACAGTGCTGCTGTTGATACTTGCACTAGAGCCAACCCACATTCTCACTGGCGGATGATGTGGCAAAGGTCTTCCACCTTACCTTATCCCATCCATTGCCACTATCAGACAATCAGAAGTCAAACCGTCTATCCAGTAAAAGTGCACTGTATTGTTGAACTGAGTCCAGCATAATTGCTGTATAAGGCTCCATACAGAGGTCCGCAAATGGGTCCGAATCCATTTCTGCGGAACGGATACGGACCCATTCATTCTCTATGGGGCCGGACGTGATGAATTTGCGGAGCGCAGCCCTGAACTTCTGCCCTGCGGCTCCGCAAAGAATAGAACATGTCCTATTCTTAGGCAGTTCTATTGGGGGTGCCGGCTGGGTGTTGCGGATCTGCAATTTGCAGATCCGCAACACACCACGGACCTGTAAATGGACCCTTACAGTGATACAGAACAATATGTCAAGCACTTTCGAAACAACTTATTTAACTTGGACACATATAACGGTTCCTTTTTTTTCTGTTATTCATGAAAAAAAAGTATTGTGGACAATTGCTTCAAAACATTGACATAAGGCTCCTGCCTAAGGTGTCCTGTACATGATGTAGCCTGGCAGCGGCACACCGCTAATTGCCATGCTGAGCCTGCATTTGCCGGCTGGCACCTGTATACATTATTTGTTTCAAATAGCATGTACAAATGCAGTCTGGCAAATACAGGTTCGGCCCTGCAATTAGCACTGAGTGACATTTGGATCCGGATCGTATATCGGCCCCTATAAATATGAAACAATTCTGTCAAGGCTCTTCTTGACGCTAATGTATTAGAACGTGAGTTTATTAGGTGTGTCTAATAAAAATAATTTGGTAACCTACAAGGCATAATAAATGCATTGGAGGCGTTCATGCGATCCAGGCACTCACAGATGTAAATATGTAAAGTTATTTCCCAGCAGAAGCAGTTCTCTCCCTGAATCTCCAGCTTCATTGCACGGTTAACCAATCGCTGAATCACATTAAACATTCAATCATCTGTGGTGTATAATTAATCAATCCTTGAAATTACATTGTGTAATAAATGAAGACAGACACGAGTCATTAAAACTTCTAATTAATTTTATTTAATACCATTCCATAGTTCATTGATAAGCGATGAGGGAGGTATTACTCTATTAAGTATGCACAGTAGCTTATATGGTAGACTGAATACAGACTTCCTTGTTTTTTTTTTCATTTCTTATTCTGTGTGCTAATAGTGTAACTATATATGTACAGGTTTTGAAAAAATTAAGATAATGTTATATTTAAAAAGTTTAATTCTGCATTTATTTGTTGTAGATAGGAACTATTTATAGAGTGGGTTTTTTCTTATTAGTCCTTGTAATTGGTGGGTGTCTAACCACTAGGATCACTCCTTAGGCTACAGCTAAAGTGACTGTTGGCTGTGTGATATAAAGGGGTGGTTCACTTTCTAGGGGGTTTGGTTTGGTTTGCAAAGGGAAGTATACTTATCAGTGGACATGATGCAAGGACAGCAGGTCACTTCTGTGGCCAGTCATTGAGTGCAGTGATGTCAAACTAGATAATGACAGTGAGGGACCGAACTGAGGCACTAGCAGTTGGGCAACAATGGAGTCAGGACCCTGTGTTGAGAAGAAGGTAAGAAGGCTTCCCTTTGCAGATCTGGCCAGGGTAGAGTGTCTGTCAAACACCCTAAAGAAGTAAACAATTTATTTTATTTAGTTAATTTATTTTCTCTGATGGGGGTCTGATCTGAGCTCTGATAGGGTCTAAAGTGAGGTCTGACATGGGGGTCTGATCTGAGGTCTGACATGGGGGCCTGATCTGATATGGGGGTCTGATCTGAAGTCTGAAATGGGGGTCTGATCTGATATGGGGGTCTCATCTGAGGTCTGACATGGGCGTCTGATCTGATATGGTGGTCTGATGTGAGGTTTAATATGGGGATCTGATGTGAGGTTTGATATGGGGCTCTCATGTGAGGTCTGATATAGGGTTCTGATCTGAAGCCTGATATGGGCATCTGATCTGGGGTCTGATATGGGGATCTGATCTGGGGTCTGATATGGAGGTCTGATGAAAAATATTTTACCTTTCTCCTCTAAAACCTGGGGTGCGTCTTATCATCAGGTGTGCCCTATAAAGAAAAATGCAAATTAAAAAAATACAGTAAATCATAGAATAAAAATACAAAATTTTAATAATCCATAGGTAAAAACAGGAAAAATATCTCAAACAGCATTGATGGATTTGCTGCAACCCTTAAAGAAAAAAAAGAAAAAAAGAAAAAAACAAAGAAAAAAACCAAAACCAAAATTTAGTCTTCTAAAAAATCGTTTTTTTTAGTTGCTATTTATTATAGAAATCTCCTTTATTCTCTACATAGGAGCAAGTCCCAGAAGTAAGACCTGCACCTATCCGACAATGATGGTATATTGTAGCGATATGCCATCAATGTCCCAGATGGGCCAACCTTTTTAAATCTGGAGGAGCCTCCAGATGCTTCAATATTACATTGGAATGATTTTGTATCGCAAAATATTATGCCTGTCAGAGTAACACTGTCAGCCCTTTAGACTAAGCGTTATTTAGGCTCCTGGTTGGTATGAAAACCAATCAACTCCTCATGATTGCATTGTGACATGACCTACTGATTCTTGGTCTGGGGGTTGATTGGCGGAAATTTATATGGGCATTTATATACATGTGAAAATAGATCTTTATGGAAAGAATTTATCTCTCTTCAAATGCACTTACGAAGATGATGTGATGACCTCATGTGAGTTCAGGTATGTAGCACTGCTCTGAACTGCAAAAGCCTTGATGCAATACTCAGATTGGAAAAGCTAGGTAAGAAGTGAACATCCTATAATACAGAACATTGTCCAGTACCTTCAGCTTCTGGCAAAACTGAGTTGGAAGCTAATTGTTTAGTGCAAAGTATAGTACCTATAGATACGCAGGAAATCGAAGGATATTATGGTCCAGCTCCTTGTACCAGCGAAAATTGCAAATGTATGCTTTCTCAATACATTACTTTCCAGTCAGATCCCTTTAAAATGATATGATGAAATGCTGTGAGAACTAAAGCAATGAAATCATTTCTGGCACAACAGACTCTGTTTTTGTACAAGCCATTGACCTTAACATATTCAGTACAATTTTCTGCCCAATTTCAGCTCTTCAAAAGAGATAAGAGTTGACATATTCTTTTGCTAATATACTCATTGACCTGATAAATGTGTACATTTTAATGCAAAAATAACTCTAGAATACATGACCTGTCACCTAAAGAGCCAGGTCTATAACAAAGAAGTCAATATTGTCGATTTTCAATGTTACAGTTAGAGTTGAGCAAAGGGAGAAAAAATAACAGCTTCGGAACCTCGTAACAAAAACTTCATTGGTAATGCTGTATCTGTGCAGAATTAAAATGTATGTGCTTTATGTAGGGAAACTATGACTTTGGTATTCCTACCTGTGTATTTAAAAACATTTTAAAATAGGAATCCGAAGTCGACTTTGGTACTGGTGGGTACATCGGAAAAAGCATTAAAAACGAAACTAAGTTTCTTAACGAATCAAAACTAGTTTGATTCGCTCAACCCTAGTTACAGTGTCATGAAAACTTTGACTTATTGCAAAATGAGTCATAGACAGATACATCAATGGATCAATAGATAGTACAATTTTAAAGGGAGTCTGATTGCAGATCTGACCATGCTAAACTGTTGTAAACACTATGTAGGGGCTAGGGAAAGCAGTGATACTTTTTGTTGAGCATTTATATAAAGAATAGTAAAAATATGATCTTTTAATCCTGCAAGTGCCTAGGAGGTGGTGCTTTACTATGAAATGCTGCATTTAGTTGCTTTATAGCCACTCTCCTCTGCTCTGAGTGACAGCAGTAGTGGTCTTCTGGTTGTATGCTACAGCTGTCACTCAGAGCACAGGATCTGTGAAGTAGCTCACCGCAGGGGACAGAGAGCACTTTACAGTAAAGCACCACCTCCTGGACACTTGATGAGCAGAATTTGGCAGAATAAAAGTTCATATTCTCACTACACCTGGTGATAAAAGCACAACAAAAGTTATTACTGCCTCCCCTAGCCCCTAGGGCTTTCAGCAGTTTAGCATGGTCAGATCTGCTATTAAACTGCTTGTAATATTGCACTCAATATGTCTTTTTTTATTATAGGCCTGCCTCTTCAGGTGACAGGTCATGTATTCTAGAGTTATTTTGCAAGAGGAGAACCTGGCAGAATAAAAGATCATCTTCTTACTACTCCTGATAATAAAAGCTCTGCAAAAGGTTTGTTTGTACTGTTCTCCTAAGGGTGGACACAAGGTAAACTTTACTTGACTTATAAGGGACAAACCAGCTTAATGATTACTATAGTCCATTGTGAGGCAACAGGCTTAGTGGTTACTGTCTCTCAATGAGGCAAGTGATTACTTGGCGGCAACACAATAATTCGAAGTTTCAAAATTATCCACTACAGCAACTGGCTTAAAGGGGTTTTCTGTGAGTTTTTAATGATGACCTATTCTCAGTCACCTATCAGTATCTGATTGGTGGGTTTTCGACACCCGAGACCCCCGCCAATCAGCTGTTTGAGAAGGTACCAGTGTTTTCAGTAGCACAGCAGGCTTCTCTCAGCTCACTAAGCACAGTGCTGTACATTATACAGCTGTGCTTGGTATTGGATCTCAGACCCATTTAACTCAATGGGGCTAAGCTGCGTCTCCACCATGTGACCGATGAAAATGACATCATATAGCCTAGACCAAGCTGAAAGAAAGGCTGCTGGGCTACCGTGAGCACTGCTGCCTTCTCAAACAGCTGATCGGGGGGGTCCCAGGTGTTGTACCGCCACAGATCAGATATAGATGACCTATTCAGAAGATACAGTAGGTCATAAGTTAAACAATCTTGGAAATAACCCTTTAAGAAATAAACAAGCTTTATTTCATGTAGATAAAAGCTTGACAAAAGACATATTAGGAAAAAAAACTGCAGATTATGCATCAGGTGAACTGCACATCTTTAACCACTCATCTTTAAAGGGAGTCTTTCACCTAATCTGAGCGTTTTAGACCGCTCAGATCAGGTTACAGACTCTTTGCCCCTCATTACTATAGTAACTTTCTTTTATTCGTCCGTGGTCCAGATGCTGAAAAAAAGACTTTTAAACCGTATGTAAATGAGCCGCTGAAGGTGGCCAGGGGCAGCGTTACTGGGCGATGTGCCCAGAAAAGCACTTTTCTTTCTGCCCTCTGGCCCGCCCTCTGTCCTATTACCTCCTTTAGCCGAGCAGCACAACAACGGCGGGACAGATGTCTTTAGTTGGCCGGCGCATGCGCAATATGAAAAGCTGTTCCTCTGCCGATAATGGGCAGAGCAGTGCGCATGCGACAGCCAACTAAAGACATCCGTCCCGCTGTTATTGTGCCGCTCGGCTGAAGGAGGTAATAGGACAGAGGGCAGGCCAGAGGACAGAAAGAGGAGTGTTTTTCTGGGCACATCGCCCAGTAACGCCGCCCCTGGGCACCTTCAGCGGCTCATATAGATACGGTTTAAAAGTCTTTTTTTCAGCATCTGGACCACGGATGAATAAAAGAAAGGTACTATAGTAATGAGGGGCAAATAGTCTGTAACCTGATCTGAACGGTCTAAAACGCTTAGATTAGGTGAAAGACTCCCTTTAACCACGTCACTGAAACGTACAGGTTCATCATGGCTGCAAACTGTCACCATGTCTATACACTAGGTGACAGTGCTGAGATTACAGTTGCATACAGCCAGGGATCTCAGCTACCCAGCCCGGGACCAATGAGGGTTGGCCCAACTGATCTTCTGCTTTGAAGGCAGCATTCCTAGCTTTCAGGAGCTTGAAGACCTCTCCTGTCAGCCATGGCGTCTGATCACTCACTGTACAGATTAGCCAATCAGAGGATTGTAATGCCTGCTAAAGGTTCTGACCACTAAATGAAAGGGGAGCTCTGATTAATTGCTATAGGCAGCTAAGACAGTTTTTTTGCTAGACAGTTTTGATAAGTGAGGCCCGGTGTGTGACTCTCAAGTTCATATTGTTATTACTCAAAAGTATCCTCTGGTATGGCTGCTATTTGAACCCATCAAAATAAATAGCAACTCATCAATATAACTTCCATACCAGAGAAGTGACACAATATATGGATTGGAATTACTGAACAAATATTCCCTGTTCCATGACATAATATTTTTGCTATGGACCGGAAGAGTTTGGCTCCAATATCTGTCTCTGGATGTCTGTAAAAATAAATTGCCCACAAAGTGAGAAATAATTATGTGTGAGTAAAAAGTTTATCACGGCACACAAATATTCCTTCAAATCGTCAATATAGACATTGATGATCCATTTCAGAGCCAAAATGGCTTTTTCATGTGGTATTGATTTGTAAAGGGAAACGACAGCCGCCAATATCCAAATGCAACTCTGTTCCCAGCACACTTCCTGTAGAGATGCCAAAGCATATTTACTGTCTTGTATGTAGCCAGGAATACATTTTACCAAAAGCTGCAAGAGGCTGCATAGTGTTTCCCTTAAGGGAATCTATCCCCAATGCAATGTGAAGAGGAGGGGAAAAACTTGTTTATGCATTTTAAGCATAACCATAGCAAAGGCAGGTGCACTCTGCGGCAATACTAAACCCTTACACTGATGTTAAAATTGAGAGGTTAGTTCGACACATCCTACTAGGAGGACATGTCTTAAGCTCGGACACCATGCCAAGGTCTCTCAAATAGCCCGAGACCCTATCACTTAACCTACCTGTGCCGTATGGGCGATACCAGGGGCCATTGGGCATTACAGGAGCGTAAGGCCTGACTCACAGACAGCTCACCAGTGACCTCCAGCATGTAACCATGCTTGCAATGGGAGGTGGGAGGTGCCTGTGAGCCCCACCCGAGACCGGCTGATATGGCCCAGAGCCTCCCAGGTGCACCTGAATGTAGCCTGTTGATGAAAAGCAGGCACATTTAAATTGGAGTTTATACACCTCCAAACATATTATACAAACCATTAGAAAACGCAGTGTGGTGTTTAACAAGCAGGATATGCTCAACCCATATGCTGTTGTGCTTGTATATAGGGGAGCACATCCTGCACTTGTCCATTTTAGGGAGCAAATAATATGTGGGGGATATGGGGAATTCATGAACAATATATTTAGCTTGTTTTTTTTGTGAAACTCCCACTGACATTCCTTTATTTACCAAAGTTTTTAATTTACCATTAAATAATACTAATTAGCATATCACTTGGTGATTTCCAATAAGAATGGCTACCCTCCAACATCAACTCTGACCACATCACTGTTATACTAATGACAGCATACAGTCCACTGGTCAAAGTCACCAAACCAGTTCATAAGCAGGAAGGTTTGTGGCGAGAAGGGTCTTTAGATGCACTCTAGGACTGTTTTAATACCCCAGATTGGAATGTGTTTAAAAAAGCTGCTACCTATAGTGGCACCATAGATCTCCAGACTCCAGGAGTATACAGATACTGTCCTCTGTCTACATCACCAAGTGTATTGATGATGTAACTGTACTCTGGGACCATCACTGTTCATGCCAATCAGAGGCCGTGGCTGACAGGAGAGAGGTCTTCAAGTTCCTGAAGGCTAGGAATGCTGCCTTTAAAGCATAAGATCAGTTGGGCCTGAAAACAGTCAGAAACAACCTGTCCCGGGGCATCAGTAAGTGTAAAAGCGCAGTAATCCAATAGGATAGTTCACTGCTTTAATGATAGCAGAATATCTGAGTTTATAACATAGTAACATAGTTTATAAGGCTGAAAAAAGACATCCGGTTCAGCCTGTTATCCTGCGGGGGATACAGACCATCACAGATTAAAAGCGCCCCCCCCCCCAAGCAAACTTGCGACAGTACCATCTCTATGCTGAATGAGTTGAAGAATTTTTTCACTCGGTTTGTGGCAAAAAAAAACACACTCCACCTCCTCTCCCCGGTAATGTCTCCGTTCAGTATGACAAGATTGTTCAGCAGGATCAGTGCTGGTCATGTGCTAAGGGACTGTGTGGGGGAACTCGCAGTTGCCTTTGCAGACATCTTTAACATGTCACGGAATCAGGCCGTTTCCCCCATATGCTTTAAAGCCACCACCATTATCCCCGTCCCGAAGAAGGTGTCACCCTCCAGTTTTGAAGACTGCCGTCCGGTGGCACTCACCACCATTCTTATGAAGCTGAAGCTTGAACAGCTAGTCATGCAACACATTACGTCTATTCTCCACGCCTCCCTGTATTCTTTGCAATTTGCATATAGGTCCAACTGCTCAACAGATGATGCCATTTCCACTGCCTTCAACATCCCTCACACATCTAGACCAGTGTTTCCCAACCAGTGTGACTCCAGCTGTTGCAAAACTACAACTCCTAGCATGCCCGCACAGCAAAAGGCTGTCTGGGCATGCTGGGAGTTGTAGTTTTGCAACAGCTGGAGGCACACTGGTTGGAAAACACTGATCTAGACAAAAAAGACTCCTATGTTAGAATGCTATTCATTGATTTCAGCTTAGCATTCAACATTATTATCCCCAGCAGCTCATTCTGAGATTGGACAGACTGCGGCTGCACACCTCACTGTGCAACTGGCTGCTACATTTCCTGACCGGGAGACCACAGACAGTAGGCAGTGTGAGTCGGCAGCAATGCATCCAGCATCATTACGGTGAACACTCTGACCCCTCAAGGATGTGAGCCCCCTTCTATTCACACACGACAGCACACCATTGCACAGTTCCAATCTCTTCATCAAGTTTGCCGATGAGGACACAACTGTGTGGGTATCATCAGCAACAACGATGTGACTAACTACAGGAACAAGACACAACAATCTCTCTCTGAACATCAATAAGACTAAGGAGATTATTGTGGACTTCAGGAAAATGCACACAGCATGCTTATCTGGCTATCTACAGTACAGCTGTGGGGAGGGTGAGTAGTACCTGGGAGTGCACGTCTCATAGGACCTGTCCTGGAGCAACAACACAACGTCACTGGCCAGGAAGGCCCACCAGCGCCTCTACTTCCGCCGCAAGAGCTACTTTTACAGAAGTGTCATCGAGACTATCCTAACCAGCGGTATCCAGGGGTGTAACTACCATAGTGGCAGACCATGCGACTGCAATGGGGCCCAGGCCCAGTCTTAGTTGGATCATCTCCTCTTCTACTGGGGGTGAAAACTTGGTCAGGACTCTACCCTCTAAAGGAACAACTTTTAGCAAATGAAGCAGTAGGAAAATTGCCCAAGGGTCATTGAAAAAGATTTAGGCAGAAACCCTTCTGTCCTGTTTTTTGGGCCTGGTTTGATCCTTGCTATGGGGCCCTTACTTCTCTATGTACGCCACTGGTGGTATCATTGTGTGATATGGTGCCTGCACTATGTCCTGCCGAATACCCTCCAGCGCATCGTGAGAGCAGCTGAAAAGATTGTTGGCCTCTCTCCAAGACATACATAGCACCCGCCTCACTCAAAATGCATCTGCATAGTAAGTGATCCTACTCACCCACTTCACAGCTTCCTCATCCAGATTGAGGGACAGTTAGGCCTACCAGGCTGTCAGGATCCTCCACAATCTCTCTGCTTCCCCCTTCCTGCCTGACAAACTTTGGATTCTGCATCTCTTCCCATCAAAAAATCAATTTAGGATCCGGACATCCCCCCCTATTAATACTGGACTTTGCCATCATCAAGAACTGGTTATGAATAGAACATTTTAAGCAGTCTATAAGATCATCCAGTTTGCACTTCTTTTTTTTTATAATAGCCCTAGCCATACACAGACTTAATCTGTAGGTTACTATGTCATTTAATTGTTCTGATATCAATATTAGGGACCTTTATATTTATATTTTATGCATTCCAACTTTTCAATTTTCTGTATGTCTTGCACATATTGCAGTATTGACAATAAAGTATACTTTGACTTTTGACTTGACTTTGACATCAATAAATTTAGGTGTACATTTATTAAGACCAACGTTTTAGATGACGGTCTTAATAAACCTCTAAGCTGGTGGTGGAAGTTATGAAGAAGTGCCAATCTCTTCATAACTTCAGCGGTTCCTCCGCCAGTTCTATGTGTAAGACAGCTTCAAAGTTGTCTTTTATTTAGACCTTTTTCTACTCTTGAAACAGGTGTAGAAAATGGTAAATCAGATGCGCCTCCTGGCCCATCCCCTTCCCCGACCACGCTACACCCACTTTTTTAGAAGGGAGAAGTCGCAGATTGCGGCGCAATGGTTAGTTAATATAGGTTTATTTCAGCATCATAAATGACCCCCTTAGTTTTTCTATAATCCACTGTCCAAAATAATAATAGCTATACATTAATTACATACACTGTCTATTTACGTGGTTACAGGCAAATATATAACACAATCCCTTAAAAAGGCAACAACTCACTCTGGCTTGTGTTTAACAAGCTAGTGAGGAATTGACATTCTGGTTTCCTTAGAGAATGGTTGCACCTGCAGTTAACACTGCTTCCACTCCATGTGGTGCACAGCTGCATAGTTGCTTCCAGTTGCAGTATTTGTTCTTGCAGCCCATTGACACACTCTTCTCAATGGCAGTATGCTCTTTCTTGCTACAAACAGCATTGCACAAAATCTGTTACAAAGGGTTGCCTACAGGCTTGCTGGTCAGGTCAGGGTCCTGAATATTACACAAGCCTTGGCTGCTTCCAGGACGCATGGAATAGGCAGCTTCTTTCTACCCCTCAGCTGTGGCCCTAACTCTTCAAGCTATGTGGCTATATCTATTCCCTGAGTTGTTGCACCCTTATGACTAATACCAATCACCTCTACTTGCTTTGTTTCCAGCAGCAACTCTACAGCTTACTCTTTAATCTGCCTGTCTGCTACTCTCCTAAGGACTGCAGAACACTGTATTTATCATCTCTCTGCAATATTCTTATGTGACTTAAGCCACAGACCCCAGATGGAATTGCTACCTTTTACCCACTATAACAATGTGTCTACCTTAAATCTCTAAACTGTGTTCAGAAGATATTGTTACAGTTCGGGCCAAAGCCAAAAACAGAAGCATTAAATACAACTTTCTTTTCTTCAGGGCTCTCAGCCGACATGCACAAAAATTAATAGATAGCTATTGGGTTTGTTCAGTACTGTAATGTGCCTTTGTGCAGTTTCAGTAAAAAGCAGCAATTTATTTGCATTCTACATATGGGACTCCTGTGGTCAGCTGTAATCTGGTGGAACTGGAACTTCAAAATGGGTTGTTTAAACTTGACATCCCTTTAATTTGCAGTAGTATTGTGACCTATAACCAATGTCTTTTCTGATGAATGTGCTGAAGGTTGACAGGTATAATTGGCATCATCTATAAAAACTAATGAAGGTAAAAAGTGGATGGTATTGTCCATAGCACCCAATAAAAATACTGCTTTTATCTACTAACCTTCCCCAGAAATAACAGAAGATGAATGCTAATTGGAGGCTAAGGAACATGCCTTCAATTTCGGCTGCATTCGTTTTCATAAATGAGTCACATTGATTACCGATGCTCAGGGCAATTTTTTCAAACTGTACAAAACCAGGACATGCAATGGAACCTATATATTAATAAAAAGAATATATGTCACTCTATAAACTATGATATTGTCTTGAAATATTTAAGCTGTTAAAATATTTAAGATCTTGGCAGGACGGTTCTTCTATTTAAATTCTAACAACACAATCACAATTTTTTCATTTTCATTCCAGCACTGTGCTCCTCTTCCTAAGCTGAACGCAGTATATAGACACCCACTGAATGAAAACACAGGTGATGTGAATGAGTAATTGCTTGCCAGCTAGTCGACAGCGAGAGAACTGACACTATGCTGCACATATTTCATGAATAATGAGAGGAGATTCAGCTCTGTGAAATCACTGTCTATTGGGTCAGAAATTTCACATTAGTGGATTCATCAGAGCAGATCGGTGTCGGAAAGACATTCTTTCCTCAGGTAAACATACCTTTTGCTTCAATAAACTGTCATATCTTAGTTGTAAGTAGAGAGCAGGGCATCACACTTTTGTTAGCACATGTCTCAAACAAAAGCTGCACTTGTCTTTAAGATTTACCTCTGTACAGCAAAACATGCTGGAAATGGCATATTATATTATATCTGGACTTATGCATGTTATGAAATGTTATCATATATTAATTAAAGGACAGCATTTTTGTGGTCTATATAGACATAGAATATAGTTTATTGAATAATGCCCTGATGTTACATGACATTTGTGATATGTCCTTTACATGATGTCATGTTGAGAAGTAAATGGCTAAAAAACAAGAACATAAAGGCACATACATTGGTTGAGTATGTTGTGGCATATACTGCGGAAGAATTGGGTAGAATAAAGGGAATCTATCAGCTCCCAAACACCCCCAAAACTAGACTAAGGGGTGTATAGTGTATGTAATGCATTCCAAAGCTGTGCTCCAGCAAATCAGCAGTAAAATGCATTGAGAGGACCCCTCCTTGAGTCCTCTCCATTATGTGTGTGAGCTCAGGAGTCCTCTCAATGCATTTTACTGCTGGTTTGTTGTACCACAGTGTCAGAATGCAAGTGAGTATTAAGATAAAAACTGCATAACCAGATTGAGCATCACTTATACTATACACTGCTTACTCTAGTTTGGAGGGTGTTTTGGAACTGACAGATTCCCATAAGGAAACTCACCTTATAGTGTTGTTCTAGTATAGGCACTTTAGTTTTCTAGAAGTCGCTACTGGAAATCTGGTACCAACCATGCCAGGGAACCAACATGATACTAGGAGACCAGAAATGTAATCCCACGACTAATGAAAACTCTTCAGGCTCAGACTTGGACAAAGATATTGATAATGTTATAGACATTTTTCTAAAATGTCTCAAAAAAAAAATCACACCATGTTTTAGGGAACACAGGTCCTCTTAGTCAAGAGTAGCTGAGAAGCCACAGAGATTTCTTTCATTATCATGCTGTACTGGTTGTATAATCAGTAATGGAATTACTGCACACTTTTAGAGCCTATAGGCAGGAAATTGAGTTACATCACCACCTATGAAACTACGCCACCTAGATAAATGAACATACCGTACGTTATTATTATTGATTATTATTGAACAAACAAAAATGACATCTATGACAAAGCATGGACAAAGTATCCCTATGTCACTGCTTACAGCACAGAGCTACATTACATGTATATAAAGATTATATATAGACTACTGTATCAATACCTATAATACAGCACAAGCCTCTGTAAGTTACACACAAGAAGACAGAAGACTGAAGACAGATCTTGCTTAGAAACACTGTTGCAGCTTTACTAAGAACACTCTTTATACCATGTTTTGTAGTAGAAAAAAACATCTTTCACTAATAAAGTATATTACAAAAAGGTTCAACATCCGTGTCCCTAAATTATAGTAAAATTGACCGAAACAGTTACACTTTAAGTAACCTAATAAAAAATACGTACAAATACGAAACCTTACCCAAGCATGAAAAATGGAACCATCCGTGCCATAAGGCAACACACCCCACTTGAACACTTGAACTGTATTTTCTTGCTCCCTTTCTGAGCAGACTGTAAATTAAACGGTTATCCAATGACTAAGGTAAAAAATGAAAGCCAGACTCTTTCAAAGCTAGAACCAGCCCTGTACCTCACATGGATCCTGAGATCTCCCCATTCATTGCTCGGCTAGATTTATATCAAGCTGGCAGCTCAAGGGGAGTGTCTTTTCTGCTTCAGCTAAGGGGGCGTGTCCATGCTCTCCCTATCATAACTCAGACAGTTGATAGACAAAACTGAGCATGTGCGGCCTTCTCAGTGAACCAAAGAAATAAGAAAAAACAAACAGCAGGTGGTGCTATACAGATACATTTTATTGATTAACTCACTGGCTATGCTAAATTTTTTATTATATGCATTACAAAAGTATTCAGATCCAGGTGCTGGTTTGAAAACTATGGAAACTTTTCGTGGGACAATCCCTTTAAATTGTGGCTGCTTGATGAATTACAGATTGACAGTTTGCAACCTGGTGGACTACAACCTCACCCTTCAATCTTCTGCTGGATTGTAAGTAAATCTTTAGCTGCCCGGTGAACATTGAATCCTTTGCTGAAGTACTCCCATCATAACATATTTACATCTATCCATTAAACTTTATTAGAAGATGCTGACCTGAAACACAGAGTCATGTGCAGGAGGCTGTTATACAGAAATGCAAGGACCCTGTTTGCGCTAGACAACGTGCAGGCAAGTGCCATATGAGAAATATTGTGTCCTAAAAACAATTTACAGAAAGCGTCCAACATAAGGTATGCAATGGAATATGCCATTATTTTTTCAGATGGATTCATATGGACTCTGACAGAATTAAACTCTGTATTAATTAAAAGCTCACTAAGATACAGCAAAGACCCCAATTGCCACTAAGGGTAACATATTATGGCTCAGTCCAAAATTACTATTTTGCCAGACTCTAGGGGTCATTTATTAAACATAAATACGGTATGCCTAAATTAGGCGTATTTCTGGTGCAGATTGTGGCACAAAGGTCCGTTGAGCCACAATTTGCAACTTTCCCCCGCTCACGCCAGGTCTAAAAAAAGTGAGCGTGGCATAGGCAGGGAAGGGGATGGGTCAGCAGGTCCATCTCATTCATCATTTTCTACACCTGGTTTAGGAGTAGAAAATGGTCTAAATATAAGACAGCTGTCTTAAATTTAAAAGCGGCAGTGGATCTGCCAAAGTTAGGAAGAGGCCTATGCCTCTTCATAACACCGACGGATCCACCACCAGGGCAAGGGGTTGTTAAGACCAGCGTCGAAGACGCTGGTCTCAATAAATGTGCCCCTCTGTGTTTAAAATTAAACTTCTACCAAGACAGTATACTCATGAGTAGGCTCAGACCACCAATTATCCTTTCTGTTATGAATGAGCCACAGACTAGTTATCCTTTGATCATATTTCTCGTGTCAAGCTAGGAGTGAACAGCTAAATAGCTACATAGTGATCCTCATGAATACTCGAATTGAAGAGCCCCTATTAAACCAGGCATACTGCCTGTTCGGGTTCATCATGCTAATTATATGTCTTTATGTTAAACAGCTACAGAGATATCTGCATTTTTATTGATAGTCAAATGAACAAGTTCGAGCACCGTGGGGCCAGACTGAGTCCTTGGAACACTGCTTCTGTTAATGCCTCTATGCTCTGCACACAGACCCCTTCTATTATTTAACAGGGCTAGATATCAAGCATAGAGAATTAGCAGCAGATGCAATCATGCTTCTCATATCTGTGACATTCTGTTCTGGCTCAGACTTTGCCCTTACACTGAGAATCAGATCTTGAACTACATATGGGGAGTATTATGTATGAGCATCAGGAAAGAAATTTAATTCATCCTAGAGCTGTGTCATAATGTGATATAATATACACTACTACTAGCAAGTACAGTATTACTTGCATCAGGTCATTTTACCACATACCACACATAAGATTTTAATTACTATCAACTTTTATTATACAGGGAGTGCAGAATTATTAGGCAAATGAGTATTTTGACCACATCATCCTCTTTATGCATGTTGTCTTACTCCAAGCTGTATAGGCTTGAAAGCCTACTACCAATTAAGCATATTAGGTGATGTGCATCTCTGTAATGAGAAGGGGTGTGGTCTAATGACATCAACACCCTATATCAGGTGTGCATAATTATTAGGCAACTTCAATTCCTTTGGCAAAATGGGTCAAAAGAAGGACTTGACAGGCTCAGAAAAGTCAAAAATAGTGAGATATCTTGCAGAGGGATGCAGCACTCTTAACCACTTAAGCCCCCCTAGCTTAAACACCCTTAATGACCAGGCCACTTTTTACAATTCTGCGCTACACTACTTTAACTGTTTGTAGCTCCGTCATGCAACTTACCACACAAATGAATTTTACCTCCTTTTCTTCTCACTAATAGAGCTTTCATTTGGTGCTATTTCATTGTTGCTGACATTTTTACTTTTTTTGCTATTAATCATAAATTAACGATTTTTTTGCAAAAAAATGACATTTTTCACTTTCTGTCACAAAATTTTTCAAAGAAAACTACTTTTCAATATAATTTTTCTCTAAATTTATTGTACTACATGTCTTTGATAAAAAAATGCAGTAAGTGTATATTTATTGGTTTGCGTAAAAGTTATAGCATTTACAAACTATGGTGCAAAAAGCAAATTTCCGCACTTTGACTTTCTGAGCACCTATCATGTTTCCTGAGGCACTACAATGCCCAGACAGTAGAAACACCCCACAAATGACACCATTTAGGAAAGTAGACACCCCAAGGTATTCGCTGATGGGCATAGTGAGTTCATGGAAGTTTTTATTTTTGCCACAAGTGAGCGGAAATGAAATTTTTTTTTTTTTTACAAATTCTCATATTCCACTAACTTGTGACAAAAATAAAATTTTACATAAACTCACCATACCCCTCACAGAATACCTTGGGGTGTCTTCTTTCCAAAATGGGGTCACTTGTGGGGTAATTGTACTGCCCTGGCATTTTAGGGGCCCCTAAGCGTGAGAATCCAAATGCGTAAAAATGCCATGTAAAATCCTAAAAGTACTCATTGAATTGAGGCCCCTTTGCGCACCTAAGCTGCAAAAACTGGCACACATGTGGTATCGCCGTACTCGGGAGAAGTAGGGCAATGTGTTTTGGGGTGTATTTTTACATATACCCATACTTTTGTGAACAATATCTCGGTAAATCACAACTTTTCCATTTTTTATACAAAGTTGTCCATTTACCGAGATATTTCTCTCACCCAGCATGGGTATATGTAAAAATACACCCCAAAACACATTGCCCTGCTTCTCCTGAGTACAGCGATGCCACATGTGTGACAGTTTTTGCAGCCAAGATGCTCAAAGGGGCCCCAAATCCAATGAGTACCTTTAGGATTTCACAGGACATTTTTACGCATTTGGATTCCAAACTACTTCTCTCGCTTTAGGGGCCCCTAAAATGCCAGGACAGTATAAATACCACACAAATGACACCATTTCGGAAAGAAGACACCCTAAGGTATTCACTGAGGGGCATAGTGAGTTCATGGAAGTTTTTATTTTTTGGCACAAGTTAGTGTAAATTGGATTTTTTTTTTTTTTTACAAAGTCTCATATTCCACTAACTTGTGACAAAAAATAAACTTTACATGAACTTGCCATACACCTCACAGAATACCTTGGGGTGTCTTCTTTCTAAATGGGGTCACTTGTGTGGTATTTTTACTATCCTGGCATTTAGGGGCACTCAAACGTCAGAAGCAGTTTGGAATCCAAATGCGTAAAAATGTTCTGTGAAATCCTGAAAGTACTCTTTGGAATTTGGGCCCCTTTGCGCACCTTGGTTGAAAAAAAGTGGCACACATGTGGTATCGCCGTACTCGGGAGAAGTAGGGCAATGTGTTTTGGGGTGTATTTTTACATATACCCATACTTTTTGTGAAAAATATCTCGGTAAATCACAACTTTTTCCATTTTTATACAAAGTTGTCCATTTACCGAGATATTTCTCTCACCCAGCATGGGTAAATGTAAAAATACACCACAAAACACATTGCCCTACTTCTCCCGAGTACGGAGATACCACATGTGTGCCACTTTTTTAACCAAGGTGCGCAAAGGGCCCAAATTCCAATGAGTACTTTCAGGATTTCACAGAACATTTTTACGCATTTGGATTCCAAACTGCTTCTGACGTTTAGGTGCCCCTAAAATGCCAGGATAGTAAAAATACCACACAAGTGACCCCATTTCGGAAATAAGACACCCTAAGGTATTCACTGAGGGGCATAGTGAGTTCATGGAAGTTTTTATTTTTGGCACAAGTTAGTGGAAATTGGATTTTTTTATTTTTTTATTTTTTTACAAAGTCTCATATTCCACTAACTTGTGACAAAAATAAACTTTTACATGAACTCACCATACCCCTCACAGAATACCTTGGGGTGTCTTCTTTCCAAAATGGGGTCACTTGTGGGGTAATTGTACTGTCCTGGCATTTTAGGGCCTCTAAAGCGTGAGAATCCAAATGCGTAAAAATGCCCTGTGAAAATCCTAGCAGGTACTCATTGAATTGAGGCCCTTTGCGCACCTAAGCTGCAAAAGTGTCACACATTTGGTATCGCCGTACTCGGGAGAAGTAGGGCAATGTGTTTTGGGGTGTATTTGTACATATACCCATACTGGGTGAGAGAAATATCTCTGTAAATTGACAACTTTGTATAAAAAATGGAAAAAGTTGTGATTTACAGAGATTTTTTCACACAAAGTATGGGTATATGTAAAAATACACCCTAAAACACATTGCCCTACTTCTTCTGAGTACGGCGATACCAAATGTGTGCCACTTTTGTGCAGCAAAGATGCGCAAAGGGGCCCCAATTCCAATGAGTACCTTTTAGGAGGGCATTTTTTCGCATTTTTCTTCTCACGCTTTAGGGCCCCTAAAATGCAAGGGCAGTATAAATACCCCACATGTGACCCCATTTGGGAAAGAAGACACCCCAAGGTATTCCGTGAGGGGCATGGCGAGTTCATAGAAAAATTTTTTTTTGGCACAAGTTAGTGGAAATTGATTTTTTGTTTTTTTCTCACAAAGTCTCCCTTTCCGCTAACTTATGACAAAAATTCAATATTTCATGGACTCAATATGCCCCTCAGCGAATACCTTGGGGTGTCTTCTTTACAAAATGGTGTCATTTGTGGGGCGTTTGTACTGCCTTGGCATTTGAGGGTCTCCGCAATCATTACATGTATGGCCAGCATTAGGAGTTTCTGCTATTCTCCTTATATGGAGCATACGGGTAATGAGATTTCTCTGGGCTGAAAGAAAAATGAACGGCACAGATTTCCTCATTCGCATCGATCGATGTGGATGAAAAAATCTCTGCCAAAAATATGCAAGAAAAAGAGGGGCCTGGCGATTGCCAGGACATAGGGGCTCCGCCCAAACATCCATACCCACTCAGCTCCTATGTCCTGGCAAACATGATTTCTCCATTCACATCGATCAATCGATCGGTGTGGAGGAAGACATCTTTGCCAGATTTTTTGATACAAAGTGTTTGCCAAAGCATATGAACTCCAACACCTCTCCTCAGCTCAAATGCCAGGGCAAACATACCTGTCCTGCAGAGGAGAAATCTCGTCTTGCAGCGCCGCATACACCGACTTCACGTGTCTTCTGACAGCAGCGCAATGCTTCTCTCAGAATGCACATCAGTGCTGCGGCGTTTTCATCGGTTGGTCCGTTGGTCTGTTGGTATACCTGGAAAATAAAGGGTGGTTAGGGGGAAAAAAAAAAAGAAGAAAAACAGGCAGCAGGCACATGACTTGAACGTTGCAAACATTATAAAACATGAATAAAACCTGAACATGAAAAAAAACTGAACTTTTAAAACCTGAACTAACTCAAGATTTTATTTTTCTTGCTACCTGTTTAATTTTTTTTCTTTTTTAACCATATCACTCTTTATTTTCCTTGCAGAAACATCTCCTTTCCCATGGGACAATGTGTAAAGTGTAAATCACACAGAGATGGTGAGAAGTACATTATGCACTTTATCCCAAGTGAAAGGAGACGTTTCTACCGTTTCACACTTCTGCAGTAGCACAGCAGCACCGTACTCTATGTGTTAGGGTCTCTCAAAACCTAGTATCCTGAGAGACCCTCGAGTCTGATTATAAAAACTACCTGTGTCGTGCATTCCCTATCCTAAGTGTACCTGGGTGTGGTACTTCCGGAAACACTCCCTAGGCATAGGGCAGGGCGGTCAGGACAGTCAGGACAGAAATAACGGGTGTCACGCCTTATTCCACTCCTGCTACAGACACGACATTTTTTCGGGTGACGGTTGGGTTGAGGTACCAGGAACGGCACTGGGGAAGTGCCGCCGTGTAGACGGCTAACTACACTGGTGGATGGGGCCACGGAACCTCCTGGATACAGGAGGTTCTCGATGATCTCTTCCTGAAATTTGAGGAAGGATCCTGTTCTCCCAGCCTTACTGTAGAGAACGTAACTATTATAGGCAGCCAATTGAATCAGATATACAGACACCTTCTTATACCAGCGTCTGGTGCGTCGGGAAATTAAATACGGGGCCAACATCTGATCGTTGAAGTCCACCCCTCCCATGTGGAGATTATAGTCGTGGACGGAGAGGGGCTTTTCAACGACACTGGTTGCCCGCTCAATTTGAATTGTCGTGTCTGCGTGAATGGAGGAGAGCATGTAAACGCCACGCTTGTCTCTCCATTTCACCGCGAGCAGTTCTTCGTTACACAGTGCAGCCCTCTGCCCCCTTGCAAGTCGGGTGGTAACGAGCCGTTGGGGAAGCCCCGGCGACTAGGTCGCACGGTGCCACAGCAGCCAATGCGTTCTAGGAACAAATGCTTGAAGAGGGCCACACTTGTGTAAAAGTTGTCCACGTAAAGATGGTACCCTTGCCGAATAAGGGTGACACCAAGTCCCAGACTGTCTTCCCACTGCTCCCCAGGTAGTCAGGGCAACCGACCGGCTCCAGGGTCTGATCTTTTCCCTCATAGATCCGAAATTTGTGTGTATAGCCTGTGGCCCTTTCACAGAGCTTATACAATTTGACCCCATACCGGGCGCGCTTGCTTGGGATGTACTGTTTGAAGCCAAGGCGCCCGGTAAAATGTATTAGGGACTCGTCTACGCAGATGTTTTGTGCGGGGGTATACAAATCTGCAAATTTCTGGTTGAAATGGTCTATGAGGGGCCGAATTTTGTGGAGCCGGTCAAAAGCTGGGTGGCCTCTGGGACGGAGGTGGTGTTGTCACTAAAGTGCAGGAAACGCAGGATGGTCTCAAAACGTGTCCTGGACATGGCAGCAGAGAACATGGGCATATGATGAATTGGGTTCGTGGACCAATATGAACGCAATTCATGTTTTTTTGTAATGCCCATGTTGAGGAGAAGGCCCAAAAAGTTCTAAATTCGAAACTTGGACTGGTTTCCACCGGAAAGGCTGGGCATAAAAGCTTCCCGGGTTAGCGGTAATAAATTGTGTGGCATACCGGTTTGTTTCTGCCACTACTAAGTCAAAGAGCTCCGCAGTGAAGAACAGCTCAAAAACCCTAGTGCCGATCCGATTTGAGCCGTCTCCACCCGAACTCCTGACTGGGCGGTGAAAGGGGGAACTAATGGTGCGGCTGAAGATGGGGACTGCCAATCAGGATTTGCCAGCACCTCAGGGACTCTAGGGGCTCTACGGGCCTGTCTGCGCGGTGGCTGCGACGGGGGAATTACTGCACGTGCCACCGCACCAGCTTCAACTGCCCTTCTGGTGCTCGCTACTTCACCATGTGTTACGGCAGTGCTGGTAGAAGGTCCAGGACGGGCTGCGCTGCTGGTGTATGCCTCACCACGTAATCCGGCAGCGCCAGCCCCACTCTGCTCCCCTTGAAGCGGATCCTGCGCAACCTGCGGTCTAGCAACACGGGGCCGGGTACGCCTGGTGCTATCAGGGACCTCAACCTCCTCGTCCGAACTTTGAGTCAGAGAGCCACTGCTTTCTACAGGTTGGTATTCTGACCCGCTAGATTCGTCAGATGAGGGTTCCCATTCCTCATCCGACTGGGTCAGAATCCTGTAGGCCTCTTCAGGAGAATACCCCTTGTTTGCCATTTGGGATACTAAATTTAGGGGTATTCCCTGAGACTACCCAAGAAAAAAGCAAGCCTGTCTTACAAATGGGAGTGTAGCGAGTACAGAAGCCGCTGCGATTGATAAAAATATCAAAACTGATTTTTTTATTAGCCGCAGCGCTTGTGAAGGGATTGTGCAGTGATACAAAAAAAAAAATTTTTTGTCACTGCGGCGGGCGGGCGTGGGTGAACGCAGGTGGGGCGACCGATCAGGTCTGATCGGGCAAACACTGCGCTTGGGGTGGAGGGCGAACTAAAGTGACACTAATACTAATATAGATCTGACTGTGATCAGTTCTGATCACTTACAGATACTATAAAAGTATAAATGCTGATTAGCGCCACGCTAAACAGCGATCCAGTGACTGCGGTGCGGTGGGCTGGGCGCTAACGCTAACTACCCAACAAAGGGGCCTAAACTAAGCTAAGCCTAACAGTCAATCCAAGTGAAAAAAAAAGTGACAGTTCACAAAAGTGACACTGATCACTTCTTTCACTTTCACTATGTACTGACAGGGGTGATCAAGGGGTTAATTAGGGTGATGGGGGTGATCAGGGCCTAATATGTACTGATTGGTGCATCTTACTTGGGATCTGTGCTCTGTGCTGGGTCCAACCGATGAAAAGGACCCAGCACATGGCACAGATCCCTTATAAAACACATTTATTTATAAATACACTGTAGATCACCATTTTCTATAGGTGATTTTAAAATCACCAGCCTGCCAGCGATGATCATTGGCTGGCAGGCTGGTGACTCACCTCCCCGAGTCCAGCGGTGCGTTCCATGTGCTGCTCCACTGGATGCTGTAGCGCCTTCTCGTGCTCGCGAGATGACGCACGGATGCGTCCAGGAGGAATAAACCTGCCGCCGCCAGGACGCATCCGTGCGTTCGGCGGTCGGGGACAGGTTAAAATTGCAAAGCTTCTGAAGCGTGATCATCGAACAATCAAACGTTTCATTCAAAATAGTCAACAGGGTCGCAAGAAGCGTGTGGAAAAACCAAGGCGCAAAATAACTGCCCATGAACTGAGAAAAGTCAAGCGTGCAGCTGCCAAGATGCCAGTTGCCACCAGTTTGGCCATATTTCAGAGCTGCAATATCACTGGAGTGCCCAGAAGCACAAGGTGTGCAATACTCAGAGACATGGCCAAGGTAAGAAAGGCTGAAAGACGACCACCACTGAACAAGACACACAAGCTGAAACGTCAAGACTGGGCCAAGAAATATCTCAAGACTGATTTTTCTAAGGTTTTATGGACTGATGAAATGAGAGTGAGTCTTGAAGGGCCAGATGGATGGGCCCGTGGCTGGATTGGTAAAGGGCAGAGAGTTCCAGTCCGACTCAGACGCCAGCAAGGTGGAGGTGGAGTACTGGTTTGGGCTGGTATCATCAAAGATGAGCTTGTGGGGCCTTTTCGGGTTGAGGATGGAGTCAAGCTCAACTCCCAGTCCTACTGCCAGTTTCTGGAAGACACCTTCTTCAAGCAGTGATACAGGAAGAAGTCTGCATCCTTCAAGAAAAACGTGATTTTCATGCAGAACAATGCTCCATCACACGCGTCCAAGTACTCCACAGCGTGGCTGGCAAGAAAGGGTATAAAATAAGAAAATCTAATGACATGGCCTCCTTGTTCACCTGATCTGAACCCCATTGAGAACCTGTGGTCCATCATCAAATGTGAGATTTACAAGGAGGGAAAACAGTACACCTCTCTGAACAGTGTCTGGGAGGCTGTGGTTGCTGCTGCACGCAATGTTGATGGTGAACAGATCAAAACACTGACAGAATCCATGGATGGCAGGCTTTTGAGTGTCCTTGCAAAGAAAGGTGGCTATATTGGTCACTGATTTGTTTTTGTTTTGTTTTTGAATTTCAGAAATGTATATTTGTGAATGTTGAGATGTTATTTTGGTTTCACTGGTAAAAATAAATAATTGAAATGGGTATATATTTGTTTTTTGTTAAGTTGCCTAATAATTATGCACAGTAATAGTCACCTGCACACACAGATATCCCCCTAAAATAGCTAAAACTAAAAACAAACTAAAAACTACTTCCAAAAATATTCAGCTTTGATATTAATGAGTTTTTTGAGTTCATTGAGAACATGGTTGTTGTTCAATAATAAAATTAATCCTCAAAAATACAACTTGCCTAATAATTCTGCACTCCCTGTAGGTTAAATCAGAGAGAAAAATTAATTTAAGAAAACATCCTTTCAGGATTTGAGCCCCAGAACCTCTGTAAGGAAGGCAGAACACTTACCTACAGGCTATATACCTAATGTACCTACGAGAATAGTGGCTTCTACTAGTAAAATTCTACACTAGTTGAACTACACACTATATATATATATATATATATATATATATATATATACACCTCTGAAAAAACTGTAATGTATATTCATTTTCTAAGCATATTAGAAAATGAATATACATTACAGTTTTTCAGAGGTGTATATATATATATATATATATACTATATATATAGTGTGTAGTTCAACTAGTGTAGAATTTTACTTCTTTCCTGATACTCAAACATATACTCCCCATTAGGGGTGGGGCGATATGGCGATATAGACAATATGCGATATGAATTTGTGCCACAATATCGATTTCGTCTATATCTCCATATCGCGGTAGAACATGGTATGCGCCACTTTCGGCACATACTATGTTCTCTGAGCCGGCACAGTGGAGAAGGAGGGAGTCCCTCCCTCCCCACTGAGAGCCACCAATGAGAGCGGAGGAGGGGAGGGACTGTGGCCACTGCCACCAATGAGAGTGGGGCAGTGCAGAACGTCACAGGCATGGAGAAGGAATGCCCAGGCAGAGAAGCTGATGTCTCCTCCCTGCTGTTCCCACCATGTGACAGGGGGCCAGAGCGGGCGAACGGAGCCCCACACAGATATAATAGTAAGTTCCCCCTATGTGCTGCTACCTAATGAAAGGTCCTATAGGCCTGTATGTGCCGGCCATATCCCATACCCGGCTTCTATGACTGCCTGCTGCGATCCACCGCAATTAACTCCTCAGAACCTGAGGGGTTAATTGTGGTGGATCGCAGAGTGCAGTCATAGAGACCCAGTATGTTATATGGCCGGCACATGCAGGCTACGTTTCTATTCATTCATTAGTGGCACAGTGGCTAGAGGTCCCCCCCCGATCATTGGTGGCAGTGGCAGTTGTGATCGGAGCTCCAGTGTAATGCTGGGGCTCCGATCGGTTACCGTGGCAGCCAGGACACTACTGATGTCCTGGCTGCTATGGTCAGCTCCCTGCTGCTGTGTGCACAGGGCAGCAGGGACAGAGTCAAGGCCTATTTACCCTGACAGTGATCTATCAGGGTGAATAGGACAAGGGTTCTAGCCCCTAAGGAGGCTAAATAGTTATTAAATAAAAATTTCAAGGAAAAAATAAAAAATAAAAGTTTAAAAACCCCCCCTCCAATATAGAAAATATATATTGCGATATGTATCACATATCGCACATGCTTCATATTATATCGCAATATAAATTTTACGCCATGTCTAGTTCAAGATCTGTTTCTCAGTGGAAGGGCAAATTTTTAGTGAGAACAGAATGTCACAGATAAGAGAAGCATGATTTTATCTGTTGGTTCTTCCCTTACCATGCTTTATGTCTAGCCCTGTCAATCAAGGTGAGAGGGAAGTGTGCAAGCACGGGGTTATTACGAAAGCAGTGCTCTAAGGACTCAGTCCAGCCACTTGGTGCTTGAACTTGCTCATTTACATATGATTAAAATGCAAATATTTCTGCAGTTGTTTAACATATTCTAAAGTAATGTATCAAACAATATGAAAAAGAGAAGTTTTCTGTGGCACTCTGAAGCGCTCCCAATGTGCAGCCATGTCCTCTTCAGCAACTCCCTCACTCCCTAACTTGCCATGTAGAACTGCATCCAGTGGTGCTCAGTCCCGATAGAAATTACAGTTCATATGATGCATAGATGGAACCAGTTTATTAAACATCTTCTTGTTTAACAAACCAACCTCTATATATCTGTGAACAAGGTCACTCAATTGTTGTAATATCTCCGGCGTGGGGTCCCCACGTATCTGCTCATATACTGTAGGATCTCCTAGTTGTCTCATAGCCTCCTCGTAATAATAGGTTCTTAACATCAACACTACATTGCCCCCCTTGTCAGCTGGTTTCACAACGATAACCTTCTGCTCACGTAGCCAGTTCAACGCTTGTAATTCCACCTGGCTAATATTCAAATCCTCTCTAGGGTATAGAACAGCACGTACATCTCTTAATACCTGTTGATAAAAGATATCGATGCTACTCCCAGACGGACAAGGGGGGCAAAACGTGGATCTAATCCCACCTCGAAACTGTTCTATTTCTACCACCTCTGGGGCCTGTGTTTCAAGGCATTCCTCACTCAATAGTTGCAGACATTCTTTTTCCAAATGGCTTAATTTTGTATCAATACTCAGGACAAAGGCTACAGGTGACCTGGGGATGAATGATAGAATAGATCTGAATATGTTTTTATAATTGTGAATTTGTGCTGCATTTGTTAATGTGTATGTCCGTTTTATGTTATACCTTATGTATTGGGGCAGCGTCTGTGGATGCCTGGCAACACGCAAACCTGCCGTCATAAGGAGGAGGAATAGTGTACGTCTCCACGTCAGTGCCTGAGGAAGTGCGGTTGCGCGAAACGGTCGTCGCCTGTTGCGGGCATCCACGCTAAGGCGGTCTGCCCCATACTGCCGAAACTTGCAAGTATATTTGAATAAAGTGCATCGAATGGTGAGTGCCGTCCCGGCTATTCTTTCTTCGCTGTATCTATATTCTAAAGTAATTATTGGTGATCAGCAAGTGATCAAGTTTTCAAAAATTTGATTCTGCTGCTGCACCGAACTTTGACAAGAAATTCGATTGGTTACTAATTACTTCATAATGAATCACATTCCATTGTATGGAGAAGAGGCAATGATGGGGAACGCAATGCCCCCCGTCATTAAACCCCTCACATGCTGTGTTCAATGCCGATCACAGCATCTGAGAGTCAAATTTAGCCTATCATGGTGTTAATCAGGGGTTAAAAAAAAATACATACTCATCACATTGAATCTTGATCTTGATTGAAGGAAACACGCCAATTCTCTTTCGCACTGACATCATCACGCTGGGCCGGTGACGTGATCTCTTTGATTCTTTCAGCACTAGTGATGAACCTACTAAACAAGATGGCCAAATGCATAACATATGGTAGAACTGAAAATCTGTCCCAGGAAATCTGGTTTGCTTAGGTTTCACTGTTCTTGTATACAAAAAGGACCACACATTTTATCTTTTGTCATTCAGAAAATGTTGTCTTTTATATATTATGCAAGAAATAAAGCCTTTTATACATCATTTGAATAAACTTTACTTTCATCCTCATTTTTTCTTTTATATAGTATGGTAATAACATTAAAGGAGCTATGATTATTAATAACTAATTTCAATGGATACATACGTGAGATACGGAATGACTTTGGTGAAACTATAAAAGTAGTTGCTGGTAACTACTGGAGAGAAGCCCAGAATACATGTCTATTCTACAAAGGTTTTTGACAGGTCGACTTGAATTAATTGTGGTAATTGGCCCTGAAATATTGGTTGAACTTATGTGCTTTTAGCAGTTGCATGGATATTTTGATATTCTCTCTAGTCTTGCTTGAAAATGTTGAAAATTTAGTAATGGAAAGTACAGGGGGAAAAAGGAGCTTTGCAGGAAAAGACTTGAGCTGTCATTTGGCTTCTGAGCAAACATGCAAGTTTAAGCTCTACCCTACAGCTGGTCCAAAGTTTAATCTCACTAATTTCTGAGTATCTCTTTTGCAACTCGCTCTGCGCTTAAAGGGGTTTTCGGAGCAGCAATACCGGGACGATGATGCCACCTTGCTAGAGGTTAGGGGGAAGGGGGCACAATTTTATTTTATAAAACAACAAACTAATTTCTTATCTTTCTAATTATCACTAATGAGCACTTACATTGGTCTATAAGTGATGAAAGTGGTCAGTAGTACAGGAGGCTCATGGAGAAATGAGCATGTCTGGAATTTCTCAATGCTTCTCTTCTCTGGTCACCAGCGCTGTTCTTGGTCCTGAAATTGTATATTGGACATAGGGTGTGGGACTTCACGCATTGGCATCAGGACACAGCGCTGCAGCAAAAGCATACTGGATTCAGAGTAGAGTGCACAGAAAATAAGAGGAATGATGAGAGGTGAGTATTTTTTTGTCTGCTCTGCATTTGAGGAGCGTGGGAGACGGGTCCTTAAGAAATTTAGAGTGTTTTAGAATCTGATCTGAGGTCTGTAGGAATATTTCGGTCTGATCTGGCATATGTATAAATTTGGAGGCTGAACTGGAGACTGTATGAATTTAGAGGCTAATTTAGGGTGGTGGCTAGAGATGAAAAAATTTGATTCGGCAGCTTCGCCAAACTTCATCAATAGTGTTGCGCGGAAATATTCGCAAAGCAAATTTTAATCTCGAGTATCGTGATTTCGAGATTTCGCGAATATGTCGAATACATGACCCCATATTCGCAATTACGAATATTCGCTCTTAAGATGGATAGTGATAGGGAAACTGTATTGAAAATAAAAGATTCAGACATAATTCCCCCAACTTTAATTGCTTTCTTTAACAATTTCCACTATTCCTGTCAGAGTAAAGACTTAATAAAACTGTTGGTCACTTGAATATTCGCATTAATCTAATTGCGGTTTGTATTCCCTTTCCTAGTGTTTTTCTGTCCCTTATGTGAACACAACCAAGCGGAACAGAATGTATTCTGGTGCACTCCGTTCCGTTTTGTCACCATTGACAATGAATGGAGACAAAACTGAAGCGTTTTCCTCCGCTATTGAGATCCTATGACGGATCTCAATACTGGAAAAGAAAAACGCAGATGTGAAAGCACCTGTCAGTTCTGTCTACAGTAGTCGAGAAGGACAGTGTTTATCTTCATTGGCTATTTTTTTGTTCTTATAAATAAAGTTTATTGCTAACAAAAAATGTGCTTGTTCTTGTTTGGGGTCTAACTTTTGTATATACAATAAACCAAACGTAGAAGAAGAAAAACGGTGGCACTACCTATCTTCCCCCTCGCCACAAAAGCCGGCTATGACACAGAAAAAAATAAAAACAACACAGACGGTAGGGGACTTAACCCTGCAAGCATATACACAACATCCAGACACATACGGTGGTGCTCAGCAAAAAAGGAAGTCCCATGAATAAAAGTCCAAGTAAGAGAAGTGCGGCACTCACCAAATGCTGGGTATGAATAATCTTTTGTATATACAATATCACCATTTATAACAATCAAGTAGAGCATGTACTTTGTATGTATATACATATACTCACGGTATATTCCTTGAATATATATATATATATATATATATATATATATGTAAAAGAAACAAATATACAGTGCACAGATACATATATCTTTGTCAATATTTATAAATAACTATAACCTGGTTTAAAAATCCACATCAGAGTCATGTGGCTGCAGAAGGTCATGTGACTTGGTAATGTCAGGAGTAGAGATGAGCGAACTTCAAAAATTAGTTCGGCGTTTGGGTTGGGGTAATCGCCGCATCCCGTTATGGATTCCACTACCGCGGACTATCCCATCATGTGATCAGTGCAGGGGGCGTGGCTCAGCACTGGATTTGATCGCCACGCCCCCTGCACTGATCACATGACGGTGACGTCACCCCAGGTCCTTCGGCTTTTCCAAAGTTCGGGTTCGTGGAAGCCGTCCCTTATGGATTCCATATGCCGGGATAGTCCACAGTAGTGGAATCCATAATGGGATGCGGCCACAACCCGTACGCCGAACTAATTTTTGAAGTTCGCTCATCTCTAGTCAGGAGCTATGAAGCAAACTAGTAATTCCTCACTGCAGCAACACAGAGAAGGTTATGTGGGAAGAATAGGACAGAGTGGGGGTGGCAACAGGATGGCAAGTGGGCAGCAAGAGGAGGGGCAGGGGCATATCAAACTCAAGAAGCAAGCAAACCAATGAAAAGGGGGCTAAACACATTGGCAGCGAATGCGAAATGTAATTTACTATGGTGCATTGGGTAGAAAGAAACCAGAACTACATGCTATTCTAACAAAGCATAAAAGCAGAAGAGAACGGCTACCAAAGGCTTAAGACCAACAAGGCCTAAAGCAAGGTTTTTCGTTTTGGGGTAAATGGGAAATGTATTTATTTTGGGGTCTCATCTGTGGTCTATATTAAGGAGTTCCCATATCATCACTAGTTGCTGTTCTTCCCTTTGGTCTCTGTACTTCCATATTCTCACTCATCTCTGATCAGACATGTGACAGCAATGACTAGCGATCGGAAAGCTTGGAACCTACCTGCCAAGTTCCTTCAAAAACAGTATGCAAGTGCACCTAGAATTTATCTTGTTTTGAAGGCAAAGGATGGTCACACTAAATACTGATTTGATTTACATTTCTCTTTTGTTCATTTACTTTGCATTTTGTTAGTTAACAAAAATAAACTATTAGCCATTCTATTTTTGAAAGCATTTTTACTTAGCAGATTTTTAGCCACCGATGCCTAAAGCTTTTACACAGTACAATATGTTTTAAAAGCTTCTGATAAATGTTACCAATGCTGCAGTTTCCATCTCAAGTAAAGTCCCCATTGCAAATCTTCCTGTTTGATGCTCTGGCGAGTTTAGATTTATAGCTGGGGCATTGTGTGGATCCACAAAACCATACACATCTATGTCCGCATAATATTTATCTCTGCTTCCGGGTCATGGCTCAACATACACAAAATGGCAGAAGTTGCCTGCTCAGCCAACCACTGTCAGGTAGGCCTCTGTGTTTGGCCTGGACCAGGAAATAGCGATAAAACATTGAAATGACAAGAAGCCTGTAAATGGGATGGATGAGGCAAGTAGAGTTTTATTTTTTAACCATTGTTCCCCTTGTTTATAAAAAAGTAGCCAACCAAACAGCCCCTTTAAGGTCAAACTGGATTTTCAGGAACTCAGCTATTAAAGGGAACATACTGTATCACCAGGAAAATGCAGTGCAATCTACAGACAGAATGATATAGAGCAGAAACGGCCGAGTAGATTTATCTGTACTTTTATGGGAAACGATTTAGCCAAACTTTGATCTTTCTGAGCTTAGGAGTCATGTGGGCGGTCCTATCAGTGATTAATAGCAGATTCTGTATGTGCATGGCACACATGATAAATAAATGTGTCTAACAGCAGATAAGATACAATTTGGGAGTAATCTGAGCCAATAAAACAGGTGCAGATACATTGAGAAATGTTGGCCGGTGTGAATATTTATAGTATGCATCATCTCATGTTGAATAGAATCATTCTGCCATCTGCCAATCTGTAGATTAGGATTTTAAAGAATTATTTCCACATGTTGGTTCCACTTTCTTATTGTCCATATATTGCAGAAGTGTTTGTGTTTGGTTTTGATTTTGTCTATGTCTTGGCAGTTCAGGATCAGTTTATACTAGGTTTTATTTCTCTTACCTACATTCATCACTCCTCACCAGAATACCATTACCATCTGCCCTCTGTTCCATTGCCAATCTCCCTCATCTGTTGCCATCTTCATCCAATTTACTGTCATCTATTTGTGACTTTATTTTTTTGTATTTGTTACCTGACATGTGCTTCATATATCTTTTCTTGTAACCAACTGATCCATGCTTCATATATCTTTTCTTGTGACCAACCGGATAATACGTAATTCTGCTCTGTTCAAGTCAAAAGCCATTGATTAGGATTTAGGAAAAGTGTTTGCAAGCACCAGGAATTATTAGATTAACATAAAAAAATAGTTAAAGGGGTTGGTCACTTTATGGCTACTACTGACAAATGTGTGTGTAAGATGACTATATGGCACTTACTAATACAGCGTTTGTTTAAATTCTGTCCCGATTTGCTATATTTCAGGTATGCTCCCTTGTTTGCCAAGTCTTTTATGCTTTCCACACAGAGGTCTTGTCCATAAAATGGCTACCGATGGAAGGTCATGTGACCAGGCAAATCACCTCTATGTGATGCCTTCTAAATTCAAACACACTGCACCTTTACTAAACTCCCAACAAAACAAGTACAGTTGGCAGGTAGGTGCAATGTATTTGAATTTAGGAGGCTTCGCATGGAGAAGATTTGCCTGGTCACATGACCATCCATCATCAGCCATCTTATGAACAATACCTCTGTGTGGACAGCACAAAAGGCTTTGAAAGTAAGGGAGTATACCTTATAAAATATAGAAAATGGTACAGAATATCAACAAAGACTATATTAGTAAGTGCCATAGTAGTCATCCTACAAACACATTGGTCAACAGCAGCCAGAAGGTGGCCAATCCCTTTTAATTAAGGTTCCCCTACTGACTTGGTAATAGTGGTAATTATAGTTTAGCAAAGGTTTTGCTGGAGATTTCTCAATACAGTGGTCCTTAAGTTATGCATCTAGATACAAACTCAAAATTCACCACAAACACATTTACGATATTACAATATTTCTTGTTTTATTGCTCTAACCCGAAATAGCAGTAAAACTGCGCCCTGGGAGTTTAATCCATTCCAAGTAGGAGAAACATTTTCTTAGAAGCTTTTTAAATCTTTCTTGTAAACGTTTGAAGCTGATTATTGTAACTTAGACATCTTCCTAAAAGTCCAAAGGTATAATTCTTAGAATAATGCAATTTGCTTGATTTATACTCAATGTAGTCTTACTGGTAATAGAAGGCATATAGGAGGTGGATAAGCCAGCCAGAGAACCATCATCACTAATTGATCACAGCACTCGTGTTTTCAGGGAACCGAGTTGATAGAATCTAATGTTATCTGTGTTCTCATGTAAAGGGCACATTGAAATGGTAGGTGACTTGGCTGTTAGCTCAGTGAGGTTTCTGCAACATACGGTAAATTTTCTACTGAACAAAGCCTGACACATCTGACTAACTTTTATGTCTGAAATAAATGGGCGGATAAGATTTTCAGCTTTGTTACCTTTTAGATTCTTTGAATTTACTATCAGCAAACACAAATTTGAGCGTATACTTGTTCAGATCACCAGGGCATGATCATTACAGACTAGCGCCTTATGCCGTTTGTATCATACATATACTGTATGCCGGTCAAGACTTTAAAATGCCCTCCTAGTTGCCATCACATAACATTAGCTACACTTTACACAGACTAGGCTTTCATAGGCCTCATGCACACGAACGTATTTTCTTTCCATGTGCGTTCCATTTTCATTTCAATGGGTCGACAAAAAAAATGGAAGGTACATTCCGTTACCGTATGTCCGTTTTTCCATTCCGCAAAAAAAATAGAACATGTGCCATTACTGCCCGTATTACAGAAAAGGATAGGACTGTTCTATTAGGGGCCAGCTGTTCCGTTCCGCAAAATACGGAATGCACACAGACATCATCCGTATTTTTGGCGGATCCGTTTTTGCGGACCGCAAAATACATATGGTCTTGTGCATGAGGCCTTACACCAGGGCAAATAATTATATACAATAGGTACTCTCCTCTAGAAAGTAATACATACAAATCATTTTGGGGATTTTTTATCTTAATAGCTGTATCATTAACTCCTTGAAAAAACTGGGCCAATTTTCATGTTTGCATTTTTGTTTTTTTGCTCCCTGCCTTCGCAGAACCATACCTTTTTTATTGTTCTGTTCACATGGCTGTATGGGGGCTTGTAATTTTCAGAACAAATTGTACTTTCTACTGACATCATCGTATTATTAAATGTAGTGGGAAGCTGGAAAAAATTCCAAATGGGTGGCATTGGAAAAATGCATATACAGTATAGTATTATTGGTTTTGTTTTTACAGCATCCTCTATGTGGTAAAACTGATCTGTTACCTTCATTCCCAGGGTCAGCATACTCAAACCAACACCACATATATATAGTTTTTCTTGTGTTTTAATATTTTAAAAAAATAAAATAATAAAAATCGGAAAAAAAAAATTCTTTGCACCGTATATGTATGTGCCACAGCACTGCTACCACTGAACATTGTCCCTGTTCTGCTGTACTACACAGATTTAGGGTTCATTCATATGTCCGTAGAATTGGTCTAGATTTGTTCCGCAATGTTGCGGAACAGATCTGGACTTATTCATTCTCTATGCGGCAGGAATGGATGCGGACAGCACAGAGTGTGCTGTCCGCATCCGCATTTCCAGAGTGCGGCCCCGAACCTCTGGTACGCGGCTCCGGAAAAAAATAGAACATGTCCTATTCTTGTCCGAAATTGCATACGGACGTGTGAATGGACCTTCAATCTAAATTTGCTGCTGTTACTCCTATACACAGCTGACTTATAGGTGAAAGGTGTCATCCTATGAAGCTGCTTCAATTAAAGTTAATATGTCACCAGGTCTATGCTACTCTAACAGCAGCCTGCCTAAACTGGTAACCTAATTCAAATACAGGGTCACTTACTTATTTCTGCTGTCGACTTCTTAAAATCATTGTTGAGCAGCTCCACAAGGTCTAAAGTGCTGGATGTATGACAGCTTTCTTTCTATACTGTGTTTATGGATAAAGCTGCCAATCAGTAGTGGAGGGTGGTGGGTTGGTGTACCCTGGAGTGCATGAATATGACATGAGAGGACCAGAACTTGGGTTCCACTAGAGCTTCTCCATTAATTAATTTATGAAAAGTAATGCACTAAAAAAATGTAAGTAATCCTGCTTTTGAATCACTGTTTCTCTCATATGTTCATACTGCCCTAGGTAGGGCAGCATAAACCTATTCTGGATTACAAAAACATGATTGCTTTCTGCTGGGAGCAGTGCCACAGGTTGTGGGTAGTATTGCAGTGCAATGTTGTTTGCTTCAATGGAGCTGGACATAGCCTGTAGACAGATATAAGGCTGTTTCTGCTAAAAAAGCAGCCATGTTTTTCTACTTTTGTGCAACCATTTTTTAATTGTACTCATTTTAAGCTAAAAATCATTTTTTAATTGGTCTTTACTAAAAATGTTGAGCCCCTTTCTCTGTACAGCCTTAAGATTATCTAGTAGTAGGATCTGTATTTTTTACTGTTTTCTGTCAGGCAGCTCAGATGACAGCTCCTTATCTCTGATCTCTAACCTCCTAAACAGTCATTATAGCTCAATTCTTATCTTGCTGATAAGAATGTGGCTTAAGGCCTGTATTTCCCAACAGATTTTCTGACCAATCATTGGTCAGATGGCCAATTACGCACACAGATCTTTTGTTATACACACCAACTATTGGTCTGATTGGACAGATATTGGTCACATAATCTGCTGGTGTAATACAGCCCTAAAAATTGTTTATGACCTATTAATAAATTAGAGATAAGGTTTATAAGATGACCGGCACAAAATGAAAATACAATTCACACAGCTAGACAGTTAACCCTTTGTTACAGTATAGCTGAATATTTTTCAATAAAGATCAATTGAAAAAATGAATTTTAAAATGAGTAAAATGCAATGATGTATGTATGACAAATTGCCCCAGAAGGTGTACATAGCCTTTAACAGTTCTGCCTGAGTGGCACTCGGGAAGCATGGTGAGGGGGTTGAGAGCTGCTTTAAGCCATCATATATTGGGATGTCTAGCAGCTAGAGATATGGGCCTGGTCTTGTTTAAAAGATCGTGCAGCTTACAGTGGAAGGCCTAATAACTTCATATACATCTAGTACTCTAAATCCACGCTATGGCATATTGATGTACAGAATGTGAAGCCAATCACAGTCCCCCTAATATTTAATAGTAAATAAGGCACATTTCTGGTTTTCCATAAGACTACTGCTAGACCAAATGAAATGAAATGATACATTTGGCTGTGCTGCATCTGCAAATGACCATAATGTGCATGTCCGTGTCGTTCTAACAAACCTGCATTGAAATAGACCTCTTGTGGTGGTAGCAGACCACCAAAGTTTTGTTTTTTGGGAACAGAGGAACAGAGCTTTAGGTGAAAGTAATAGATCATGACTGCCTTGTCAGTTACCAAAGGAAAATTGTTTATTCAAGCAAAAAATAAATTGTAATGTTGGGTACACTTTAAAAAACAGGGCTCGAACTGTTAATAAATTATCATGTCAGGCAATTGCGGTGCACAGAAATTCTACTGAGCTTCCGCCGCATTAAATGTCAACTCATGTCTAAGCCAATCGATTTGATAATTACATACATTTTGTCTCTTGACATTGTACGACAGCTCTTGGTTATTTAAGTCAACACGGAATAAAATGAATATGTTAATGTGTGCTGCAGGACATGATCTGCGCTATCATCAGATATTCTAAATGGCACCATTTTAAGCACAGGAAATATTTTCTTTGTTTTACTAGTTTTACAGCACATGTATATTGAAGCTAATAGGTTTATGCACACAAGCGTGGTCAATTCATTCCATAGCATTTTAGAGTCTCATAAAAAAATACAGTGACCTCTGGGCTTTCTGGTTTAATCAAAGCAGTCAGTTCTCTTGTGCCCTTTTCCTATCTATTGGAGCATAGTGAAAAGCACCGACTGACTGAATCTCCTGCTGCCGAGAGAGACTTCTGAATTATTCATAAGTGTTCTAATGGTAGGTGATGAGATCTCTTCATGCTCAGGCCTTGTCACTAGGTGTTTATTACTTTGTTTCACTACCCGCCTGCTTTTACTGTGGGTCACAAGAACCCTATATACACTCTTGACATGCATTGCTAAAGATAGCACTTTAAAAAATCTCTTTTGCCTGGGAGGTCATGTGAAAGTTATTAGGAACAAATTATTTCTTCATTTCCGCTGACTGGCTCTATAGCCTTAATGATCTGTCACCTAGCAATAGGCTGCCTGTTCAAACATAAAAAAATTCCATATGGATGCCTTTATAACTAGAATCAGTTTGATGGAGCTGATTTCTTGTCAAGCATGTGTCCAATGTACATTCTAAATTTACATATTCATGACCCATCAGAGATATTGAGGAAGGAACCTTGGTGATAATACGATACAAGATTCTGCTGTGTCCTGCGGCTGTTCAAGTCTATTAAGTGTGTAATGTCTTCTTAGCCTTGTGCATCTTAAAACTGTGATAATGCGCTCTGACTGAAAATAATGGACATTTTGTGTCCTAAGCTATAATCGGACTTTTACTTTGTTAATACATTCTGGGAAGTCTTTATGCATTCTTGACAAAATTGAAGACTATGATCATCTAAGGTTAATGGGGCTTTCCAGGAAGCCCTTCTGATATGGTCAGGACCAGCACTCTGCCTGACCATGTCAGAAGAAGTTCCCCTTTAAGTAGAAGAACCATTGTTGCTAATGGGTGTGTAATGCCCCAGAGTGGCATTACCACTTCTGCACCCTGCTACTATCTCAAATGGGCTAACAAAGCATCATCTTATGTATTTTGTTCAGGTCCTATACACTGTGCATTTCTACAGCAGAGAGAGAGAGAGAGAGAGAGAGAGAGAGAGAGAAAGCAAGCAGAGTTATTGAAGAAGCATGCCAGTTTAATGCTAAAGCCAGCTGGGACCAAGACAAAGCTTAAAGACTGTTTCTGATGAACGTTTATTCAAACAAAGTGGCTGTTCAACTACATATACATACAAGGTCTGGACTACATTTTTCTTTCAAATCCCTCAATTATTCCACCTATTTATTGCTTCTGAGCCAAGGCCTAGGGTCAAGCGGTATCCAGGTAGGAGCACCGTGACACACATAAAGAGACATTTTAGGTCGCACTATACCACTCGGCATTCCTACACCTGGGTCGTGTTATATAGAGGGCCCTGGGCAGAGGCGCCTGTTGCAGGTGGTGCATTAAGGGGTCTCGGCACTGCTCATTGTGTAAGGTACAAGAAGATACATGACAAACAAACAAACTGAGATTAGGTTAACTCTTTCTTTACCTAAGAGGATGCAGTAAACAGAGTTACGTACACTGTGGCAATAGTAGCAGGCTAGGGGTAGCTTGTATATATGTGTTGAACAGTCTTTATAAAGCTCCCAACAGTAATCAGGGTAATATAATGCTTGGGCAGTTTCTGCAACTCAGCAATCACTTTGGATTGAGCTGAGGGTGACTTCAGAACAATATTGTGCTAAGCTTCTGCATACACCAGGCACCATTGTCTGTCGATGTCTGTCCTGAGGATATGACGTTCCTGTGTTCTCCCGCAGCACCGTGGCTTGTGCTGTACTGGGCTTGATTAAGTTCCTCTTGCTGCTACCTGCTCTTGTATCTGATTCTGACACTCTTCTGGGACCACAAGGCCATAACTATCTCTCCATTCTCCTTTGCTCTGGTTTCCAGGGTCTAGCTGTGACTGAGCTGCACCCTAACTCTCAGCACACATGTGTAAACGCTGGAGCAGTTTTCTTCCCCAACTTCCTGTTTGTACTGAATCTCCTTGTAAGCTAAAGTAATCCATCACAAGATGGCAAATCAAATTAAAGTTGCTACTTGCAGCCTAAATAATTTGATATGCAGCAGCCAGCACCATTTTTTTGGGAACCATAAAAGTCTTTCATGTGAGGACCATGTGAGGTCTTCTCTATTTCTGTATGCTTTCAATTTTATATTCAGACATAAGAAGTTATTTTCATGAAAATCCAGCAGCTTGGATTTGAATACTTAGCTTCATACAGCCATCATGACTTGGGCATAAGGTCTTCATTTCTGGTTGTCTAGAGCAGATAAGTGGGTAGGCTACGTTCAGACGACATAAAAATGCATAAAGCGAGTACACGGTCTGATTTTTATGGCCATTTTCCAACCATTTTGGCAGCCATTTTCTGGCAGTCTGGCCATTTTTAATGGCTGTTAAAGACTGATTAATTCAGTTTGCTTTTTTTAAATCCAACCCCTGATCTTTGCACATAATGTCCTCCATAGGGGCCCATGGACATCAATTCCCCCCTGATAGTGTCACCTATATGATTAATACCCCATTAGTTCCCCCAATAGTAATAAGGTCCTATTTTGTAGCTTCCTGGGATTATTATTGCTCCCTTTTGTAGCCCTATAAGTGCTGGGAGGCGTGTATATCCCACCCAGATACCTCAGCTGGGTGAGATAACTGAAATCCAGAAATCTGCAGTGGTTTCAACAAAGTGTAGTTTGCTGGGACAGTTTTGTCTAGATGTTGTTCTGGGCTGGATTTCATGTGGACTGGGGGATAGGTTTGGTAGTGGAATCTGCCAGTCCACACCCTTCCACTACATGTATTGTCTTTTGCCAGAGGTGATCGCAGGTGAGGCCTGCGGCTGTCATCAAGGAGGGATAAAACAATCCTCTGTGTATGACTTGGGGGAGAAAGGCTGAGGAACCCTAAGAGAGAGTGGAGTCTAAGAGGCTCTGTGTGGTCTCAGCCAGGAGGGCTGAGGGGCCATGAGGGCTGAGGGGCCATGAGGCTTTGTAAAACCCTAAGTTTTTTTTTTTTTGGGGGGGGGGCAGCGATGCCTACGGAAAGAGGGTCGCACGGTCAGAGTCGGGAGGACGTCTGGACCATCTCCCTCCAAGGGTGCTGGTGTGGTCACAGTCTGGAGGCTGCTGGACCGTATATGGCTGAGGAAGATCTAATCCCGTGTGTGAACGGCGCTCTATAGGTGAGGTAGAGACAACACATGTATTAGGTAGAGACCAGACGGGCAGGTGTTTATTTTTGATGTCTATGTGGGCGCTGGTGCTGAAGTGCCAGAATAAGGCACTTTTTGGACTTGAACCCCATTGTCAAAGGAGAAGTCTGTGATTGCAATCCCCTGAGAGAGAGCGATCTCTTACAATATGTACTGTATAATGCTCACCTCATCCACTTGCATACACAGAGACATTTAAACAATAAATGTAGTTCCAGCACTCCAATGTAGCTGTTGTGTTGCTAGTTTTTTTATTTGTGGTAACAAAATTACAGCATGTAGACAAATCCTCACACTCCAACACCAGTTTACGCATTTCAGTCCTTAGTCAAGAAACTAGCAACACAGCAACTACATTGGAGTGCTGGAACTACATTTATTGTTTCGTTATCAAAGGACTTACCTACCGTACCTGTTCCGTGCACAAGGGGCTGATAAATTCTACTAAAGGTGAGCTGGAATTTCACTATGTACAGAGACACTTAGGCCCCTTTCACACGGGAGAGTATTCTGCGCGGGTGCAATGCGTGACGTCATTTCAATAGGGCTGTGTACATGAGCGATGTTTTTCACACATCACTTGTGCGTTGCGTGAAAATCACAGCATGTTCTGTATTCTGCATTTTTCACGCAACGCAGACCCCATAGAAGTGAATGGGGCTGTGTGAAAATCACATAGCATCCGCAAGCAAATGTGGATACAGTGCGATTTTCACACATGGTTGCTAGAAGATGATGTTAGTAAATAGGAATCAGCAACCCCAGATCCCATTAAAGTAAATTCACTGTATTATTTTTCCTTCTAACATGGCTATAAGGGAAAATAATAGCATTCTTAATACAGAATGCTAACTAAAATGTCCATTTCTTCTTCCTGCAGGACCTGCAAAAGGACCTGCGCCTGCGTAATCGCGGTGACGTCATCGCAGGTCCTGCTGAATGAAGGTCTGGGTACCACATTCAGTTTTTTATCACCCGTGTACAAAATGCATTGCACTCACACAGAAAAAACTGAACAACGGAATGCAATCGCAGACAAAACTGACTGAAATTGCGTGCCTACTTGCGCGGGTTTCCCGCAATGCACCCACATCGCATCCGCCCTCAACCGCGATGCTCATGTAAAAGAGGCCTTACTCTTTATTGGATGCAGCAGGAAAAGACCTGTGCTCCCAGTGTGACGATGTCATCACTCTGGGAACATCAGGTCCTGATGCATCTAGTGAAGAGTGATTATCCCTGTACATGCAAGTGGATGAAGTGAGAATAATTATCATTTAATTTTACCCATTGGTAACGGATGTTAGACGGGTGCACTCCTGTCATTAAAAACGGTTCTAATAATTTCAATGGGGTCCGTCTGGCCATAAAAAAGGGGCAAAAATAGAATATGTCTTATTTTTTGATGGCCACAATGCCCTGGCTATTGAAAAAAATGTCCATCTGAATAGCCCCATTGACTTTAGTTTTAGAAATGGGCATCAATTCGCCATTTTTCACTGTCGTGTGAGTGTACCCTTAATGCCTGCATTCCTGGTGGTCTAAGGCAGTAAAGAGGTAATGTCAGCATCCTCGGTAGTTTAGGGCAGTGATATGTTGAAAGGGAACCTGCCACATTGTAGGTGCACCTCTATCTGTGTGCAGCATGTATAAAGCTGGAGGAGCTGAACTGATAGTTGTATGGCTTGGTGGGAAAATCTTCAATATAACTTATATTTTATTAATTTAAATCTCTCTCATTTTAGACTTAGGAGTTATGTGGGCGGTCCTACTCAGTGATTGACAGGCAACCCTGTATGCACAGTCATATACAGAAGGCTGTCAACCACTGAACAGAACTGCCTATCCTTGCGCTTCCACCTCTGTACCAAAACAAGAATAAAAAAATGATATATAATTTTGGAGCCCTGCCTCTTTATCCTTTTTTTTTTATATATATATATGGAGGATCTGGGTCACCGGTGTGCTGCTTTTTTATTGATATATATATATATATATATATATATATATAACAGAGAGAGATGCTGGGTGTTTTTTTTTCCATCTAAAACTCATTTTGAGGGGGAAAAAACAACAACACAGCAACAGAAAAAAAAGTGGAGCATACCTGATGTCTTTGTCAGGGAACACAAGTTCCACAAGTTTAGCGTAATAACTGTAAATTAATGTGACAATGCTGACAGATAGAAAAGGTAACGAGTGCTTGGAAAGGCTTTGAAATCTATTCCTAAAGTATAGAGGCTTCTGAACCTTTTGTGTGGGAGCCTGAACCCTGTCTCTGCAAGGTTACTTTTAACAATGTAAGGAGCATAAGTGCCTTTTCATCAAATGAAAAAAAAGCATGCCCACTGGCAAATGAATCATATTATAAAAATTGATCGTATCCCAAAAGGGGAAAATGTTATTGAAGATCCAGTGGCCTGGGATGATACTTCATTGATCATTGTAAGAAATACTTCCAGAAACTGTTTTTTAATCTTTCCGCTAGAGCATTAGCAATTATTCTTTAGCCCGTGGTGAGTAATGACTTCAGTTTCCCAGTTCCTCAATCGATAAAACATTTACCCTACTGCTACAAATGTGCTCTCCGCTTAGACAAGCAGAATCTTTCTTCCAATTATTCTTTTTTTTTTTTGTGCGTGACCTCATAAAATATTTTAAGCATATTTCAAACACTTTCCATCTATACAAATGTGACAGATCTCTATTCAATTCTTCCATACATTTTATATAACACATTAAGCATTGCTTACTTCTTTCTCAATATTGTCTTTAAGGATCTAAGTGGTTATAAAGAGGAACAGTTCGAATGATTGACTTTTTAGAATTGAAGAAGAACACTATTTAAAGGTAGCTCTTCAGTAAATGGTCACTGAGCATCATATTGAGTTTGTAAGTAGTAAAAAGTCTATTTCTGGAAAGGGTCCTGTGCTCAATATTTGTATTAAATGCCATGTCTGCTGTATTCACATGGTGGCTAACTACTCTACAGCATAAATTGTGGTGTCTTTATTTAACCAAAGCCTTATTAAATGACCTATAATTTGTAATTTTTATTAATGTATCCAAAATAGGACAAATAATACAATTTAGAGAAAAATCAAAGATGCCTAAGCATCTGAAGGAAAAAATTATACCAGTACTGTAGCTTGCATTTTACTGTATAATAATAAAAACGTATCATGCTTAATAATGCTGAATATTTCTCATTTCTCATATTTTTATCATTTCTATGCCTGTGCATTTTTTTGATCCTAAGGGTCAGAATAATGTGGCCTTAGACTGATGCTTACTAACATATGCCATACATTACTTTTAGAGATGAGCGAATTTCTAAAAAATTTGATTCGGTCAGTTTTGCCGAATCTACCAAAAAGATTTGATTCAATCCAAATTAATTTGTGGTGAATCGCGTTAAAAAAATTCTATTTCCTGGCTGCAGAGAGCCTGTATAGTGGTGTAGAACACTATGCCTTGCAGCAACACTCATAGGGAGTCTGCTGTGGTAGCGAAACAATACTGTCAGTCAGTATGACACGCAGATGACAGGAGTTGCTCTTAGAATCACTGCACACTTCGCTTCTTTGGGCAGTTACTGGGCCAAAACAGACCAAATAACTCAAGTGTGAACTCAGCATTACAGGTCGATTTTAGCATCAGGTATAAAGAACCGTACAGAGGCCCAAGTAAGTTTGTATTGACGTCACTGATTATTTTGCCCTTCCTCTGATCCGTCAGAACAATAACCTCCCAAAAAATGGATCCTGTCTCTCCAGAATCCGCCTTTACTCGGACAGCATTTGGTCAGTAATACATCAGTATTGCTAATGCAAAAAAAAAAAAACAGGAGTGGATCCAAAACAGAGATGACATGTGAATGGAATATTTGCATGTTTTCTCTGTTTTGTACCCACTCCTGCTTTAGGATACCAAATCATAAGCCAATTCTGATAGGACAATACATGCTTTACAGCTGCTACACAGACATGTGTGTCTCATTTTTCCTTCCTTCTGACAGATCAGAAGAAGGGTCAAATAAATGAAGATGTCAACCAGGCCAAAAAGGCAAAATAGTGGCCCAGTCATGAAGTAGGGAGGGTGGGAACAGCATGATAAGTCCACAGAGTGGCCCAGTGACATAGTAAGGATTGACAGCAGCATCAGGAGACCACAGAGTGGCAAGGTGACATATTATTGAGGTAGCAGCAGCATTGGGAGACCACAGAGTGGCAAGGTGACATAGTGTGGAGGTAGCAGCAGCATCAGGAGACCACAGAGTGGCAAGGTGACATAGTAGGGAAGTGGCAGCAGCATCAGGAGAACACAGAGTGGCAAGGTGAAATAGTGTGGAGGTAGCAGCAGCATCAGGAGACCACAGAGTGGCAAGGTGACATAGTGGGAAAGTGGCAGCAGCATCAGGAGAACACAGAGTGGCAAGGTGACATAGTGTGGAGGTAGCAGCAGCATCAGGATACCACAGAGTGGCAAGGTGACATAGTGTGGAGGTGGCAGCAGCATCAGGAGACCACAGAGTGATCCAGTGACATAGTTGGGAGGGGGTTGGCACTAACAGTACCCGCTGACGATGGTGGGTGTAAGAAGGAGCACTTGGCATTAGGGCTGAAACGAATACTCGATTAAATCGAGTAATTCGACACAAAAAAATCCTCGATGAAATTTTTTTGCATCAAGGATTCGTTTGTGTCACGTGACCACGGAGCAGGAGCGTTTACTCACCGCTCCGTGGTCATCCCCTGCTGCGGGCATGTAGCGGGCCCTGCCGGGATACCAGAATTTAGCACCAGGCCCGCAGCTCCTATCCAGTATTTATGTAGTTAATGTCTTTAGAAGTAGCCCGCCCTTAATAACTATTGTTGAGCAGGCTCCCCGGGCAGCTCTCTGTTCCTCCATGCTCCGCCTGTCTGCTCTGCCCACTTTATGAATTAAGGGGCAGACTGCGCATAGAGGAACAGAGATGCTAAACTCAAGCTGCCCGGGGAGCCTGCGCAACAATAGTTATTAAGGTCGGGCTACTTCTAAAGACATTTACTACATAAATACTGGATAAGAGCTGCGGGGCCGGTGTATTACTGCGCACTGCACCGGCCGCTGCGAGTGCCCCCCCCTGCAGTGTTGGGGTCTGTACATGGGGTACACAAGATGCTATGGGGTACACAAGATGCTATATATGTTTCAGCCACAGATCCCTCCCATAACAGTGTCGGCCACAGATCCCCCCATAACAGTGTCGGTCACAGATCCCCCCCCCATAAGTGTCGGCCACAGATCCCCCCGTAACAGTGTCGGCCACAGATCCCCCATAACAGTGTCGGCCACAGATCCCCCCCATAACAGTGCGTCAGCCACAGTGCCCCCCCATAACAGTTCTTCCATGGTAACACGTCCTGGATTTCTGCTTACTGCAGGAGCGCACGCGCACGGCGTCAGTAGTTGCTATAACGCCGTGCAACCACCGATGCCATGTGCTCCTGCTGAAAGCAGAAATCCAGGCCGCGTTACCACGCACGTTGCACGGACGTCCGACGTGGCTTTATATAACTGGGCTCCGATCGGTTACCATGGCAGCCAGGATGCTACTGAAGCCCTGGTTACCATGGTAACATTCTTATTAGATTACTCGATTAATCGTAAAAAATAATCGATAGAATACTCGATATGTAAAATAATCGTTTACTGCATTCCTACTTGGCATCAGATGTGTGGCATCAGGCAGGTGGCAGCATCAGAATAGTAGCTGAGGCAGGTAGCCAGAAGAAACCAGTCTCTTTTGTCAAGGTTTGGGTGAGGCAACATGGATGATCTAGTCTGATGCATCAGGCATTGGTGGGTGGAAATCCTTGCTTATCCATGCCTGATTCATCTTGACAAAGGTCAGTCTCTCCGCATTTTGGGTGGACGGGCAAATTCTCCATGGGTTAACTATGGCCCCAGCCGCACTAAACACCCACTCTAATGCCACACTACAGGCCGGGCAAGACAGCATTTCCAGGGCAAACTCGGCAAGTTGTGGCCACAAATCCAGTGAATCTTCAATGTGAGGTGGCAGAGGGCTGTCCAAGTATGCCACCAGCTGCTGGTTCAGGTCCTGCTCCAGGTCTAGCTGCTGCTTCTGGTGAGTACTTTCTTCACTATGCGGATAAAGAAAGCTGCTCATCAGCGACTCTAGACTCAGGCTGCTTCTGATAGAGCTGGTACTGCTCCTGCCACCCCACCCCTCCCCAGCAGCCATGGCAGTGGAACGTGAGCGCAGAGGGCCCCCCCAGTCAGACCTACAAGAGGATGGACGATGGCGCAGATAGGCAGCGGCCAACTGACTACATAGGATGTCTCTATAGTAGTTCAGTTTGTCCTCCCTCTCAGCGGGTGTAAAAAAAAGGCCCCCATTTTGGACTGGTAGCGAGGGTCTAACATGGTGGAGAGCCAGTAGTCATCCCTCTGCCGAATGGTGACAATTCCGCTGTCACTATGCAAGCAAGTGAGCATGCATGGGGCCATTTTCACAAGTGATTCGGAGGAACTTCCTACCTCCATACTGCCTCAGTGTGTCTGGGTTCTCTGCCTCGTCTTCCTCATCTCCCTCTTGCTTCTCCGGCTGCTCCTGCTCATCCTCTCCTGTCACCTGTGTAGAAAAACCACCCATTTCGCTACACTTTGCTTGTGCTCTAATGTCCTCCTCCTCCAGTTAAGCCCCTACTGGGCTCATGTGGCCGTGAGATATAGGGGCCACGTCTCCAGTCCCCTGACCAGCCAGATTTACCAGCATCTTTTCCAGGGTATGAATCAGTGGAATGATGTTGGTCATCCCGTAATCCTGGCAACTGACAAATGACGTGGCCTCCTCAAAGGACCTGAGCAAATGGCAGGTGTCAAGCATGAGCTGCCACTGGCTAACATGGAAGTTACACAGGGGAGTACCTCTGTCCGCCTGTAACATCAAGAAACCAAAAAGGGCTGTCATTTTCTCACTTCACCACAGAACAGCTTATAAGCCCCTTTTTTCCCCCACTAATACACGCCAAAAACGGCTGGAATTTTCTCACTTCCCCACACAATGGCTAATAAGACCTTTTTCTTTTTCCCCACTAACACACGCCAAAAAAAGGGCTTTAGAATATATAACTGCAGCAGTGAACGGCAAATATTACTTTTTTTTTGCCACTAATGCACATCAAACAGGGCTGTAATTTTCTTACTTCACCACACAATGGCTAATAACTTATAAGCCCTTTTTCTTTTCCCCCACTAATACACGCCAAAAAAATGCTTTAGAACATTTTACTGCGGCCTTGATCGGCAAATAAAGTTATTTTTTGCCACTAATACGTGCTAAAAACGGCTTTAGTTTTCTCACTTTACCACACAAACGGCTAATAAGCCCCTTTTTTTCCCCACACTAATATACGACAAAAAAAGCTTTAGAACATACAAGTAAAACTCAAAAAATGATGGTACTTTCACACTTGAGGCAGGACGGATCCGACAGGCTGTTCACCCTGTCAGATCCGTCCTGCCACTATTTTACAATGCCCCCCTGTACCCGTTTGACTATAATGGGGCGGGGCGGAGTTACAGTGCAGCACGGCAGGGTGAACAGCCTGTTGGATCCGTCCTGCCGCAAGTGGGAAAGTAACTTTCGTTCATTCATTTCAGTAATGCAACTTAAAAGGAATTGCATTAATGCAACTTAAAATTAGAATATTGTGAAAAGGTTCAATATTCTAGGCTCAAAGTGTTACACTCTAGTTAGTTAATTAATACATACTCCATGAGCAAAATGTACCTGAGATTGTGACTTTGGGGTTTTCATAAGCTGTAAGCCATAATTATCCAAATTATAACAAATAAAGGCTTGAAATATCTCGCTTTGCATGTAATGAGTCTATCTCATATATTAGTTTAACCTTTTAAGTTGCATTACTGAAATAAATGAACTTTGCGCAATATTCTAATTTTTCAAGTTTCACCTGTATAACTGAGGCCATGAACATCAAATAATATTTATTTTTTGCCACTAATACACGCCAAAAAGGGCTTTAGAACATATATATAACTGCACCGCACAAGGGCTAATAAGACCCCAATAACAAGAACGGTTTGCTGGAGGTATTGCAAATCTGAAATGAGCAGCAGTATAATGGCAATTTGGGTCCCCAGTCAGTGCAGCAAGGTGTAACAGGATTGTTCCAATTACCCAGGCTGTAAGCACCCCTAATAAACCCTGTTCTGGTTCAATACTGTGGAATAATTCCTCCCTATCCTTTCCCTACACTTCTAATCCTCTTTCTCTAAACTTCTATTAAGCAAAATAAAAGTTTTCAAGTCTTTCCTAGCACTGTCCCTAGCGCCTGCTTACGTCTCTCCCTGCACTAAGTACACTGCAAAATGGCTGAATTCAAGATGGCTGAGGCTATTTATAGGGCTGTGACTTTACAGTGCTGGCTGGCTGCGGATTGGCTGCATGCATGGTATTGTGGTTGATCCCGCCTTCCCAGAGTTCCTTGCGCCATGTCCTAACACATGCAGCAGCTATTTTAGGAAAAAATGCGATTCGTTACCACTAAGCGTGAGGAAATTCGGACTACTTTTAAATGATAATGGTCTGTCATCAATGGGTTAAATAGATTATCCGTTGTTAAATTTCAACCAGCGATTGTTTGTTTTGGTTGAAATCATCTATTTTGGTCAACTTTAGACTATTATGTATTTGGATACTAATATGTAAGATTTATACAATTAGCCATAAAAAATAGTACAATTCGCTAAATACGTACATCTCAAGTCTGCGTCCACTGGGGCGGGGCCTGAGCATGCCTCTGTGAACACGCACTCTGCAGAGCTCCCAGACCCTGGGCCCTCTTACTCATCTTTTTGCCATACCCAGCCTGATTTACCTTTATGAAGGAGGATGGTCAGGCATTCAGATCGTCATGGATCCTCTTACCTGGCTCCAGAACTGTGCATTGCATGATATTCCGAAGCGCCTTGCAACAGAATCTAAGATGGCGCCTGCCAGAGATTCGGTGGCGACAGTTCAGTGCTACAAGGCCTCATTTACCCTAGTGGTTCACCGACTCCAGACCAGCTGGCCTCTCTGCCTCCCGCCCCAGTTGTACAGACTCCTGTGCTTCTTTCTTTGATGCCCCAAGGCAGATCGGTAACAGTGGAAAATCCCACATTGAATCCCGCATTGACATCTAGCATTGAATCCTGCATTGACATGTGGCACAGCCATGCTCTCTCTCCCGTACCACAAGAGAAATTATGCCAGGCATTGGCTGCAGGCCCCTCTCTGTGCAGGACTCCAACCCGGACCTTCCACCTACACCTGCCATTTTCCAAACCCCTGCCTTTTCTGACGCCTCGGAGATCCCATCTTCTGCCTCATCTTCGGGCAGTATACTCTCTAGGTCTACTGAAGGATATCTGGTCCCTCTACCCAGTAAAAATGATATGGAAGCTATTATTTTGAGGTTAATTTTTTCACAGTTTTTGTTATAGATATCATTTTATTGATTTGTATTCCTTTTGCTACTACTTTTTTCTCATTCTACCCGCTCTGGATTAGCTGGATTGGGTATTTGTCTTATAAAGCTAACCTACTGTATACCTCTGCTCTTAGGTCATCCTTTGTGTGGTGTCCCCCCTAACTTTTTGTTCCTACCTTCTTCTCTCCTTCGCTCCCGCCCCCCTTTCTCCACTTTTTTTTCCTCCTTCTCTTGTAGGTCAGGAATATGTCAACCATCAACTTTGCTTCCATCAACGCCATGGGTTAAACACACGAGAAAAGATCCTCCATTCTCCGCCTCCTCTGGAGCAAGAAGGTACAAATTGCGTTTATACAGGAGACCCACTTCCGCAAGGGTGCTCTACCCCTTTTTAGATCACCCAGGTACCCGGACACCTACCACAGTTGTTATTCAGTTTCGAAGTCGAGGGAAGTAAGCATACTTGTCTCTAGAACCACCCCATGGGAATTGGTAGATGTCCAGTCAGATGATAATGGCAGATTTTTGTTTGTAAATGGTCACCTAGCCAGACATCTTTATACCATTGCCAATGTATACTTACCCAATACCAATTAATTTATGGCCTTAACGGGAATTATAGGGATGTATACTCTCGGCTAGATTATTTCCTTGTCCCCTCCACTATTGATCCTATGACTTTTTGAGATCATGCTATGCTTCATGTTTCCCTGAAATCCCCCCTTCCTGCTCCTAGGTCCTGGCAGTGGCCACTGAATGAGTCCGTGATACAGGATCTAGAAATTGCTCAGGATGTCCATATGATTCTCTCACGTTATTTTGAAGAAAACGAGGTGGAGGATACCTCTCCCCTTACAGTTTGGGCTGCTCACAAGTGTCTGGTTAGGGGGGCACTCATTAAATATGGAGCCAGAGAAAGAAAAGATCTCCCAGCTCCTGGCTGAGGTTTCCCGCCTGGAGCATTCGCATAAACACTCTCATGCTCTAGCCTCTCGTTCTGCTTTGCTAATGGCTCAGAAAAAACGTAAGGAGAAACTCGATATACGCATTAAAACCCTGCTGTCACTTTTTTGAATTTGTAACAAATGTAGCAGAACGCTAGCTCGGTCTTTACGGGAGTGAGAAATTATGTACCATTGATTGCCACTCCCCAGGGCCCCAACCTAAATGACCCAGATAGGATAGCAGAGGCCTTTGCTCAATACTATGAGGCTTTATATATCAGGCCCCGCTTACTAAGGCATGGAACATGGTAGCAACAGAGAGTCCACTCCCTAGAGACATGACACACGCACATATCACAGTTATACAGCTGCCTGTGCAAGTTACTGCCCTATCTCACTGCTAAATGTAGATCTCAATAGTGTTGGGCGAGAATATTCAAATCGCGAATATTAATCGCAAATATCGCCACTTCCAGAATTTGCGAATATTTAGAATATAGTGCTATGTATTTGTATTCGCAAATATTCTCTATTTTTTTTTTCTCTGAACCCATGATCCCTCCCTGTGGGCCAATGAGAAGGCTGCAATGTCTTTGTCTGAGCTTAGCAACATCCCTAGCAACCAATAGGAAAATTGCCTGCCCCTTTAGTATATAAGAACCTCCCCACAGCTATTTTCTGCTGTTTTTTTGCAGTTCTGCAGAGACAGCAGTGTTATTGCTGTGCTCTTTGCTTTGCTTTGTCATTACATTAGAGAGTTAGTTACAGTGGTGGATTATAATTGGAGCGTTTGGGTCGGCCCAGGGTAAGTGAAGGGCCCATGACGATTTGCCAACCAAAACGTCCCATTTTGCGCCACCATAACTAATATAGCAAATTTATAATCTGCAGCAGCAACGCTTCACTTATGGGCTACTACAGACAGTAACAGCCGGCCCGGGTCCCGCCCCCATCAGCGCCATTGTGAAAGGTTGGAACGAGGTGGAAGAGTGGAGAGGACTCAGAGCACTGAGAGCAGGCGTCCTCCTCCTCCGGCACAGAAGGCGAAGCTGCAGTGCATATCCTGGCCAACCACCGATGTGCCCGCCCATGGTCCCACACCCGCTTCTGTGAGTGTGTCTGTGTGCTGTGACCCAATGCCCACCCCCAGTCTTCTCAGTGCCAGCCCAGCAGCCAAATTTATCAGACCTTTGGCTGGATCTGTGGGGGCGGCAAGAAGTGGCACAGCAAGCAAGGAGAAGGAGGACCTGTTTCCAGCCTCCTCACTAGCAGCCAAAGCTCCAGCCTCCATCTATAGTAAATTTTATTGAATGTTAATGATGGGCACTGTGCACTCAATCAGAGCAGCCGTGGCAGAGAGACCCCCCAGAGGCCAGCAGCAGCCATTTTAGTCAGATTACAGCCACTCTGCAACTTTGGCTCTAATCTGACTATAATGGCTGCTGCTGGCCTCTGGGAGTCTCTCTGCCATTGCTGCTCTGCTTTTTTTTCACAGGTGCCACTGCCCAGCACACCATGTGTTTGACCATCAAAATGGTGAATTAATAATCGCACATCAAGTGTTAGAATATCAAAATGGTGGATTATTATTAATCCTTCACTTCATAGGTGTCTAGCCCAGTACACCAAGTTTTTGAACATCAAAAGTTTTTGATACAGAGATTAATAATTCAACATTTTGATGTTCAAAAGCTTGGTGTGCTGGGCTGGGCACGTGTGAGGAGAAGGATTAATAATAATCCACCATTTTGATATTCTAACACTTGGTGTGCGATTAATAATCCTCCATTTTGATGTTCAAAGTAACACTTGGTGGGCTGGGCTGGGCACTAGGAATGAGCGAACTTCTGTTTTCAAGTTCGGCGTACAAGGTTCGGGTTATCTAAGAATTCCGTTATGGATTCTGTTACCAGCGGAATCCATAACGGAATTCTTAGATAACCCAAACCTTGTACGCAGAACTTGTAAACAGAGTTTGCTCAACACTAGTGGCAATGCAAAATTGCCATAAAATTCACTGTTTATGTAATTGCCTCCAAATGATAATGACACTGCTGCACTCGTGTGTGATACTGCAGAATAAAAAAAAAAAACTTTATGTGAAGTATTATATACCCCTGTTTAATCATCCTCCCAATAGTTACACTTAATTAGCATGATTATCCACTACCCTACCACTGTATGACTCATTGGCGATATTGTCTTTAAAAACAGCAGACACCTGGCCAATTTGCCATTTTTTCATCTCTTCATCTGCCTATGGCCTCATGCACACGGCCGTTGCCCCACGTTGGCCGTATTTCAGACTGCAAACAGTGGATCCGCAATATGCGGGCACCGGCCGTGTGCTCCCGGCATCACAGATGCAGACACATTCACTTGCAGTGTGCATGAGGCCTAAAAACATGAATAAAAATGTGATGCACACTAAATTGACAAGAAATTAGTATCAATAAAAGTTACAGTTCACCCCACAAAAATGAGCCCTCACACATAACTATAAGAAAAAGTTATGGGGGTCAGAATAGCTTTTCCAAAGCTTTTATTTTTTCCCAGTATTAAAACAAAAAAAAACATACAAGCTTGGTGTCGCTATAATCGGACTGACCTGGAGTATGATGGTAACAGGTCCGTTTTACTGCATAGGGGAGACTGTACAAACAAACCCCATACAACTATGGAGCTATTGCATTTCGTTTTTCCATTTTCATCCCATTTATAATTTTTTTCCCCAGTTTTCTGCTACATTTTATGCCATATTAAATGGTGGTGTTAGAAACTACAACAAACAAGCTCTTATGCAGCTATGTGAATTGGGCAATAGGCTCTACTGGGGGAAATAAGCACTATAGGGGAACATATAACTACTGGAGGCTATAGTGGATAGTGTAGCTACTGGGGTTGCTATAGGGAGTATTATAACTGCTGACAGTATTGGTACTTTAGGGGGTGGATGATGGAAAACTGAGGAAAATAAGAGGTCTTTTTGGTAAACTCTGCAGAGACGAGACATGGCTAAGATAATATGGTGGTCTGCTTCCAGTGAAGAAAATGAGGAAAAAGAACATCTACATCAGAGGAGGCGTCAATGGATGTAATAGGTATGTGGTGCTGTGTTTTCCTGTATCTTTGACCATGTGGAATTTAATGTCCATCTAAATATGTCTTTATCATTATGGCTGGGGACAAGGGTATACTGTGCAGTATACTGTTTTTTCTTGTGGGGCCCAAGCTTGAGGAACAGCCCTGGGCCTTTGGGCCACTTAATCTGCCCTTGGTTAGTTAGTTAGCTCATTTATATAATACAGATAGTTAGTGGGAGATAGCCAGTGTAGATTAGATGGTGATATAGTGTAGCTGATAGGTTCCAGTGCAGGGTGTTAGGTAGTGTGATAGGTTCTGCTGTCCATACATACATAGTGCTGTGATGTCACAATTTTACAACAATACTTAGTGCACCAATCACTAATATGTAGTCAGACCTGCTAAAATGTGAAGTTGTACGTATTGCGCGAAAATATTTGCATTATTAGTGCCGATTTTAGCAATCGCGATTATATTGGAGCACTCTATCTGCATATAAAGCTGTTGTAATGTTCTGCCATGCCAACCATTTTCTCCAGTCTCAGGAAACTTATACCAGCCCTAAAAATGTAGCAAAAGTGACCCACGCCTATATTGCGCTCAATACGCGCATATTACATAGCTGATTAGCACTATATTAGCACCATTAGGGACCCAGCTCTAAGTTGAATTCGCAATGCGAACATATACTCCCATTGCGAATTCAACTTAGAGCTGGGTTCCTAATGGTTGTATTGCTAGAATATAACGAATATCGAATATAGCACTATATTCTAAATCTTCGTTATATTCTAGCAAGCCAACCATTAGGAACTCAGTTCTAAGTTGAAATCGCACTGCGAGTATATGTAAGTAATGGTTGGCTTGCTAGAATATAACGAAGATTGAGAATATAGTGCTATATTCTCAATATTAGTTAATTCTACACAGATGCAAGTTGAATGTGCAATGCGAGTAATAGAGGTTATATTAATCGCATTGCGAATACAACTTAGTCAAATTTGTGAGATCGTGATTCTTACATCCGACAGTACATTTTAGCATGGAGGCGTTCCCACTGTGATGGGGACGCTCCATGCACACAGGAAGTCGGCAGAAGCAGCAACAAGCATTAACTGGAGCAGGCAGGGAGCCAGGAATCCTCGGGACAGGTAAGAACAGCTTTTGGGAAGTGGGAAGACAACCAGAGAGCAACAAGGATTAACAACTTAAAAAAAAAAAAAAAACGAATTTTCGAAATAGCGACTATATGGCGCTATAATCGAAATATTCGCGAATTTGCAAAGTGCCGATATTCGCAAAAAAAATTCGCTATTCGAATATTCGCGCTCAACACTATTTATGGCTGATGTTGGAATAAGTAAATGTAGGAATAAATATATAAAACTGGTGCAGAATAAGTCTCCCTGCTCTCTTCCTGTACTCTCCCTGCACTCACAGGCCGCCATATACATCCTCTGGTCCCCAATCACCCTTTCTGAATTCTCCCCCCCCCTCCCCCTCCTCCCTATAATGAATAATGAATATACACATCTAGTTGTTCTAGATAATGTTCATACACATGCCGTTCTAGCCCGTTTATTTAACACATACAGGGTACCTTGAGTTTTTCTTTTTTTCCCTGTATGATGTCTGTCATTTCCTTGCCACCAAATACCCTGGTGCCGCTGTTTATTTTCCTGGGCATGCGCACTATCCAGCGCTTGCCGGTGGAGGGCTTGTGCGGCCGAGGCAGGCGTCCTGGGTTGCCTAGCAGCACAGCCCTCATACGTCACCTCCGCTGTTCCTCCTGACATGCGCACTGACCGCCCGTGACCTGACGCACCCGGAAGTGATGTGGGTGACGTCAGTGCCGGGCTTGGTTGCGGCGGGGAGGACGCAGGTGACGGACCCTATTTAAGGCGGCCCGGCATGGATGTACGCCGGCCGCCTTACATCAGCTAACCATGCTGCCTTGATACATATACACAGGTATGATTTTTGGCTATAATACTTTGGTAGGGGTGCCTCTGCTAATACTGAATGGGTTCATTTATTATCTCTTTGACCATACTACACAGCGCTCCCCTTCTATGTTCGTTTTACAGATGTGCCCTGGTCCCCTGACGATTCTGGGGTTTATCTCATGCAATAGGATGAAACGCGTTGGGTCTTGCCATGACTCATCCTGTCTAGCCCTCCTCGTCAACATTAGTTGAGCTAGCTTTGCATTTCTAGTGAGGAGTTAGCTAGTCATTTTTGTCTCCCTTCCCTTCATTTAGGGCTTGATTAGGGATTTGTAACAGGGACAGGTTCCGGGTGGGGCCGCTCTTATCAGGGCGATGACTCCGCATTAGTGAGCATCATTAGGGTGGTACAGATCTAGCAGGGATAAATAGGGATAGATCCCTGTCCTGTTATACTGATCTGATCCCCCTTCTGTTTACCCTCCACTACGGCTCTGCCCACCTGATCCCGTTCTGTTTTGGAGGACTGCTGACATTGAGGATGACCAGAAAGGTACCATCTGGCATCCTCACACAAAAAGACCTGACTGAGTCCATCCTTCTTAGCCGGGAACTGGTAAGACGGTTCCATTTTTTGACGTCTGTCATCTATGTTTGGAATAATTTAGGGGTTCTTATTTTATCATAACTATTAAAAGTTAAGTTTTAGGTTCTTTCCCTACTTTTTGTTTTTTGCATTACTGAACTAGGGAATAGTGGTAGGGACGTCATCTGTGCCCCTATCCACACTCTTAGCACAAATATACGGTTTTGATTAATCTTTTCCAGCAACACTGTCCCTAGTACATGTGCGCTTGCCATGTCTTTCTATCCTCAGCTCACAGGACAATGGCGGAGACCCCGTGGGATGAGGGTTTTATAGGGCTGTGACATCACAGAAGATGGCTATCTGTGGATTGGCTGGCTGCACAGCATTATGGGTGATCTTGTATTCCTGGGCTTGTTTCCTCTACACTTTATAAAACGTGCAACCGCCATTTTAGAAAAACCTGATTCATTACCTGAATCGAGAGAAAAGTTATATTCATTGCGAATCAAAGTTTTCCTAAAGTTCACAACCTCTTTTTATATAATGTGATATAAACATATTCTTAGCTGATTCCATTACCTTTCCTAGCATATATATACAGTGAAACCTCTCCAAAAGTCCACCTCTTTGAGAAGACTACCCCGTTGCCCAGACCAGACTTCGTGTGAGTGATTTTAGGTTTATCATAGGGTATGTTTTCTTGTAAAAGACCACTTTTCAAGTACATTTGGGTAGTCTACTCAAAAAGGTTTCACTGTATTTGCAATGCGGGTTACAGTATTTGCTGTATATGATTTCTATGAACCTTGGCCCATTATACAATGACCAATAAATATGGTAACTTAACCAAGGTGACAAACAAGGAGATCCTTTAAGATTTGCTTAAATAAATGTCTAATTTTCTTTTTTTCTATGGTATTAGATTGTCAGCTGTATATTGTATCTCCTATTTCATATAATTTCTTAAAGGGGTTGTCTCACTTCAGCAAATGCCATCTATCATGTAGACAAAGTTAATACAAGCCACTAACTTATGTATTGTGATTGTCTATATTGCCTCCTTTGCTGGCTTCATTCATTTTCCATCCCATTATACCCTGCTTGTTTCCATAGTTATGACCACCCTGTAATGCAGCAGTAGTGACTGTGCTTGCACACTCTTGGAAAAAGCACACTCCCTTGGTCCTGGCCACCAGAGAGGCTGTCACTTTTTTCTATAGTGTGCAAGCATGACCACCACCGATAGATTGCAGGGTGGTCTGTAACCATAGAATCCAGCCATCAAAGGAAGCAATATGGACAATCACAATACATTAGTAAGTGCCTTGTATTAACTTTCTCTACAGGATAAATGCTATTTGCTGAAGTGAGACAACCCCTTTAACTAAACCTAGCAAAGAGAATTATTTAGTATTTCTTGGAGGTGGAATGCCATATTATTTATGTTACAAGACAGTTGCATTGTCATATGGATAAGGACATTTACACTTATACATGTAAAATTTTCTTTTCCTTAAAAGGGTTTTCCAGGTTCTTGAAAATAATGACCTATGCTGAGGCTAGGTCATTAATATTGGATTGGTAAGGGACTGACACCCCACACGTACTCTGATTATCTGTTCCCTCCAACATCCGAAACTAGCACTTTGAATGTAACACAAAGCTCATCTCTGTTCAAAATGTACTGGGTTACTGCAGCTCAGATCCTATTGAAGTGAATGACAGTTAAGCTGCAGCACATCCACTGCACATTGAGTGGAGCTGTGCTAGTTCCAGTCGAGCAAGCTGTAGGGAACGTCTAATCCATGCGAGGTGTCGGACTGTCACTAATTAGATAATAATTATCTATCCTGAGGAGAGGTCATCAATATCAGGAGCCTGGAAAACCTCTTTAACTTTTGTATAAATAAGATATACTGACAAAGCAGGAATTTTTAGTCTAATGCTAAGGATCAATTGGCTGAATGTAGTCATCTGCTAAGGAGTCACTGGGAGAGTAAATCATTGCTGACATTACCTTCAGTATAATGCCTCATTCACACATCAGTGTTTCCCGGACGTGTGCTGTACGTGTTCTCCGCAGACAGCACACGTCCCCATTAATTTGAATGTGTGTATTCACACATCAGTGTTTTAGCATGGTCTGTGGGTCCGTGTTTTCAGCACAGACGCATGTCCTATCTTGTCCGCGTTCCCGGATTCCTCACGCCCATTATAGTCAATGAGTCAGTGAAAACCACAGATGCAACACAGATGCCATCCTTGTTGCATCCGTGTTTCACGGATCATTAAAAAGAGATTGTTTGAAAATTATTTTCCAGCTGCTCAGTGTCAGTGAAAAACGGATGGCACACGGTCAGCAAAAAACGGACTCACGGACCCAACACGGATCTGTCACGGGAGGAAACACAGATTGAACACTGTCTGTGTTACCACTGATCCAAAACTGACACTGACGTGTGCATGAGGCATAAGGAAGGGCTTTACAAAAACTACACAGGAATATGGAATTCACCTGTTAGAAGCAGCATGTATTTCATGTCAATGGTTTGATCAAATATATAATGTCATATTATAAACTTTTTAATGAATAATTACAATAGGAATATACATATTTTGCAGTAGTTCCCTTACTGTATATATGGTGGTGTGGGACATCTCTATAAAAGTAGTGAAAACAATTGTCTTATTAGTAAATGTACAGTCGTGGCCAAAAGTTCTGAGAATTACATAAATAATGGAAATTGGAAAAGTTGCTGCTTAAGTTTTTATAATAGAAATTTGCATATACTCCAGAATGTTATGAAGAGTGATCAGATGAATTGCATAGTCCTTCTTTGCCATGAAAATTAACTTAATCCCCAAAAAACCTTTCCATTGCATTTCATTGCTGTCATTAAAGGACCTGCTCATATCATTTCAGTAATCGTCTTGTTAACTCAGGTGAGAATGTTGACGAGCACAAGGCTGGAGATCATTATGTCAGGCTGATTGGGTTAAAATGGCAGACTTGGCATGTTAAAAGGAGGGTGATGCTTGAAATCATTGTTCTTCCATTGTTAACCATGGTGACCTGCAAAGAAACGCGTGCAGCCATCATTGCGTTGCATAAAAATGGCTTCACAGGCAAGGATATTGTGGCTACTAAGATTGCACCTCAATCAACAATTTATAGGATCATCAAGAACTTCAAGGAAAGAGGTTCAGTTCTTGTTTAGAAGGCTTCAGGGCGTCCAAGAAAGTCCAGCAAGCGCCAGGATTGTCTCCTAAAGAGGATTCAGCTGCAGGATCGGAGTGCCACCAGTGCAGAGCTTGCTCAGGAAGGGCAGCAGGCAGGTGTGAGCGCATCTGCACGCACAGTGAGGCAAAGACTTTTGGAAGATGGCCTGGTGTCAAGAAGGGCAGCAAAGAAGCCACTTCTCTCAAAAGAAAACATCAGGGACAGATTGATCTTCTGCAGAAAGTATGGTGAATGGACTGCTGAGGACTGGGGAGAAGTCATATTCTCCGATGAAGCCTCTTTCCGATTGTTTGGGACATCTGGAAAAAGGCTTGTCTGGAGAAGAAAAGGTGAGTGCTACCATCAGTCCTGTGTCATGCCAACAGTAAAGCATCCTGAGACCATTCATGTGTGGGTTTGCTTCTCATCCAAGGGAGTGGGCTCACTCACATTTTTTCCCCAAAACACAGCCATGAATAAAGAATGGTACCAAAACACCCTCCAACAGCAACTTCTTCCAACAATCCCACAACAGTTTGAGGAAGAACAATGCATTTTCCAGCACGATGGAGCACCGGGCCATAAGGCAAAAGTGATAACTAAGTGGCTCGGGGACCAAAACGTTGACATTTTGGATCCATGGCCTGGAAACTCCCCAGATCTTAATCCCATTGAGAACTTGTGGTCAATCCTCAAGAGGCGGGTGGACAAACAAAAACCCACTAATTCTGACAAACTCCAAGAAGTGATTATGAAAGAATGGGTTGCTATCAGTCAGGAATTGGCCCAGAAGTTGATTGAGAGCATGCCCAGTCGAATTGCAGAGGTCCGGAAAAAGAAGGGCCAACACTGCAAATACTGACTCTTTGCATAAATGTCATGTAATTGTCGATAAAAACCTTTGAAACGTATGAAGTGCGTGTAATTATATTTCAGTACATCACAGAAACAACTGAAACAGAGATCTAAAAGCAGTTTTGCAGCAAACTTTGTGAAAACTAATATTTTTGCCATTCTCAAAACTTTTGGCCATGACTGTACAAAAAATAATAGTAGACTTTGAAAGGCTGAAGTTTAGTTAAAATATTTCATTACTTACACACAAGTTAGTTATATCAAATTAAATTGATATATTGGATTGATAGATTATTTGGTGACTACAATTATAAACAGAATGAACCGGGACTTGATGTGTGGGAAATCATTTCCAGGCTCTGTTCGATATGCAAAAAATTACTTTAAAAGTAATGAAGTGCAGCCACTCCATTCACTTCTATGGGGCTGAGACAAAATAGCCAAGCCAGCTCTAGGCTATTTTTGGTGCTCTTATAGGAATAAATGGAGGGCGGCTGTGCTTTCGGTACACCCTCCGGGACTTTGCAGGATTTGTTCCTAAGCTTAGGTGCGGGTCCCAGAGGTGTGATCCACACCTATCAGACATTGGGGGCATATCCAAGCAAAATGCCCCCATTGTCTGAGATTGGAATAACCCTTCAATTTTCCAGACTTGAACCAATAGAGCATCTGTGGGACCACCTCGATCATTATGTTCGCTCTATGGAACCTCCCCCAGGCGCCCTACAGCAGCTGTTGGATGCACTGCAGTCAGCATGGCTCCAGATAGCTGTGACTACCTAGCAGGACCTCTTTGAGTCCCTCCCAGCTCATCTAGCTGCTTTCCATGCTGCACATAGAGGTTACTCTGGATATTAGCTTCTGGTCATAATAATGTGACTCCACTATGTAGTATTATATTCTGTGTTTACAGAGTGCTGTTGCATTGTGTTTACATTTACTCCTAAATATGATGTGCCTTTTAGCCCCATACAATATGGAAATGGAACACATGCTGAATAATGCAGGAAGTGATACAGAGAACTGTGCTGTTACAACACAATAGTTGTTTCTCAGTTCTCTCAATAATAAGAAAAAAATCTTAAAGTGCTCTGCTTGATCAATTTGGGTACCTCTGGCTAGCTGCAATGAAACGGGTGCCAAGGCCATGTTCCTCCTAACCCTTATGGCCACTATGGAGGAATTTGTATGGAGCAGGTAAGACTGAGACAGGGTTTCCCATCACACACATGATCATTCTATAGGAGTTAAAGGTTATGTATGACATGGCTCTATATAAAGCATCAATACAACTCCTCCACCCCAGGCAGCAGCATTGTCCCCATTTACATGTTTCACCTCTGTTTGGGAATTGCAGTACAGAAGCAGTGAGGCTGATGATGTCATCATAGGTCCTGGCAGCTGCACCTTTCTAACCTGAGAACTACACAATTCTCTCTGTAGTTCCTTTACTAGATGGTGCAGGACCAGTGATGACAGGTCCTTTAGCTTTCTGAGCCTCTTACATAGTAACATAGTAACATATTACATAATGCCGAAAAAAGACATCTGTCCATCCAGTTCGGCCTGTCATCCTGCTAGCTGATCCAGAGGAAGGCAAAAAAACACTGTGAGGTAGAAGCCAATTTTCCCCATTTAAGGGGAGTAAAGAATTCCTTCCCAACTCCAATCAGGCAATCAGAATAACTCCCTGGATCAACGACCCATCTCTAGTAACTGTAACCTGTAATATTATTACACTCCAGAAACACATCCAGGCCCCTCTTGACTGCACTAAAGACAGGGAAGACAGGAGCCTGTACTAAATGTAATTAGGGGTGGTTCCTTTTGTCCTCCCCCCCCCTTCCTTTATGGGCTCCATAACAGCTGTGCAGTCTACCTCCATTGGAGGTATGCCACTGTCTGTAGCCATTTCTGTCAGGACAACAACAATACATATCTATCTGATAAGATTACTTATGAGCAGTACATGAATGCCGCATCAATATTATAAAAAGGATTTCATAGATTAATTAATTTTCTGGAATTAATTTTACTGGTGGTCACAATTACTCAGAGTTCCCAATTTAAGGTGTAATTGACCAGTACACTAAATTAAACACAATTGGGCAGATGATGCTAATGAAAATGAGCTGAAATTCTAGCACAAACATGTGTCACAGACATTCATTGTGCCTTGCTCAGCAAGTGTGCTTGGCTTAGTGGTGAGCCAACATATTTTTAGACTGTGTAGTCTAAATTTAAAGCGGTATTCCGGTAGGTAAAAGTTATCCCTTTCCACAGGATAGGGGATAACTATCAGATTGGTGGGGGTCCTTCTACTGGGACCCCCACTGATCAAGAGAACGGGGGCCCCATACCCCCTGCAAGCCCCTGCTGCTCCTCTGAAATGACCGGAGCAATCGATCGCACACGGGCGTGACTGCTCCTTTTTTTATTATGAGAGTTCCGTAGCTGAGTAGCGCGCTCGGCTATCTCCGGAACTGCCAACACAATCAATGGATCGGTCGCGGTCCCAGAGGTAGGACCACCACTGATCTGACATGAAAAAGACAAGTTACGAACTGGTACAAAAGGAGAGAAGACCCTGGCCACAAGGGCATAGAATCTATAAGACTACAAAAGATTTTGCAGGTATTTCCGGCTTCTCTGAAAACTAGTTCTGTATGGACTTTGTTAAAGTGAGCAATCTTGAGATGACGCATTTATACCTTAAAATGAATGTTGCCTACTGTGAAGAGGACCTGTCACCTCTCCTGACATGTCTGTTTTAGTAACTACTTGCATGCTCCATGCAACAATTCTAGAGCATCTTTTTATATAACTGTATACTGTGTCATTCCTCTCTTATACCTACTAGCCAGTTACGAATGGTTTGGCAGAAATTTGCAATTAAGGTCCATCTGGGTGTTGACACTATCCCTTCAGTGGCACCAGTGGCAGACTGTCCACGGAGAGATGATAGAGACCGGCACTCCGTATTTGAATCCAAGGAAAATGGTATTTATTCGTCACCCATAAGTCTGGTGTGACGCGCGTTTCGGCGCAATAATGCGCCTTTGTCAAACACAAGGTGAGGAGTAGTATACATCATTAGAACTGTTCTAATGATGTATACTACTCCTCACCTTGTGTTTGACAAAGGCGCATTATTGCGCCGAAACGCGCGTCACACCAGACTTATGGGTGACGAATAAATACCATTTTCCTTGGATTCAAATACGGAGTGCCGGTCTCTATCATTTCTATTGATTACCGGGGATTCCAACCCACTGGCCGTGCACCTGTGGTCACAAGACAGTGCCGCCCATCTGAGCGTTTGTCCACGGAGAGGTCACAGGTTCTCTTTAAATAAAAGTATCCACTTTTGATACATTCAAAGACCTGTTAGCAACTAAGAGGTTAATGGTCTCCAAGAGTGCATCATTTATCAGTGAACTGTAATTAATATTTTTTTATTCTAGACTGCCACTTGGATATCAACCATCAGCAAGTGAAGTCTGAAATGTTCCTTGCTGAAAGTATATTATTGATTACTATATCACATCTCCATAGAAGCAGATACTACCAGGCGTCATCTATATTATCCCTGGTTCAGCAGCAACATATTCCACAATGGAAACATACACAGCTATTCAGGCGAGTGGAGGCCACCACAAAACATCTCTTTTTTTAGTGCCAAGCTCTGAATATATGGAATATTTCCTGTGGGAGTCTTCCTTCTGTCAACTACTTTTCTGACTTATGTGATAATATTTCATGGGGCTTTCTAGGCAGATACATTTGACATTTTATCTATATTTTCTTTGTACACATTGTCCCCCTCCCCAAGATCTTGAATCATATATATTTTCCAACATGCAATTGCAGGAGAAACTCGAAAAATTTGAATATCGTGCAAAAGTTTATTTATTTCAGTAATGCAACTTAAAATTAGAATATTGTGAAAAGGTTCAATATTCTAGTCAGCAAATTAATCCATACCCCATGAGCAAAGAGTACCTGAGATTGCGACTTTAGGGTTTTCATAAGCTGTAAGCCATAATCATCCAAATTATAACAAATAAAGGCTTGAAATATCTCGCTTTGCATGTAATGAGTCTATCTCATATATTAGTTTTACCTTTTAAGTTGCATTACTGAAATAAATTAACTTTGCACGATATTCTAATTTTTCGAGTTTCACCTGTACTACCTCTAGCCCCATGCCATAAATATACAGCACTGTCAGCACTTAATTCTGTACATTAGACCTGTACATTCACAGCAATGTGATTGTATCTGTGCATTTACTGGACAATCAGAATCCCAGTTCCTGATCTTTTGGCAGTGGCTGTGATTTGAGAAAAATCCAATCCTGGCATTTAACCCTTGTGTTGCTGCGATGTTTGACAGCATGTCATGGAGGAGTACTCCATAGGGAGAAACCTATGACTCATGGAAGCACCATGCAGCGGCATTACAGGACTGTGTGTGCTGCATGCCTTTGTTTTATGCATGATGAAATCTTCCTTACAATGCATCTGGGGCTGAGAAAAAAAATCCACTTTATAAGTAAGCAGTAAAAAAAAGATATTACAATCTCTTGTTCATTCCTTGCACAAAATATCTGAAATTGCCACCGAGTCACAGCGGTAGCTCTACCCATACTGTAATTGTAATGTGATTATACTTCTCTGTTATTAAAGGGATCATTCATACTGCCATATTCATGCTCTGCATCCCCTCCCATCTTAATGTTAATTTTCAGTTATGATTGAAGTTTTTTTCCCTCATTGCCCTTATAACCCAAGTACTAGCTGAAGGAAAGTTGTTAAGATGCTCCCTAAGGCATCATGTATTACCTCATCTGTGCAGCTTCTGTACTGCATAAAATGTGTCTGTCCGTAATCATAATGATATCATGTCTCTGTCTAAGGGTATATTCAGACATGATCTACTGCAGAAATTTCTGCAACTGTTCCATATAGCTGAATGGGATTTGTAGAAATCCATGCCCATACATGATTTGTGTGGAATAGATTTTTCAGATGCAGAAATTTCTGGTGGCCTTAAAAGGTAATGTTTTTCCGTGGAAGAAATATAAGGTGGACCCTCAGATTTTCGTGCAGGAGGTGCTGCTATGTGAGCTGGAGATCCGCGCAAGGATTAGCCCTATTGTCATTCACTGGGTCTAATTTTTGGCTTTTTCCTACAGAGATAATAATCTTTGTCTGTAGTGAATCGATGAATGGCTGAAAATCCATACACTATGGCCATACACATTAGATAAAGGTTGGCTGAGTCCGCTGATTTCTGCAGGGCCGACCATCCATCTAATGTATATGGGGGCCGCTTGACTTTCCCTGTTGGCAGTGGTCATGGGAGAGAAGGATTGGGCTATTGGATCCGTTGGTTCTCGTCTGTGGTGTCTGGAAGTGGCTTTCTCCCCACCTTACATTGGGCGATTAGGAGAAAAAGCTGTTAGCCAGTCTTCTCTGAAGATCTTGGTTCTGCAAGTCCAGCCATGTTATTTTCCAAATTTCTCCAGCTTTCACAGGCTGAACCGGATGTATGTTTTTGTTTTTTTCCAGCCTAACAAACTATGTTACTGAAGGCTTAGTAACAGCTCATGTGTTTTGCCGGACTTAGATCTTGTTACAATTGTATACAGTGTGGGCAATTATCTAAACAAGCTCGATTACAAAAATGCAAATCTTTTCTTTCCCATGCGAAACAAATATTTAGCATGCTCGTTCACAATGCAGATAATCCTGACAGATTTTTATCCATTATAAGTAAACACTGAAGGATCATATTGAATGACAGCAAGTAGAGAGCTTGAAATCCCTGAGGAATTGGACTATATATAACTTTTTATTATGGAATGGAAGGTATGCTTCCTTTGTGTACAGAAGATTCCTGATTTTGGATTAGTCGTGACTAAGTAATGGGTTTTATTTATAATCCTACTTACGTGGTTAAAGGGCTTGTGTATTAACCCTGTTATATCTATATAAAATGAAAATCAGACATAATATAGTACATCTCCTTCTTACAAAGCTAGAGCCAGTCTTGTACCTCACATGGATCCAGAGATATCTCCATTCATTGCTTCAATTGCTCTGCTAGATTTATTTCAAACTGCCAGCTCAGGGGAGATGTCCTTTCTCAGGGGGCATATCCTTTCGGCTGCAGGACCCCCCATATCACCGCTCCTGGGGGTGGGTCCTTTTTGGTGGCATGTCCTTTGTGCTACAGCTCTCTCACTAACATAGCTCGGAGTGGTGTACTTTCTTCTAACAGCAGATACAGCTGATGGCAGTTGAAGGATGGAAGTGGGCATCTGCATCCACCTCAGCAAGGCCGACAGAAAAATAAGAAAAAAAACAAACAGGAGGTGGCAGTATACCGATACATTTTATTGTATAACTTGGCGGCTGTGCTTAATTTTTAACTACATGAAATATTTTTCATTTGACAACACCTATAGGAGCTCCTTTACACACACGATTGTTTATGTGTTTTGAACACCTGTTATTCTTTTTCTTGGCATTATTTTACAAGCCGTTGTTATTATTTTATAACATTTAACATTTTAGTGGCTACATTCTAATCCTATAGAGGAGTTTATAGATAAAAAACAACATAAAAACCTATATTATATGAAAACTACAGACTACATTTCATGCCATCTTATTCACATAGCCTTTTCTTGAAAAGCTCCTTCCATTATCGGAAGGTCAGCTCAGAATCTTTAACACATAGAAAAAAATAAAAAATAAACAAATACAAAACAGAAAAACAAAACAATGTTTAAAAAGCAAACTCCCACACAAATAACCACTTATTTGAGTCTGTTTCTTGTATTTAGCTGCAGTGAGTGTAGGTTTAATGAGACATGTATTTACTGTGTCACAGCACCTGTACTCTAGATGGCAGCATCTACTTGTTGAATTTAACTTTATGTAACACTTGGCCGCTACTAAAAAGCCAGACAGTAAATAGCATTGAACAGATGAGGTATTGCTTCCCCTGAACTCATGGGGCCAGTGTTTATACCGAATTTAACATTGGGTTACAAAAATAGTATAAAGGATATCTACTTTAGAATAAAAATATTTCAAAGCCACCTATGAAGAAAATCAAATGTACAAAAAAAAAAGTCTACTTGTCCAGGACCTTTAGGTCATTTAACTCCACAAAGGCATGTTTTTCTTTTTTACACATTTAGATCCCATGGTCTTTTTACATGTGTGATTTTAAAGTGTGCATTCAGCAAATAGGGATGTGTTATAAGTGACACAACTACTTTCCAAATACAAGTGGTAACATTATTAGTTAGTCTCGGCATTGTATTTTTATGAAGGGCACCATTCTATTGTAATCTAATTACAGTTGCATAGGACTTATCACCACTCCTGATATGTCTGTTATAGAAAAATACTTGTAATCTTCATAAAATAACAATATGGAAGCGCATTTGCTCAGAATTCTGCATTATACTGTACCTCTATTATTTCTCCTAGAAATTTATGAATAAATTTACATGTAGGTGTAACAATTCCCCTGTGTTGCTAAATAACCTCACATGGGAAGCATTGATTGGATAGTGTGAAAGTGTGCAGGGACACACACCCAACTGGTAAAACCCCTTCAATTTATTCATACACCTCTAGGGGAATCACAGGAAAACAGATTATCTAGAATTTTTTGGGCAATGCAAGTATTTACTAAAAGAAACATGTGAAAAAAGGTTCTCTTTAAAGGGCATCTGTGCCCACATTGCTCTGAAAAATGATGTCTTATTATATGCAAATGAGCCTCTAAGAGCAACAGGGGCGATACCATTACACCTAGAGTCTCTGTTCTCTCTGCAACTGCTGCACCCTCTTCACTTTGACAAGGCCAGGCAGTGCAAAAGTGATCACGCCTGTCCTGTCAATGAAAGTGCAGAAGGTGTTGCAGTTGTAGAGAGAGCAGAGCCTTTAGGCATAATGGTAACGCCCCACATTGCTCTTAGTGGCTTATTTACATATATTAAAACATCATTTTTTTGAGCAATGTGGACAGATATGTACATGGGACCAACACAGATGCCTTCAGCTACCAAGCGCACACGCAACAGGTCAGCCAGTTTCATAGGTGCAAATCTGCTGACAGATGCCCTTTAAGTTACATCACTAAGCGTTATACATTATATGTATATGTAACAGACCATGCTGGGTATTTCGTATCGTAAGACCTCATGAGATCAGGATGTGTTACATGTGCCTTTAGTGAGCTCTTTAATAACAACAAAGCAAATTCTGTAGTACTGTCCAAATAAACTAATAATGTGGTGCGCTGAATAAATATATTGATATTTTATTATTCTATGATTAGTTTTGCTCTGCCTTTTAAAATTAGTTTTGTTGTCAAATGACACCCAACAATTCTGCTTTTTTACTGAGGAATCACCATTTCCTGCACTAATTAGGACTAGGGATGAGTGGGCCCGTGGAAGTTTGCCAAGTTCGGCTGAACTTCAGGTCAAAGTTCGGGTTTGGGACCCGAACTTGAACCGGAACCAGAACCCTACTGAAGTCAATGGGGACCCAAACTTCACTTTATTATTTTCAGTTATAACATGGTTCTAGCAGAAAATAAAAGCATTCTTAAGACAGAATGCAAAACAATATGGCAATTTAGGGGTTAAAATTGCAAAAGGGGTTAAAATTGCAAAAGGTCCTGCGATGACATCATCACACTGACCATTTGGTGAGCATGGTGAGTAGGGATGAGCGAATCAATCTCGGATGAAACATCCGAAGTCGATTCGCATAAAACTTCGCTAGAATACTGTACAGAGCAAGCCCTCCATACAGTATTAGAATGTATTGGCTCATATGAGCCGAAGTTATTACTTCGCAAAGTCTCACAGGTATCACTTGGAACAAAAACCGAGTTCGGTAAAAATAATTTAACAGTAGAAACTTTGCAAAGTAATACCTTCAGGCCATAGGAGTCAATACGCTCCGTACAATATTCTAACAAAGTTTTATGTGAATCGTCTTCGGATGTTTCATCCGAAGCCAATTCACTCAACCTTAGCGGTGACATCATCGCAGGTCCTTCTATCTTAATTTAGCAGGACCTGACAAAGGACCTGCAATCATGTCACCGCAGGTCCTTTGACAGGTCCTGCTGAAAGAAGATAGATGACACTGCGGCAGCATAATAATAAAGTGGATGATGTGAGTTATTTGTTTTTTTTTAAGCCCTAAATTGCCATACTCTTTTGCATTCTGTCATAAGAATGCTATTATTTTCTGAGATAGCTGCTCTAACAGAAAATAATAAAATGACATGAACACCAAACGTGAACCCGGACTTCAGTGAAAAAGTCAGGGTTCGGGTCTCGAAAAGATCGGTACAAACCTGAACTTTGCATTTCGGTTTCACTCATCCCCCCAAATTAGGACCTTTAGTGGACACAGATCTGTGTGTTACAGGTTCTATACACATTTGACTTATGTTGGCCAAACCTGCTGATTTCTGTGGTTTTGGTCAACTCCATAATGTGGATTGGATGTTTAGATGACGTTAGTTCATCCTATGTCAGGTAAAAAAAAGGATTAGGCATGTTGAATTGCAACATGTTCAAAAGCCACTGCCATAAGTGTCTGGCAGTTTTTTATTCCCTACTCCCCATTTATAACACATACACATTTAGCCAACCCGCATATTTATCATATTTATGTCTATCGGGAGGTCAGGAGGGATAGCTTACAGCGAATGAGCCTTCCAACAACAGCTATTAGATTTGTATGGCCACCTTTAGACACACACCTTGTTTACTCTAGTGTTCCATTGCTTCATGAATGCTATGATATATACAACAATAAAACCTTTGTCACATAAAGGAAGTGAGCAATCCGATGCTCAACTATAAAGTCTTGCACTGTATGTTACAGGCAGTGAGTGTGTACCCACTGTACCAACCAATCAACCAGTTTGACGTTGGGCTAGTCACAAGGGTATTATCCTGGTGTTCCCCTGGTTTTCACCCTTTAACCCCTATATAGGGATCTAGCCTTTGCTGCAGGGGAGCCAGCCACCAGGCAGCTACCTCTTGGAATGGTCTGGGTGTGGTTGGCTGCTGACCCACTTTGGTCAGAGAAACTAATACAAAGCACTGGAGCATGAAGCAATACACAAAGTCAGCAGACAGAAAGAGGTCAGGGCAGGCAGTGTAAGTGTGAGTCTGTGAAACAATCCAGAGTCAGAGCAGGCAGCACTGGGTTAGAACGGTGAACAGGCACAGGTCAGGTGGCGGAGGGTCAGTATCAAGGAATCAGGCAGAGGTTGGTACACAAGCGGACAAACAGATTATAGCTCTTTTTCAGGCTCAAGCAAACTAGCAACATCTATTGAGACCTATGCTCAAGCAAGGAATGAAACACCAAAGCTTATATAGCTCAGGCTGATGAGCAATTAAATACAGCCTGGCAGCAGCTCACAGAGCAAGAGAAGGTTAGCCTTTGCACTACGTTAGCTGAGGAGAAATACAATGAACAATAGCCCTTATCCACACATTGTAACACTATGCAAATAGAAAATGGATGTATGCCTAGCAATGCACAAAATAGAAACTAAAAAAAAGACACAATGCTCCCTAAGGTAAAGGCTGTACTTGTCAGATAACCTTACCTATCGCAATGAAAGGTGCTCACCTGAGAAGGTTGTGTGTAACCATCACATATTATGAAGGCTATACTCAGGCTTGAGAATGCAGAATGCATCTCCCAGGAACCCGCCACATATTTCATTAAGGCTGACTTCTGGGCACCTTTTAGCTTGGTCCAACACCAATTTCAAGAAAAAGCACTCTTTCTCCTGAAAGAAATAGGTTTTTGGGGTTACAATTGGGGTTCTTGGGGTTACAATTGAGATCATCCTCACCAATGCCATGCAATACTTTAAAATTCATTTACCATTATTTTGGCCCTATAAGACGCACCCCCCCCCCCCCACTAAAATCAGGGGAAAATGTCAGCACGTCTTATGGGCGAAAGCCGAATACTAATAAGCGCTTCCATTATGGAAGCCGTCATTACTACAGGAGGATCGAGAAGAGGTAAATGAAGCTTGCTCTGGTCTCTGTACTCACTGCTTCCAGGGCTTCTCCTGTAGGCTCCTCATGCTGTGCTGTGACCTGCGCAGAGTGTGAGGACGTCGGCGCCCTGTGACCTCATTCTGTCCGGATTACTGCTGGGCCCCATTAAACTTAACGGGGGCTGGCACGCATTCCGTCTGCATCCGGCAGTAGTAAATATGGTAAATTCCAGCGGGCTGTTCTCTGCTAGAACAACCTGCCGGAAATCACACTGCGGGTGTGAAAGTAAAACTTTTTTCTTTACAAAGCTTTAGTTCTATAAACTAAATGTCACTTTTTAAAATGTAAAAGTATAATGCATATTTTGCTCTGTTGTTTTTAGAATAAACTCAAAAAATGTAAGCACTAAATACATTTAAAACAGAACATTTCTGCCCATGTTACCATTTTTCATGTCACATTGTGCAAATATTATATATAGGAAAACTTGCATGCTAACCATTTAGGATTTCTCTTGCTGCTATAAATTACCGTACCACCTAACATGTCCAAATTAACATTTTTCATTGACTAAAATTGGTCTGTCTGACAGCACTTCTGTTTGTTTTCAGCAAATGTTAAACAGATGTACTCTAATATCCTCTTGGGCTTAGTGAAAGATGACGCAATAATGTGAATTTGATTGTAACCCTGCCAGGTTTTAAAATCTTTTCCTCTTTCCAGTGCATACTTTTCTGTAATCGAATTTACAATTATACACAGAAGAAAAGCATTTGCAAAAAGTATTATTAAAACTGGAAATGGTGGGAGGGGGTTTTAAAATGTAGTCGTTTAATTGTCTGCAAAACTGACAAAACTAGGAAATGCATGTACTTTTGACTGCAGATCTTCTTGTAAGTGCTGGATGAAGGTTTGCACAGAGGATGCTTAAATCAATATAGAGTAGGGATTTTGGTTACATAAAACAAAGAGATGAACAAACAAGCAGAAAAGGCAGCTGGTTGTGTGCTTTTAAACAGTTTGAACTCCATTTGAACCTAATTATTCTAAGCTTTGTCTGGTTTTGTTATCCTTACATTCACTGTTTGTACATTGGCACGGCACACTGTGTGAAGAGCGATATTATGAACACAAACTGTAAAGCAGGATGCGGTCGGTTTATATCTGCATAATCTTTCCGATACTGAACTCTATAACAATGAATATTCTACTTCAACTATCCCTTAGGTTTCGGGCCATTGTTAGTGTCTGTATCTTGTGGTGTGTCATGACCTAATCCAATAGTTCTGGATGCTGTCCTAAGATGTCCCTTTTAATGTACTAGCACAATAAACCATAATGTAATTGTTGTTAAAACAAAGCCACAATTGAATACAATTAGCTATTCTAACTACAGCAGTAACTTCAAGATAAACAGTAGATTTGTGCACTAAAGAACTTGTTTGCCGTAGGCAAATGCTTATAAAATGCTGCATATATTGTTAGAGGGGCTATTGGTTCACTTGGTTAAAGGAATTATCCCAAGATTAATGTACACTGACGAAAAAAGGGTAACAAGTTGGGATGAGCAAACCCGTGAAAGTTCGGGTTCGCCGGGTTCGGCCGAACTTCAGGTCAAAGTTCGGGTTCAGGACCCGAACTTGACCCTGGACCCCATTACAGTCAATGGGGAACCAAACATCACTATACTATTTTCCGTTATAACATGGTTATAACAGAAAATAATAGCATTCTTAAGACAGAATGCTAAATAAAATGGCCATCAAGACGTTAAAAGTAATAAAAAAAACTCACCTCATGCACTTGATCGAGCAGCCAGTATCCTCTTCTTTCTTCTTTCTGCAGGACCTTCAAAAGGACCTGCGATGACCTGATGTCACTGCAGGTCCTTCTATCTTCATTCTATGAACCCGAACCCAAGTTCGGGAAATGTTTTTTAACAGTGCAAATTAATTTATGAACTGACTGCGTGAATTCTAGCGAGACTTCGCAAAGCAGTAACTTTGGTTCATCGGACCCAATACATTCTAATACTGTAAGGAGCTCCTGTTCCGTACTGTATTAGAATGAAGTTTTATGCGAATCGACTTCGGATGTTTTTATTAGAAAAACCTTTCAGAAACCCAAAAGACCTTTTAAGGACTGTGTGTGACAGCAGCAATATATATTTTTAGCGCTTCCTGCTCAAAATAGCGTCTAATAGGCCTCTGCGGACAGTTAAATTATCTGCGCCACATCTCCTGTGTAAAGTGTGCGCATCCCTAAAATATCTGCGACATCCAGTGTACTTTTTCCATAGACTGTGGCCGCTGGGGACAGTTAAATTATCCGCACCACATCTCCTGTTTAAAGTATGCGCATCCCTAAAATATCAGTGACATCCAGTGTACTTTTTCAGTATACGGTTTTCGCTGCGGACAGTTAAATTATCCGTGCCACATCTCCTGTGTAAAGTGTGCGTATCCCAAAAATATCAGTGACATCCAGTGTACTTTTTCAATAGACAGTGTCTACTTCTGAGCGTGACATTACCAGGGGTACATCTAAAGTGTAAAGTGTGCGTTAAAAAAATGTATCTATCACATTCAGTGTACTTTTTCAATAGACGGTGTCCGCTTCTAAGACTAACATTACCAGGGCCACATCTAAAGTGTAACATGTGTATTTAAAAAATGTATCTGTGGCATACAGTGTACTTTTTCAATAGACGGTGTCCGCTTCTAAGAGTAACATTACCAGGGCCACATATAAAGTGTAACGTGTGCGTTTAAAAAATGTATCTGTGTTCGATGGGTTCGGACAAACTTCACAAAAAAGATTTGAAGTCAATGGGGACTCGAACTTTTGGGCACTAAAATGGCTGTAAAATAGCCCTGGAAGGGGCTAGAGGGCTGCAAAAGGCAGCAACATGTAGGTAAATGCTCTGCAAACAAATGTTGACAGAGAAATGACTTAAAATAACATAAAATACAGAAAAATAATAAATAAAGTTCTAAACCTGAGCCCAAGTGACAGTGGCACCTGCCACACAGCAAATAGAGGATGTGGTGGCAATGCCACCACATCTGACACTGTCACCAAGCATCTCCAGCAAATCCCATGGAAGTGTTCAGCTATCAGCGGTCCATCTCCCAAACACTGGAGAGAAAAAGAAATAGAAAGAGGAAGTACCCACCTACCCACCCGCAATCCCTGGCTCTGAATGCCTTGATTTCAAAATTCCTGGTCCGTTGAAATGCTATCATTCTGCCTGGTGGATAGTTTTAAAAACCTTATGGCGGTGGCTGTCCTACAGTATGTGGATCCCAGCCGCCACTACTTTTGCAGGCGAGCCATTCCCTGCACAACCAAGTGGCGGACAAAATCAGGTGTGCACTGCGCAACACCATCTGTGGCAAGATCCACATAACAACCGATACATGGACCAGTAAGCAATGGCAGGGACGTTATATCTCTCTTAACAGCACGCTGGGTAAATGCAAAGACGGCTGGGCCTGAGGCGCATAGCATTTTTGAGAATTTCCTTCTGCCCCAGAGGATTGCAGGGCATTTCTCTTTGCCTCCTGTTACCCCCTCCTCCTCGGCTTCCTCCTCCTCCTCTACCACCCCCTCATCTGCTCAGCGTAACTCCTTCACCACCCACAGCAGCACAGCCAGGGGGAAACGACAGCCGGCTGTTTTAAAACTTGTGTGTTTGTGGGACAAACCCCGCACCACGCATTAGCTGTGGACAGGCATGGAACAACAGACCGATGATTGGATTGGTGCCACTGAGCCTCCAGCCCGGCCTGGTGTTGTGCGCTAATGGCCGAAATATAATAGCAGGTCCGGGCCTAGCCGGTTTGACGCACATCCCCTGCCTGCTCATGTGCTGAATTTGGGGTGCAGTAATTCCTGAACACCAGACAGTAAAGATCTATTCAGTTAATCGAACAAACACAACACACCCCCCCCTTCACTCTGACCATTTGCAAACTATTTACAAATTTACTTAAAAACATATTAAAATAACTATAATGCAGCTAAACTAACTATATAAACAAACAAAACTATATACACGCCTTTTCCTTAACTTATGGCCAGCCAAATACAAGTGGCTCGAAGGGTGGGTTCCTCCACCAACAAAGGCCGTGGCCTGGAACACAATTGTCCAACCAGGGCACGCTGGGGGATACAGAGGACGCAGACGATACACCTCCCTCAAAGAGGACAGCTTGTCCTTGCCTCTGGGCAGCCTGGCACACATGAGCAACTACATGCTGCAGTGCATGCGCAACGACCGCCGAGTTATTGACACATTCTAACTTGTGCTGATTACTGGGTGGCCACCCTGCTTCATCTCCGTTACAAGGACAACGTGCCGTCCTTAATTCCCTCACTGGAGTGTGATAGGAAGATGTGCCCACCAGTAGACACGCTGCTGATGGCATTCACACCTGATACCGGGGACTCAGTGGAAGCACAAGGTGAAGGCAGAGGAGGAGGAGGAGAAAGAAGTCGCCAACGCAGCTGGGTCACCACCAACACCTCAGAAGGCAGGGTTATCATGGGCGAAATGTGGAAAAGCTTTGTCATCGTACCACAACAACCTGCACCACCAGCAGATCCTGAACGTCTTAGCAGGAGGCAGCATTTCAGCAACATGGTGGAACAGTACACGTACTGACTGATGGCTCTGCCCAGGTGCATAGCTACAGGGGAAGCAGGGGAAGCTACTTCTTTGGGGCCCTGACCTAGAAGAGAACCATTCAGGAGGAGGAGGACTAAAAGACTTTGTCAGGGCCCCTTAACAGTATTATACAATGAAATTATATACAGTGGCAGTATAGACAGTGTAGAAAGCGGATGGAACAGCTGCTGGGCCTGGTCTGAGAGAGCGATCTTTAGTAGCCCCAGGCATGGCGGCTATCCTGCAGCCAATGTATTGTCTGAACGTGTGTTTAGCATGGCTGGGGGCATTATCACAGACAAGTGCAGCCGCCTGTCCGCAGCCAATGTGGGCAAGCTTTCGTTTATTAAAAATAACCAGGCATGGATCCCACAGGACTTGTTTGTACCTTATGCAGAATAGACATGTGCGGTTTATTGAAAACTGCTCTGTGGACCAAGAATGCGTCTTTTTTTCCCAAAAAAGCCCACTAATGCACTATTTCAGTGCAAAAATTTAAAATAGGTATTTGTACGCTGTATGCACAACTGCTCTGTGAAGCAAGAATACGGCTTTTTTTTCAACAAAACAGAAAAATTTCAGTGCTGAAATTTAAAATACATATTTGGGCTGTGTATTTATAACCGCTTTGTGGACCAGGAATACCGCTTTTTTTCCCAAAAATACACTGATGCACTATTTCACTTTAGAAATGTAAAATAGATATTTGTACGTTGTATGCACAACTGCTTTATGGACCAAGAACACAGCTTTTTTCTCCAAAATTCACAAATGCACTATTTAACGGCTAGAAATTAAACGTAGGTATTTGTATGCTGTATGCACCATTGCTTTGTGAACCAAGAACACGGCTTTTTTCCCCAAAAACACACTAATGCACTATTTCAGTGCTGAGATTTAAAATAGATAGTTATATGCTGTATGCACAACTGCTTTGTGGACCGGGAATATCGCTTTTTTCCCCAAAAATACACTGATGCACTATTTCACTGCAGAAATGTCAAATATATATTTGTACTCTGTATGCACAACTGCTTTGTGGACCAAGAACACAGCTTTTTTCCCCAAAATTCACAAATGCACTATTTAACAGCTGGAAATTAAACGTAGGTATTGGTACGCTGTATGCACAACTGGTTTGTGAACCAAGAACACAGCTTTTTTTCCCCCTAAAACACACTAATGCACTATTTCAGTGCTGAGATTTAAAATAGGTATTTGTATGCTGTATGCACAACTGCTTTGTTAACCAAGAACATGGCTTTTTTCCCCAAAATTCATAAATGCACTATTTAACGCCTGGAAATTAAACGTAGGTATCTGTACACTGTATGCACAACTGCTTTGTGAACCAAGAACACAGCTTTTCTTCTCTAAAACGCGCTAATGCACTATACCAGTGCTGAGATTTAAAATAGGTATTTGTACGCTGTATGCACAACTGCTTTGTGGACCACGAATACCGCTTTTTTCCCCAAAAAAATACACTGATGCACTATTTCACTGCTGAAATTAAAAATAGGTTTTGGTGCATTGTATGCACAAGTGCTACATAGCACCACAATACAGATTTTTGCCCCAGACTACAGAAATGGACTTTGTCACCCCTAAATTATACAAAAGGTAATGTAGGGGACTTGACCTGCCAGAAAAAAGGAGTTTTTCCTTCACTGAGCTACCAAAAAGGATTAGACTGATGTCCCTGGTCGGCTGGCACACATGCAGGTCACATGCAGTTCCAAGGACACTGCAGTGGCTAAAATGGCCGCCGACCCCCACCTCAGTAACAGATATATAAAAAAATAAAAATAATTAGCAGTATCACTGGGCTCAGGGCTGGGTACAAAAATGTAGGATTATAGTAGCACCCTCCCTCAATAATTGCTGTAGCTTGAAGATTTAACTCCACCAGGTTCAACAGATTTCTTTCCTAATCTCTCCCAGCACCAGCAGCAACCTTTCCCTATACTAACAGCAGCAGAGTGACGTGTGGCACTACGTGACTCCAGCTTATAAAGAGGCTGGGTCACATGCTGCACTCAGCCAATCACAGCCATGCCATTAGTAGGTATGGCTGTATTGGCTTCTTAGGGCAAAGATGTAAAATGCTTGCTGATTGGCTGCCCTGCAGCCTTTCAAAAAGCGGGAGAATCGCCGGACCCGAACCCGAACCCGAACAACAGACCCGAACCCGAACTTATATGAAAATGTTCGGGTTCGAGTCCGTGTCCCGAACATCCTAAAATTCCATACGAATTTTCCGTCGCTCAACTCATATGACATACAGTGTTTCCGTAGACGCTGTGAACAGTGACATTACCTGTGGTACCTATCCTGTATAACTTTTCATCATCCCAAATACCTGTGACATTCCTTGTAATTTTTTATTAGCCGCCGGTGACAGCATTGACATTATCTGCAGGATATCTCCTGTGTGACGTTTCCACATCCCAAATACCTTTTAAAAAAAATTTGCGCATACACTTCCAAATCCTACGCTACTGTACGTGTGACATACTTTCAAGCATATATAACACTTAAAATGAAGAAGGCGAGCAGTAAGGGACGGGGAAGTGGCCGTGATGATGATGGTGCACGCAAAGGCCGTGGCCCTGGGCTCGTTAAAACTGTGCCTGCTGCCAGAGCACAAGAAAAACAATCATCCACAATTCCTAGCTTCATGTGCCAGTTTACAGGGTGGCGCAGGACACCACTTTTGAAGTCAGACCAGTGCGACCAGGTGGTCGTTTGGATTGCACCAGATAATGCTTCCAGTCGTTTAAGCACCACCCTGTCTTCCACCAAGTCCAGTCTCAGTAGCCAAGGACCTCACATATAATGTTTTACAGGGTCAGCTCACCAGCAGGCCCTCACCTACAATCTTTTACAGGGTCAGCTCACCTGCAGGCCCTCGCATATAATGTTTTACAGGGTCAGCTCACCTAACGGCCCTCGCATATAACGTTTTACAGGGTCAGCTCACCTACAACCTTTGAAAGGGTCAGCTCCCCAGCAGGCCCTCGCCTACAAACTTTTACAGGGTTATCTCACCTGCAGACCCTCGCATATAATTTTTTAGATGGTCAGCTCAGCAGCAGGCCCTCAACCATAATTTTTTTGATGGTCATCTCAGCAGCAGACCGTCACCCCTAATGTTTTAAAGGGTCAGCTCAGCAGCAGGCCCTCGCCCCTAATATTTTAGATGGTCAGATCAAAATGTTTTTGAGGGTCACCAGCAGGCCATCAAACATAATTTTGTGTAATTATGTGTATGATGCCCTCCTTTATGTGTAACAAAGAGTGTATTGGAGTGCCGGTTCCTTGTAACTTTTGGAAGCCCTTTCACTTAGTGCATAGTCTTTATGAGTGTTAGTGCATAGTCTTTATGAGTGTAGGAGTCCCACTACATGAACAATTGCACCACAATGTGAATGAGGCCCTCCTTTATATGATTTACAGGTTGTATCGGAGTGCCTCTTGCTTGTAAAAAGTAAATATATAGGAAAGAATGTTTCCTAACAATTTTTCTTATTCTTCGTTATATTCTAGCAACAACCATTAGGAACTCAGCTCTAAGTTGAATTCGCAATGCAAACAAATACTCGCATTGTGAATTCAACTTCGAGCTGGGTTCCTAATGGTTGTATTGCTTGAATATAATGAATATCACTGTGGCGAAACCAACCTCCCCACTGGGTGCTGGAGAAGCCTGGTTGCCCACCTGCTGCCCCAGGATTATGGCCCCTCTCATCAGCCCATGCTAAGCTTAAACCCCATGGCGATTTAACTGTGTTTGTGGCATGTGAGCGCTGTTCGGATATATTGAGTGCTCGGATCCAAGCCATCTGGGGATAGGCTGAATGTGGGGGTTCTGTTCAGTATAATAGGAGTTATGTATTTTTGTCTATTTTTGTGTCTTTTTACTAACATGTGGTCAATGGAGTTTTGCCTCTGCCCTGGGAGATAATTGGATTACTTCCCAATTGTCTCCAGGATAGAGGACTCTGTGGAACTGGTTTGGGCCAGAAAGCCATACTGGCAGTAGGTCACAAAGACACTTTTTACTAATTTCTCAACCCCTGGTCTAACTCGTACCATTTTGGATATGTTGTTCTCCTGAATGGATTGATGATGAATATGTAATTTTTATTGAAATCCCATGCATAGTTTTGAAATTATGAATGTTGTATAAAACTGTATATTTTCATGTCGGTGATAATAAGTTAGGCTATTCTGTTTAGTAATTATATCACAGGCAGGGGGGACGGAATGTGTACTGTGTGCGGGAGGGTCATTTCTTTTGTTATTTTATTATTGGTTAATTTAGAAGTCCAGGGGGTGTTCCTCTGGACTGAACATGGAAATAAAAGAGGCTGTATGGGCCAGTACATGCTGGTCTGCTTAAAGTTCAAGCGAAGTGTCGTCTCGTTCTTGGGGGGAATTGGAGTGTATGTTGTTACAGTGCGACTGCCAGGAGTATAAACTGTTCGTAGGGTTTTTCCTGTTCGGCTGTATACAGCATTCCCGTGTTTCCGGTTCGGGAGTAGGAAGCATTCACGTGCTTGCAGTTCGGGAAATTGGTGCTTGCAGTAACTGCCGGTGTGTCTGAAAGGGGAATATCGTCTAAACGGAGTTGTGTGCGTAACGGTCCGTTACAATCACAAATTCACGAATATAGCACTATATTCTCAATCTTCGTTATATTCTAGCAACAACCATTAGGAACTCAGCTCTAAGTTGAATTCGCAATGCGAACATATACTCGCATTGCGAATTCAACTTAGAGCTGGGTTCTTAACAGTTGTATTGCTAGAATATAACGAATATCACAAATATTGAATTCGCAATGCGAGCATATATTTGTGAATTCGTGATATTCGTTATATTCTAGCAATACAACCATTAGGAACCCAGCTCTAAGTTGAATTCGCAATGCAAGTAATTCAGGTTATATTAATCGCATTACGATTGCAACTCAGTCAGATTTGTGAGATCGTGATTCTCACATCCGACAGTACATTTTAGCATGGAGGCGATCCCATACACACGGGAAGCCTGCAGAAGCGGCAACGGGCATTGACTGGAGCGGGCAGAGAGCCAGGAATCCTCCGGACAGGTAAGATCAGCTTTTTGGGAGGTAGGAAGACAACCAGAGAGCAACAAAGATTAACAACTTAAAAAAATTAAAAAAAAAAGAATATTCGAAATAGCTAATATATAGCGCTATATTAGCAAAAAAAATTCGCTATTCGAATATTCCCGCTCAACACTAATCATCATTAGTGTTGGGCAAGCATACTTGGCTAAACACTAGTTCGGCTCGAGCATCGCGATGCTTGCCACATCGCATTGTTCGGTCGAATACTGTGTGTGCTTGAGCGCGATGCTCGAGTCTCCCCACCGCACAATAAACATGCAGGTAAGTACTGACATTCACTGTAATGCCGTAGCCATGTTGGCTGCTGGCATTACAGTGATTGGCTGGCCGGAACGCGTCATCGGGTGCTATATAGCACCCGATGACACGTGTTCGGCTCAGTCTTAGTCAGGGAGAGCTGGAGAGTAGAAGGGAGAGATAGTGTAGGGAGTGAAATAGGAATATTTTAATTTTTTACTTGTTATAGACCCAAAAGTCCTTTTAAGGAACATTGTGTGTGGCAGCAATATATATTTTTAGCGCAACCTGCACTAAATTGCTAAAACTTGTTAGAGACACAAAAGTCATTTTAAGAACTATAGTTGTATCTGGTAGCAAACTAGCAATATATATATTTTTTTCAACCTGCGCTAAGTAGCTTGCATTTGTTCGGCCGCAGCAGACAGCTACATTATCTGCACCACATCTCCTGTCTAACGTGTGCGCAGCCTAAAAATATCTGTGACATCCAGTGTACTTTTTCCGTAGATGGTGTCCGCTGTGGACAGTTACATTACCTGTGTTACATCTCCTGAATAACGTTTGCATATCCGAAATATCAGTGACATTTAGTCAAATTTTTTTTGCTGCTGGTGGTAGCGAAATTACCTGCACTACATCTCCAGTATAACGTTAGAGCATCTGAAATATTAGTGACATTAAGTGTAATTTTTTTTGCCGCTTGTGACAGCAACATAATCTGCGCTAAATCTCCTGTGTAACGTGTGCGTACCCTAAAAATATCTGTGGCATCCAGTGTACTTTAATGGTAGATGTTGTCCACTGCGGACAGTTACATTACCTGCGCTACATCCCGTGTATAAAGTTTGCGTATCCGAAATATCAGTGACATTCAGTCAAATTTTTTTGCTGCTGTTGGCAGCGACATTACTTGCACTACATCTCCTGTATAATGTTTGGCCATCCTAAATATCAGTGACATTCATTCAGTGTAATTTTTTATTAGCCGGTGGTGACAGCGAAATTACTTGCACTATACCTCCTGTATAACGTTTGCGCATCCAAAATATCAGACACATTCATTCAGTGTAATGTTTTATTAGCTGGTGGTGACAGCGACATTACATGCGCAATATCTCCTGTATAACGTGTGCGCATCCTAAATATCAGTGACATTCATTCAGTGTAATTTTTTATTGGCCGATGGTGACAGCGGCATTACTTGCGCTATACCTCCTGTATAACGTGTGCGCATCCTAAATATCAGTAACATTTATTTAGTGTAATTTTTATATTAGCCGGTGGTGACAGCGACATTACTTGCGCTATACCTCCTGTATAATATGTGTGCATCCTAAAAATATCTGTGACATTCTGCAAACTTTATTTGCGCGTACACTTACAAAACCTGCGCTACTGTACGTGTGACATACTTGCAAGCATATATACTGTTTAATATGCGCAAGGTGAGCAGTAAGGGACGTGGAATTGGCCGTGCTGCTGATGGTGCACGCAGAGGGCGTGGCCCTGGGCGCAGTGAAACTATGCCTGCTGCCAGAGCACAAGAAATACACTCATCCACGATACCTAACTTCAGGTCCCAGTTTGCAGGGCGGCGCAGGACACCTCTCGCAAAGTCAGACCAGTTCGACCAGGTCGCCGGTTGGATTGCAGCAGATAATGCTTCCAGTCAGTTAAGCACCATCTTGTCTTCCACAAAGTCTAGTCTCAGTAGCCAAGAGTCTGGTCAACAGAATATTCACCCTGATCCTCCTTCCTCCCACCATGGAGAGTCTTGGCAAACAAGTGATCCCACACTCGGATATTCCGAAGATATCTTTTCATCACCATTCCTTAAATTGGGCCTCTCGCCAAGCTCGCTTGAAGAGAGACATGAGGAGATCTTGTGCCCTGATTCCAGAACTTTTGAGCATCCACAGTCAGAAGAAGATGATGGTGGGGAATGGCTATTAGTGTTTTACGAGGTGGATGATGATGATAAGACACAGTTACCAATAAGTCAACCGCAATTAGTGTCTCAAGAGGTTCTTGTTAGGTCAGCAAGTCAGGAGGAGAACCAGAGTGAGGAAGTGTAAGAGGAGGTGGTGGATGATGAAGTCACTGACCCAACCTGGGAAGGCAAGCCGAGCGAGGACAGCAAATACAGAGGGGGAGGGATCCGCAGCACCTCAACAGGCTGGAAGAGGCAGTGGGGTGGCAAAGGGGAGAAGGTGGGCCACACTTTACAGGTCCGGAACTGTTCCCCGGAGCACCCCCTTGCGGAAAAGTATCTTTGTCAAGGGGTAGGTGTTCCGCAGTCTAGCTCTTTTTTGAGGAAAGTGTGGATGATAAATGAATTGTCATTTGCAACCTGTGCCGTACCAAAATGAGCAGAGGGTGAACACTAGCAACCTCACCACCACCAGCATAATCCACCAAATGGCATCTAAACACCCTAATAGGTGGGCCGAACGCCAATCAGTGTCTACGGGTCACACCATTGCCTCCTCTTCCCCTTTGTTACGTGCTTGCCAATCCCCTGTCCAAGACGCAGGCACAGATGCCTCCTGCCATGCACCTGGACCTTCGCAAGCACCATCAACTAGCACACCCACTTCTGTGTCCCAGCACATCCTACAGATGTCTATACCCCTGTCCTTTGAACGAAAGCGCAAATACCCAGCCACCCACCCACAGGCCATAGCACTAAATCCGCAACTTTCAAAATTGCTGGCCCTGGAAATGTTGCCATTTAGGCTTGTGGACACTAAGGCTTTCCGCAGCCTGATGGCGGCGGCCGTCCCGCGTTACTCTGTCCCCAGCTGCCAATATTTTTCACGGCTTGCTGTCTTAGCCTTACACAGCATGCGTCCTGTAACATCACCTGTGCTCTGACCAATGCAGTTATTGGGAAGGTCCACTTAACGACTGACACATGGACAAGTGTATTTGGCCAGGGATTTCCCTGACAGCATACTGGGTGAGCTTTGTGGAGGCCGGGAGCGAGTCGTACCCTCGGATGGCACAGGTGCTACTGACACCAAGGATTGCGGGCCCTACTTCCATCAGGGTTTCCGCCGCCACCTACATTAGTGGCTACAACACCCACTTCTCCTCCTCCACCTCCTTCTCCACTTTCCCCTCTGAATTTTCATCTTGCAACGCCAGTCAGTCATCAGTCTGTAGCTGGAAGCAGCGCAGCACTGCAGTGTGGAAGCAGCAATAGGCCATGCTTAAACTGATATGCTTAGGTGACAAACAGCACACCACCGCAGAGCTGTGGCAGGAGATAAGGGACCAGACTGAGCTGTGGCTCTCGCCACTCAACCTACAACCAGGCATGGTTGTGTCTGATAATGGGCGTAACTTGGTGGCGGCTTTGGAGCTTGGAAAACTCACACACATTCCATGCCTAGTCCACGTGTTCAACCTAGTGGTTCAGCGATTTCTCAAAACCTACCTCAATTTGCCTGAGCTACTGGTGAAGGTGTGCTGCTTATGTGCCCATTTCTGCAAGTCATTGACAGCTTTCACATGTCTGGCAACACTGCAGCAGCACTTGCAATTGCCAGCTCACCGAGTGTTGTGGGATGTTAGCACGCGCTGGAACTCGACGTTCCACATGTTGGCCAGACTTTGTGAGCAGTAGCGGAATACCAGCTGCAACATGGCCATAATAATAATGTTTTAGAGGGTCACCAGCAGGCCCCTGCCCCTAATGTTTTAGATGGTCAGATCAGCAGCAGGCACTCGCCCAAAATGCTTTAGTGGGTCAGATCAGCAGCAGACCATCACCCCTAATTTTGTAGATGGTCAGCTCTGCAGCAGGCCCTCGCCCATAATGTTTTAGATGGTCAGCTCAGCAGCAGGCCCTCACCCCTAATGTTTTAGATGGTCAGCTCAGCAGCAGGCACTCGTCCATAATGTTTTAGATGGTCAGCTCGGCAGCAGGCCTTCGCCTATTATGTTTTAGACGGTCAGATCAGCAGCAGACAATCGCCCCGAATGTTTTAGATGGTCAGATCAGCAGCAGGCCCTCGCCCCTAATGTTTTAACTGGTCAGCTCGGCAGCAGGCCCTTGCCCCTAATGTTTTAGAGGGTCAGCTGAGCAGCCGACCATCACCCCTAATTTTTTACATGGTCAGCTCGGCAGCAGGCCCTCGCCCCTAATGTTTTAGAGGGTCAGCTCAGCAGCAGACCCTCACCCCTAATGTTTTAGAGGATCATTTCAGCAGCAGACCCTCACCCCTAATTTTTTAGATGGCCAGCTCTGCACCAGGCCCTCTCCCATATTGTTAGCAGCAGGCATTCACCCATAATGTTTTAGATGGACAGCTCGGCAGCAGACCCTCGCCCATAATATTTTAGATGGTCAGCTCAGCAGCAGGCCTTCGCCCATAATGTTTTAGATGGTCAGCTCAGCAGCGGGCCCTCACCCATAATGTTTTAGATGGTCTGCTCAGCAGCAGGCACTCGCCCCTAATGTTTTAGAGGGTCAGCTCAGCAGCAGGCCCTCACCCTTAATTTTTTAGATGATCAGTATTGCAGCAGGCCCTCACCAATAATGTTTTAGATGGTCTGCTCAGCATCAGGTACTCGCCCCTAATGTTTTAGAGGGTCAGCTCAGCAGCAGGCCCTCACCCTTAATTTTTTAGATGGTCAGCTCTGCAGCAGGCCCTCACCCAAAATAATGTTTCAGATGGTCAGCTCAGCAGCAGGCCCTCGTCCTCATGTTTTAGATGGTCAGATCAGCAGCAGGCCCTCGTCCCTAATGTTTTAGAGGGTCACCAGCAGGCCATCAATCATAATTTCAAGTGTGTGTATGATGCCCTCCTTTATGTGTAATAAAGTGTGTATTGTAGTGCTGGTTACTTGTAATTGTTGGCAGCCGTTTCACTTGTGCATAGGCTTTATCAGTGAAGGAGTCTCACTACCTGAGCAATTGTACCACAATGAGAATGAGGCCCTCCTGTGATATACAGGTTGTATCCGAGTGCCTCTTCCTTGTAATTTCTGGCAGCACTTGCACTTTATATACAAGTAAATATACAGGAAAGAATGTTTCCTAATTTTTTTTCCTGTAAAGGTGATTTTATCTTCGGTTTGGAACGCATTATTGTCAGCAGCGATATGGGAGTCCAAGATGCATCCAGACATCCTCCCCATGCTGTTCCAGAACTATTTCAGTGGTGTTTCCATCAACTTCTGAACTTTTCCTGTGAACCAGGCACCCTCCCCTCTTCAGAGCAGGGGGTGCCTGTTTTAATACTTCGGTTCTCCCATTGACTTCCATTGTGCTCGGGTGCTCGGTACAGCACCGGAGCATCCCGAGGTGTTCTACTCGAGCACATGAGCACTTTGGTGCTCAACCAACACTAATCATCATAACTTGTATATACCCTATTACTTGCTGCCTTGAATCCCCTCCTGTCTTGTTTTTCCCCTCTATTCTGTCCTCTATTTCCCTTCCATTCTATTTTCCCATAAAGGCCCACACGTACTACTATGCAAATATACAACAATGGTACAGGTACCTATATGTACTCAGAATACTCTATTTTTACATGTAGCACAATGTACCATGCAATTACTGAAACTGAAAAGCTACAGTATAAGAAAGCATCTCAGACAATGGTCAGACTGGTGCAACAATGGTCATCTTGTGGGCTAATATTCTTAAAATTCTTGATATATTAACCCCTTAAAGACCCCTTTTTTCAATTTCTTCATTCTGTTTCAGTCCTTCCTACCTTCCAACAGCCATAACTTTTTTCTGTTCATATAACTGTATGAGGGCTGTTTGTCTGTCATTATGATTACAGCAATACCAAACTGATATCGCTGTTCTTATGATATAGAACTTTAAAAATTATAAAAATCTTTTGCAAAGATTTTGCTTTGTGTTACTGTATTCTGACACCTATAACTTTTTTTATATTTCTGTCTACAGTACTGTGGGAGAACTTGTTTTTGTGAGACAAGCAGCAGTTTTTACTGACACTATGAGCAATTAGAACTTTTGATTACTTTATATTCAAGTGGGAGGGGGGAGGGGGGAGGTGACCAAAAATGCTAATTCAGGCATTTTGATCCATGCAGAATACAACCTTTTTTATTTTAATGGTTAGGGCATTTTGGATGTTGCAGTGCCAATTGTGGTTAGTTTTTTGGCTGTTTATTTTTATATGTAAAATTGTTAAAGTTTTTTTTATATAGTTGTGGGATTTTAGATTTTTACAAAGCTATTTTCATTTTCATTTTTAGTCCCCCTGGAGGATTTAATAAAATTCAATAAAATTCACAGAACCGCGCACCCCTTCACCGATCCAATATTTCTGACCAAACTGTTCCTCGTCACCAGTGTAGATCAAGTACTTCTTTTCACTTGTCTCCTAAGTACCGATATAGACCACACAATAGTGCATTATCTTCTGGATTTTTAATAAGGTATTAAAGATACACTTACAGAAAGGTAAATGTTAAAGCGTCCATAAAATTCACAAATGTCTTGGACTTCAGCGTCCTCGTGGCCCGAACCAGGTTTCGCTCACCGGAGCTTCGTTAGTGAGGCCCCTGACGAAGCTCCGGTGAGCGAAACCCGGTTCGGGCCACGAGGACGCTGAAGTCCAAGACATTTGTGAATTTTATGGACGCTTTAACATTTACCTTTCTGTAAGTGTCTCACAAAGCCCTAGGCTGCCATGACAACTGAGTGGCACCTTGTGATTTCACCATTGACGGGGAATTAGAGAACAAAAGGACTTCAGCATCTGAGGGGTTAAATGGACAAGATTAGAGTTATGTCTAATTCCTGGCATAGTAAACCCGTGTTACCTGTAACACACACTCAGCTCCTGCCATGTATGGACTTTGCACAGATGCTAATCCTACTTCATATGCTCATACTTGTGATGTGCAGTTATGTCAAGATGTGCCAAGGGTTTAACATATTGAACAGAAAATATGGGACAAAGTGTGCAGTGCACAGTGGGAAAGAATATGCAGAGTCACCTGAGGGAGGCTTTCTGGAGACTACAATAATCTATAACTAGAGATGAGTGAATTATTGAAAAGTTTGATTCTGCTGCTTCACCGAATTTTAGCCCAAAAATTTGCTTCGTGACGTACCCCTCAGATGCCACGTTCATACATGATCGCAGCATCTGAGTGTAAAAACAGTGTAATATTGCTATAAAAAATAAAAATAGAATCAAACTTACCACCTTCATCTGCTCGCGACGGGCCGGCCTGCGTGGTGACGTCATACGTTACCACGTATGGGATTTCGGCTGAGATCTTAAATTAAGATGGTGGCTGGCGGCCCGTCAGGAGCAAATGGAGAAGGTAAATATTAATTTTTTTGTTTTTTACACTATTTCAGGTTACCGTATTTTTTGCTTTATAAGACACACTTTTCCCCCCCAAAAGTGGGGGAAAAATGGCAGTGCATCTTATAAAGTGAATGCTGCCATTTTTACTCTGCTACCACTGATACATCGCCGGCCGTTATGCTGCACAGTGCGGCCTGCGATGTATCAGCAGGGAGGAAGGAGGGGCTGGAGCTCAGTTCATCCCCTGTGGCCCCCGGTATATTCTCCCGCTCTGTATGCTAATTGCTAGCATCGAAACGGGGAGGAGGAGACTGCCTTTTTTTCTCAATGGGTGTCTCCTTCTCCCTGGCTATGAGTTGTCCAATCAAAGTGCAGAGCGTTACAGCCAGGGAGAAAGTGAGTTTTTTTTTATCCCTGGCTGTGACGCTCTGCTCTTTGATTGGATAGCGCTACAGCCATTGATAAAAAGGGCAGTCTCCTCCTCCCTGTTCCAATGCTAGCAATTAGCATGCAGAGCGGGAGAATATTCTAGGAGCCACAGCGGGAATAATAGTAAGTGCAGTGAGATCCCTGGATGTTTGGACCCATGAAAGGTCCTCTTTAGAGTTGAGCGAACACCTGCATGTTCGGGTTCGAGAAGTTGGGCCGAACTTCACGAAAATGTTCGGGTTCCGAACTCGACCCGAACTTCACCCCAAACCCGAACCCCATTGATGTCAATGGGGAGCTGAACTTTTGGGCACTAAAAAGGCTGTAAAATAGCCCAGGAAAGGGCTAGAGGGCTGCAATAGGCAGCAAAATGTAGGTAAATCCCCTGCAAACAAATGTGGATAGGGAAATGAATCAAAATAAAATAAAATAAATAAAAATTAACCAATATCAATTGGCAACTTGGAGGAGGAGGTGGAATAGGAGGTTGGGGTGGCGTCAGGTCGGAATGCTATGAAAGTTGAAGTTTCATCACAGCCAAAAAGGATTCATGTCTGCCTGCAGTGCCACAGGCCTTATTCACAGACTCAGGGCGATGGCACCCGCAAAGAGGAGAGCGGTCCCGTAACATCAACACAGGCCTCAGGTCAACCTGCAATGGAACAGGTCATTATCATTTATGTAGGCCCCTGACGCCCAGACAGAGGAGAGGTCATTTGACAGTAAAAATAGTTTAATGTCTGCCACCAAGACAGCAAGCAATTAAATGAAATATAGGCCACTGACACCCATACAATGGGGTGGTCATTAGACAGTAAAAAGAGTTAAATGTCTGCCACCAAGACAGCAAGCAAGTACATGAAATTTAGGCCCCTGACACTCACACAATGGGGCGGTCATTAGACAGCAAAAAGAGTTAAATGTCTGCGACCAAGACAGCAAGCAAGTACGTGAAATTTAGGCCCCTGACACCCAGACAGAGGAGAGAGGTCCCATAGCAGCAAAAGAGGCATCATGTCACCCACCAACGGAGAAGACCACTTTTAGTTATTTTGGCCCCAGCACCCAGACAGAGGAGAGAGGTCCCATAGCAGAGAATCAGGCTTTATGTCACCCACCAATGGAGAAGGCCACTTTCAGATAATTTAGGCCCCTGGCACCCAGACGGAGGAGAGGTTCATTCAACTTCAGGTTGCCCCGCAAAATAATGGTAAAATAAAAAAAAGAGGATTCAATAAAAAAGTGCCCTGGAGTACAAGAATATATGGTTAAGGGGAGGTAGTTATAAATGTCAATTCTGCACAAGGGATGGACAGGTCCTGTGGGATCCATGCCTGGTTCATTATGAAAGTCAGCTTGTCCACATTGGCTGTGGACAGGCGGCTGCGTTTGTCAGTAATGACGACACCTGTCGTGCTGAATACACGTTCAGACAAAATGCTGGCCGCCAGGCAGGCCAGCACCTCCAAGGCATAAAAGGCTAGCTCTGGCCATGTGGACAATTTGGAGACCCAGAAGTTGAATGGGGCCGAACCATCAGTCAGCACGTGGAGGGGTGTGCGCACGTACTGTTCCACCATGTTATTGAAATGCTGCCTCCTGCTAACACGTTCCGTATCAGGTGGTGGTGCAGTTAGCTGTGGTGTGGTGACAAAACTTTTCCAAATCTCTGCCATGCTAACCCTGCCCTAAGAGGAGCTGGCCATGACACAGCTGCGTTGGCGACCTCTTGCTCCTCCTCTGCCTTCGCCTTGAGCTTCCAGCTGTTCCCCTGTGACATTTGGGAATGCTCTCAGGAGCGCGTCTACCAGCGTGCGCTTGTACTCGCGCATCTTCTTATCAGGCTCCAGTGCAGGAATTAAGGTGGGCACATTGTCTTTGTACCGGGGATCCAGCAGGGTGGCAACCCAGTAGTCAGCACACTTTAAAATATGGGCAACTCTGCTGTCGTTGCGCAGGCACTGCAGCATGTAGTCGCTCATGTGTGCCAGGCTGCCCAGAGGTAAGGACAAGCTGTCCTCTGTGGGAGGCGTATCGTCATTGTCCTCCTTTTCCCCCCAGCCACGCACCAGTGATGGGCCCGAGCTGCGTTGGGTGCCACCCCGCTGTGAATATGCTTCATCCTCATCCTTCTCGTCCTCCAGTAGTGGGCCCTGGCTGGCCACATTTGTACCTGGCCTCTGCTGTTACAAAAAAACTCCCTCTGAGCCACTTCTGAGAGACTGGCCTGAAAGTCCTAAAAATTACCCCTCTTCCTTCTCCTCCTCCTCCTAGGCCACATCCTTTTCCATCATCACCCTAAGTGTTTTCTCAAGGAGACATAGAAGTGGTATTGTAATGCTGATAACAGCGTTATCGCTACTAGCCATGTTGGTGGAGTACTTGAAACAGCGCAACAGGGCACACAGGTCTCGCATAGAGGCCCAGTCATTGGTGGTGAAGTGGAGCTGTTCCGCAGTGCGACTCACCCGTGCGTGCTGCAGCTGAAACTCCACTATGGCCTGCTGCTGCTCGCACAGTCTGTCCAGCATGTGCAAAGTGGAGTTCCACCTGGTGGGCACGTCGCATATGAGGCGGTGAGTAGGAAGGCCGAAGTTACGCTGTAGCGCAGACAGGCGAGCAGCGGCAGGATGTGAACGCCGAAAGCGTGCACAGACGGCCCGCACTTTATGCAGCAGCTCTGACATCTTGGGGTAGTTGTGAATGAACTTCTGCACCACCAAATTCAGCACACGCGCCAGGCAAGGGATGTGTGTCAAACCGACTAGTCCCAGAGCTGCGACGAGATTTCGCCCATTATCGCACAATACCAGGCCGTGCTTGAGGCCCACTGGCAGCAACCACTCATCGGTCTGTTGTTCAATACCCCGCCACAACTCCTGCGCGGTGTGGGGCCTGTCCCCCAAACATATGAGTTTCAGATGACTGGTGGCGGTGGCCAGTAGCAGGCAAACTCTCTTTGTGGCGGCTGTTCTTCTTTTGCCCCCTGCTCCCTCTTTTGCTACGCTGTTGGCTCGGTCTCACCACTGCCTCTTCGTCTGAACTGTGAAAGTCAGTGGCACGACCTTCATTCCATGTGGGGTCTAGGACCTCATAGTCCCCTGCATCGTCTTCCACACAGTCTTCCTCCCTGACCTCCTGTTCGGTCTGCACACTGCAGAAAGATGCAGCAGTTGGCACCTGTGTTTCGTCATCATCAGAGACGTGCGGACTCTGATGAGGTGGTATTCCTATGTCCTCATCATCAGGAAACATAAGTGGTTGTTCGTCAGTGCATTCTATGTTTTCCACCGCTGGGGAAGGGCTAGGTGGATTCCCTTGGGAAACTGTGCCATAATTGTCTTCAAACAGCATAAGATACTGCTGCATAACTTGAGGCTTAGACAGTTTCTTTGATATGCATGGGGGTGATGTGACAGACTGATGGGCTTGGTTTTCAGGAGCCACCTGTGCGCTTTCTGCAGAAGACTGGCTGGGAGATAATGTTGTGAACATGCTGGATCCACTGTCGGCCACCCAATTGACTAGCGCCTGTACTTGCTCAGGCCTTACTATCCTTACAACGGAATTGGGCCCCACCAAATATTTCTGTAAATTCTGGCAGTTACTGGGACCTGAGGTAGTTGGTTCACTAGTTTGTGTGGCTGTGGCAGAACGGCTACGTCCTCTCCCAGCACCAGAGGGTCCAATAACACCACCATGACCATGTCGGCGTCCGCATCCCTTACTAGATGTTTTCCTCATTGTTACCGTTCACCACAATAAGAAAAAAATTATTTGGCCCTATGTATTGAGTTCAAATTCAGGCCTTTTTTTACAGGCACCTAACACTATCTGGCTATCTATTTATGTACCATATTACATTAATCCAGGCACAGCAGTAACCACAGATTTAGGGGAATATCAATTGTAGATCTAGTATTTAGGCCCTGGATGAAAGGTATCCTTTTACAGACAGAATTTACCTTGACGATGCACAGTAGCATGTGAAAAAATATAAAGGATTATGCTTTCAGCACTTGTATTTTAACACTTAGTGTAATATACCCTTTTACGGAAAGAAATACACTTGGAAATGCATGGTAGCATGTGCAGTTATTGAGGATGAACCTATCAGCATTTGTATTTACACCTTGAGTCTAATATACCCTTTTACGGACAGAAATACACTATGAGATGCACAATGGTGTGTGCAAATGTAGAGGATTATGCTTTCAGCACTTGTATTTTAACACTTAGGCCTCTTGCACACGGGCGTCATATTTGACGCCCGGATAAGAGGCGGATGCGTTGCGGGAATCGCCACGATTTTTCCGCGCGTGTGCTAACGTTTGTAGTGCGTTTAGCACGCGCGTGAAAAAATCTGCATGCTTGGTACCCAGATCCGAAGTGAGACTTCATCACTGAAGTCCGGTTTCGGGATGAGTATTCTGTATATGTAATTATTTTCCTTTATAACATAGTTATAAGGGAAAATAATCGCATTCTAATTACAGAATGCAATGTTCCTCGGGCTATAGAGGGTTAAAATAATAAAGAGTTAACTCACCTTCTCCCATTATAGCGCAGAGCCCAGAACGTCTTCTCTCTTGATGATTATTTGCTTCAGGACCTGTGGTGACGCCATCGGATCACATGGGTCACATGGTCCACACAAATGCTTCTATGATTGGACCATGTGACCCTGTGACGTCACCACAGGTCCTGAAGCAAATAATCATCAAGAGAGAAGACGTTCTGGGGCTCTGCGCGTACAATGGGAGAAGGTAAGTTAACTCTTTATTATTTTTAACCCTCTATAGCCCGGGGAACATTGCATTCTGTAACTAGAATGCGATTATTTTCCCTTATAACTATGTTGTAATGGAAAATAATAACGATCGGGTCCCCATCCCGATCGTATCCTAGCAACCATGCGGGAAAATCGCAACGCATCCGCACATGATTGCGGATGATTGCGATTTTCCCGCATCCCCATTCACTTCTATGGGGCCAGCGTTGCGTGAAAATCGCAGAATATAGAACATGCTGCGATTTTCACGCAACGCAAAAGTGATGCGTGAAAATCACCGCTCATGTGCACAGCACCATAGAAGTGAATGGGTCCGTTCACTTCACGCATTGCACCCGCGCGGATAACTCGCCCGTGTGAAAGGGGCCTTAGTGTAATATACCCTTTTTCGGAAAGAAATACACTTGTAGATGCTCGGTAGAGTGTGCAAATATAGAGGATTTATTTATCAGGCCTTGGATTTAGACGCTAACACACTGAGTGTAATATACGCTTTTACGGACAGATTTACACTTGGCCAGCAACAGCTGAAACCACTGATTTACGATATTGCTATTTTGGCAATTGAATTTCATCCCAGAACAAAATCTATCCTTTGCCGAACACTATTAAACTTGGCCAGCCACAGCTGGAACACTAGATTTACGGTATTGCTATTTTGGCAATTGAATTTCACCCCAGAAAAAAATCTATCCTTTGCCGGACACTAGTAAACTTGGCCAGCCACAGCTAAAACCACTGATTTACAGAATTGCTTTTTTGGCAATTGAATTTCACCCCAGAAAAAAAAATATCCTTTGCCAGACACTATTAAACTTGGCCAGCCACAGCTGGAACACCAGATTTTGGGGATTGCTATTTTGGCAATTGAATTTTACCAAAGAACAAAATCTTTCCTTTGCCGGACACAATTAAACTTGGCCAGCCACTGCTGGGACACCACATTTAGGGGATTGCTATTTTTTCAAATGAATTTTTCACCCCAGAACAAAATATATCCTTTGCCGGACACTATTAAACTTGGCCAGCCACAGCTGGAACACCAGATTTTCGGTATTGCTATTTTGGCAATTGACTTTCACCCCAGACAAAAATCGATCCTTTGCCGGACACTATTAAACTTGGCCAGCCACAGCTGGACGACCAGATTTACGGTATTACTATTTTGGCAATTGAATTTCACCCCATAAAAAAATCTATCCTTTGCCGGACACTAGTAAACTTGGCCAGCCACAGCTGAAACCACTGATTTACAGCATTGCTATTTTGGCAATTGAATTTCACCCCAGAAAAAAATCTATCCTTTGCCGGACACTAGTAAACTTGGCCAGCCACAGGTGAAACCACTGATCTACAGAATTGTTTTTTGGCAATTGAATTTCACCCCATAAAAAAAAATATCCTTTGCCGGACACTATTAAACTTGGCCAGCCACAGCTGGAACACCAGATTTAGGGGATTTCTATTTTGGCAATTGAATTTCACCCCAGAACAAAATCTATCCTTTGCTGGACACTAATAAACTTGGCCAGCCACAGCTGGAACACCAGATTTACGGTATTGCTATTTTGGCAATTGAATTTAACTCCAGAAAAAAATCTATCCTTTGCTGGGCACTACTAAACTTGGCCAACCACAGCTAAAACCACTGTTTTACAGTATTGCTATTTTGGCAATTGAATTTCACCCAAGAAAAATATCTATCCTTTGCCGAACAGTATTAAACTTAGCCAGCCACAGCCGGAACACCAGATTTAGGGGATTGCTGTTTTGGCAATTGAATTTCACCCCATAAAAAAATCTGTCCTTCGCCAGACAGCAGACAGTATTACACTTGGCTAGCCACAGCTGGAACACCAGATTTAGAGGATTGCTATTTTGGCAATTGAATTTCACCCTCAATAAAATATCGAAATTTCTATCCTGAGTTTCTAGGGGTGACAATAAGCACAGCCAAGCCCCTGATGTAGGATATGGTGGCAGCTTGTGCTGGTGCACCACAAGACACAAAATGGCCGCCGCTCACCCCAGAAAAAAGTGACAGAAAAAGGCTCTGGGCAGCCTAAAAACCAGTGAGCAATTAACTAGCAGAAGTTGAATGATTCACAGCTGTAGATTGATCACTCCATTAGGTGTTTTTTCTGAGTTTTCTCTGCCTATTCTCACCTTCACAGCAGCTGCATCCTTTCGCTACACTAATCAGAGCAGAGTGACGTGCGGCGCTACGTGACTCCAGCTTAAATAGAGGCTGGGTCACATGCTGCACTTGGCCAATCACAGCCATGCCAATAGTAGGCATGGCTGTGATGGCCTCTTGGGGCAAGTAGTATGATGCTTGTTGATTGGCTGCTTCAAAATGCGCCATGGAAATCTCCGAACACCGAACCCGACCTTTTACGTAAATGTTGGGGTTCGGGTCCGTGTCACAAACACCCCAAAATTCGGTACGAACCCGAACTATACAGTTCGGGTTCGCTCAATCCTAGTCCTCTTTAATAAATAATAAGCATTGAATAACTACATTTTACTGCTGTGCGCAGGGCCTGCTGTTATGGGGGGATCTGTGAATTTCACACATATTTTATAAGATGCTATATATGTTTCATCCACAGATGCCCCCATAACAGTGCGTCATGCACAGATTACCCATAACAGTGCTTCATCTACAGACCCCCCCTAACAGTGCGTCATCCACAGATCCCCCATAACAGTGCGTCATCCACAGATCCCCCATAACAGTGCGTCATCCACAGATCCCCCATAACAGTGCGTCATCCACAGATCCCTCATAGCAGTGCGTCATACACAGATCCCTATAACAGTGCGTCATCCACAGATCCCCATAACAGTGCGTCATACACAGATCCCCCATAACAGTGTCATCCACAGATCCCCATAACAGTGTCATCCACAGATCCCCCACAATAGTGTCATCCACAGATCCCCCATAATAGTGTGTCACCCACAGATCCCTCATAACAGTGCTTCATCCACAGATCCTCCATAACAGTGTCATCCACAGATCCCCCATAACAGTGCGTTATCAACAGATCCCCTCTATAACAGTGTCATCCACAGGTCCCCCATAATAGTGTCATCTACAGACCACCATTAGTTCAAAACCCACCAAAAGACACACGTTTTGGTTCAAAATATGTTTTTTCTTATTTTCCTCCTCAAAAACCTAGTTGCGTCTTATCATCAGTTTCGTCTTATAAAGTGAAAAATACACGAAGCACGAGGTGAATCAAATTTATCCTGAAATTTGGATCAAATTCCACTTTGTGGGATTCAATTCGCTCATCTCTCTAGATAACATACACAGACAAAATGGAAAGGAAGTAAATTCAATATGAAAGAATGTTTTTAAAAATGAAAACTAAATAGCTTCAACATATTCCTAATCAAATAAGCTTAGTACATTACAGTACATCAATAAGCATTAACTTTTAAAAAAATCAATAACATTTTTTAATTATTCCAAATAAATCAGTGTACATTAACACATACAGTATACATTAACATATAATGTGTATTATTTTAAGCTTAATTTTGTTGCAGAATGCAGAAAGAAACAATTCGGCTGCAGTTTTTATTTTTTATTTATTAATTTTTTTTGCAACATACACCGATCATGAATGGGTTATACATTTGTTGTAGAAGTTGTTATGCATCACGATACCAAATATGTGTATATTAGTCAGTCTTTGGAGACTTAATAGATTTAATACATTTTAATAAATGTACTAAAATGTAGTAATTTTAACCATTGTTGTTTAATTTTTGTCTTTTACTGCTATTTTAAAGCATTAAATTTTCTTTTTTTTCTTTTTTTTACTTTACTGCACAGAACCCAAGCAGTGATCAGAACCTACCTAAGTGTCCACTGGGGTCCTTCATTGGCTCTTTTCACAGACACATTTTTGGGCCCATATGATTTGCCTACTGCTATGCAGGGCCACGTTAATCATGGGGCCTCAGACAGTGGGCCCCATGATAGCAGTGGCAATTTTGTATTTGGGTGCAAATACAGTTGAAAACTTGGAACAGTGGAGAGTCTGCATGTCTCAATGTGTCATCCTTACAGGACAGCAGTGCCACTTGTACAGAGCGTCGAGTCTGAGCCAGTGTGGTATAAAATGTTGTGACTGTTAAGTCTCAGGGGGGCATGTTCAGTCATTGCTGACTCTAAATGCTCCATTGGGACGCATAACTTCTGACCCAGCCAACAGATTTGCAACTTCTTCTGTTTTTAACATGAAAATACTGCATTTTCATGTAGCTGGCACTGGGGAGGATTTAGAGCTGTACAAGAGAGGTGTGGGTGAAAACCTAAAAGCAAAAAGTGTACTGACTTTTTTGCCTATAGCGACCAATCACAATGCAGCTTTCATTTTTCTAGAGCAGAATAGTTTACTTTTGTACAACCTTTTTGAATCACCCTGTACAAAAAACAGATGCTTAAACAGATGGTTATCTGTAGCTGATCTCCCTATGTGATCAGGGCTGCAGATAGAGGGAGGAACTAATGAGTCATCCTGCATTCCGTTTGCATTCGTCAGTAAAATCAGGCTGATGCCAACGAGCACTGATGACGTTTTATCATTCATCGGCCCTCACATTGTCCGTACATCAGACTTTGTAATAACAACCTAAGTTTTGCTATGCACTATGATGTCTGCTGGAGATGGAGGGTTACTGTTTTGGTCAAAACCAATACACTACTCCCTGTTATCTATAACAGCCTGTCATCACTGTGAATGTGTTGAAATGGCCCTGCTGCTGAAGACCAATGTTTAAAATTGCATTGAAACAGTAGAAAAATGACTAATATCCATTGCACATATATATATATATATATATATATATATATATATATATTAGTATAAAAATGTATACTGTAATAAAATATAATACAAAAGATTACAAAAGAATAAAGAGTTATGCTGCACTATAATAACAAATTAAATAGTTCAGGTGAATAAAATTGCATAACCGTCTCAGCTTTCATGGTACATCAAAAGAACAAAGGTAGAAAGTAGCTGACTGATGTGTTCTAGTTCATGTAATAGATGTACCATTGTACCTTAGTGCACAATTAATCTGAAAACCTACTAAAGGGGAATAAAGAATACCATATATTAGCTTCAGCATGTAAATGATTCCTAAACAGAGTCCTACTGCATGGAATTCTGTGTTTTCATTTATGCATACTGTGACTCAATGGATCTAGTTGTCACATTTTGAAGATCAGTTTCTATGTGTCTACCTGAATTACAGATGTAGCCAAGTTAAAATTGACTCTGATAACACATGTCCCAGAGTTATCTTGTGACAAAAGCCGTTGAAATCCATTGAAACAGTCAAATCATTATCATTGTTTACTTAGTTTGTTAGCCATCAAGTTTAGCTTGGCTCCATCTGTTAATATAGGAATATATTTCATCTTTTATAGAGTATTCATCAGCATATCAATAAATACTTCTGCAGAGGAACTTCTGGTTTATTCAAGTATAACAATTACAATAATGTTTTGGTCTCCTCTTTTGTTACAAATGGTGGCAATATCCTACTGGATTGAGGACTTTCAATACATCAGTCAACTTGCTATTAAGACTTTTTTCATTTTGAATATAATTGCCCTTTAAGCTAAGCTGAGCATAGTCATTAGACCATGTATCATATAAAAAAATGTTTCCAGCATTTTGTCACATTTATCTCTTGATGCCCTATTGAAAGTTTAATCTGCCATGTTTTTTGGCCTTATACTTAGTTACAAATACAGATGTAGCAAGCACCAAATTCACTGGGCTAGCGCACCATCCCAAGAGTGTAATTTGATATCAACTTTAAGATTTAGAAGCTTTGTACATAGTTAATCTAAGCTAGCACTATAATCTAGTGTGATATCATACCAGGTATGACTTAAATGCTGGCTACATCATTATATATTAAATTGAGTAAAAGTTTAATAATTTTTTTGGGCGTATACTTAACTGGAAATATCGGTAAAGTTGAGTTGTATTTCCATTTATAACATCCATAAGTAGAGTTTATTCTACTTATGGATGTTATAAATAGAAATAAACTCTGATCTAATGATTTATAACAGAGATGAGCAAATTGATTCTAAATGAATCAGATTTGTTATGATCACCACAAAAATTCATCCACCAAATGATTCTGAAGAAGTTCATTCATCTCTATTGTATAGAAAAACAAGACAAGATGCAAAAGTGGACCAAATAACATTATTCAGTCACTGCAACGTGTCTATTAGGCTATGCCAAAGGACAGCCTAATGGATAGGCCATAATAATGTGGTATACTAATTATTGAATAAACCAGATTGTTAAGTACGCTATTGGAACTAAAAAAAAAAAAGTTTAAAGGGGTTGTCAGAGTTAAATAAAAACTTAGGCAGCCCCTTTACAATAAATCAAAAAAGCAAAACCTCTATTAAAGGTAATTAGTCACACTGTACCCATATATTCAAACCAGAAAAGAAGGTATTAGACCAAAAATGACATGTTAAAAAAACAATTTTTTATTAGAAACCACATCAAAGCATGTTAACAGCAACATTAAAACAGATACAACAAGAGGTAAGCCTACTTTCAAAATATATGCATGTAACATCATGTCATTCAATAATGATAAAAACAGGAGCCAGTGACAATGATAAATCACTTAGAAGTCACTTAGAAAACACTTCACAAGTCACAATTCTAAACCCCTACATCAGCGGTACAAAAACTTAATCTGGGGATAGTTGGTGGCGGGATGCATGCATCTGATGGTGGTTGGTTGCGGGACACATTCACATTTAAATAGACAAAATAGACAAAAAACAATAAAAACTGAATTGATGTAAATTTTATATAAGTAAAACTATGGCAGGGGTGTAGCTATAGGGGATGCAGAGGTAGCAGTCGCTATTGGGCTCAGGAACCTGAGGAGGCCCAAAGACCCTTGTGCCACAAGACACTGGTATTATAGAAAGTGCATACTGGTCAAGTTATACCTCTGGCTGAAGGGAAGGGGTTAGGTCAATATTTTGGCAAGGGGGGGAGTGTTAAATTTTTGCCTCAGGCTGCATGAAGGCTACATGCAGCCCGGCCCCTGAACAAAAAGCACTGAGGGAAGGGGGGCCCAAGCTGAACTCTTGCACTGAACTCTTGCACCAGGGCCCATGGGTCTCTGGACTATGGTAAATATTAATAACATACAATGACAGTTTTATTGGCTGTTGTCTATTTAAATATGCCCCCCCCCCCCTGCAGACAAATCCATTGGTATAATGATGTAGAGGTTTAGAATCGTGACTCCTAAGTGATTTATCATAGGCACTGGCCTGTTCATCTTATTATTAGACAGTATGATGTTACATGCATATATTTTGGAAACAGGCTCACCCTCTGGTTTTATAAATATCAATTTTGGTACTGTTATGCTTTAAAGTAGTTTTCTAATAAAAATTGTATTTTTAACATGTCATTTTTGGTCTAGTACCTTCTTTTCTTGTTTCGTGATATAACCTCCTTAAAATGTATTAAAACAACAAGAGCCTTACCCATTCCTTACCCATTCCTCCTTTGTTGTGCTCCAGTCCTCCCCACTGCTCTTTGTTTTCCTGGCTGCAGTGGTAAAGTTCTGTGCACACAGGTAAAGCTACACTCAATCACAGGAGTCAGCAGTGACAGCCCAGTACTGCTGAGGCCAGTTATTGGCTGAATGGAATCTCACCACTGCAGCCAGGAAGATGACATCACCAGCAGGAAGGATCAGAGCGCAGCAGTTAAAGAAGAAAAAAAGTATTGATTCTTATGTTATTTTAAACCTGAGTTTTTTTCATAACTCAGATGACCTAATTAATGAAGAAAAAATGTATTCACAGTAAAAAATAAATAAAAAAGGGTTTTAAAATGTTTGCTTTAAATTGGTTTTTAAAATAAGTGTTAAAAATACACAATGTTACAATCTAATAACCTGTTTAATGAAGCTAAGTCAATTTTCAAACCTCATGGTAAATGATGTGAGAGACACACTACAGAAGTAGAATTGTTTTCTTTTTATTCTCCCCACCCACCAAAATTGTAAAAGTTCAAGAGTAATTTTTATATACCCCAAAATAGTTTTGATAAAAAATATGACCACCAGAACCAAAACCCATATGACCACATCAACAGAAGAATAAAAAATAATAAAATAATTGTGCAAAAGTAGTAAAACATAGAAAAATTACACATATTTTGTTTCACCATAATTGTACTGACTACAAAATAAAAGTATCATGCCTTTTATGTCGCTTGGTGAGAGACATACCTTTAAATATGGAGAAAATAATGGTAGAATTGTATTTTTGCCATTCTCCCCCAGAAAAAGTTTATAAAATGTAATCAATAAGTTACAAGCAGTTGCACTCCTTCAATGAAAGCAGACCACACAGCTATTATGAGGCTCGTGGGGGAAAGCGGTCTTGCTGCTAACAAAAATTCCCACCCCCTAATTCAATGGCTTCCATTATAAGCCCCTGCCTGGGGCTCGGGCTCCGCCTTTGGGCTCTCTGCTATTGGGCACCCCCCTCTCGCCTAGCGTGTTGGTGGCTCCATGATTAAGTCAGCCCGTTTTTTGACTCCGATAAACAGTATGTCTCTGCTGGGTGCAGGGATGGCCAATCAGTTTTGGCACTCCTAGCAAATCCTGCTGCTGATTATCCTGGCGCCCAACAGAGAAACTTTATGCAGCATTCTCTTCCTTCTTGCTGACCTTGCCAATAAGCAATGACCTGATTGGGGAACTAAATCAGCATGTATGGCAATGGCAGACTAAGTGGCAGCAACAGGCACGGATCCGGGGGATTATAGCACACCGTATAATACAAAGTAGTAAGCATAGTTTATGGGGGGGTATGGCACACTATATAATACACAGCAGCAGGCATAGTTCATAAGGAGTTATGGCACACTTTATAAGATGCAACAGCATGCACAGTTTATGGGGGATTATAGCATGCTATATAATATGCAGCAGGCACAGTTCATGGGGGATGGCACTCTATATAAAACACAGTAGCAGTCACAGTTCATAGAAGGGTCATGGCACACTATGCATAAAACAGCAGCAGGCATAGTTCATTGGGGGGTAAGAAACACTATATGGTACATGGCAGTAGGCACAGTTCATGTGGGTATGGCACCCTATATAATACATAGCAGGCACAGTTCATGGAGAGATTATGGCATACTATATAACATGAAGCAGCAGGCACAGTTCATGGTGAGGTATGATATATAATATAATACATAGCAGCATAGTTTATGGGGGGGAGTGTGAGCTATATAATACACAGTAATAGCCACAGTTCATTGAGGGATATGGCACACTGTGTAGCAGACACAATTAATGGGGGGGGGGGTGTTACACTATATGCAGCAGCAGAAACAGTTTATGGGGGTATGGCATACTATAAAATATTTAGCAGTAGTTATAACACACAACAGCAGGCAAAGTTCATGGGGGTTTCAGCACACTATATAATCCTTAGCAGTAGGCACATTTAGTAAGGGGGGTTTTAGGGCACAATATTTAAAATCCAATAGTAGGCAGTTCATGGGATGTATTACACAAAATCTAATATATAATAACATGCATAGTTTATACGGGATTTATGGCACACTGCATAATAGGCATCAGAAGGCACAGTTCGGGAGGGGGGGGGGTTATGGCACACTATATAATACTCAGCAGAAGACACAGTTCATGGAGGTTATTGCACACTATATAATAAAGTACAGCAGAAACAGTTCCTGGGGAAAATTATGGTGCACTATATTCATAAAGGTTTATACAGTTATTAAAGGTTTATAGCTCACTATATAATATGCAGTAGTAGGAACAGTTCATAGGGATGTATGGAAGATTAAAAAATATGTCAAAATAGGCACAGTTCATGGGAGCATATGGCAAACTATATAATATGCAGCTGCAGACACAGTTGATGGTGGGGTATGGCACATTGTATAATAAGCAACACTAGGCCCAGTTCATGGTGAGATATGACACAATTCATTATAGCCATCAGCAGGCAAAATTCAGGCAGAGGTGTGGCACACTATATAATACACAGCAGCAAACATAGTTCATGGGGGGGGGGGGGATGGCAGGCTATATAATACATAGCAACAGCCACAGTTCATGGAAGGGTATGGCACACTATATGCAGCAACAGGAACAGTTCCTGAGGGCATAGTGAACTATATAATACTTAGCAGTAGGCATGGTTCATGAGGTGTATGGTACACTATATAATATACAGTGACAGGCACAGTTCATAGGGGGTATGACACAATATATAATACATAGCAGCAGGGATAGTTTATGGGGGGAATGAGGCTATATAATACATAGCAATAGCCACACTTCATGAAGGGTATGGCACACTATATTTAGCAGTAGCCACAATTCATGTTGGGTATGACACACTATATACAGCAGCAGGAACAGTTCATGGGGGTTTAGCAAACTCTATACTACTTAGCAGCAGGCATGGTTCATGAGGTGTATGGCATACTATATAATATACAGTAGCAGGCATAGTTCTTAGGGCATAAGGCACACTATATAAGACATATCAGCAGGCACAATTCATGGGGGTATGGCACACTATATAATACATATCAGCAGGCATAGTTCATGGGGGTTATGGCACACTATATAATATGTAGCAGCAGGCACAGTTCATATGGGGTTATAGCACACTATGCAATATCCAGCAGTAGGCATAGTTCATGGGGGGGGGGGTTATTGCACACTATATAATACATAGCAGTAGGCATAGTTCATGTAGGATTTTTAGCACACTAATATAAGAATCAAATACATACAAAAAACTGCAAGACCGCATGAATTAATGATATCCTTTATTGACAAAAATTCTTACACATTAAAATATTAAAAACAAGTGCAGGGAAAATGGAGACATCACTGGAAGAGAACAAAATGGCAGCAGTTCATAATAGTCCAGGAAATAACTAGATAAAGTGCAAGTGCAAAAAGTATAAAGGACAGAATCAGTTATCCATATTGTGTCTCCTCAAGGATGGCGCCAACCCTGACATACATTTTGGTGGACCTTCGAGTCCCAGAGGAATAGGCATATAGCAATAGGTAGAGTACATGGGGGGGGATGGCAGGCTATATAATAAGCAGCAGCAGGTACAGTTCATGAAGGGGTAAGGCAAACTATATAATACTTATCAGCAGGCATATTTTATGTGGGGTATGGCACACTATATGTATGCTGCAGCAGGCACAATTCATTGGGTTATGGCACACTATAGTATGTTTAACAGCAGCAAGCATAACTCATGGTTGGTAATGCAAAGTTAGTAGCAGGCATAGTTCATGGGAGGTATGGCATACCATATAATACGCAGAAGAAAACACAGTCCATGGTGGTATGGCACACTATATAATACACAGCAGCAGGCAAAGTTCATTGAGGGGAGTTACACATGATATCATATGCAGCAGTAGGCTCAATTCATGGGGTAGGGGTGGGGCCAGGGATGAGTAGTGTAAGGAGTTATTGATAGGGCATTGGGATCCAATTTGGATTCTTGCTATAAGGACCAATGATTTCTATGTCCCTGGTTACAGGTATCACAAAACAGTGCTATAGTAAAAAGCAATTCATCCAACCAAATAAATAAACCCTTACATGGCTAAATCAACCCAAAATTTTAAAAAAATGTTGTCCCTGAGAATGAGAATACTTAAAAACTTTTAAACCACATTATATAAAAGTCTACATATCAAAAAGACCACATACTGGTACTATGTCTTTGTGAACAATGGTGAGGCTGAGCGCTGATTACCCCAACCTCAACCTAAGGGTATTCTAAATATTACTGTACTTTCCATTCATCTGATAATATTTATTTTGGAATGGACATACATAAGTACTGTAATGAGATCTATGTCTGTTTAAATATGTTTAGACGAGAAGATGGTTTTACACTATGAGGTCATATGCTTTAAGTATCATAATGCCTCTAAATAGAGCCCTTTGCTTGTAATTCAAGATCAATTTCTCAGGAGAGAACATATACTGTGAAAGGTTAAAAGGTAAACATAGCGTTTACTTTCTGCAGCTATGCTATTCTGTCAATGTGCCAAGAATGTGCAGTATTAAAATATCTGTGATTACAGTCAGACACATTTGTTTTTTCAAAGAAGTTTTGTCTCCTGCCAATTCTGTAGCAAAAAGTTAAAATAAAATCTTGCACCAGCTGTAATGAGAAGTTCAAGAACTTCTACTTTATGAATGACCTGCAGTGTTTGAAACATGGAGAGTGAACAAACATTTACACTACTTTGAAACCCTACTGTGAATATAACATGAGCATTGCTATATTACTGAACTTCATTTCTTTGACAGCTTATTGGAAGCTCACACAATCTCCTGCTTCGGTAACAATGAATAATTTCCTGACAATGTGAAAACACAATTTATACAATGCTACATGTAGTGATAAATATCATTTATTACATGCCTCTGTTATGTTCTGATGACATGTTGAGTTTGACGTTAAAGTCCTTATTTTGTCATTTTTTCCAGTTCTACCAACATATTTTTAGATGGTTTTTATAGGTCTATTAAAATAGACTGAAAAGCAAATATTTGCACAGCTGATTAAAGTAGTTCCACATTTGGTTAATATTTGAATGGTAGACTATTTATTGAGAAACTAAAACATCCATTGGAACACACAGTATGCTTCATTCCCATGACTGTAGCCTTGATTTTTGTTGGCTGGGTAAAACTGCAAAAAAAGGAGGTCAGTCAGCACATCCCAATGTGCAGCTGCACGCTGCCATGGCTAGAAACACAAAGAAAAAAAGACAATGCAACAGCACTCTGCAAACACAAATAAAGTACAATAATGCTATAATTATAGAAAACATTCTGGTGCTAATGCTATGCTTATTTTGCAAATTTGAGATTCTTGGCAAATTCATTTTGTACAAAATTATTTGGGCCCGTCTACCAAACGTCAAGGCGATCTCTATAAGACGAGATCCTAACACTAAATACCACCTGTTATGTGCCAAAATGGCCACCATAAAATTCAGGGAGTGCAGGTTCCACATGCATGCTGGGTCCACTCTGCTTTTTATCATTTTTGGTGCCATAACGGCCTCCATTAAATCCAGGGATGCTGGTACCAACATGCATGCTGAGCCCACTTTATACTTCTGGTGCCAAATGGCTTCCAATAAATACAAATAGAGCAGGCTACAGCTTCATACTTATTCTAATTAAAATCAGCCTATGGGGCAGACAGGCTAGTCAGGGGTGCAAGACCAACAGGAGTCAGCCACACCTCCAGCTCTAGTACAACTGCAAAAAAAAGGGGGTCAGTCAGCACATCCCAACGTGCAGGTGTGTTCTGCCATGGCTATAAACACAAAGAAAAAAAAAGACAATGAAAAAAACAGCACTCTGCAAACACAAATAAAGTTCAATAATGCCATAATTGGTGCATGTTAGTACCTGCATCCTTGGATTTAATGGAGGCTGTTATGGCACATAGTAGGTGGTATTTAGTGTTAGGTTCCCGTCTTGTAAAGATCACCTAGACGTTTGGCAGACGGGCCCAAATAATTTTGTACAAAATGTATTTGCCAAGAATCTCAAATTTGCAAACTAAGTGTAGTGTTGGCTGGGTAAGCATTTTTGTGTCATAAGATTTCAGGTTTGTATTCATTTAAAGCAGTTGCCCCACAAAAAATATTCTACAGTTTTCAAACCAGCTCTTGGATCTGAAATCTTTTGTAATTGCATGTAATTAAACATTTATTATAGCTACTGAGTTATGCAATGAAAGATATCTGTAAAGCCCCACCAGCTGTTTGTTTTTTGTCCTACAGTACTTACTGAGAAAGCCACACATGTTCCGTTTCATCCTTCAACTGCCTCCTGATCTTTGATAGGGAGAGAGCTAAAGAAGAAAGACCCACCATTTGAGAAAGACACTCCCATAGAGTTCCTGGCTTGATTTAAATCTAGCACAGCAATTGGAATAATTAATGGAGGGAATCTCTGGATCCATGTGAAGTATAGGACTGGTTCTAGCTTTGTTAGAAAGAGATACTCATGCCCTATATTATGTCTAATTTGCATGTTTAACATTAATCAAGGGATAACCCCTTTTTGACATAAGGTCTACCTGGATATTGGGCCCTCTCAGTAGACATAGATGAATATCAGCACCTTTAGTCGCATCTGTGGCTAATGGCTGACACTATAGAGTTTCTTGGTTGAAAAATCAGGAGTAGTGTTGCGCAAACCTGAACTGTAAAGTTTTAGGTTCGTACCGGACTTTAGGGTTTTTTGTACCCGAACCCAAACTTTTCCGTAAAGTTTGGGTTCGAGTTCAGTGTTCGGCCGGCTAATAAAGGTTGTTGAAAGGCTGCAGGGCAGCCAATCAACAAGCGCTTAAGATGTGTGCCCTTAGAAGCCATCACAGCCATGCCTACTAATGGCATGGCTGTGATTGGCCAGTGCAGCATGTGACCCAGCCTCTATATAAGCTGGATTCAAGTAGCGCCGCACGTCACGTCAGCTCTTACTAGTGTAGGGATAGGATGCTGCTGCTGTGAGGGAGAGATTAGGAAAGAATCTGATATCAGAGCTTGGTGTTAAGTCTGCGATCTACAGCGATTTTTTTGTGGGTGCCATGCAACATTTTTGTACCCTACCCTGAGCCCAGTGACACAGAAAAATAATTTTTAATTCATCTGTTAGGTGGGCGTCGGCGGCCATTTTGAGTAAGTGAAGTGCACTTGTACCTGCAAATGTGCCAGGGACAATAATTTAATTCTGTTCTTGTAGTTCAGTGGGCGACATATACCCATTTTTTAAATGCACCTGCACTGCATATGTGGCAGGGGAAGGGAAAATAATATAGGTAATTCGTGAGTTCCGGGACCCAGGGGGTGACATATTCACATTTTTTTCTGTAAAGAACCCCTGTGCTGCATATGTAAATCAGTAAATACAACTTGGACATTCTGGTTGAAAAAAAATCACTTTTTTTTTGCTAGAAAGTACCTTTGCGGCCTGTGCTGCATTTGAGATAGTGAAAGAAAATCAGTAAATCCATCTGTGACACTGTGGTTAAAAAAAAATACAACAGTGACATTGTGGGTGAAAACATCACTTTTTTTTGCTAGAAAGTACCTTAGCAGCCTGCACTGCATTTGTGAAAGTAAAACAGTAAACCCATTTGTTTCATTGTGCGTGAAAAAAAAAATCACTTTTTTTTGTTGCCATAAAGTACCTTTGTGGCCTGCACTGCATTTCTGATAGTGAAATATAATCAGTAACTCTAGCTCTTAGATTGTGGGTTGACATTTCCATGGTTATCAGGCCAGTCATTCACAAGTGGCTTGGAGGGTGTGTTCCTGCTGCACTGCATACCTGACTGGGAAATTTATTCTGTAAATCCGGCGGCGTTTAGATGGCTGGGTGACCTGTACCTCTTTTTTCTTTCAATGTACCCCTGCACTGCATATCTGACAGGGAAATATAATCTGTAACTTCGGCGTTTAGATTGCTGGGTGATCTGTACCCCTTTTTGTTTTCAAACTGCCCCTGGACTGCATACTGACTGGGAAATATATTATGTAAATTCGGCAGCGTTTAGATTGTTGGGTGATCTATACCCCTTCTTTGTTTCAAAGTACCCCTGCACTGCATACCTGATAGGGAAATATATTCTGTAAATTCGTGATTGTTGGGTGATCTATACCCCATTTTTCTTTCCAGGTACCCCTACCGGGTCTACCCCAATTTATAAAAAGAAAAGAAAACAAAACAAAACACATTGTTGTTGGCGACTACCTTTGGCTTCACAGCCAAAAAAGGATTTATGTCAGGCAACAATGTAACCGCCAATTGTAATGAACTAAGTTCCCTGTCTGTTATGCAGTGCAGGGGTACTTTGAAAGAAAGAAGGGGTACACATCAGCCAACAATCTGAACGCCACCTACTTTACAGAATATATTTCCCATACAGGTATGCAGTGCAGGAGTACTTTGAAAGAAAGATGGGGTACAGATCACCCAAAAATCTGAACGCCACCTATTTTACAGAATATATTTCCCACACAGGTATGCAGTGCAGGGGTACTTTGAAAGAAAGAAGGGGTACAGATCACCCAACAATATGAAGGCCACCTAATTTACTGAATATATTTCCCAGTCAGGTATGCAGTGCAGGGGTACTTTGAAAGAAAGAAGTAGTACAGATCACCCAACAATCTGAAGGCCACCTAATTTACTGAATATATTTCCAAATCAGGTATGCAGTGCAGGGGTACTTTATGGCCCAAGAATGTAACATACGATTTTTAGAAATCTACCTCCCTGTCACCTATGCAGAGCAGGGGTTTGTATACGGGAAAACTGGCAAAATGTCACCCACCAATGTAACAGATGATTTTTAGAGATTTACCTCCCTGTCACTTATGCAGAGCAGGGGTTTGTATACGGCAAAACTGGCAAAATGTCACCCACCAATGTAACAGATGATTTTTAGAGATTTACCTCCCTGTCACTTATGCAGAGCGGGTGTTTGTATACGTCAAAACTGGCAAAATGTCACCCACCAATGTAACAGATGATTTTTGGAAATTTAACTCCCTGTCACTTATGCAGAGCAGGGGTTTGTATACGGCAAAACTGGCAAAATATCACCCACCAATGTAACAGATGATTTTTAGAGATTTACCTCCCTGTCACTTATGCAGAGCAGGGGTTTGTATACGGCAAAACTGGCAAAATGTCACCCACCAATGTAACAGATAATTTTTAGAGATTTACCTCCCTGTCACTTATGCAGAGCAGGGGTTTGTATACGGCAAAATTGGCAAAATGTCACCCACCAATGTAACAGATGATTTTTAAAAATTTTCCACCCTGTCACTTATGCAGAGCAGGGGGTTGTATACGGTAAAACTGGCAAAATGTCACCAACCAATGGAACAGACAATTTTTGCAAATTTGCATCCACGTCACCTTTCTAGCAGAAAAAGTGTGTTTTTTTTATAGCACCAATGTAAATGTAGTATGTTATGGTTGTATTGGACTGTCAGAAATGTAGCATAGCACGCAAATTTGCTATCTAGCACAACAAAATTAGCTTTTTTATAGCAGCAATGTAACTGCAGTATGTAACGTTTTAATTGGACTGTCAGAAATACAGCATAGCCCGTAAAAGTACTATCTTGCAAAAAAAGTGTGCTTTTTTATATCAGCAAGGTTACTGCCATATTTAGCAGTTTTATTGGACTGTCAGATATGCAGTGCCTGTGGCAGATAAATAAAAAATCACTTTAGGGCACAAAAATTTATGACAGAATAATGTAATTGAATAATTTTCACTGTCGGGTATGCACTGTAGGCCACAGGGGTACTTGAACGGCCAAAAAAGGGAATTTGTCCTCCACTGTGCTACCAGAACAGAATTAAAGTAATGTCTCTGGCACACATGCAGTTCACATGGAGTTGCAAGGGCACTGCACTTGCAAAAATGGCCGCCGACGCCCATCAAACTAGCAGATGGATTAAATTTATTTTTCAGTGTCACTGGATTCATAGCACCCTCAACCTTAATAATCTCTGTAGTTTGAAGATTGAACACTACACCACCAAGTTCAACAGAATTCTTCCCTAATCTCTCCCTCGCAGCAGCAGCTGCATCCTATCCCTAGACTGAGAAGAGCAGAGTGACGTGCGCGCTACGTGACTCCAGCCTATATAGAGGCAGGGTCACATGCTGCTCTTGGCCAATCACAGCCATGCCATTAGAAAACATGGATGTGATGGCTTCTAAGGGCAGACTAGTGAAACGCTTGTTGATTGGCTGCCCTGCAGCCTTTCAAAAAGCGCCAAGAAATCACTGAACTCCAATCCAAACTATTACGAAAATGTCCGGGTTCGGGTCTGGGTACCAAAAACCCTAAAGTTCAATACGAATCCGAACTTTACAGTTCGGGTTCACTCAAAGCTAATTGCTACATCTGGCACATGATCTACTTAATCTGGTGAACAGCGAAAAAATATGCCAAAATATATGTATTTTTAGTCACCTCACCTCCCAAAAAACATAATATCAAACAATCAGAAAGTTATAATACCAATGAAAATGTCAACTCATCCTGCAAAAAATGAGCCCTCACACAAGACCATCGACTGAAAAAATGAAAAAATAGGGCTCAAAAAAAAATTGGACACACAAAAACATGATTTTTTTTCTCAAAAATGCTCTTATTCTGTAAAACTGAAACAAAAAATAGACATATTTGGTATCGCCACATCGATAAGGATCGCCACTATAAAAATATCACATGATCTACCCCATTAGGTGAACACCATAAAAAAACTATTCTACAACAGCTTTTTTTTGTCATCTCACCTCTCAAAAAACAAAATACCAAGCGATCAAGAAGCCTTATGTAAAATGGTATCGATAAATGTACGGTCTGTCCTGCAAAGGACAAGCCCTCAGACATCTACATTGGCTGATAAATAAAATTGTTTTGGATGTTAGTATATGGCATTGCAAAATATAACAGATTTAATAAATAAGTGATTTTATTATGCAAAAGTAGTAAAACATGAAAAAAATCATATAACTTTGGTATTGCCATAATCGTATCAACCAGCACAATATAGTTATCATATCATATATACCACAATGTGTGAACCCCATAAAAAAATTAAAAAAAAAATAACACTGCCAAAATTGCAATCTCACCTCCCAAAAAAGCCATTTGAAAACCAAATGTATCCCGAAATGGTGCCAGTAAAAATACAACTTGTCCCACAAAAGAATTAGCCCTCACACAGATAAATGAATAAAAAAAAAGTAAAGTTATGGCCCTTAAAATTCATTTCAGCAAATTCCATGTTAGAAAATCCAGATGCCACTTCTTCTCTTCTGAGCCCTGGTGTATACCCAAACAATAGTTTATGATCACAAATGAGGTATTTCTGTTTTTAGGAGAAAATGGGTGAAAAAATGTGGGGTGATATTCTCCTTTTACCTCTTGTTGGGTCGAAGTGCTCACTGCACCCGTTCTTTGGGTGGTGTAGCTTCCAAAATGTGGACACTTTTGGGGGTTTTTCACTGTAGGGGTACCCCAGGGTCTCTTCAAATGCAACATGGCGCCCAAAGACCATACCAGCAAAATCTTCCCTCCAAAAACCATATGGCACTACTTAACTTCTGAGCGCTTCTGTGTGCCCATTCTGTGTGTGGTCTACGAATCAAGGTAATAAATATTGATTTATTCTCAATATAACACATTAAAAATGGGCTAAAACAAGGGAGCCCCCTTCCTCCAAAGAAATATACTGCGGGACTGATGCAGGTATCATCAACAGCGATGTGCTCCACAATATTCCCCCAAAGTAACATACATTGGGAGGGCAAGGATCATCTGTCCTAACACTGTTATACAGTAAGCGATATACCTGTAGTATGGTCCTGTCGGAATCCAGAATTAACTTAATTACTGCGCCTTTCTTAATAGGCAACAGTATCACTCTGAGTCACATTAGCAGCTACAAACAGAGGAAGACAGCTAGACACATTGTGGCTATTGGTCAGTACCAATGTGGTAATAAAGGTTCAATCGCAACACCCTTGCTAGTTTTGTTTAGCTGAGGATTGAAACTCTACTCCTCCCTTTTGCAACCACTGGAGGTGAGGCTGTTAAACTTTACTTCTACCACTGCTAGTCATATACACCCTATGCTAAGGCTCTACATGTTTCCAGCATGTTCATCAGGAGCTCTCATAGATAAGCTAAGAGATTCACGTGGTTTAGAAGTGCATTAGCGCACAGGTCATATTCATCGTGCTAGCGGTATGTCCGGCACTGGTGGGCTGTAAGGGGCTGCCCCAATTCAAAATATTTAAACCCTTGTAGGTCCCACCCATGACTCTGGCCGGCCATTCAGCAGCAGGTGCCAGGAAGGGAGAGTGCTGTACAGGTCTCTCCCCCGGCATTAGTGACACTGTGTTATAATATTGGTTGCACAGATGATGAAGAAAAAGGTGAGTACTAATTTCACCCAATCACGAGGGACCAAATGGCGGATAAGTAACCTGACATTGGAGAAATGTAGCTGAGTATTATTGGTGATGGCATATCTTGATGGCTTAGCAATATGTCATATTGATGTTACAATTAAACTAGAGTAAACAAGCCAGAAATGGGTGCGCATACACTACTCATTAGAACCAATTCACCTCCAATCCATGGGGATGGGTATAACAATAGCATGCACCATGGTTTACTTACAGAGGAAATCCAGCTACCTCAGAATCAACCACCTAAACATGAGGGGCACATTTGATGGTATAATCCCCTTATACCACGCCTGCTTCTAGATAGATAGTGGATGCTCTCTTGCTGGAGAAACAGGCATGCGATTCACCACATTGAGCGATTGCTCCATAAGAGGAGGAAGGCAAACATAGTGCGTAATGATGTGCCACAAGCCTTTTTATCTGATCGGATGTGGGGGACTGGAGGTGTATGACACCTACTGTCTCACCATATTGTGTTGCTTGCCAGCGATTCACTGGCTAACGGATAATGGCCACGGAACAAAACAGAAATGTACTGAGAGACTGATACCTGTATCAGTCCCACAGTACATTCTTTTGAGGGAGTGGGCTCCCTTGTTTTAGCCCATTTTTAATGTGTTATATTGAGAATGAATAAATACTTTTTGCTTTCTTTCTAAGCACTCTATAGGATCCACTATTTATTTGCTCAACAAGTGTGATGCGAACCTCTAATATCTTTGACTGTGATTGTTTAATAAATATTCAGGTTTGTTTTGCTATTAACCCTTGCTGTGTTACAAGAACAAAAAAAAGGATTAAAATGGAACATTTTATAATTTCACCTCCATTTTGGTTTAATTCTTGTTGAACATCTAAAGGGTTAGCAACATTTTTAAAATTTGTTGTGAATAAATTGAGGGGTGTCATTTTTATAAAGGGGTCATTTATGGATGGTTTCTATATGTAAGCCCCACAAAAAATGACAAATAAGAATTGGTCCTTAAAAAAGTTGATTTGGGAAATTTTCTTGAAAATTTTAAATATCACTTCTAAAATTCTAAGCCTTCTAACGTCCTAAAAATAAAAAAGTACATTACCAAAAGGATGCCAGCATAGTAGTATATGGTGAATGTTAATAACTGTTTTATGAGGTATCACTATGTAGATATGTAGAAATCAGTGTCCTGTCGCCAGGTATGCAACCACAGTGTCCTCAATCTTCAGGAGAGAGTGCCCACTCTCTCCAAAGCCAAACAGTAGAAATATAGCAGGATTACACAGGGGAGCATGACACTGGTCCAGACTGGTTAACTGACTGGGTAATCTGATGAAGGGGACCTTGGTATCCCCGAAATGTGTTTTTGCTGTTGTTTTACCTGATGTGCTCTACCAAAATAAAGGAAAAATGCTCATCTGAACCCAAGGGTCTGGACCAGTGTCCTTTTGCACCCCTGCTATATTTCTACTGTTTTGCTTTGGAGAGAGTTGGCACCCTCTCCTGAAGATTGAGGACACTGTGGCCAGTGGCGTACAAAGAGAAGCAAGGGCCCCATAGCAAGGATCAAGCCAGGCCCCCCACACAAGACAGAAGGGTTTCTGCCTAAACCCTTTTCAATTACCCTTGCACCATTTTTTCCACTGCCTCATTTGCTAAAAGTTGTTCCTTTAGAGGGTAGAGTCCTAACCAAGTTTTCACCCCCCGAAGAAGAGGAGATCATCCCAACTGGGCCCCCTCTTACCCTAGGCCCCATAGCAGTCGCATGGTCTGCCGCTATAGTAGTTACGCCCCTGACTGTGGCTGCATACCTGGCGATGGGACACTGATTTCTACATATCTACAATAGTGTTGTGCCTATCTCTAGTACAACCACTGAAGGTGAGCCTCCAATTTATTGTTCTATCAACTGGTTTTATAATCCAGTTACTACCCAATGTTGCGCTTTTCTTTTGTATGCTTCTCCTAGCTATATAACGCCCAAAAATCTAAACCATGTGTCTTAAAATATAGAGAAATTTAGAAAATAGTGAATTTTTCCCGATGTTTGGTACATTTTTTTTTTTTTTATAACTAAAAGTAAAATATATTGACTCCAATTCACCACTAACATGAAGTACAATGTCTCACAAGAAAACAATGGCTTGGATAAGTAGAAGTATTCCACTGCTATTACCACATAAAGTGACATATGTCAAATTCACAAAATTAGGCTTGGACAGGAACGGGTTAAATAGCCTGGTCTGGAAGTGGTTAAGGATGCAAATATTTACATACCTGGCTCCAGGCCAGCTCCAGGGTAGATCTGGCACCACAGCTGCCGGGTGCCTGCTGTTTCATACAACAGACACCAGATGCTAATATTTACGATCAGCAAAAATTCTTATTGCAGACTTTTAACCCCTCAGATGCTATGGTCAGATGTGACAAGAAAACAAGAAAACTATATAAATGCTGTATCACTGTAATTGTATCGACCCAGAGAATTAAGAAAGCAGGTCAGTTCTACTGCACAGGGAACACCATAAAAACAAAACCCATAAAACTGTGGTGGAATTTTTTTCCCCAATTTCCCGCTATATTGTATGCAATATTAACCGGCTTTAGAAAGTAAAATTTGACCTGCAAAAAATCCCTCATAAGGCTATGAAAAAGCAAAGATAAAAAAGTTATTGCACCAGGAAGGCCGGGAGTGAAACATGAAAACACAAAAAACTGAAAATTTAAGGACTGTTTTTTTTGCTGAACTGGGTGCAGTCGAGTAACATAGTGGAGTCAGTGGGGGAGATTTATCAAACTGGTGTAAAGTAGAACTTTCTTAGTTGCCAATCAGATTTCCTTTGGAAAAAAAAGGTGGAATTTGATAGGTTGCAACTTTACACCAGTTTGATAAATCTCCCCTTGTGAGTATAGATAGCTGACTTTGAATTTGCATACAATAGGAATTGATCTCTATCATATCATGTTACTACATCATACATCATGCAGCACAAAGCAAAGGAGTGCTTATGCAGTCATTTATCATGGATCAGTGTTCTAAGGAAATAATCGGCTACTGTATCTTATAACTATATTTTTGATACAAAATTCAGATTTTGTCAGATTTTTACTTTAAATTCAACAGTGAACAATGTTAATGTAAAACAAGGAACTGCTTAATAACTAGAGTTCAACTGGAAATTAAAGCTCACCGATCAACATGTAATTGTGAGAAAACCATGTACATGTAACGTGCAGGACACACCTGGCTTTCGGCTTTAAGATAAGACTTTACTGTGCAACTAGCAGTAAACAATAGATAAAACTTAGACCAGCAGAAAACAAAATTCAGCAGGCAAATCTGGGTTAACCTTGTATGAGGAGAGTCTCCCTCTCTCTTACACGGAGTCTCTCAGGATTCTCAATAATCAGACATTTACCCTGTCTTTGGCCACACGTCTATGTGAGGGGAGTCTCCCTCTCTCTTACATGTAGTCTCTCAGGGTTTCCAACATTTTCAGATTAACCCTGTCTTCAGTCACACGCCTGTGTGAAGGGAGTCTCTCTCTCTCTTACATGTAGTCTTTTAGGGTTTCCAACAATCTGAGATTAACCCTGTCTTCTGCCACATGCTTGTGTAAGGGTAGTCTCCCTCTCTCTTACATGAAGTCTCTCAAGGTATTTATCTGAACATTTCCCCTTATATAACAACTAGGGAGCTGCTTATGAGATATCTGAATAAATAACTTTAGGGGACTCCTGTTGGTCCCCGTCACTGCCGGTGAAGAAATGTAGGAATCTCCTAATCTGCCTCTTAGCCAAGTCTCCGGCCTGCTCTGTTGCAAACAAAGTCAGAGCCCCTTGCACCTGCTCATTTAATATCCCAGCTTCAACTGCCTCCCACAGCACACATCTAACTCTCTCGCCGGGTCATGGCCTTCTCTGGTTTGCCTCATACATCTGCACAGTACCCTCTGCTGGCTTGAGGGTGGTCCTGCGGTCTTATACATACATATATGCAAGTGTACAGTGCCTATTTACTTTTAGCAGCTATAAGTGAGCCATTAGGTTAATTGAGATCCTTGGAGATGTGTATTTTTTTTCTGTCTCCCCACCTCATTTTTTTCCAGGGTCGTAGCTAGGAAGATGCTGACAACTTGATAAGGCATGCTCCCCCCAATGCTAAATGCTAAGGATGGGCACCAACAATTCACTGTGCCTTGGACAGAGTATTAATATAAAGATTTATAGCTGCAAATTTAATTTTGCCATTGATAAGGTAAACCTAATGATTACTCTGCAAATTTGGGATCATTGGGGCCATCACTTGCTGTATCTCTTTCTACTGATAGATGTTGGTCATATACATTAGATGTATGTCAGCCAATCCACCAATTTTATCAGGATAGGCCAATCATCTAATTCATGTGGGACATCTCAACTTTCCCCCAAAGTATATATCAGAGGAGATAAAGATCAGATGGCAGGATTTCAACTCAACTCTTGGGAGGTGAGCCAACCTGACGGAGGGGTCTGGCAACACCATCTCTCCTCTCACATTCACAACACATGCAGGTTTAGCTGAATCTTGTGTGCACATGTAAGAGGGAATCATTTATTCATTATTTATCTCATTATCTAACTATGCAAGATAAAAAAATGTTTTCCCACTTCTTGATCTAGTACATTGTTAGCAAAGGGACAACATTCAAATAATTCTTATAGTGTAAAGTTAGCCACACATCAGGACTTCTATAGATGAATCTCATGGATTCTTTCATAAACACTCTCATGTCTAAGAGGACAGGTAGGCAAAGATTTAAAATGCTGGATATTTACCTGTCTAATGATTTATTTCACTTCAGGGTAAATGGCTTAAATGGTTTCTTATCTTTGTTTATCTGTTTTCCTTCATATAAATAACATTCCCATTTGTTTAATGAACATACAGTATCAGGGAACATAGTTGTCAGACATATAATTATGTAACCAATGGCTAGGCTACATCTATAAGTTATGTCTTAAGGTGATGATTCACATTAGTCTTTTGTCTACTGAACCCACCGAGAACGTCTGGTTCAGCTGACACTGACCTGAGCTCCTGGCTCTCCCCTGACAGATGATGTCGGAGGAAACAAGGAGTCGGCGAAATGAATATTTTGGCTAATCCTTTTGCTCTCCAGTGAGATAAGCTGCCACCAGGAGTGTCTGACAGCAGCTTTCTCTGCTCTCCCCATAGAAAACTCATACACATTCAGCCAAGGCAAATGTGTACAGGGAAGTTGGGAGAGATAGCCATTGTCCGAGCATTTATTCGGCCAACAGCTATTTAATGTGTATGGGCGGCATTAGAGCTGCATTACACTTCCCAATGTTCAGGCAGTGCGAGCGCCGATGGACGATTGTATCGGCCTGATTACACAGGCCGATGCATACTGAATATTGTCTGCTTGATTATATGGGTTAATTATTGGGAACGAATGTTCATATGAACACTGTTCCTGATAATTGGCCCAAGAATCATGCAGTCTAATAAGGCCATTAACCTGTAGCATACCAGTGCCGCATCTGTTCAGGGCTGCAGAACGTGACTTGAAGGAAGAAAAAAGAGGAAAAAAAGAGGTTGAGTGATTTCCGTTGGAGCAGAAAAGACTTTGGACGATGGGCGCCAAAGGGCAGAAAAAATAGATGTAAAGAAATACAATGTGGAATATCTGTGACTTATTGGAAAGATTAGATTAATTTAATGATAGAAGTTGATGGCAAGGTAATCCGACATAGAACTGTAGCGTAATAAGGACGTTAGAGAAAGGCAGCACAGGTGTTTAGGGGATTAGAGAGGAATCTATCCCCTAAAATAAATGCGAAAAGAAAAAAAAGGAGGATGACCAAAGCACAGGGGTCTGTGTGAGGTCACAGAAAAAATACACCAATGGAGGCGCCTGTCCCCATAAGATGGGAATTGTGTAATCCGTAATTTGATTATAGAAATATAGGATAATGACTATGTTACTCCAAGGATGGAGAGGTGGAGAAGAGACCCAGGTGAGTGGTCAGCAGTCTAAAGATGGTGGAGAATCAGGATAATTTGTCTCCAATGGTAACTCTTACTCACTTCACAAGGGGGGTGGACACAGGATAAAGCTCAAGACACCTGTGTCTCAACCCCCCTGGCCAGGGTCGCTTATCAGATGTATCCAATTAACGGCAGCCAAAACAAGACGGGTGTCTGGTCAAAAGGAGTATATTGAGAACAAAAACAACTGCGCTCCGGCGTGGATCGATTTCCGGTCTTGCGCTTGCCGCACTTCCGGTCTCCCGCTCCGCCTCTCGCACCTTTTCCTTCCACGTGCGCATCCGGCTATAAGTAAGCACCGGCGGGAGGCCCCGTGTAGAGAAGAAACATTCCCTCCATGAACTCTGAAGAGTAAAGAGACCCCTGAAGGTATGACATAAACACGGCCACCGTGCTGGCACTTTCACTAACTTTTGAGATATTTTCTGCTTCGCTCTCTTTGGGCTCTCCTAGGTGGACCTTTATATATATTTGGGTAACATCCATACATGAACCCCATCACCACCATAAAATAAATAAATAATAATATAATACAATAAATTATTGGCAATAACATCAATATAGGTAACAGGAAACTTAAATATGTATACATATATGAGAATATACATAGAATTATATGGTTCTCATACATGTCCTAGTTCTAAACTACAGTTACAATAGCCCCATCACATTTTTCTCTAAACAATAAAATAATCATATATGTCCTAGTTCCAGATTACAGTCACAATAACCCCAATCACATTTTTAATAAAACAATAAAATAACCTTTTAAAGGATTTTTAAGGAATTCTAACTATGATCTATTACTATTATGATCAAATCTGGTTCTATTTTTATTATTATTATTATCTTATTATTTTTTTGTATATATTTTGCGGTATGATTTTGAATATATCTTATCTATCTCTGGAAGGTTCTGCTATTACTTGGATAAAAACTTGTCCTTAAATGTCAGATCTGAGATTATTTCCATATACTGATCCACTTTTATGTTGTCGATGTCTAATTTATTATTTTTTAGCCCAATTTTTTATCTTAGATTCCGTCTATATATTTGTTTATGTATTTATCTATCTATATATATTATACTATGGCGAACATATCACAATTCATCTTTATGTTCTTTTTTTTTTATATATATGATACCCCTGAAGAAGGAGGTTCACTAACCTCTGAAACGCGTTGGGCCAGTTGTTTTTGTTCTCAATAAACTCCTTTTGACCAGATGCCCGTCTTGTTTTGGCTGTCGTTAATTGGATACATCTGATAAGCGACCCTGGCCAGGGGGGTTGAGACACAGGTGTCTTGAGCTTTATCCTGTGTCCACCCCCCTTGTGAAGTGAGAAAGAGTCACCATTGGAGACAAATTATCCTGATTCTCCACCATCTTTAGACTGCTGACCACTCACCTGGGTCTCTTCTCCACCTCTCCATCCTTGGAGTAACATAGTCATTATCCTATATTTCTATAACCAAATTACGGATTACACAATTCCCATCTTATGGGGACAGGCGCCTCCATTGGTGTATTTTTTCTGTGACCTCACACAGACCCCTGTGCTTTGGTCATCCTCCTTTTTTTTCTTTTCGAACGTGACTTGAGTCAGGGACAGCTCACATATTGGGCGGGTGCAGGAGCTGCACCTGCCTGATCAGTGGCACAGGCCCTGCTGTCACTGACAGCTGATCCCCTGTTGTATACGCCAGCATCAGTGTATTTGCTCTTTGATGCTGCGGTCAGCGCTCCCTCCACATCTCCATCAGGTCCCCATGCTGCGGTGACGGGGACAAGCAAAACACTCGCTCACTGGGTAATTCGATCATTTGTGCGTACACAAAAATCGTTGTTTGCTGGCAGCAGATGGTGCTATGTAAACACAATCTGCTGTTGGCAGACAAACTGTCAATATGGGGAAGAGCGATGGCATTAGTGATCGTTCCTCCCCATACTCTGGAGGAGATTGCTGCATGTAAATGCAGAGGTCTCCTTTACCGAGATTATCTGGGAAGGGACCTTTAGTATGACATATGTTACATTTTCCTATCATAAATGCACTTCTACAAATCTACAATTGCATTTTTTTTTTAAATGTAATCAGTTTCTTAATAGTTGCATTTGACACAATGCTGTCCCTGTTGCTTCTTCAAACAAATTTCTGAGCTACTGAATAAAATTCTCATCCATCTGGTCTAAAGCTGCTGCCTGTGAAGGGTTTTATGTGAGATAGATGTATTTGCACAAGGGGGGCAGTCATCTCATGTTAAATAAATCACTCTGTTTGGCAAATATTGACTCAAGCTGTTATACCTTTATGTCTTTCTGAAACTCACTTTGCTCAAGAGCTCAGCAAGCAAACAAGGATAGGTGAAGGAAGTTAGTGTGCTGACTTGAGCCAGTGTTTGTTTTGTGTCTACTGTGAGCACATCCTGATGACCTTGTGGGACTATATTGGCATAAATAAAGAAATATTAATACATTGGAAATTTCCACTTCATCGATTTTAATTCATTACCCTTTGCAAGCTATATATAGATATATAGTAGAAAATATAAAAGCCATATATCAGCTGGTTGAATTGATCTATAGAAATAAGCCAAGACACTTTTTTAAGGACATTTAAAAAAAAAATTAGTAAATTTTTAATTTTTTCTTTGTGGAGCTAACTGTATAACTATAACTTCTCAAGGGCCAAAACAATTTTGGTCTTAAGAAAGAAATGTTTGCTTTTGCTTTTCAGCATTTTGCTGGCTCTTGGTTTTTGCTTTTACCTCAATGCAGATATATGGGGGCTTAAGATTTTTTGTTGTTTTGAAAAGCTTTACTAACAAACACCATAACTGTTATAACTTACAATAATAAATCCCCCACATCACAATATCGATATTAGAAAAAAGAGGGGGGAGGGGTACTAACAATTATTACCAATATGTACATATGGCTTTCCACAATTTTCTTGTATTATTTATCTCTATCTACTGCATTTTCCATTCAGATTCTGAGGAGATTTTATTGTAGCAAAAAAATTATTTTGTTATTACAGTACCCTGTTAAAGCGGAAGCTACTGTATAAAGGCACCTTTTCATGGACTGGCTCAGTAAGCAATTATTGGGAAAGAAGAGTTTGTTCCCAATTTAATTGCCTGCTTGTCAGAGGATGTAGCATCTGCATTTAAATACAATCCTCTCCTCTGTATGAGGAATCATTGTTTTTGGTCAGCAGATCACTGTTTACACAGTGCTATCTGCGGCCAAAGAAACTGGGATGGGGGTGTCCTGATCAACAACGCTTTCACCCGATGACCGAATGTTTGCTCATTCATTGGGTGATTGGTGGTACCTTTACACAAGCAATCATCAGGAAGGAGCATTCGTGGGACCTGGGTAAAGGGATCTTAAGTAACAGTATTCCTTTTCTATTCTTATTTATTAGGTCCTTTAAGTTACTTTTTACACTCATTGGTATAGAGAAGATTAGACCAGCTAAACTGAACAGGCAATTATCATGAACAAACTATTCATTACTGATAATTGCCTGAACTTTAGCTGAGGTGAGAGCTGCATTTACATGTAGCATTCAACTCTGCTGTATGAGGCTGAGCAATCGCTATTGTGATTGCTCATCCCCATGCAGATTCACTGCACTGGGTAGTAGATCAGTGGCATCTTTACAATGAATAGTTGTCGGGAATTAGTGTTTACTAAAGGGGCCTTTAGTAAGTGTTACAGTACATCTTTGAAATATTGCATTCCAATATGTTCTTCTTCCAAATAATATGGATGGAATACACTATCTGGTAGGAGCAGTGTGGGCAATCAGCCTTTTCTTTAACTCTTTAAGGACCCATGCTGTACATGTATGGTGCTGGTGAACATGACTTAAGGACCAGCGCCGTACATGTACAGCGGGCTGATCGGGCGGGTACAGGAGCTTTGCTGGCGTGTTAACCCTTTGTATGCCACGGTCATGCCACGGCATGCAGACGGTTCGTGGAGGGTAAGGGAGCCCTTCACTTTCCCATTGGGTCCCCACGCTGCAGTAGCGGGGACCTAATGACAGAGTAGGCAAGCCCGATGTCTTCCATAGGCATCGGAGCTTGCCTGCTATGGAAGCCTGTGAGATCCAGCCCTTAGGCTGTCAGCATAAAAGCCAATGCATTACAATACAGGTTGAATCAGACCAGAAGTTGAAGTCCCAGAGTGGGACAAAAATAAAAAGTAAAAAAAGTTAAAAAAAAGTGTTTTTCATAATAAAAAAAGTTTAAAGTAAGCAAAGAATTCCCCAAATAAAACACACAAACTTGTAAAAAAAAATAGAAAAAAAAGAAAACCATACATATTGGGTATTGCCGCATCTGAAACAACTGGCTCTACAAAAATATCACATGATCCACCCCCTCACCTGAACGCCGTAGAAAAAATAAAATAAAAACTGTGCTAAAACAATCTTTTTTTGCACAAAAAGTCCAACACCAAGCGATCAAAAAGGCATATGCCCCCCAAAATAGTACCAATCAAATCATCACCTCCTCCCAAAAAAATGAGCCCCTACATTAAGCAATCGGTCAAAAAATAATAAAACCATGACTTTCAGAATAAGGAGACACTAAAATATGATTTTTTTTGTTTAAAAAATGCTGTTATTGTGTAAAACTTAAATAAATAAAAAAATATGCATATTAGGTTTTGCCGCGTCCGTAAGAACCTGTTGTATAAAAATATCACATGAATTAACCCCTCAGGTGAACACCGTAAAAAAATAAAAACGGTTTAAAGAAAGCCATTTTTTGTCTCCTTACATCACAAAAAGTGTAATACCATGCGATCAAAAAGTCATACGCACCCCAAAATCATACTTATCAAACCAAAATCTTATCCCACCAAAAATGAGACCCTATCTAAGATGATCGCCCAAAAACTAAAAAAACTATGGCTCTCAGATTATGGAGACACTAAACCATGATTTATTTTTCAAAAATGCTGTTATTGTGTAAAACTTCATTAAATAAAAAAAAAATTCATATTAGGTATCGTCGCGTCTGTAAGAACCTGCTGTAAAAAAATATCACATGACCTAACCCCTCAGGTGAACACCGTAAAAGAAATAAAATAAAAACTCTGTTAAAAAATCCATTTTTTGTCACCTTACATCACAAAAAGTGGAATACCAAGTGATCAAAAAGTAATTTGCACCCTAAAATAGTACCAAACGGTCATCTCATACCGAGAAAAATTAGCCCGTACATAAGACAGTCGCCCAAAAAAAATATATATATATGGTTTCAGAATATGGAGACAGTAAAAAATTTTTTTTTTTAAAAATGCTTTATTATGTAAAACTGAAACAAACAACAAAAAAATAGTCAGTATTGTCATGTCCGTAACAACCTGCTCTATAAAAATAGCACATAATCTAACCTGTCAGATGAACATTGTAAAATGCCCAAAAAAAAACTGTCAAAACAGCTATTTTTTGTTACCTTGCCTCACAAAAAGCGTAATACAGAGCAATCAAAAATCATATGTACCCTAAAATAGTACCAACAAAACTGCCACCTTATCCCATAGTTTCCAAAATGGGGTCACTTTTTTGGAGCTTCTACTCTAGGGATGCTTTAGGGGTCTTCAAATGTGACATGGCAACTTAAAATTATCTCTTCTGTGCACTGCCGTGTGCCCGTACAGCTGTTTAAGACCACATATGGGGTGTTTCTGTAAACTACAGAATCAGGGTAATAAATATTGAGTTTTGTTTGGCTGTTAACTCTTGCTTTGTTACTGGAAAATAATTGATTAAAATGGAAAATCTGTCAAAAAGTGAAATTCTGAAATTTCATCTACATTTTAATTTAACTTCTTGCCGACCGCCTCACGCAGGATTGCGTCCTGCGGGCGGTCGGTCTGTTCCTCGTTGACGCGCCCGCGCGTCATCTCGCGAGAGGCGAGATTTCCTGTGAACGCGCGCGCTCGGCGCGCTCACAGGATCACGCCGGGGAGAAGGTAAGCTACAGCCTGCCAGCGCTGATCGTGCGCTGGCAGGCTGTAGAAGTCAGAATGGCATATCAGACGCTGTTTTGTTAACAGCGTCTGATATGCTTGCTGATCGTTCCTTTGGTGGTCCCTTTGCTTGGGACCACCAAAGAAACTTTTGTAAGTGCACCAAAACACCACACAGACCCCCCACCCATCCACCCCACCCATCACCCCAGTTACTGATTAACCCCTGATTAACCCCGATCACCCCATGTCACCCCCTGTCACCCCCCTGACACTAATTACCCCCTGTAAGACTCATTCAGACGTCCGTATGTGTTTTGCGGATCCATGGATCCACGGATCCATAAAACACGGACACCAGCAATGTGCTTTCCGCATTTTGCAGATCCGCACATTGCCAGAACTATATAGAAATGCCTTTTCTTGTCCGCAATTGCGGACAAGAATAGGACATGCTCTATCTTTTGCGGAGCTGCGGCCGGATGCTTGGGGCCGAACCCGGAAGTTTGCGGCCGCAGCTCCGCAAATGCTGATGCGGCGAGCGCATAGTGTGCTCTCCGCATCACCGCCAGCCCCATTCACACTGAATGGGTCGGCATCTATTCCGCAGAATTTTTGCGGACGTGTGAATGGGGCCTTACTACTTTTTTTTTTGCACATTTTTTGGCAGAGATTTATTCATCCACATTGATCGATGCGAATGAAAAAATCTGTGCCGTTTTGTTTTTTTTTTGCACATTTTTTGGCAGAGATTTTTTCATCCACATTGATTGATGCGAATGAAAAAATCTGTGCCGTTCATTTTTTTTTCTTTTCAGCCCAGAGGCTGAACGGGAAAAAAAATCTCATTACCCGTATGCTCAATATACGGAGAATCGCAGAAACTCCTAATGCTGGCCATACGTGTAATGATTGCGGAGACCCTCAAATGCCAGGGCAGTATAAATACCCCGCATGTGACCCCATTTTAGAAAGAAGACTCCCCAAGGTATTCCGTGAGGGGTATGGGGAGTTCATGTAAAATATTATTTTTTGTCACAAGTTAGTGGAATATGAGACTGTAAAAAAAAAAAAAAAATCAATTTCCGCTAACTTGTGCCAAATTTTTTTTCTGTGAACTCGCCATACCCCTCACGGAATACCTTGGGGTGTCTTCTTTCCACAATGGGGTCACATGTGGGGTATTTATACTGCCCTGGCATTTTAGGGTTCCTAAAGTGTGAGAATCCAAATGCGTAAAAATGGCCTGCGAAATCCTAAAGGTACACATTGGTTTTAGGGCCCCTTACGCATCTTGGCTGCAAAGTGTCACTCATGTGGTATCGCCGAACTCAGGAGAAGTAGGACAATGTGTTTTGGGGTGTATTTTACATATACCCATACTGTGTGAGAAATATCACTGTAAACGACAACTTTTAAATTTTTTATTCAAAGTTGTCAATTTACAGAGATATTTCTCTCACTCCAGCATGGGTATATGTACAAATACACCCCAAACACATTGCCCTACTTCTCCTGAGTACGGCGATACCACATGAGTGACACTTTTTACAGCCTGGAGTGCAAAGGGGCCCAAATTCCAACGAGTACCTTTAGGATTTACATGGCTGCTCACAATTTAGCCCCGCCCAAAATGCCAGAACAGTACAAACACCCCACAAATGACCCCATTTTGGAAAGAAGACACCCCAAGGTATTCGCTGAGGGGCATAGTGAGTCCATGAAAAATTTTACTTTTTGTCAAAAGTTAGCAGAAAGGTAGACTTTATGAGAAAAACAATAAAAATCAATTTCCGCTAACTTGTGCCAAAAAAATCTTCTATGAACTCGCCATGCCCTCACAGAATACCTTGGGGTGTCTTCTTTCCAAAATGGAGTCACACGTGAGGTATTTATACTGCCCTGGCATTTAGGGAGCCCTAAAGCGTGAGAAGAAAATGCGTAAAAATGCCCTCCTAAAAGGTACTCATTGGTTTTAGGGTCCCTTTGCGCATCTTGGCTGCAAAAAGTGTCACTCATGTGGTATCGCGTACTCAGGAGAAGTAGGGCAATATGGTTTGGGGTGTATTTTTACATATACCCATACTGTGTGTGAGAAATATCTCTGTAAATTGACAACTTTGAATAAAAAATGTAAAAAGTTGTCGCTTTAGCAATATTTCTCAAACGCAGCATGGGTATATGTAAAAATACACCTCAAAACACATTGCCCTACTTCTCCTGAGTACGGCGATACCACATGAGTGACACTTTTGCAGCCAAGATGCGCAAGGGGCCCTAAAACCAATGAGTACCTTTAGGATTTCACAGGCCATTTTTACGCATTTGGATTCTCACGCTTTAGGGGCCCCTAAATGCCAGGTGAGTATAAATACCCCACATGTGACCCCATTTTGGAAAGAAGACACCCTAAGGTATTCCGTGAGGGGCATGGCGAGTTCACAGAATTTTTATTTTTGGCACAAGTTAGCGGAAATTGATATATTTTTTATTTTTATTTTGTTTTTTACAAAGTCTCATATTCCACTAACTTGTGACAAAAATAAAATTTTACATGAACTCACCATACCCTCACGGAATACCTTAGGGTGTCTTCTTTCTAAAATGGGGTCACATGTGGGGTATTTATACTGTCCTGGCATTTTAGGGGCCCCTAAAGCGTGAGAAGAAGTCTGGAATCCAAATGCGTAAAAATGCCCTGTGAAATCCTAAAGGTACTCATTGGTTTAGGGCCCTTTGCACATCCAGGCTGCAAAAAGTGTCACACATGGTATCGCCGTACTCAGGAGAAGTAGGGCAATGTGCTTTGGGGTGTATTTTTATATATACCTATACTGTGTGTGAAAAATATCTCTGTAAACGACAACTTTTAAAAATTTTATACAAAGTTGTCAGTTTACAGAGATATTTCTCTCACCCAACATGGGTATATGTAAAAATACACCCCAAAACACATTGCCCTACTTCTCCTGAGTACGGCGATACCACATAAGTGACACTTTTTGCAGCCTGGGTGCACAAGGGGCCCAAATTCCAACGAGTACCTTTAGGTTTTACATGGCGGCTCACAATTTAGCCCCGCCCAAAACGCCAGAACAGTAAACACACCCCACAAATGACCCTTTTCGGAAAGTAGACACCCCAAGGTATTCACTGAGGGGCATAGTGAGTCCGTCTGAGATTTCTTTTTTTTTGCCAGAAGTTAGCAGAAATTGAAACTTTTTTTTTTTTTTTCTCAGAAAGTGTCATTTTCCGCTAACTTGTGAAAAAAATGAAATGATACATGAACTCACCATGCCCCTCCATGAATACTTTGGGGTGTCTTCTTTCTAAAATGGTGTGATTTGGGGGTATTTATACTATCCTGACATTCTAGCACCTGAAGAAACATGACAGGCGCTCAGAATGTCAGAGCTGCTTCAAAATGCCGAAATTCACTTTTTGCACCATAGTTTGTAAACGCTATAACTTTTACCCAAACCAATAAATATACACTTATTGGACTTTTTTATCAAAGACATGTAGAACAATAAATTTAGAGAAAAATTTATATAGAAATGTAGTTTTTTTTGAAAAATTTTACAACAGAAAGTGAAACATGTCATTTTTTTGCAAAAATATCGTTAAATTTGTATTAATGGCAAAAAAAGTAAAAATGTCAGCAACAATGAAATACCACCAAATGAAAGCTCTATTAGTGAGAAGAAAAGGAGGTAAAATTCATTTGGGTGGTAAGTTGCATGACGGAGCAATAAACGGTGAAAGTAGTGTAGTGCGGAATTGTAAAAAGTGGCCTGGTCATTAAGGGTGTTTAAGCTAGGGGGGCTTAAGTGGTTAATTCTTGTGGAACACCTAATAGGTTAACAAAGTTTGTAAAATCCGTTTTGAATACCTTGAGGGGTGTAGTTTCTAAAATGGGGCCATTTATGGGTGGATTCTATTATCTAAACCCTACAAAGTGACTTCAGACCTGAACTGATCCTTAAAAATTGGGTTTTGGAAATTTTCTTAAAAAAAATTAAGATTTGCTTCTAAACTTCTAAGCCTTCAAACATCCCAAAAAAAAATGTCTTTTACAAAAAGATCCAATCATAAAGTAGACATATGGGAAATAAAAAAGTAATAACTATTATAGGAGGTATCACTATCTGTTTTAAAAGCAGAGAAATAGAAATTTTGAAAACTGCAAATTTTTCATTTTTTTTTGTAATTTAGGTATTTTTTTAATAAATAAAAATGAAATATTTTGACTCAAATTTATCACTGTTACGAAGTACAATATGTGACGAGAAAACAATCTCAGAATGGCTTGGATAAGTAAAAGCGTTTTAAAGTTATCACCACATAAAGTGTCACTTGTCAGATTTGCAAAAAATGGCCTGGTCCTTAAGGTTAAACATGGCAGGGTCCTGAAGGGGTTATCCTGCTATATATATTGATGACCTACCATATCTATGTGAGTGTTGCATGTCATCTCGGAAGTCCAGTGTAATGACTGCTTCATTTACTTGAATGGAGAATGTACTAAGTTATAATCACACTACACCACCGCCGCTCCACAGGAGACTAAGTGCACGGTAATGATCTGATATTGATGAACTATAATGACGATAGGTCATCAATATTTATGATAGGACAACCCCTTTAACCCTTTCAGACCGGGCCTAAAAAAGGCCTGAATGTCCAGGCAATTTTTTGTGATTTTGTGCACGTGCTGGTTTAATGACCCTAACTTTTTTATTTGTTTGACTACCAAAATAATTTCACGTGACTGCTGGGACTAAAGAAGTGAGCGGCTCGGACACTTCCTGCACCCCCTCCCCTGCACTTATGCAGCGCTCTCCTCCTGTCACAGGAGGAAGCAAAAGCAATAATAAACTGCTCTGCCAGACAGCCACAGCCAGGACCCAACCTGATAATGCTAGATTGCAGGAGCAGGAATTTAATCCCAACGCACGGGGTATGTGCAGATAGGATGTATAAAGCCAATGGGCAGTTGGGAAGGGATGATTAAGTTTTGTTTTAGTGATGTCAGTAAGGCTGGGTTCACATGACATTTTATGCCTCCATTTGACATATACTTTACAAAAAAAAAGGATACAAAAACGCAGCACACCACGTTCTTGTATCCTGCACAGTCCTGTAAAAAAAAGTATCCTTTTTTTTTTTTTACAATAGAACTCTATGGTGAACGGATGCCACTGTATGGCATTAGTTTGAGGCATCTGTTTAACATATACGTTTTTTGTATACGTTAAACGGATGGCAAAACGTGATGTGAACCCAGCCTAAGTAATATAGATAGAATATATTAGATTAAAATGAATTATCCAATAATTATAGTTTTGGTGTATGCATTTAGAAATTTGCAAAGTGATACTTTCCCCACCTCACACACTTAAATGAATCTATATTACTGTAATTATTAAAGGTGTTGTGTCACTTATACAAGGCACTGACTTATCTATTGTTATTATCCATATTTCTTCCTATGCTGTCTGGACTCATTTTTCCATCACATTATACACTGCTCGTTTCCATGGTTATGACCACCCTTCAATCCATCAGTGGTGGCCGTGCTTGCACACTATAGGAAAAAGTGCCGGCCTCTCTGGTAGCCGTGAGTAGTGCTTTTTTCTATAGTGTGCAAATACAGCCATAGTTGATAGATTGCAAGATGGCTGTAACCATAGAAACAAGCAGTGAAATATGTGACAGAAAAATGAATCCAGCCAGCAAAGGAAGCAATATGGGTATTACCAATACATTAGTAACTACCTTATATTAACTTTCTCTACATTATAACTGGTATTTGCTGAAGTGACACAAACCCTTTACCCTCAGTTCACACCTGAGCGTTTTACAGCGCGCTCAAACGTGCTGTAAAACGCTCAACACATGAAAACCAATGCTTCCCTATGGCCCTGGTTCTCACTTGAGCGTTTTACGGCGCGTTTGAACGGGCTGTTAAACGCCCTACGCTCAAAAAAGTTCTTGAGCTTCTTTGGGGCGTTTTGTCGCGTGTTTGCACCCATAGACTTCAATCTGTGTTTTACGCGCGTTATGTGTAGATATGCCTTTTTTAAATTGGTCTCCAGAGTCACGAACGCACGTATGACGCGCATTTCCTATTTCCAAAACGCACAGTAATACGCGCGTTTTACGTGCGACAAAAACGCACGTAATACGCGCATATCAAATACGCTCAGGTGTGAACCCAGGGTTAAGGGAACGTATGTGTTTTACGGTCTATTTTTCACGGATCCGTTGTTCTGTTTTTTGTATCCGAAGTGTTGCCGTTTTAGTTCCCGGTTTCCGTATACGATCCGTTTTTTGTGGATCGCAAACGGAAACTGAAAATTTGTAATCATTACTGTAATGCATTGTAATGTTTGTAAACAGCAAACACATGGGCAAAGTGGGCATGGATCCGCAAAATACGGATGACATACGGATGTGACCCATTGACTTGAATGGAGCAACGGAACGTGATTTGCAGACAATAATAGGACAAGACTCAAAATGCTGCAGAACAGAAATACGGGAAACGTAATGCACATGGAGTAGCCTCCATTTTTTTTGCAGACCAATTGAAATGACTAGTTCCGCATACGGTCCGCAAAAAAACCCAAAACGGAATGGAAACGGAATGAAAATACGTTCCTTTGCATGAGCCCTAAATTAGTGATTAGCATAAATTAGGGGTGAGCATATTTCTTAAAATTTAATTTGGGGCTGAATCATCCAAATTGGTTTCCTATTTCACCTAGATACAAATAAATTTGATTTGAGTGCCCTGACTGCCTAGAAAACTCATTCTTTCTCTCCCTCTCTCTCCCATTCACTGTCTCTACTTTCTCATAGATTCTGCCAAAACAAATAAAAAAATTCACGAATTTTAGAATCAATTCACTCACTTCTACTAATAATATAAAGAAAAATAAAACAATGATCGATACCATAGTGTGATCCTGTCTGCGCTGGAAAATGGGAGCATGTCCCATATTAAGATTTTTTGGTTCTTCACACTAATGGCATTTTTACTGAATGAATAAACAATAAAAATCAAAATAGCAATATCAGAAAATACAAAATTATGAAAAGATGAGAAACAGTGACCAAGCTTCACAACAAGAATTATAATTGGTCACTGTTTCACAGTTTCTGATATTTTTATGAGTTTTAAAATATATTTTTACATTTTTATTTTCTGATTAGGGATGAGCAAATCGACTTTAGATTAAACATCCGAAGTCGATTGGCATAAAACTTTGTTTTAATACTGTACTGAGTGAGCGCTTTGTACAGTATTAGAATGCATTGGCTCCGATGAGTCGAAGTTAGTACTTTGCGAAGTCTCACGAGACTTCGCATAATAACTTCAGAAATTGATTTATACTGTAGAAAAACATTTCCCGAACTCGGGTTCATTTCCAAGTCGTACCTTCACGAGACTTCGAAAAGTATTAACTTTTGCTCATCGGAGCCAATACATTGTAATACTGTATGGAGCTCTCGCTTCGTACAGTATTAAAACAAATTTTTATGCAAATCGACTTCGGATGTTTCATCCGAAGTCGATTCGCTCATCCCTATTTCTGATATTACTATTTTGATTTTTATTGTTTATTATTTCATTTTTATTGTGTTTATACATGTTGTTTATAAAAGGTTTGGTCCAGTTCAGGTTTTATATATGCTTTATAAATGTTACATTCCAGTCCAGAACTTATGGAATACCATTCTGCCTATAAATTGCAGTAAAAAGAAACAGATACACTTGATAATTTATGTGGCTACTGAAGAAGTGACTCGGATCTTTGAAACACGTTTAATCAAATTTTATGACCACTTAACAAGACACTGATCTCTACATTGTTTTTTTAAAAGGAGGACAAGTGGATGTGTTTGCCAAAAAACGAACAAGTGATTGAAGACCCACTGCTAATAGGATTCCAACTATTGCTCCCCAGTAGAGCCAGGAAGCCCAAAAAACACTGGCTGAATAAAGCTACAATCAGCTGTGGAACCACAGAGCTCAGCCGACTAAACACCAATACGGCGCATGCATGCAGTTTCAGTATCGGTCGAATGTCCGCACTTTAACAAGAGTGTCTGTATACTGTTCCAATGCTTCCAACTGAAGGCACTGTATCTACCGTACATACAGCAAACAGTCCATCTGAACACAACGGTGGTGAGAGAATTCAAATAGCAATATTGTCCATCCCACTGGAGAAGTGTATCCATTCAGATACTAGCGCTGCAGTGACAGACAATTGACTATAATGTTGCAAACTGAATGATAAAAGTATACCTTACCAACCCCGTTTAGCAATATAACGAGGTATTACTGAGATATTGATTAAAATAAGAGACTAAGGGTACTTTCACACTTGTGGCATTGCTATCCGCCAGGCTGTTCCGGCGGATGAACAGCCTGCGGTATCCGTCATGCCGCACTTACCCATGTGCTGCCGTGCTGCCGCACCGTCCCGATTGACTATAACATGGCGGGGGGCGAAGCTACGGCGCAGCACGGCAGTGATCGCCGTACTAAAAAGTCGGACCTGCAGTACTTTTAGTTTGGCGATCTCTGGCCGTGAACTACCATGCTGCGCCATAGCTCCGCCCCATTACAGTCAATGGGAACGGAGCGGCAGCACGGCAGAACACGGGTACTTGCTTCATGGCTGATACAGCAGGATAGCCATGCCGCAAGTGTGAAAGTACCCTTATGCGTTTAACATCGGAAAATACTATTATTTTTAAAGGACTATTATAGCTTCCATTTTTAAGGGGAATATTTTATGGATTCTTGTTTATTATAGACTATAATATCTTGCATATATGGATCCATTTATCTTATATACGCTGCAGGGCCTGCAGCATATCTTGTTTTGAACCAACGTCATACATTCGTGTATTATAGTGAAATTCCTGGTTCAATGTTTTCCCACCCATTGAGTCCTCTCCTTAGTGAGGTGTTTCCAGCAGACAGACAATGGAAGATAGATGTCTGGTTATTTAAAGATAAGACAATGCTTTACCCTGTTCTCCCAGGCCTCTTAAGCTAGTTTCACACTAGCGCTATGTATCCAGCAGGCTGTTCTGGCATTTCTATATGCCCATGATCCGTGAACTCTACTTGCAGAGCTTTTACAATTAGACTTGTTCCTCTATTCCACGCCACCTATCAGCTGCCATCAATTGTAATAAGTAGTGTTGAGTGAAGCGAAGCATTTGAAGTGGAATTTGGTCCGAAGTTTAGGAAAACTCTGATTCTGAACAAATACGGATTTCCTTGCACTTCATGGTAGCAAATCAGTTTACCAAAATGGTGGCTTCATGTGTTAGAAAGTGAAAGTAAGTGTAGAGGAGACAAGCCTGGGAACACGGCATCACCCATAATCCTGTGTAGCCAGCCAATCTGCAGGTAGCCATCCCCTGTGATGTCACAGCCCTGTGAGTACTGTGAGCTGAGCATAGGGAGAGATATGGCAAGCGTTCATGCGCTAGGGACAGTGTTGCTACAAACAGTTTTAAAGAACAATATTGGAGAGAGTGCAGGGAGACTGCAGAGTGAGTGTATTGCTGTGTGCATCACTATGCAGTGCACCGATATTCATAGTTAATCTGTTCTGTTAGCGATACAGTTACTGTGCCTCAGTATTAAAGGCAGGTGTAATATATTGTCGTGTACATTGCTGTCAAGTAGTGTTGAGTGAATCAAAGTGAAACAAATTGACTTGCATCCGAATTTCAGGAAAAATTTGATTCGCCACAAATCTGAATTTCCTCGCGCTTCATGGTAACGAATTGTATTTTTCCTACAATGGCAGCTAGACGTGTTACAAAGTTAAAGTAAGAATACCGGGAACGTGATATGACCCATAATGCTGTGCAGCCAGTCAATCAGCAGATAGTAATTCCCTGTGATGCCAGAGCCCTATAAAACCCTCATCCTGTACGGTCTCTGCCATTTCACTGTGAACTGAGCATAGGAAGAGATGTGGCTATTGGGACAGTGTGTTAGAAAACTTTTAATTGTAGAATATTGGATAAATACAGTGCAGAGACAGTGTAGGGAGATCATAGGGAGAGTTTTTAGACATTGTAGGCAGAGCATAAGGAGATCATAGGGAGACTGCAGGGGCAGTGCAGGCTCAGTGTAAATGCCTTGTGCATTATGTTTACCTGCTGAACCATTCATTCTTAATCTGCTGTGTTGTACATAGACTTACTGTGCATCAGACTGGTTGTCAACAGGTGGTCTAATATATATTTTTATATGTTTATCTAGTTCATCTGCTGCCACATTAATACTTAATCTGTTCTATCATACATAGACTTACTGTGCATCAGGAGCAGTCTCAAGAGGCAGTATAATTTATCGGTGCATTTATCTAGTTCACTTGCTGCACCATTAATACTTAATCTGTTCTTTTATAGATAGACACATTGATTAATAGATAAGCAATTTTATTAGGCCCTGATTCACAAATTGGGGTGATAAGCCTGTCTCATTCTAGTGTTTGTGGTGCGTCCACATTGATAAGCAATTCTATTCTTGAAGAACTTTAGCGAATTGTCCGAAGCAACTTTTTCAAAACTTTGTTAATCTTTACTGTCAAGTGCACTGACCTTCATAGTTAATTCATTCTGTTAGCCATACAGTTGTTATATACTATGGCCAACAGACAGTTGCCTCGGCCCTCCAAAAGAAAGGGCAGTGGCAAAAATGATTCTGCAGGCTGCACAAGTGGCAGCAAACAAAGGGGGTTAAGTAGCAGCGGCAGCAACAGGTCAGAGCTGCCACTGTCATCCAGCGGTTCTGTTTTGATCAATTTGTCCTGAACCTGCCTCTTGCTTGTGCTGCTCCTTCTGCTAGCCAAGTAATGATAGCCGCCTGCTCTGCAGATCTGCTCCACGATGAGCTTTACAGGTTAGTCTAGACTTGGAGGAGAGGTCCACTGCGGAGTCCATAAGGCGTGCAACTACTGATGATAATAGTCGGGTAGGATCACATGTTGTGAGAGGTCCACAATGTGTGCAAGAGACAGGTGAGGGTGACACAAGTGATGATCAAACATTTGTAGATGATGTAGTCGATCGCACGTGGGAGACGAGAGAAGAGGGGGCATCATAATCATAATGAGGGGGTGAGGTTGGCAGAATTCTAGTAAGAAAGGAGGGTGGCAGCATGACTGTGATACAGCAGGGTGGCAGTGTGCCTGTGATCCAGCAGGATGTTATTCTACTTCTTCCCACTTCTGAGAGGATGCTGAGAAATATGATTGGCAATGGGACAGAAGATGCGGCGCCTATATCTCCACCAGAGCCCTGAGGAGGATAAAGTGGATGAGGAGGAGGACATAAACGCCCAGGAATTTTAAACACAACTAGGTGGTTCATGTTCCAAAGAGACAGGAGAGGAGCAGGAGGAGCATGAGAAGCTGGAGGGCGTCGACAAAGACAACGCAGATGATTTCAACAGACTGTGGCAGTATGCAGTGGAGGTAGGGAGGCCCTTTGAGTCCCTTGCGCAAATGGCCAAATGCATGGTTTCTTGTTTGGGTAGTGGCAGCCACATTGTCAGGCTTTGACAGGCTTCGACTACTGGCTATTCACGTTGCTAGACCCTCTCTTCCAGTCAAAAATGGGTGAATTTTTTAGATCTTCTGAGATGGATGAAAAAAAAAATTGACTACTATAGAGACATAAATATAACACCAAAGAAAGGCACAAATATAGATCAAAATAGTTCATCTTTATTCATGATTGTTAAAATAGTAAAATACAAGAGGTGGAGAACACATACTAGGGTCAAATACCCATAAGCAGGGTGGGAGCAATATAATAAATTACGTGGTAAGGCTATGATCACTACCTAATAACAATACAATAACTCAAATAGCAGCATCAAGATTAAAGTGCATAGTGCAAAATTTGAAATAATGGACCCAAATCCAACTGCATATTAGATAGAACACATAAATACTAGTGATCATTTCGCCTATATAACATACCAAGTTGCCACCGTCCCACAGTCCCGATGTAGGTTTCGCTTAGTATTGCTTCATCAGGGGAACATACTAAATGTTCAAACTCCCTCCTATATATACCCCTTTCACTGCTTAAAAAATAATTGTGCACACCTGAAATTGCGACATCAGCAGTAGGCAGACGTACGCATTGGATGAAAGGTGGGAACCCCCACACCGTGTAATGGACGCCAGCCGGCGCTCTCTTGGACCGGAAGTATCCGATCTTTATCCATGCAGTGATCGTGCGCCGCCGCACAAAGAAGGCGTCACAACCATAAATCCTCCTCAACACGTGACCAGAACTGGTCACATGTACGGAAATCGAGCTGTGGAGACGCTGTATACTTGGCAGCTGGTCCGATCACGTGACCAACCTATGTCACATGATCGGAACATAAGATCGCTAATATCATTTCTTAATAGGACCCAAGTTAATATCATAGAAATCTTATTTGCCATGCTGTGGTATGACCATACACCAAAATAAAGTTGAAAGGGAAGTGAAAGTGAGGATATGACAAGGTGAAAGGTGAAAAAGGGTGAGGGAGTGAAATGCAGGAAAACCAAAGCACAGCAATTGCTAACCAAAGTGACTACAATAAACAAATTGCCTATTTTGAAAATGAATACTAAATTACAGTGTAAATGCATAATATTACACAATAATAAGAGACAGTGAATATTAAAATGAAATAACCAGAATGACAGGTGACCATGAATAATATAACTATCTATTCATCAAAAATTACATAAGGCAGCCATATAACAATAAAGGGCTGCATATAAACCTTAGTGAAATGAAAAAAAAAAAAAAAAAATTTAAATTAAAGAACAAATGGCAAAGGGGAAAATATTAAAAACAAGGGAATAGTGAAGAACCCTAAATATGATCAAAACTGAGCAAAAGACCAATAAACTGTGCCAATAACTAATCACAAGGAGCTATACCCTGGTCATAGGAAAAGTGTATCCATCCTATGGCTTGGAAACAGAAGAATTGCGGACTAAATGGGAAACTACTTGCAATAATTGTTCAAAGGCCTTTTTGCAGATTTTAATAGGTGAAAATGAGAATACCTTGACCAACATTGAGGTTCACATCAATGAAATTCAGAAGAAATTGGAAGCCGCCATGACTCCGGCGGAAAAAGAGACATTTAATAAAGAGATGGATTAGGCCTATAATGGCTGGGCCAAAACTATTGGTGAACGAAAACAAAAGAAATATCAAAGAGACAGACATGACTCGGATATTGGCCAGATGTACAAATGGCAGAGAGTGGTTCTCAAAACCCGCAATCGAACATCCTCAATCTCATCACAATCCTCTACTGGCACTGAACCCAATAGTTCGCATCTAGAATGATGGATGTACCCTACCCGAAACTGGCGTAGTAAGAATGACCATGGCAGGGGGCCGGACAAACGTTCGAAGACCTTTAATCAAGATTTACAGGTAATTTAACTATCTAACATAGTAACATAGTAACATAGTAACACAGTATATTAGGCCGAAAAAAGACATTTGTCCATCCAGTTCGACCTGTTTCCTGCAAGTTGATCCAGAGGAAGGCAAAAAACCCCTGTGAGGTAGAGCCAATTTTCCCCACTTAAGGGGAAAAAATTCCTTCCCGACTCCAATCAGGCAGTCAGAACAACTCCCTGGATCAACCACCTATCTCTAGTAGCTATAGCCTGAAATATTGAAATACATCCAGGCCCCTCTTGAATTCCTTTACTGTACTCACCATCACCACCTCCTCAGGTAGAGAGTTCCATAGTCTCACTTCTCTTACCGTGAAGAACCCTTTTCTATGTTTGTGTACAAACCTTCTTTCCTCTAGATGCAGAGGATGTCCCCTCGTCACAGTCACAGTCCTGGGGATAAATAGATGATGGGAGAGATCTCTGTACTGACCCCTGATATATTTATACATAGTTATTAGATCTCCCCTCAGTCGTCTTTTTAGTTGCCCCATTCCAGTTATTACTTTAGTTGCCCTCCTCTGAACCCTCTCCAGCTCTGCTATGTCTGCCTTGTTCACAGGAGCCCAGAACTGTACACAGTACTCCATGTGTGGTCTGACTAGTGATTTATAAAGTGGTAAGACTATATTTTCATCACGGGCATCTATGCCCCTTTTGATGCAACCCATTATCTTATTGGCCTTAGCAGCAGCTGCCTGACACTGGCTTTTACAGCTTAGTTTGTTATTTATTAAAATTCCTAGATCCTTTTCCATGTCAGTGTTACTGAGTGTTTTACCATTTAGTATGTATGGGTGACTTGCATTATTCCTTCCCATGTGCATAACTTTACATTTGTCAGTGTTAAACCTCATCTGCCATTTCTCTGCCCAAGCCCCCAATCTATCCAGCTCCCTCTGTAGCAGAAAACTGTCCTCTTCAGTGTTAATTACTTTACACAGTTTAGTGTCATCTGCAAAAATTGATATTTTACTGTGCAAGCCTTCTACAAGATCATTAATAAATATATTGAAGAGAATAGGGCCCGATACTGACCCCTGAGGTACCCCACTAGTGACAGTGACCCAGTCTGAGTGTGTACCTTTAATAACCACTCTCTGTTTTCTATTACTGAGCCAGTTACTTAGCCACATACAGACATTTTCTCCTAGTCCAAGTGTTCTCATTTTATATACTAACCTTTTGTGTGGTACAGTGTCAAATGCTTTGGAGAAGTCCAGATATACGACATCCATTGATTCGCCGCTGTCAAGTCTAGAACTTACCTCCTCATAGAAACTGATTAAATTAGTTTGACATGACCGATCCCTCATGAAGCCATGCTGATATGGTGTAATTTGCTTATTTTCATTGAGATACTCCAAGATAGCATCTCTTACAAAACCTTCACACAGTTTACCCACAACAGATGTTAAACTTACCGGCCTATAATTTCCAGGCTCTGCTTTTGGACCCTTTTTGAATATTGGCACCACATTTGCTATACGCCAGTCTGGTGGAACATTCCCTGTCAGTATGGAGTCCGTGAATATCAAAAATAAGGGTCTGGCTAGGACATCACTTAATTCCCTTAGGATACGGGGGTGTATGCCATCCGGTCGTGGCGATTTGTCTATTTTAATCTTTTTAAGTCGCTGCTGTACTTCTTCCTGGGTCAGACAGGGCACTTTTAAAGGGGAATTTACTTTTACATTTTGCATTTCATCTGACAGTTTATTTTCCTCAGTATCTGATTGTGTTCTTACTGACACTCAACTAGAGGTCTTGAGCTTTGGTTTGACATTTGTTCCTGAGTCTCATTTTGATTTATTTACAGCAGTAAATGATATCCACCTTTTTGCCCGCCAATTGATGTTCAAAAATTTTTATCACAAGAGGACGGATCCAACCTTGAATACACCAGTTGAACAGGAGGCTATTTTAGAGGAATTATTAGAAGAACAAGGAAGGGGGGATAGTAAGTTACTTTTAAATCTATTACCTAGATCTAAGCGTTTTCCACCTATCTCCACCTTCACAAACATTGAGCTGTTTGTCAAATTAGTGACAGAGGAGTTGAAGAAAATTCGTCGGAAAATTCAGAATGATAATTTGACATCGGAACAACGTGTAACCCTGACACATTTAAAAGATCTTAAGAGGCTTTTAATTAAACCCTCTGACAAAGGGGGCAACGTTGTTATTTGGCCCATAGCCATGTATGAGAGGGAGGCATTTAGACAGTTGCGTGATCAGCACTGTTATAAACGTCTCACCTTCAATCCTCTTACTTCCTTCCAGGCTACCTTGCAATCTATTTTACAGAAGGCTGTTGATTCTGGGACAATCACTGAGAAAGAAATGATGTGCCTCATTGAACGATCCCACCATACCTACATTTTACCTACTGCCCAAGGTACACAAAAAGGATAGGATACCACCAGGTCGGCCCATTGTGGCCGGGACTAATGGTATGTGTACCCCAGTATGTAAATTTATTGATTATATTTTATATTCTATAGGTGATGTTTTAAGGAAGATTGTTGGTATACATCTGGAGGAGGATATGGCTCTTGTTAACTTTGACGTAGAACCCTTTATACGTCTATTCGCCATCAGGATGGTTTGGAGGCCGTTAGGTTTTTTATTTCGATGTCTTAGTGGGCAGGTAAGCTTGGTGACCTAATCATCGAATTGTTGGATTTTGTCCTTCATCACAATTTTTTCATTTTTAACCACTACAGGACCGCCTAACTCACGGATGCGTCCGGTGGGCGGTTCTGTAGTACTGGGTTGACGCATCGGCGTGGCATCTCGTGAGACGCGAGACTTTCTGTGAAAGTGCGCACACGCGCGCGTTCACAGTGCCGCGCGTCTCAGGAGTTGTACTACAGCCTGCCAGCGATGATCAATCGCTGGCAGGCTGTAGACGTGAAATAAATCTCATCAAAGATGTATATCAGACGCTGTTTTGTTAACAGCGTCTGATATACCTGCTACCTGGTCCTCTGGGGGACCCATTTGCTGGGATCGACCACCAGAGGACCAGGTAGCTATGTAAAGTTGCACCAAACACTACACTAACCCCCCCCCCTCACTTATTAACCCCTTGTTAATCCCTTGATCACCCCATCTAGATTCCCTGATCACCCACCTGTCACTGATCACCCCCCTGTCATTGATCACACCCCTTGTAAGGCTCCATTCAGACGTCCAAATGTGTTTTGCGGATCCGTGGATGCGAGAACTATATAGAAAATGCTTTTTCTTGTCCGCAATTGCGGACAAGAATAGGACATGTTCTATATTTTTGTGGAACGGAAGTGCAGACCGGAAGCGCGGATCCGTAATTCCGGATCCGAGCGGGACAAAGTCTGTCCCCATAGAAATGAATGGGTCCGCAATTCCGTTCCGCAAACAGAATTGCGGACGTATGAATGGGGCATAAGGGTCCCTTATCACCGCCAGTTAGTTAGCTACTTGTTAGGTAACTAGCGCCCAGCCCAACGCACCGCAGTCACTGATTTTGGCAGAGATTTTTTCATCCACATTGATCGATGCGAATGAAAAAATCTGTGCCGTTCATTATTTTTTTTTTCAGCCCAGAGGCATTACCTGTATGCACAATATAAGGAGAATCGCAGAAACTCCTAATGCTGGCCATGCGTGCAATGATTGTGGAGACCCTCAAATGCCAGGGCAGTACAAAATCCTCACATGTGACCCCATTTTAGAAAGAAGACACCCCAAGGTATTCCGTGAGGGGTATGGTGAGTTCATGGAAAATTTTATTTTTTGTCACAAGTTAGTGGAATATGAGACTTTGTAAAAAATATATATATATATATCAATTTCCGCTAACTTGTGCCAAAATTTTTTTTCTGTGAACTCGCCATGCCCCTCACAGAATACTTTGGGGTGTCTTCTTTCCAAAATGGGGTCACATATGGGGTATTTATACTGCCCTGGCATTTTAGGGGTCCTAAAGCGTGAGAATCCAAATGCGTAAAAATGCCCTGTGAAATCCTAAAGGTACTCATGGGAATTTGGACCCCTTTGCGCATCTTGGCCACACATGTGGTATCGCCGTACTTAGGAGAAGTAGGGCAATGAGTTTTGGGGTGTATTTTTATATATATATGCATACTTTGTGTGAGAAATATCGCTGTAAATGACAACTTTTGAATTTTTTTTATACAAAGTTGTCAATTTACAGAGATATTTCTCTCACCCAACATGGATATATGTAAAAATACACCCCAAAACACATTGCCCTACTTCTTCTGAGTACGGCGATACCATATGTGTGACACTTTTTTGCAGCCTGGGTGCGCAAAGGGGCCCAAATTCCAACGAGTACCTTTAGGTTTTACATGGCTGCTCACAATTTAGCCCCACCTAAAATGCCAGAACAGTACAAACACCCCACAAATGACCCCATTTTGGAAAGAAGACACCCCAAGGTATTCACTGAGGGGCATATTCAGTCCATGAAAAATTGAACTTTTTGTCAAAAGTTAGCGGAAAGGGAGACTTAAAAAATCAATTTCCGCTAACTAGTGCCAAAAAAATAATGTTCTATGAACTCGCCATGCCCCTCACGGAATACCTTGGGGTGTCTTCTTTCCAAAATGGGGTCACATGTGGGGTTATTATACTGCCCTGGCATTTTAGGGGCCCTAAAGCGTGAGAAGAAAAATGCGTAAAAATGCCCTGTGAAATCCTAAAGGTACTCATTGGTTTTAGGGCCCCTTTGCGCATCTTACCCCACAAGTGACCCCATTTTGGAAAGAATACACCCCAAGGTATTCCGTGAGGGGCATGTCGAGGTTTTTTTTGGGCACAAGTTAGCGGAAATTGATATATTTTTATTTTTATTTTTGTTTTTTTACAAAGTCTCATATTCCACTAACTTGTGACAAAAAATAAAATTTTACATGAACTCACCATACCCCTCACGAAATACCTCGGGGTGTCTACTTTCTAAAATGGGGTCACATGTGGGTTATTTATACTGTCCTGGCATTTTAGGGGCCCCTAAAGCGTGAGAAGAAGTCTGGAATCCAAATGCGTAAAAATGCCCTGTGAAATCCTAAAGGTACTTATTGGAATTAGGGCCCCTTTGCGCACCTAGGCTGCAAAAAAGTGTCACACATGTGGTATCGCCGTACTCAGGAGAAGTAGGGAAATGTGTTTTGGGGTGTATTTTTATATATACCCATACTTTGTGTGAGAAATATCTCTGTAAACGACAACTTTTTAATTTTTTTTATACAAAGTAGACAATTTACGAAGATATTTCTCTCACCCAACATGGGTATATGTAAAAATACACCTAAAAACACATTGCCCTACTTCTCCTGAGTACGGCGATACCACATGAGTAACACTTTTTTGCAGCCTGGGTGCGCTAAGGGGCCCAAATTACAACAAGTAACTTTAGGTTTTACATGGCTGTTCACAATTTAGCCCCGCCCAAAATGCCAGAACAGTAAACACACCCCACATATGACCCCATTTCGGAAAGTAGACACCCCAAGGTATTCACTGAGGGGCATAGTGAGTCTGTCTGAGATTTTTTTTTTTTTTTTGCCAGAAGTTAGCAGAAATGGAAACTTTATTTTTTTATTTTTTTCCCGCTAAATTGTCATTTTCCGCTAAATTGTGAAAAAAAATGAAATTATACATGAACTCACCATGCCCCTCCGCGAATACTTTGGGTGTCTTCTTTCTAAAATGGTGTCATTTGGGGGGTATTTATATTATCCTGGCATTCTAGCACCTGAAGAAACATGACAGGTGCTCAGAAAGTCAGAGCTGCTTCAAAATGCGGAAATTCACTTTTTTGCACCATAGTTTGTAAACGCTATTACTTTTACCCAAACCAATAAATATACACTTTTTGCATTTTTTTTTATCAAAGACATGTAGAACAATAAAGTTAGAGAAAATTTTATATAGAAATGTAGTTTTTTTTGAAAAATTTTACAACAGAAATTGAAAAATCATTTTTTTGCAAAAATGTCATTATATTTTTATTAATAGCAAAAAAAGTAAAAATGTCAGCAACAATGAAATAGCACCAAATGAAAGCCCTATTGGTGAGAAGAAAAGGAGGTAAAATTCATTTGGGTGGTAAGTTGCATGACGGAGCAATAAACGGTGAAAGTAGTGTAGTGCAGAATTGTAAAAAGTGGCCTGGTCATTAAGGGTGTTTAAGCTAGGGGGGCTGAGGTGGTTAAAGAGACCTTCTACCTACAGCTCCAGGGCACGGCTATGGGGGCGGCTTGTGCGCCCTCATATGCCATCCTGTTCCTGGGGCTGTGGGAGAGGAGGATCTTTTTTACCGACCCTGTCAAGTTTAGTGAACGGGTACAATCTTTGTACCGTTACATTGATGATGTTCTATTCATTCGGCAGTGATCCGATTCAGACCTGGAAACATTTATGAACAACTTGAACATCAATGATTTGAACATCCGGTTTACATATAAAGCGGGTCGTACACATATGGATTTCCTAGACCTTTCAATTAATGTAGACCAATCGGGTTACATACAGACGGACTTGTTCCGGAAAAAGACCTCGGTCAATAGTTTGTTAATGGCGGATTCAGCACATCCTAGGAGTTTGCTCTCTGGTATACCCATAGGCCAGTTCCTTCGCATCCGCAAGATCTGCTCTAAGGAAGAGAATTTCCAGAGGCGGGCCACTGAACTCACTGAGAGATTTAGAGCTAGAGGATATGGTGAATATTCTATCATACGGGGCTTCCGACGAGCAAGGGATACTAAGCGTTAACAACTCATTTATGGACCTAGCAGGAAGACTGTTAAAGTTTAAATTAACTTGGTGAGATTTGTTACCTTCTCTCAAGGACATCAGGGGGTTAGGCAGGCCCTTGACAAATACTGGAATATCCTCCATATGGATACATCCCTCCTCACCTTTCTCCCCTCTAGACCTTTAATTACTTTCAGGAGGAATAGGAATTTCAAAGATATTCTGGTCAGAAGTCACTATGCTGGCCAGAGACCAGAAAGAGCATTTGGATCAAAGGGTCCAAAGTGGGGCTGTCGCCCATGTGGATGTTTTGTGGTGTGTCCAAATATTTTGCGGACCACGACTTTTACCAATGCCAAAGGGGATAAGGAGTACAAAATTACTCAATCCATTAAGCGCTCTACTCCTGGGGTCATCTATATGGCCAGCTGCCCCTGTGGCCTGTTTTATGTAGGCCCTACATCAAGGGAAATGAAGAAGAGGGTTCGAGAGCACGTATTAGGCATTTTGGCAGCCAGGGAATAAGAAGATCTGACATTGTTGAAAACTATTCCCAGGCACTTTAAGCAATATCATAATTGCAATGGCTCACTCCTCTTGGTTAGGGGCATTGATAGGGTACATATTAGCCCTCGTGGGGGCAATTGGAAATGCCTTTTGGCCCAGTTAGAGGCCAAATTGATTTTTACTCTTGATACGGTGGCCCCTTCAGGTTTAAATGAGTCTCCTAGCTATATTTCTTTTATATAGTGGCCCGTTATCTAACTTTTCCTATGACCAGGGTATTGCTCCTTGTGATTAGTTATTGGCACAAATAAAAAAATAAAAAAGTCCCAAAATACTGTGCCTCTTTTTGTCAGCTTCGTGGTTCCCTGGTGTGCTGTGGGTTCAGTTCACACCATACAGTCAGTATTCAAAGAAATGGTCGCGCTGCTGTCTCTTATATGAGGGTCTGGATTCCTCTGAAATTATCAATCAAAGTTGAAAACACAGAGAGTTGATCTCACTTTTGACCACGGTTACTGATGTCCTTCTTCCTATATTTATTAAAAATGAACGGACCTCCATAGTGAAGTACTGTCAACTCTGTATAGATTTAAATGGATTTATTATACTGACAAAAAACTATCTTGTATCACAGCATATCACAGCATAGACAAAGGCCCGGACAGGAAAAAGACGAAAGAAAAATAGGAGGGGTGTTTAATTTGAGTAGCAGACAGTTAAATGAACATGAACTCTTGGTGTTGGGCAAAGGTTTGAAATTTGCGCCTACACAACAATTAAATAAGTTTGAAGCTTTTTTGGACGTGCAGATATATATATTAGAAAGTTAAATCTTACTAAATATCACATGAATAATCAGAAGGCAATAATAAAAAATGATGGTTTGACTGAAAGTAAAGATTTCTTGCATACTGGAGTACGGGAGAAATCGCGTTTTTTCCCCTCTAATGCAAATAATGAATGCATGGAGGCATTCAAAAGGAATGTTTTGAAAGAACTAAACAATATGGATCTAAAGGTAAAAAATGTAAATCTAACTAGGGTAGAAAGACAGGCGCTGAAAAATCTGGAAAAGGATCTGTCCATAACTATAAAACCCGCCGATAAAGGCGGCGGGGTGGTAGTTATGGACACAGATAAATATGAACAGGAGGTCTATAGACTATTGTCTGATACAATCACATATCAAAAATTAAAGAAAAACCCGACCCAAGAGTTCAAAAAAGAAATAATCAACTTGATAAGGGAAGGACTTAGTTTGGGAAATTAGATAAGAAAGAGAGTGAATTTTTGGATGTAAAAAATCTGGTAATTCCGGTAATTTATCAATTACCAAAAATTCACAAAAGACTAGTAGACCCGCCGGGTAGACCTGTGGTAGCGGGCATAAATTCCTTGACTAGCCACATGTCCCAATACATTGATTACTTTTTACAGAAATATGTGGTCCAAATGCCCTCCTTCTTGAAGGACTCCAATGATGTGATTAATCTGGTTCAAACCTTGGACACTTTGGACTCGGATATCTGGCTGGCCACTGCTGATGTCACCTCTTTATATACTGTAATTCCTATGAATTTGGGATTGCAAGGTGTTGAGGTGGCATTGGCAGAGGACACCCAGATCCCTGAGGACCAGAAATTGTATATCCTGAAATGTGTGAATTTCTGCCTTACACATAATTATTTTATGTTCAAAAATGAATTCTTCCTACAATGAGTGGGCGTGGCGATGGGGGCAAAATTTGCCCCCAGCCTCGCAAACTTTTATATGGCCATGTGGGAGGAAAAATGTATTAATCCTTATTTAACAAAAAGACAGAGTTGGGTGAACTTTTAATATGGCGGCGCTATATAGATGACTGCTTGGTAGTCTGGAGAGGGGAAAAACAAGGCTTGGTACAGTGGTTTTCATGGTTAAATAAAAATGATTGGAATTTGAGCTTCACCAGTGAAATCAGTCAAACATCAATAGTTTTCCTTGATTTGACCATCTATAGGGAGCAAGATAATTTAAAAACCTGCACGTATTTCAAAACCACAGATGTGAATACATACATAGATATCTCGAGTTGTCATCATAAACCCTGGATAAAAAATATCCCTAAGGGACAACTGAAAAGAATATATAGAAATTGCAGTGATAAAACAGTTTTTAAGGAACAGGCAGAATTTATTAAAAAACGATTTATAGAAAAGGGATATAAAAAAGAGGTATTGGAACAACATTGTATGGAGATAGAAAAGGAAGAAAGCCAAAAAGAACATCATTTAATAGTCCCAAAGAAGAATGATAAAAATAAAAATAAGGAGGTGGAAAAAAACTTTAAATTTGAATTTTTTACGCAATACAGCGCTAATGCAGACAATATAAAAAGTATTGTGAGGAGGAATTGGCAGATTTAAAAGGGGACCCTGTACTGGGCAATGCAATCCCGGATAAACCACAGATAATGTATAAAAAAGCGGAAAATCTACGAACAAAACTAGTTCATAGGCTGCAACTTGAAAAATCCCCAAATGGTATACCGAATAATTTTAGGTGGTGTTCTTTTTGTACTGCATGTAAAAATAGGTGTGGAGATCAAAGAAAAATAAAAGTGTCAAGCATTACATCTAATGTGAATAAGCGTAATTTTAAAATTAAAAGAAACATAAGCTGTGAGAGTGCGGGGGTCATATACGTGCTAGAGTGCCCTGTGGCCTCCAGTACGTGGGAAGGACCACCCGCAAACTCAAAACACGTCTGCAGGAACATATTCGCAATATAAAAAAGGGACTATTAACGCATAGTGTGTCTGCTCATTATAAGAGATGCCATCAACAAAACCCGAAAGGATTGAGATTCACCGGCGTGGAACTGGTTAAGAGTGCGGTCAGAGGTGGTGACTTCAGCAGTAAAATCAACAAAAGGGAAGTCGCGTGGATGTTCCAATTAGGGACAGTTCAACCTTCGGGTTTAAATGTGGAATGCGATATTAAATCATGTTTATAGGATAAAAAGAGGTATTGAATAGGTGGTAAAATTTACAAATGAAAACCGAAAAGGACCTGTGAGTAAGGAGGTGGATTAGTGAGATCATGTGACCAGTAGGGAGTGTTTAAGCTATGACGCTGATTTGTATTTGCTTTTAAATCTATATGGACAGCCTTGTAATATGGAAAACAGAAACCTTTTGAAACTATATTATTGTTTTATAAATGAATTGTTTTTGACATAATGTGGAAGATTTTAAAATGTCCTTTTTGTATGTTTACTAATTATGACACATGGGGCTGTTACGTGTAAAAGTAGCGACTGATTATTAATCTGATAGACGCCCCTGAAGAAGCGTAAGCAAAACCTGGGTCGGGCATTTTTTACCTTGATATGCTGTGATACAAGATAGTTGTTTGTGAGTATAATAAATCCTTTTAAATCTATACGGAGTTGACAGTACTTCACTACGGAGGTCCGTTCATTTTTATTAAATATAGGAAGAAGGACATCAGTAACCGTGGTCAAAAGTGAGATCAACTCTCTGTGTTTTCAACTTTGATTGATAATTTCAGAGGAATCCAGACCCTCATATAAGAGACAGCAGCGCGACCATTTCTTTGAATACTAGTTATTGGCACAGTTTATTGGTCTTTTGCTCAGTTTTGATAATATTTAGGGTTCTTTACTATTCCTTTGTTTTCAATATTTTCCCCTTTGCCATTTGTTCTTTGATTTTAATTTTCTCCTCTTTCCTTTAGTACTGGTGATGGGATTGGAGTGGAGCGCTTGGCAAGCGATTAGTGGGAATGTTGTTTACGAATCAACTTGACAAAGACTCCAAGTTGTATAATCTGCTGTGCTGTGGATTTAATAATGAATTTTTACATGTACACATTTTATTAAATCCAGTGCTGAGCCACGCCCCCTGCACTGATCACATGACGGTGACGTCACCCCAGGTCCTTCGGCTGTTCAACAGTTCGGGTTAGTGGAAGCCGCCCCTTATGGATTCCATATGCCGCGATAGTGGAATCCATAACGGGATGCGCAAGTTACCACAATCCGAACGCCGAACGCCGAACTTTTTTTAAAGTTCGCTCATCTCTAGTCGCGAACATAAAATTTTTGCAAATGTTCGCGAACGGGCGAACCGGGCGAACTGCTTTAGATTTCAATAGGCAGGCGAATTTTAAAGCCCACAGGGACTCTTTCTGGCCACAGTAGTGATGGAAAAGTTGTTTCAAGGGGACTAACACTTGGACTGTGGCATGCCGGAGGGGGATCCATGGCAAAACTCCCATGGAAAATTACGTAGTGGACGCAGAGTCGGGTTTTAATCCATAAAGGGCATAAATCACCTAACATTCCTAAATTGTTTGGAATAACGTGCTTTAAAGCATCCAGTGTGTGTATACGATCAGGTATGATGTTGTATCGATCAGGTAGTGTAAGTGTTACGCCCACTTCCCAGTGACAGACCAAACTCTGACAGACCAAACTCTCCCTTTAACGCACCGCAAACAACCGCAAATAGTCTATTTGCACAACCATTTGCATTTGTGTATCAAACAGATTTTAGGAACCGGGAGATGGAAAAAGAAGCTTGGTCGGTCCTCTTACTTCCAATTTGGGGCACTGCGCGTGCGCCGTGCAATGTACTGTGCAACCCTATATGAGTGGTGTGTTAACTAGTACGATTCTTATCAGTTAAACCCCTGTTACGTCCCCTATCAGGAGATGTGTATAGAATAGATTTTAGGAACGGGAGATGTAAAAAGATGATTGGTCGGTCCTCTTACTTCCAATTTGGGGCACTTCACGTGCGCCGCGCAATGTACTGTGACACCCTATATGAGTGGTGTGTTAAGTAGTACTATTCTTATCAGTTTAATCCCTGTTATGTCCCCTATCAGGGGACGTGTATCGAATAGATTTTAGACAACCGCAAAGAGTTGTCAATAGTTGACACACTCATGACATAAATTTTATTCCTCTATGCGTCAATCTTGGTGTAGTGATGACTGTGCTCGTGCGAACGTTTGGGAGATTGCAATCGATGGAGGTTTTTCAAAGCCTATGGTTGTGCGGAGGTAGTTCAGTGACAGTTAAGTGTCCCAGAAAACAATGATTCTGCAGTGTGGGCCCATTGTTGGCCTAGTAGGCTTTAATGATCACTTTAGATGATCACAAAGAAAATTAATGTTTTTTCTATGAAAAAGTATCCAGCCAATCGCTTTTGGTCTGTTCACAATGAAGCAATGACCTTATCATCTGGGGTGTGCCAACATTGCCAACACACTCATAGAGGTGATCGCTTCATTGTGATACGCAAGCCCCTTCACCACAACAAGGTAACGATCACAAAGGGGAATTGACACATGTATGTGCTTTTTTTTGTTTTGTTTTTGCAGCCACAGTGCAGCACCAGAGGCCAGAAAAATTAGGCATGTACACATGCCTGAAAAATTAGGTATTGTTGCAGCCGCTGCTGTAGCAACGGCTGGAAAAATTGATGTTTTCCAGGCAGAAAGTGTACTAAAACTGCGGCTTGAACCCTAGTTGGTGGTGGAGAAGTAACGCAAGTCATCCGGCATGGAGAGATTAAAATACAGCAGCGTGGGGAAATTTTTAGCCCAAGGCATCTAATCAGGCTTTTTTTAGTCAAATGTATCCCCCACTGTCAGTCCCTTTAGTATCCATGCCTCATTCATCTTAATAAAGCTGAGGTAATCTAGACTTTTTTGACCTAGGCGACTTCTCTTGTCAGTGACAATACCTCCTGCTGCGCTGAAGGTTCTTTCTGACAGGACACTTGAAGCGGGGCAGGCCAGAAGTTCCATCGCAAATTGGGATAGCTCAGGCCACAGGTCAAGACTGCACACCCAGTAGTCAAGGGGTTCATTGCTCCTCAGAGTGTCAATATCTGCAGTTAAGGCAAGATAGTCTGCTACTTGTCGGTCGAGTCGTTCTCTGGGGGTGGACCCTGAAGGGCTGTGGCGATGCGTAGGACTTAAAAAGCTCTGCATGTCCTCCATCAACAACACGTCTGTAAAGGGTACGGTCCTTGCCGGCGTGGTCGTGGTAGGAGGAGGATTAGTTTCACCTCTTCCCCTGTTAGATTCTCGTTGTGCTTGACATCAACCTTATACGCTGTGTAAAGCATACTTTTTAACTTGTTTTGGAACTGCTGCATCCTTTCCGACTTCCGGTAATTCGGTAACATTTCAGCCACTTTCTGCTTATACCGGGGGTCTAGTAGCGTGGCCACCCAGTAAAGGTCATTCTCCTTCAGCCTTTTTATACGAGGTTCCCTTTAACAGGCATGATAGCATGAAAGACCCCATTTGCACAAGGTTGGATGCCGAGCTACTCATCTCCCGTTCCTTTTCCTCACTGATGTCATTGAAGGTCTGTTCTTCCCCCCAGCCACGTACAACACCACAGGTCCCAGATAGGTGACGAGCACCCTGGGATGCCTGCTGTGGTTGCTCTTCCTCCTCCTCAAAGCCACATTCCTCCTCTGACTCCTCTTCCTCTGACTCCTCTTCCAGCGTTGTCGCAGGTCCAGCAAGCGATGATGATAAGGCTGTTTCTGGTGGTGATGGTGACTATAACTCTTGCTCTTCACGCTCATCTACGGCCTGATCCAGCACTCTTCGCAGGGCATGTTCCAGGAAGAAAACAAATGGGATGAGGTCGCTGATGGTGCCTTCGGTGCAACTGGTTTGTCACCTCCTCAAAAGGACGCATGAGCCTACAGGCATTGCGCATGAGTGTCCGGTAATGTGGCAAAAAATACCTAGCTCCGCAGAGGCTGTTCTAGCACCCCGGTCATACAAATACTCATTGTCGCCTTTTTCTTGTTGGAGCAGGCGGTCGAACATTAGGAGTGTTGAATTCCAACGTGTCGGGCTGTCGCAAATCAAGCACCTCACTGGCATATTGTTTCGCTGCTGAATGTCGAAAAAGTGCGCCATGGCCGTGTAGGAATTCCTGAAATGGCCACACACCTTCCTGGCCTGCTTGCGGATGTCCTGTAAGCCTGGGTACTTACACACAAAGCGTTGTACAATCAGATTCAACACATGTGCCACGCACGGCACATGTGTCAACTTGCCCAAATTCAATGCCGCCAACAGATTGCTTCCGTTGTCACACACCACTTTGCCGATCTCCAGTTGGTGCGGGGTCAGCCACTGATCCACCTGTGCATTTAGGGCGGACAGGATTGCTGGTCCGGTGTAACTCTCTGCTTTCAGGCAATTTAACGCCAAGACGGCGTGACACTCTTGTATCCAGGATGTGGAATAGCCCCTGGGGAGCTGGGGGGTATAGTTGATGATGTGGAGCAAGACGCAGCAGCAGAGGAGGACTCAGCCAAGGAGGTTAGCGAAGAGGATGAATTAGTGGAGGTAGCAGTAGGCCTGCCTGTAAGTCATGGCGGTGTCACCAACTCCGCTGCAGAGCCACGCATTCCATGCTTGGCAGCCGTCAGCAGGTTTACCCAATGCACAGTGTACGTGATATACCTGCCCTGACCGTGCTTTGCAGACCAGGTATCAGTGGTCAGAAGGACCCTTGCCCCAACACTGTGTGCCACACATGCCATGACTTCCTTTTCCACAATAGAGTACAGGTTGGGGATTGCCTTTTGTGAAAAAAATTTCGGCTGGGTACCTTCCACTGCGGTGTCCCAATAGCTACAAATTTTTTGAAGGACTCAGACTCCACCAGCTTGTAAGGTAAAAGCTGGCGGGCTAAGAGTTCTGACAAGCCAGCTATCAGACGCCGGGCAAGGGGGTGACATTGGCTTCGTACGCTCAAACATTTCCTTGACAGACACCTGTCTGTGGAAAGATGAGCAGGAACTGCTGAAGGTGAAAGGCGGAGTGGTGGGTGGTTGAGAGGGGGCAGGGAGGACAGCAGTGGTTGACGTAGCTGAAGATGCTGGACCAGGAGGAGCATGTTGGCTTTGAGTTTGTGTGCTGCTTGTACTCATGTGTTGATCCCATAGGCGTTTGTGATGTGAGATCATGTGCCTTCGCAAAGCAGTTGTACCTAGGTGGGTGTTGGACTTCCCACGTTTCTATTGGCACAGGTTGCAAATGGCATCGCTGTTATCAGAGGCAGACACACAAAAAAAATGCCACACTGCTGAACTTTGCAATGACGACATTCTGGTGGTGGCATTGATTAGCGTGCTGTCTGGCTGACCCCGGGCGCCGATACATGCTGTCTGACTGTGCCACTAGCTCCTTGCAACGACCTACCCCTGCTTCCAACTCGTCTCCTCCTCCTCTCTGTCTCCCCATCTGAACTTTCCCCCTGTTCTTCTTCTCTTCGAGCGGGCACCCACGTGACATCCACGGACACATCGTCATATTCAACCGCTTCACTTGTATCTGACAAATCAACAAAGAAAGCAGCAGCGGGTAAGACATCATCATCATCATACCGTACGTCCATGTGTGTAATGCTGCCTGAATGAGACATATCCCTGTTATCTACATCCTCTGGCAATAATGGTTGCGCATCACTCATTTCTTCCAACTGATGTGTAAATAAATCCTCTGACAGATCAAATGAAGCAGCTGTGGTGCAAGTGTTGGTGCTGGCGGGCGAGTGGTAACTTGAGAGGTGCCCGAAGCTGAGCTGGAGGAGGATCGTGAGTCAAGGTTCCGATCGGAAGCTGTACAAGATTGGGTGTCCTGTGTAAGACAGGCAACTATGTCCTCAGAATTTATCGAGTTCAGGGTATGTGGCCTCTGAACACTGGACATTATTCTAGGGCCAAAGGAAATCACAGCACCACGACGGCCATTGCGGGGTGGCCTGCCTATGCCTGTAATTTTTTTTTTCATTAGTGGTACTATGCGTGCAAGGTACTGTGTCACCCAGTATGAGTGGTGGGCACTGGCAGTGGGCACATTACAGTCAGTGGAAGTGGGCCTGACACACACTAGCAGGCAACTAACCTTAGATTAAAGGTAAACAATTAAATGCCTTATTTATCGGCATGCTACTGCGCCACCTAGTATGAGTGGTGGGCACTGGCAGTGGGCACACTACAGTCTGTGGAAGTGGTCCTGACACACACTGTCCGGCAACTAACTTTAGATTAAAGGGTAAAAATGAAGTGCCTTATTTATCGGCAAGCTACTGTGCCACCCGGTATGAGTGGTGGGCACTTGCAGTGTGCACACTTACAGTCAGTGGAAGTGGGCCTGACACACACTGGCAGGCAACTAACCTTAGATTAAAGGGTAACAATTAAATGCCTTATTTATCGGCAAGCTACTGTGCCACCCGGTATGAGTGGTGGGCACTGGCAGTGGGCACACTACAGTCAGTGGAAGTGGGCCTGACACACGCAGGCAGGCAACTAACCTTAGATTAAAGGTTAACAATTAAATGCCTTATTTATCAGTAAGCTACTGTGCCACATTGTATGAGTGGTGGGCACTGGCAGTGGGAACACAACAGTCTGTGGATGTGGGCCTGACACACACTGGCAGGCAACTAACCATAGATTAAAGGGTAAAAATTAAATGACTTATTTATCGGCAAGCTACTGCGCCACCCGGTATGAGTGGTGGGCACTGGCAGTGGGAACACAACAGTCTGTGGATGTGGCCTGACACACACTAGCAGGCAACTAACCTTAGATTGAAGGGTAACAATTAAATGCCTTATTTATCGGCAAGCTACTGCGCCACCCAGTATGAGTGGTGGGCACTGGCAGTGGGCACACTACAGTCAGTGGAAGTGGGCCTGACACACACTGGCAGGCAACTAACCTTAGATTAAAGGGTAACAATTAAATGCCTTATTTATTGGCAAGCTACTGTGCCACACGGTATGAGTGGTGGGCACTGGCAGTGGGAACACAACAGTCTGTGGATGTGGGCCTGACACACACTGGCAGGCAACTAACCATAGATTAAAGGGTAAAAATTAAATGACTAATTTATCGGCAAGCTACTGCGCCACCCGGTATGAGTGGTGGGCACTGGCAGTGGGGACACAACAGTCTGTGGATGTGGGCCTGACACACACTAGCAGGCAACTAACCTTAGATTGAAGGGTAACAATGAAATGCCTTATTTATTGGCAAGCTACTGTGCCATCCGGTATGAGTGGTGGGCACTGGCAGTGGGCACACTACAGCCAGTGGAAGTCGGCCTGACACACACTGGCAGGCAACTAACCTTAGATTAAAGGGTAACAATTAAATGCCTTATTTATCGGCAAGCTACTGGGCCACCCAGTATGAGTGGTGGGCACTGGCAGTGGGCACACTACAGTCAGTGGAAGTGGGCCTGACACACACTGGCAGGCAACTAACCTTAGATTAAAGGGTAACAATTAAATGCCTTATTTATCGGCAAGCCTCTGCGCCACCCAGTATGAGTGGTGGGCACTGGCAGTGGACACACTACAGTCTTTGGAAGTGGGCCTGACACACACTGGCAGGTAACTAACCTTAGATTAAAGGGAAAAAATTAAATGCCTTATTTATCGGCAAGCTACTGCGCCACCCAGTATGAGTGGTGGGCACTGGCAGTGGGCACACTATAGTCTTTGGAAGTGGGCCTGATACATGCTGGCAGGCAATTAACCTTAGATTAAAGGGTAAAAATTAAATGCCTTATTTATCGGCAATCTAGTTTGCCACCCAGTATGAGTGGTGGGCACTGGCAGTGGGCACACTATAGTCTTTGGAAGTGGGCCTGATACACGCTGGCAGGCAATTAACCTTAGATTAAAGGGTAAAAATTAAATGCCTTATTTATCGGCAAGCTACTGTGCCACCCGGTATGAGTGGTGGGCACTGGCAGTGGGCACACTACAGTAAGTGGAAGTGGGCCTGACACACACTGGCAGGCAACTAACATTAGATTAAAGGGTAACAATTAAATGCCTTATTTATCGGCATGCTACTGTGCCACCCGATATGAGTGGTGGGCACTGGCAGTGGGCACACTACAGTAAGTGGAAGTGGGCCTGACTCATACTGGCAGGGAACTAACCTTAGATTAAAGGTTAAAAATTAAATGCCTTATTTATCGGCAAGCTACTGTGCCACCCGTTATGAGTGGTGGGCACTGGCAGTGGGCACACTACAGTCTGTGGAAGTGGGCCTGACACACACTGGCAGGAAACTATACTTAGATTAAAGGTTAACAATTAAATGCCTTATTTATCGGCAAACTACTGTGCCACCTGGCATGTGTGGTGGGAACTGGCAGTGGGCACACTACAGTCTGAGAAATTGGGCCTGACACACGCAGGCAGGCAATTAACCTTAGATTAAAGTGTAAAAATTAAATGCCTTATTTATCGGCAAGCTACTGTGCCACCCGGTATGAGTGGTGGGCACTGGCAGTGGGCGCACTACAGTCAGTGGAAGTGGGCCTGACTCATACTGGCAGGGAACTAACCTTAGATTAAAGGGTAAAAATGAAATGCCTTATTTATCGGCAAGCTACTGCGCCACCCGGTATGAGTGGTGGGCACTGGCAGTGGGCACACTACAGTCTGTGGATGTGGGCCTGACACACACTGTCAGGCAACTAACCTTAGAGTAAAGGGTAACAATGAAATGCCTTATTTATCGGTAAGCTACTGTGCCCTCCGGTATGAGTGGTGGGCACTGGCAGTTGGCACACTACAGTCAGTGGAAGTGGGCCTGTAACACACTGGCAGGCAACTAACCTTAGATTAAAGGTTAACAATAAAATGCCTTATTTATCGGCAAGCTACTGCGCCACCCAGTATGAGTGGTGGGCACTGGCAGTGGGCACACTACAGTCAGTGGAAATGGGCCTGACAGACACTTTCAGGTAACTAACTTTAGATTAAAGGGTAACAATGAAATGCCTCATTTATCGGCAAGCTACTGCGCCACCCAGTATGAGTGGTGGGCACTGGCAGTGGGCACACTACCGTCTTTGGAAGTGGGCCTGACACACACACAGGCAGGCAACTAACCTTAGATTAAAGGGTAACAATTACATGCCTTATTTATAGGCAAGCTACTGCGCCACCCAGTATGAGTGTGGGCACTGGCAGTGGGCACACTACAGTCTTTGGAAGTGGGTCTGACACACACTGGCAGGTAACTAACCTTAGATTAAAGGGTAACAATTACATGCCTTATTTATAGGCAAGCTACTGCGCCACCCAGTATGAGTGGTGGGCACTGGCAGTGGGCACACTACAGTCTTTGGAAGTGGGTCTGACACACACTGGCAGGTAACTAACCTTAGATTAAAGGGTAACAATTAAATGACTTATTTATCGGCATGCTACTGTGCCACCCGGTATGAGTGGTGGGCACTGGCAGTGGGCACACTACAGTAAGTGGAAGTGGGCCTGACACACACTGGCAGGCAACTAACCTTAGATTAAAGGTTATCAATTAAATGACTTATTTATCGGCATGCTACTGTGCCACACGGTATGAGTGGTGGGCACTGGCAGTGGGCACACTACAGTCTGTGGAAGTGGTCCTGACACACACTGTCCAGCAACTAACTTTAGATTAAAGGGTAAAAATGAAATGCCTTATTTATTGGCAAGCTACTGTGCCACCCAGTATGAGTGGTGGGCACTGGCAGTGGGCACACTACAGTAAGTGAAAGTGGGCCTGACACACACTGGAAGGCAAATAACCTTAGATTAAAGGGTAAAAATTAAATGCCTTATTTATCAACAAGCTACTGTGCCACCCGGTATGAGTGGTGGGCACTGGCAGTGGGCACACTACAGTCTGTGGATGTGGGCCTGACACACACTGTCAGGCAACTAACCTTAGAGTAAAGGGTAACAATGAAATGCCTTATTTATCGGTAAGCTACTGTGCCACCCGGTATGAGTGCTGGGCACTGGCAGTGGGCACACTACAGTCAGTGGAAGTGGGCCTGTAACACACTGGCAGGCAACTAACCTTAGATTAAAGGTTAACAATGAAATGCCTTATTTATCGGCAAGCTACTGCGCCACCCAGTATGAGTGGTGGGCACTGGCAGTGGGCACACTACAGTCAGTGGAAATGGGCCTGACAGACACTGGCAGATAACTAACTTTAGATTAAAGGGTAACAATGAAATGCCTTATTTATCGGCATGCTACTGCGCCACCCAGTATGAGTGGTGGGCACTGGCAATGGGCACACTACAGTCTTTGGAATTGGACCTGACACACACTGGCAGGCAACTAACCTTAGATTAAAGGGTAACAATTACATGCCTAATTTATAGGCAAGCTACTGCGCCACCCAGTATGAGTGGTGGGCACTGGCAGTGGGCACACTACAGTCTTTGGAAGTGGGTCTGACACACACTGGCAGGTAACTAACCTTAGATTAAAGGGTAACAATTAAATGCCTTATTTATCGGCATGCTACTGTGCCACCCAGTATGAGTGGTGGGCACTGGCAGTGGGCACACTACAGTCTGTGGAAGTGGTCCTGACACACACTGTCCAGCAACTAACTTTAGATTAAAGGGTAAAAATGAAATGCCTTATTTATCGGCAAGCTACTGTGCCACCCGGTATGAGTGGTGGGCACTGGCAGTGGGCACACTACAGTCTGTGGATGTGGGCCTGACACACACTGGCAGGTAATTAATCTTAGATTATAGGGTAACAATTAAATGGCTTATTTATCGGCAAGCTACTGCGCCACCCAGTATGAGTGGTGGGCACTGGCAGTAGGCACACTACAGTCTGTGGATGTGGGCCTGACACACACTGGCAGGCAACTAACCTTAGATTAAAGGGTAAAAATGAAATGCCTTATTTATCGGCAAGCTACTGCGCCACCCAGTATGAGTGGTGGGCACTGGCAGTGGGCACACTACAGTAAGTGGAAGTGAGCCTGACACACACTGGCAGGCAACAAACCTTAGATTAAAGTGTAAAAATTAAATGCCTTATTTATCAACAAGCTACTGTGCCACCCGGTATGAGTGGTAGGCACTGGCAGTGGGCACACTACAGTCTGTGGAAGTGGGCCTGTAACACACTGGCAGGCAACTAACCTTAGATTAAAGGTTAACAATAAAATGCCTTATTTATCGGCAAGCTACTGCGCCACCCAGTATGAGTGGTGGGCACTGGCAGTGGGCACACTACAGTCAGTGGAAATGGGCCTGACAGACACTTTCAGGTAATTAACTTTAGATTAAAGGGTAACAATGAAATGCCTCATTTATCGGCAAGCTACTGCGCCACCCAGTATGAGTGGTGGGCACTGGCAGTGGGCACACTACCGTCTTTGGAAGCGGGCCTGACACACACACAGGCAGGCAACTAACCTTAGATTAAAGGGTAACAATTACATGCCTTATTTATAGGCAAGCTACTGCGCCACCCAGTATGAGTGGTGGGCACTGGCAGTGGGCACACTACAGTCTTTGGAAGTGGGTCTGACACACACTGGCAGGTAACTAACCTTAGATTAAAGGGTAACAATTAAATGCCTTATTTATCGGCAAGCTACTGCGCCACCCAGTATGAGTGGTGGGCACTTGCAGTGGGCACACTACAGCCTTTGGAAGTGGGCCTGATACACGCTTGGAGGCAATTAACCTTAGATTAAAGGGCAAAAATGAAATGCCTTATTTATCGGCATGCTACTGTGCCACCCAGAATGAGTGGTGGGCACTGGCAGTGGGCACACTACAGTAAGTGGAAGTGGGCCTGACACACACTGGCAGGCAACTAACCTTAGATTAAAGGTTAACAATTAAATGCCTTATTTATCGGCATGCTACTGTGCCACCCGGTATGAGTGGTGGGCACTGGCAGTGGGCACACTACAGTCTGTGGAAGTGGTCCTGACACACACTGTCCAGCAACTAACTTTAGATTAAAGGGTAAAAATGAAATGCCTTATTTATTGGCAAGCTACTGTGCCACCCGGTATGAGTGGTGGGCACTGGCAGTGGGCACACTACAGTAAGTGAAAGTGGGCCTGACACACACTGGCAGGCAACTAACCTTAGATTAAAGGGTAAAAATTAAATGCCTTATTTATCAACAAGCTACTGTGCCACCCGGTATGAGTGGTGGGCACTGGCAGTGGGCACACTACAGTCTGTGGATGTGGGCCTGACACACACTGTCAGGCAACTAACCTTAGAGTAAAGGGTAACAATGAAATGCCTTATTTATCGGTAAGCTACTGTGCCCTCCGGTATGAGTGCTGGGCACTGGCAGTGGGCACACTACAGTCAGTGGAAGTGGGCCTGTAACACACTGGCAGGCAACTAACCTTAGATTAAAGGTTAACAATGAAATGCCTTATTTATCGGCAAGCTACTGCGCCACCCAGTATGAGTGGTGGGCACTGGCAGTGGGCACACTACAGTCATTGGAAATGGGCCTGACAGACACTGGCAGATAACTAACTTTAGATTAAAGGGTAACAATGAAATGCCTTATTTATCGGCATGCTACTGCGCCACCCAGTATGAGTGGTGGGCACTGGCAGTGGGCACACTACAGTCTTTGGAATTGGACCTGACACACACTGGCAGGCAACTAACCTTAGATTAAAGGGTAACAATTACATGCCTAATTTATAGGCAAGCTACTGCGCCACCCAGTATGAGTGGTGGGCACTGGCAGTGGGCACACTACAGTCAGTGGAAGTGGGCCTGACAGACACTGGCAGGTAACTAACCTTAGATTAAAGGGTAACAATGAAATGCCTTATTTATCGGCAAGCTACTGTGCCACCCAGTATGAGTGGTGGGCACTGGCAGTGGGCACACTACAGTCTGTGGAAGTGGGCCTGACACACACTGGCAGGCAACTAACCTTAGATTAAAGGGTAACAATGAAATGCCTTATTTATCGGCAAGCTACTGCGCCACCCAGTATGAGTGGTGGGCACTGGCAGTGGGCACACTACAGTCTTTGGAAGTGGGCCTGACACACACTGGCAGGTAACTAACCTTAGATTAAAGGGTAACAATTAAATGCCTTATTTATCGGCATGCTACTGTGCCACCCAGTATGAGTGGTTGGCACTGGCAGTGGGCACACTACAGTCTGTGGAAGTGGTCCTGACACACACTGTCCAGCAACTAACTTTAGATTAAAGGGTAAAAATGAAATGCCTTATTTATCGGCAAGCTACTGTGCCACCCGGTATGAGTGGTGGGCACTGGCAGTGGGCACACTACAGTCTGTGGAAGTGGGCCTGACACACACTGGCAGGTAACTAATCTTAGATTAAAGGGTAACAATTAAATTGCTTATTTATCGGCAAGCTACTGCGCCACCCAGTATGAGTGGTGGGCACTGGCAGTGGGCACACTACAGTCTGTGGATGTGGGCCTGACACACACTGGCAGGCAACAAACCTTAGATTAAAGGGTAAAAATGAAATGCCTTATTTATCGGCAAGCTACTGCGCCACCCAGTATGAGTGGTGGGCACTGGCAGTGGGCACACTACAGTAGGTGGAAGTGGGCCTGACACACACTGGCAGGCAAATAACCTTAGATTAAAGGGTAAAAATGAAATGCCTTATTTATCAACAAGCTACTGTGCCACCCGGTATGAGTGGTGGGCACTGGCAGTGGGCACACTACAGTCTGTGGAAGTGGGCCTGACACACACTGGCAGGCAACTAACCTTAGATTAAAGGGTAACAATTGAATGCCTTATTTATCGGCAAGCTACTGTGCCACCCGGTATGAGTGGTGGGCACTGGCAGTGGGCACACTACAGTCAGTGGAAGTGGGCCTGACACACACTGGCAGGCAACTAACCTTAGATTAAAGGGTAAAAATTGAAATGCCTTATTTATCGGCAAGCTACTGTGCCACCCGGTATGAGTGGTGGGCACTGGCAGTGGGCACACTACAGTCTGTGGAAGTGGGCCTGACACACACTGGCAGGCAACTAACCTTAGATTAAAGGGTAAAAATTAAATGCCTTATTTATCGACAAGCTACTGTGCCACCCGGTATGAGTGGTGGGCACTGGCAGTGGGCACACTACAGTCTGTGGAAGTGGGCCTGACACACACTGGCAGGCAACTAACCTTAGATTAAAGGGTAAAAATTGAAATGCCTTATTTATCGGCAAGCTACTGTGCCACCCGGTATGAGTGGTGGGCACTGGCAGTGGGCACACTACAGTAAGTGGAAGTGAGCCTGACACACACTGGCAGGCAACAAACCTTAGATTAAAGTGTAAAAATTAAATGCCTTATTTATCAACAAGCTACTGTGCCACCCGGTATGAGTGGTGGGCACTGGCAGTGGGCACACTACAGTCAGTGGAAGTGGGCCTGACACACACTGGTAGGCAACAAACCTTAGATTAAAGGGTAAAAATTGAATGCCTTATTTATCGGCAAGCTACTGTGCCACCCAGTATGAGTGGTGGGCACTGGCAGTGGGCACACTACAGTCTGTGGAAGTGGGCCTGACACACACTGGCAGGCAACAAACCTTAGATTAAAGGGTAAAAATTGAATGCCTTATTTATCGGCAAGCTACTGTGCCACCCGTTATGAGTGGTGGGCACTGGCAGTGGGCACACTACAGTCAGTGGAAGTGGGCCTGATACACACTGGCAGGCAACTAACCTTAGATTAAAGGGTAAAAATTAAATGCCTTATTTATCAACAAGCTACTGTGCTACCCAGTATGAGTGGTAGGCACTGGCAGTGGGCACACTACAGTCTGTGGAAGTGGGCCTGACACACACTGGCAGGCAACAAACCTTAGATTAAAGGGTAAAAATTGAATGCCTTATTTATCGGCAAGCTACTATGCCACCCGTTATGAGTGGTGGGCACTGGCAGTGGACACACTACAGTCTGTGGAAGTGGGCCTGACACACACTGTCAGGCAACTAACCTTAAATTAAAGGGTAAAAATGAAATGCCTTTTTTATGCAAGCTACTGTGCCACACGGTATGAGTGGTGGGCACTGGCAGTGGGCACACTACTAGTCAGTGGAAGTGGGCCTGACACACACTGGCAGCAGGCAGGCAACTGAAATTAGATTAAAGTGTGAAAATTAAATGCCTTTTTTTATGCAAAGTCCTGTGCCTCACGATATGAGTGGTGGGCACTGGCAGTGGGCACGCTACAGTCTGTGGGCCTGCAGCCTCTCACACACGGGCAGGCCAGGCAACTGCAATATATATATGGAGAAAAAATAAATAAAAGCAGACTAATGTAGCAGCCCTAAAAAGGGCTTTTTTGGGTGCTGTGACGCTGTCCTTACAGCAGATGAGTCTGTGGACACAGAACACTGGCCTAGCTAACGCTTTCCCTATGAATTCATTAGCAGCACAGCAGAAGCTTCACTCTCCATACTCTCACTAACACACTGCAGCTTCAGACTGAATCTAAAATGGCTGCCGTTTTTATAGGAGGTGAGAAAGTGTGGGAGCGAGGGTGCTGATTGGCTGGAATGTGTCTGCTGACTGTGAGGTACAGGGTCAAAGTTTGCTCAATGATGCTGTATAGGGGGCGGACCGACCATCGCATATGTTCGCCCGCTGCTGCGAACGCGAACAAGCTTTGTGCATCGGGAACTGTTCGCCGGCGAATAGTTCGGGACATCACTAATGATATATTCGAAAACCCAGTTTGCCATGTATTAGAGGAAAAAAATATCATATTCTTCGTTCATCGTTGCACTTATCTTTTGAAAAGCCTTTTGTGTAAACGTAGAAAAAAATTCGGGCCTAATTGCTGTTCTGTGGAGCAGTGATGTATTCTAAAGCCCTGATTGCCGTGTATTCGTGGAAGAAAAAATATTATATTCTCCGTTCGTCGTTGCAGTCATCAAAAGCCTTTTGTGTAAAAGAAGAAAAAAACGTAGGTCCTAATTGCCATTCTGCGGTGCAGTGATATATTTTGAAGCCCTGTTTGCCGTGTATTAGTGGAAAAATAAAAATATATTCACCGTTCATCATTGCACTTATCTGTTGATAAGCCTTTTGAGTAAAAGTAGAAAAAAATTAGGGCCTAATTGCCATTCTGCGGTGCAGTGATATATTCTAAATCCCAGTTTGCCGTGTGTTAGTGGAAGAAAAAAAATTATATTTGCAGTTCATCGTTGCACTTATCTGTTGAAAAGCCTTTTGTAGCAGTATTACCTGCAGTCCTATGTAAAACCACACATAACACTAGTGTAGATCATGTGGTAGTGTTACCTGCAGTCCTATGTAAAACCACAGATAACACTAGTGTAGATTATGTGGTAGTGTTACCTGCAGTCCTATGTAAAACCACAGATAGCACTAGTATAGATCATGTGGTAGTGTTACCTACATCTTTAGTGTCCCTCCCTGTGCCTCTCCCACGGACTCCATGCTGGCGGCGCTACCTCCTCTTCCTCTTCTTTTTCCCCCGCACAGAACTTCCTGATGCAGGTGCGTCAAGACATAGGAACACTGTGGGCATGGTGATGGTGACACACACACAGGGACACACACACAAAGACACAGGGACAGACACATACAGACACACAGACACAGGGACACACAAAGAGGGACACATACACAGGGATGGTCAAATACACACAGGGAGAGACAGACACATACAGACACACACTCACAGACACACAAAGCTAGGCACTGATCTTTTTCTGGTCCGGGCTGCACTGTGAATGGATGTCGCCCAGAAGAAGACCAAGGAGAGGAGAGTACAGCTTGTGGAGCGCTAGACTTATTGCTCCCTGCACCTCCTGCATACTGATGACCGCTTTCATAATGGAAGTGGTAAATAGCGGTCGCTCTGTAAGACACACTACAATTTTTTCACCACTTTAGGTGAAAAAAAGTGCATCTTATAGGGTGAAAATACAATAAATATGATCACCAACATATTTCCTAAAAATATATATATATATATATATATATATATATATATAAACCACAAAAGTCCACGGCACTCCTCAAAAGTTAAAAATGTGCTTTTTTCACATATGTGGTACCACATGTGTGAATAAAAGCACATTTTTCACTTTTGAGGAGTTTCGTGGACTTTCGTGATTTGTCTACTACCCTGAATCGAGGGGTTACCGCTGGCACTCGCTTTACTGCTGACTAAGGAGTGCTGCCCTACTTTTCATGTATATATATATATATATATACTACACAGAAACAAAGGGGGGTCAGTCAGCCTCGCCAGGGCCGCCTCTATGAGTGGTCCTAACGCTAAATCCTACCTGTTATGGGGCATGACAGCCACATAAAATCCAGGGAGTGTGGGCCCAGCATGCATGCTAGGATCCACCGTGCTTATTAACCTTTTTGATGCCATAACAGCCTCCATTAGATCCAGGGACGCAGGTACCAACATGCATGCTGAGCCCACTATGTTCTCTTCTTGGAGCCAGATGGCTATTAGTAAGTACTATGAGTGCAAGTTCATTTTTATACTTACTCTGATTAAAACCAGCCTCTAGGGCAGACAAACTAGTCAGGTGTGCACAACTGAGTGGAGGCCGCTACACCTCCAGCATATACTACACAGAAACACAAGGGGGGGGGTCAATCAGCACATCCCTGTATGCAGGTGCACGTAGCCATGGCAAAATATACATACAAACACGGAAATGGAGCAGCTCTTTGCAACCAGCACTCTGCCCTGCCTCTATACTAGAAGTTGTCAGAGGCGTTAGTGTACATTTTGATCAAAAAGTAATAAGCCACTCGCCGCGCCAATCCCGCCTCTATGAGTGGTCCTAATGCTAAATCCTACCTGTTATGGGCCATATATATCATATAGGCATATATAAACACACATGCATACATAGATAAATATGGACACTTATACACACATGCATACCTAGAGATATATATAGACACATATATACATACATACATATATATCTACACACACACACACATAACAAACACAGATTGGTCACTTATCTCTGCAGGAGAGGAGTAGACAGGAGGCAAGTAGGAGGATAGGGAGCACCGCTGATAGCATGCAGAGGGGTTTTTACTTCCTGACCTCTGCATACTTCCTTCTCAGCATGGACCGCTGGCAGCATCAATCAACGTCCTGCTGACTTGTAAGGCTGCAGCCCTGTGATCTTCCTGAGCCTGCATCCCAGAGTGAGTCCGGACACATACATATAAACAGCTTTCTTTATAGGGTTGACACGGGGGTGGGGCTTTGCCGAGGGAGAACACAAGTGCCGCATATGAACTATGATTAACTGAATAACTCATGTACGGAGGGGGCCGAGCCTTCCGTATGCTTTGGGCCCCCCTGTGCCACGGGCCCCATAGCAACAGTGTGGTCTGCCTATATTGGCAGTATGCCACTGAATGTAAAGTTAGTGATTTCTTGGGTTCTCCTCAGAATGACATCTCTGACCTTTGCGCCAAGGATTTTGACCAGAATAGCTGTAAGTTGGCTTTCAGGTGGCAGCCTTCTCCCAGGTATATTATGTGACTTTTCCACTAGCTAACCATTTATGTATAAAACTGCATTAATACATTTAGGTACACTTACACACAGTTTTTTAAGGAACTCAGCAGGGTGGTTGCTCCGAACATTTTGGAGAACAAATCATAGATCATTGGTGGATTTAAGCATGCTCAAATCCTTCTGTCTCTTCATGTAATTCCAGACAAATTCAATGAGGATTAGATTAGGGCCATATCATCTCTTCCAGGACTCCTTATTCTTCATTACGCTGAAGATAGTTCTTAATAGTATTGTCTAAGGTCATTGTCTTGTGACAATAAATGTGGAGCTTATCAGATACCTCTCTAATGGTATTTCGTGATGGATAAGTATCTGCTTGTCATGCTCTTTTGAAGAAGCACAAAGAAATAGGCAACAATGAGGCAAATACTTAACCATCATGCAATACTGTTAGGGAGGCATCCAATTTCCTGCAAAGTTATTCTGCAGCAGGACAATGATCCCAAACATACATCCAATGTCATAATGTTATGTTCTAACAATGTCATAATGTTATGTTCTACCGATCCCTAGAACATATCTCAGAAAAACAAACACAAGGTGCGCAATCAGACAAGGCAAAGACCAACATAAATTCTTTATTCACAGAGAACTAGACATGGCAGGAAACTGGACCAGCAGGTAAGGGCTGGCAGGTAATACCATTGGACCAAGTGTGCCTTGGGGCCAAACCCAAAGGGCAGAGACTCAGTGAGCCCCATTCTTCACAGAACCTCTGATAGTGCGAATGAACTTAGTTGAGGGCTCACTGGTTGCACCTCTAGGATGGTCCCAGTGCACTTGGCCATTTACCTGCAGAGACTGACAGTGTAAGCACCAGCGGTCCACACAAACATAAGGACTGGAACCCAGGCACATGAACTGGAACCCAAACACAACCACACAGGACATGGTTCAGACAAGACAAAGAGGAACCAGCAGATGCCTGGACACCATAAGGAACAGATGCATAGAGGTCATAGGCAGTGCTGCCCACACAGGCAGACAAGCAGATGCCTGGACCCCATGTGGAACAACAAATGGTGGTCACAGGCAGAGCTGCACTAGATATCCTCCCTCCAAAGAACCTAGGAGCCCTCTCCACAAAGTCATAGACTAGAACTAGCGGATCCCTGTTCCCCATGCGGAGTTAGTTAATGGGCAAACAGACAGAGCTGCACTCAAACATAGAACCAGACTAGGCAGACAAGCAAATGCCTGGACCCCATGAGGAACCTATGTATAGTGGTAATGCAACGTGCTGCCCCCCAGGGCCAATCGTGTCACAGGTCTATAGGAATGCCGAGTGGTGTGGTGCGGCCTTAATAGTCTCTGTATATGTCACGGTGCTCCTACCGGGATACCGTCACATCCCAGGGCTTGGCTCCGAAGCAATAAAGGGAATGACTAATGGAGGAAGTGGAGAAGAAATCAAGTCCAGACCTTTATAAAGTTCAACAGCTTTACTTGAATAAACTTGCATCCAGACAATATTTATGCTGTCTCTTGGTTCCAGCATTTTTTGTTAACATAAACTGGTAGGCAAACTTGATTACTCTGCTTTCTCTCTCTGCTGTGCTTAACTCAGCTCTATTCTGGCAGCTAGACTTTCGGTCTGTTCTCTATCTGTGGAGTAGGATGCTATGGGCTGTTGACCCGCTCATAACACTCTACTCTTTAGGTAAATCTACTCTGTAGGTAAATTTGCAAGGATTCATGGTGCTCTATGAGTTGCTTCCCTCTAGAGGGGCCTCCCGTAGCTGCTATATCATGGTACATCTTTTCAGCTCCAATGTCTATACTACACTGGCCTAAACTAGAACTGAAACCCCTCCTTTTGGTAGGAAACAGGACTAGTCCACTTTTGCCCAAAAGGGGGAGAATGGAATGGTAAGTTCCATTCTATCTAAGGATCTCTCTCTCTTCCAGATACACACTGCCATCTGCTGAACAACCAGGAACATTACACGAGCATAACAGTTTCACAGCAATATTATAAAAGCACAGTGACAAAGGACCTGAAATAAATACACAGATGACATTGTGGTTAGCAATTAAAGACAGTAGCAGAGTGAATAAATAGTAATAGCATTATGAGGTATTATAGTTACAGGTAGCGCTGCATAGACAGGCAGATAAGCAGATACCTGGACCCCATGCGGAATGGAAGCATGGCGGTCACAGACAGAATTTCCCAAGCAGGCACACAAGCAGATATCTAGACCACATGTGGAAAGACACATGGTGGTCACAGATAGAGCTGCCCAAACAGGCAGACAAGCAAATGTCTGGACCCCATGCAGAACGACACATGGAGATCACAGACAGAGATGCATAGAAAGGCAGACATAGATCCAGACAAGCAGAGACTAAGACAAGGTGATGTTGCACTAGGTAACCACACAGACAGGGCAGGTTGAATAACCCCAGGTCAGGTGCATAGCTCCTGCACCCAGCAAGACTGGAGACAGACTGACTCCCAAACCCAAGGCTCACCGGTATATAAAGAGCACGATAACAAGGTCATCTGACACCTAGCAGACACACCCAGACCCTTAACCCCCACCAGAAGAGAAGTGAAACAGGGACGGGAGCATGCATACACAATGAGCTATTCACGCACAGGCTTCTGAAACTACATGTAGCCCATGGCAACCAACCTACATGTAATCCACAGTAGCCAATACGCCAGTACATAAGCAACACGGCAACTTGTGTCACAGTGAACCACATTGTGGCACAAAAGAAATATCAGCAGTGTAAAGAAGAACAAGGGATTCTGGGAGAGATGATATGGCCCAGACAGAGCCCTGATTTCAAGTCATCGAGTCTATCTGGGATAACATCAAGAGACAGAAGGATTTCTGCAAGTCTACATCCACATTTGGTCTATGGTTAGTTCTCTGAGATGCTTTGAATAACCTCCATGCTGAGTTCCTTCAAAAACTGTGTGCAAGTCTGCCTAGAAGTATTGAAGCTGTTTTAAAGGCAATGGTGGTAACACCAAATATTGATTTGATTTAGATTTCTCTTTTGTTCATTCACTTTGTTAACTGATAAAAATAAACTCTGAACACTTTCATTTTTGAAAGCATTCTTACTTGTTTAACACACTTGCCTAAAACATTTGCACGCCACTGTATATTTTATGCTTTCTATATATACCATGTACATTAGTATTTCATTTATATACATTAACATTTTAGAGAGATTCGTTTTTTTTTTACTTTTGTAGAAAAGGAATTTTTGTACCTTTACAGGTAAGTATATAGTTTGTTTTATATCTAAATATAGTGTGCTTACTGTGCATTTTATTAGTTGTGGGACTATAAGTAACCTAAAATAAATGCTAAGTCTCAAAAGTAGTAAAATGGATTTACATAAATAGATTGCATAATTTCTAAAATGTTTGAATTTCCTCCCTATAATGGAAAAACAGCACAATGTCAAATTTTATTCAAAAATGCAACGTAAAGTTATCGCAGCCTATGAAAAGAGACTATGCATAAGTAGCAAACAATGTTCTCAAATATGGTCTTCCTTAACTCTGTATTTTAATAATTAGTAGGTTGCAATGCAATTCATTTTTAGCCGATTACATAGATAACTGACAACGCCTGTCCAGTGTGTTAGATGTGTGCTATCACTTGCTAAATTAATCTAAATTGTTTTCCTAAGCCTGTGTGATGCCAACAGATAAAAAGGTTTCGTTTCACGGACCAAGAATCCCGCAGATAATCACTAATGAGTTTTCATAAAAAAGATTATCTGGCAGTGTAAATGTACTGGCGATTACCTGATGAATGTGCGAAACAATTTTTCATTGGGTAATAGATCATTTGTATGTCACAAAACGTATAGTTTGCCGGCAGCATATTGTACTGTGTATACAGCATCTGCTGGCGGCAAACAACTAGTCAGTATGAGGACGAGCAATAGCCTTGGTGATTGCTCCTCCCTAACTGTACAGGAGATCACTTCATGTATTAGTAGCGGTATCCTCCACCAGCGTGTCAGGAAAGAACGCTTCCTTCCCAACAATCTGCTGTTGTATCGTCCCATGTAAAGGGACCTTAAGATAAAGTATGTGTGTCTCTCTCTCTGCAGCTTTGGTTTGGGTAGAATCGATTTGTGTCCAAACCCAAGTTTTTGAAAAATTCTGCGAACCTGAAACAAACTGAATCTTAAAAGGTTCTCTTATTTCTAAAATATTGGATGCAGCAAAGAAGAGTAGAGAACAAAAAAATAGAGAAAGAAGGAAGTGAAAATGTCTGGTGGCTTAAAATAAAACCTTTCAGGTTTCTAAAAATTGCTTTTCAAACTATCATTATTCTTATGACATTTAGTGTGAGAAATGTAGTGGTAAAGTGTAGGGATGGGCAAACCCGGTGAAGTTCGGGCTCACCGGGTTCGGCCGAACTTCAGGTCGAAGTTCGGGTTCGTGACCCAAACTTGACCCGAATACTGAACCCGGACCCCATTAAAGTCAATGGGGACCCGAACTTCTTGTTATTATTTTCTGTTATAACATGGTTATAATGGAAAATAATAGCATTCTTAAGATAGAATGCTAAATAAAATGGCCATTGAGGGGTTCAAAATAATAAAAAAAACTCACCTCATCCACTTGAGCACGCAGCCGGTATCCTCTTCTTTTCAGGACCTGAAAAGGACCTGTAATGATGTCACAGTGCTCACCGCTTGGGGAGCACGATGACGTCATTGCAGATTTGGTAAATAATGAAGGGGATTGCAGCAATCGCCAGAACATTATGGCCTCTTCAAACAGCTGATCGACAGTGGTGCCAAGATTCAGTCTCCAAATGTCTAATATTGATCGCCTATCCTAAGGATATGCCATAAATTTTAACCCTTTGGCAAACTCCGCTGTACATATACAGTGGGGGTCGCCACTTTAAAGATGGTGTCAGCTCGTGCGTGCAGCGGGTACCATGGCTATAGGGTTTCTGCTGTTTGTGTATGATCAGCCCTATGGCTGATTATGCCGTGGTCAAATGTCGGGAAGGTGATCTACGCGCTCCCATGCCTGTAACAGCATTCCCTGGCTGAGATTGTGGAACCTGTTATGTTACAGTAATAGACCGACACCTCAAACAGGCTTTGATAGCTATTATTAGAATATACCAATACAGGCCAGCAGGTATATTGGTATATTGGCTATTCAGCCATCACAGAACACAATGGGCAGTGTAATGATTGTCAGGGATACTCACCGAGGATGAATAAAAAAAAGTTTATTTTTATTTTTTAAATATAAAAAAATCACCCCCTTTCCCCAAAATCAAAATCAAAATACATAACCAATAAAAATACACACATAATGGGCATCCGTTCATGTAGAGCTGAGCGAATTTCTCAAAAATTCTATTTGGTCGGTTCGCTGAAGTTTCCGAAAAGATTTGATTCAATCACAATTTATTTGTGGCAAATTGTGTTAAAAAACAGCTATTTCCTAGCTGCAGAGAGCCTGTATAGTGGTGTAGAACACTGTGCCTTGCAGTAACACACATTGGGAGTCAGCTGTGGTAGTGAAACAATACTGTGAGTCAGTTTCACGTGTAGATGACAGGCGTTGTTCTCAGAATCACTGCGCACTTCACTTATTTGGGCAGTTATGGGGCCAAAACTGACAGAATAATTCAAGTGTGAACTCAGCCTTACAGGTCAATGTTAGTGCCAGGTATAAAGAGTAGTGATAAATGGGAGGTGCCATATTCGATTTCGCGATATTTCGCGAATATTCGCTTGAATATTCGTCATATATACGTCGAAATAGAATATTTGTAATTATTCTATATATTGCGAATGTTACGCGAATTTAAATTCGCATCGCGAATTAAACTTAGAGCTGAGTTCCTAATGGTTGTAACTTGTATTGCTGGAATTGACGAAGATAACGAATATCACGAATATAGCACTATACTCTCAATCTTCGTTATATTCTAGCAATACAACCATTAGGAACTCAGATCTAAGTTGAATTCGCAATGTGATTAATATAACCTGCATTAATTGCATTGCGAATCCAACTTCCTAATGGTTGTATTGCTAGAATATAATGAAGATTGAGAATATAGCGCTACATTCTCAATCTTCGTTATATTCTAGCAATACAACCAATGGGAACTCAGATCTAAGTTGTAATCCCAATGCGATTAATACAGGTTATATTCATCGCATTGCGATTACAACTTAGATCTGAGTTCCTAATGGTTGTATTGCTAGAATATAACGAAGATGACGAATATCACGAATTTACGAATATAGCAGTATGTTCTCAGTCTTCATTATATTCTAGCCACAACCATTAGGAACCCAGCCCTAAGTTTCATTCGCGAAGCGAACATATACTAGAATTGCGAATTGATCGTAGAGCTAAGTTCCTAATGGTTGTATTGCTAGAATATAATGAAGATGACGAATATCACGAATTCACGAATATAGCACTATATTCTCAATCTTTGTTATATTCTAGCAACAACCATTAGCAACTCAGCTCTAAGTTTCATTCGCGAAGCGAACATATACTCGCATTGCGAATTGATCTTAGAGCTAAGTTCCTAATGGTTGTATTGCTAGAATATAACGAATATCGCAATGCGAATAATTTAGGTTATATTAATCACATTGCGATTACAACTTAGTCAAATTAGTGAGATTGTGATTCTCACACCCGACAGTACATTTTAGCATGAAGGAGTTCCCATTGGGATGGGGACGCTCCATGCACACGAAATCGGCAGAAGCGGCAACAGGCATTAACTGGAGCGGGCAGGGAGCCAGAAATCCTCCGGACAGGTAAGACCAGCTTTTGGGAAGTGGGAAGACAACCAGAGAGCAACAAAGATTAACAACAACAACAAAAAAAAATGAATATTTAAAATTGCGAATATTTAGCACTATATTCGCAATATTCGCGAATTATCGAAGTTGCTATATTCAAGATAAAAATTCGCTATTCGAATATTGCGCTCAACACTAATAAAGAGCTGTGCAGAGGCCCAAGATTCTACTATAGTGTGAAAGAGCACACTCCTTTTACACCATTGTCAGCTGATTCCACATAGAAGTTTACAGAACCTGTTCTATTAAACGCTTATACAAGTAGAGCCCCCAGACAGAGTGGAGAGGGTGTCAGCAGTAAGTTTATGATGACATCACTGATTAATTTGCCCATCCTCTGATCCATCAGAACAATTACCCCCAAAAAACGTATCCTGTTTGTTGAGCATCCACCTTCCCTCGGTCAGCATGTTGTCAGTAATCCATCAGTATTGCTAAAGCCAAAAAAACAGGAGTGGATCCAAAGTAGAGATGACACGTGAATAGAATATTTGCATGTCTTCTGTGTTTTGTACCCACTCCTGTTTTTGGCTACCAAATCATAAGCCAATTCTGATGGGACCATGCAAGCCTTACAGCTGCTGCATAGATCCATTGTGTGTCTCATTTTTCCTTCCTTCTGACAGATAGTGATGTCGCGAACATAAAATTTTCCGTTCGCGAACGGCGAACGCGAACTTCCGCAAATGTTCGCGAACGGGCGAATCGGGCGAACCGCCATAGACTTCAATAGGCAAGCGAATTTTAAAACCCACAGGGACTCTTTCTGGCCACAATAGTGATGGAAAAGTTGTTTCAAGGGGACTAACACCTGGACTGCGGCATGCCGGAGGGGATCCTTGGCAAAACTCCCATGGAAAATTACATAGTTGACGCAGAGTTGGGATTTAATCCATAAAAGGCATAAATCACCTAACAATCCTAAATTTTTTTGAACAACGTGGTTTAAAACATCTAGTGTGTGTATCAGGTATGATGTTGTATCGATCAAGGTTACGGGGTTGTATCGATAAGGGTTACGCCCGCTTCACAGACATTGACAGACCAAACTCTGACAGACCAAACTCCCCTTTTAATGCACCGCAAACAACCGCAAACAGTTCATTTGCACAACCGCAAACTCCCCATTTGCACAAGGTTGGATACCAAGCTAGCCATATCCCGGTGATGTCATTGAAGGTTTCTTCCACCAAATTTAGGCCGGGTACCTTCGACTGCCTTCACAGTGACAGACCAAACTCTCATACACCAAACTGAATTGATTTCAGGAACCGGGAGATGGAAAAAGCAGCTTGGTCGGTCCTCTTACTTCCAAATTGGGGCACTGTGCGTGCACAGAGCAATGTGCTGTGACACCCTATATGAGTGGTGTCTTAATTAGTACTATAAATATCAGTTTAATCCCTGTTACGTACCCTATGCGGGGACGTGTGTCGAATTGATTAACCATTGTTGAATTAGCGAACCATTACGACATCATGAAATAATTTAGTTCTGAGCTCTGTACTTGCTTTGTATCGATAAGGGTTACGCCCGCTTCACAGACATTGACAGACCAAACTCTGACAGACCAAACTCCCCTTTTAACCACTTGAAGACCACAGGTTTACACCCCCCTAGTGACCAGGCCCTTTTTTACAATTCTGCACTACACTACTTTCACCGTTTATTGCTCGGTCATACAACTTACCACCCAAATGAATTTTACCTCCTTTTCTTCTCACTAATAGAGCTTTCATTTGGTGGTATTTCATTGCTGCTGACATTTTTACTTTTTTTGCTATTAATAAAAATGTAACGACATTTTTGCAAAAAAATGACATTTTTCACTTTCTGTTGTAAAATTTTTTAAAAAAAACTACATTTCTATATAGATTTTTCACAAAATTTGTTGTTCTACATGTCTTTGATAAAAATCCAATAAGTGTATATTTATTGGTTTGGGTAAAAGTTATAAAGCATAAACTATATGCAAAAAAGTGAATTTCGCATTTTGAAGCAGCTCTGACTTTCTGAGCACCTGTCATGTTTCTTCAGGCCAGAAATGTCAGGATAGATGATATCCCCCCAAATCTTCACACCATTTTAGATAGAAGATTCCACATAGAAGTTTACAGAACCTGTTCATATTAAACGCTTATACAAGTAGAGCCCCCAGACAGAGTGGAGAGGGTGTCAGCAGTAAGTTTATGATGACATCACTGATTAGACTTGCCCATCCTCTGATCCATCAGAACAATAACCCCAAAAAACGTTATCCTGCTTTGTTGAGCATCCACCTTCCCTCGGTCAGCATGTTGTCAGTAATCCATCAGTATTGCTAAAGCCAAAAAAACAGGAGTGGATCCAAAGTAGAGATGACACGTGAATAGAATATTTGCATGTCTTCTGTGCTTTGTACCCACTCCTGTTTTTGGCTACCAAATCATAAGCCAATTCTGATGGGACCATGCAAGCCTTGCTAGCTGCTGCATAGACATGATCCATTGTGTGTCTCATTTTTCCTTCCTTCTGACAGACAGTGCATGTGCGAACATAAAATTTTCCGTCAGCGAGCCAGCGAACGCGAAGCTTTCCGCAAATGTTCGCGAACAGGCGAACCGGGCGAACCGCCATAGACTTCAATAGGCAGGCGAATTTTAAAACCCACAGGGACTCTTTCTGGCCACAATAGTGATGGAAAAGTTGTTTCAAGGGACTAACACCTGGACTGTGGCATGCCGGAGGGGATCCATGGCAAAACTCCCATGGAAAATTACATAGTTGACGCAGAGTTGGGTTTTAATCCATAAAGGGCATAAATCACCTAACAATCCTAAATTTTTTGAACAACGTGGTTTAAAACATCTAGTGTGTGTATCGATCAGGTATGATGTTGTATCGATCAGGTTACGGGTTGTATCGATAAGGGTTACGCCCGCTTCACAGACATTGACAGACCAAACTCTGACAGACCAAACTCCCTTTTAATGCACCGCAAACAACCGCAAACAGTTCATTTGCACAACCGCAAACTCCCCATTTGCACAAGGTTGGATACCAAGCTAGCCATATCCCGGTGATGTCATTGAAGGTTTCTTCCTCCAAATTTAGGCCGTGGTACCTTCGACTGCCTTCACAGTGACAGACCAAACTCTCATACACCAAACTGAATTGATTTCAGGAACCGGGAGATGGAAAAAGCAGCTTGGTCGGTCCTCTTACTTCAAGATGGGGCACTGTGCGTGCACAGAGCAATGTGCTGTGACACCCTATATGAGTGGTGTCTTAGTTAGTACTATAAATATCAGTTTAATCCCTGTTACGTACCCTATGCGGGGATGTGTGTCGAATTGATTAACCATTGTTGAATTAGCGAACCATTACGACATCATGAAATAATTTAGTTCTGAGCTCTGTACTTGCTTTGTATCGATAAGGGTTACGCCCGCTTCACAGACATTGACAGACCAAACTCTGACAGACCAAACTCCCCTTTTAATGCACCGCAAATAACCGCAAACAGTTCATTTGCACAACCGCAAACTCCCTATTTGCACAAGGTTGGATACCAAGCTAGCCATGTCCCAGTGATGTCATTGAAGGTTTCTTCCTCCACCCAGCCACGTACAACACCAAGGGTCCCCGAAAGGTGAATTGAATTGATTTTTCGAACGGGGAGATGGTTAAAAAAACGCTGGCTCCCTCCCCTTTGTTTTTATCCACGGTCACTGCGTCTGCACCGTGCAATTTACTGTCACACCCGATATGAGTGGTATTTTCTGTAGTACTATTATCATCAGTTTAATCCCTCTAACGTCCCCAATCTGGGGGCCATTTATTGAATTGATTTTTCGAACGGGGAGATGGTTAAAAAAACGCTGGCTCCCTCCCCTTTGTTTTTATCCACGGTCACTGCGTCTGCGCCGTGCAATTTACTGTCACACCCGATATGAGTGGTATTTTCTGTAGTACTATTCTCATCAGTTTAATCCCTGTTACATCCCATATCAGGGATTGCCTTTTGTGAAAAAAAATTTAGGCCGGGTACCTTCGACTGCCTTCACAGTGACAGACCAAACTCTCATACACCAAACTGAATTGATTTCAGGAATCGGGAGATGGAAAAAGCAGCTTGGTCGGTCCTCTTACTCCCAAATTGGGGCACTGTGCGTGCACAGAGCAATGTGCTGTGACACCCTATATGAGTGGTGTCTTAATTAGTACTATTCCTATCAGTTTAATCCCTGTTACGTACCCTATCCGGGGACGTGTGTCGAATTGATTAACCATTGTTGAATTAGCGAACCATTACGACATCATGAAATAATTTAGTTCTGAGCTCTGTACTTGCTTTGTATTGGAATTGATTGGGATTTTTTTAATTGTCTGCATTATTCCTAATAAACTAATAAGAGACTTTATTATGATTTTTTATTTTATGTATTAAAAACCCATACAACATATTTTTCTATGAAATATTATCCAGCCGTCCGATCGCTTTTGGTCTGACCATAATGAAGCAACGGCCTTATCATCTGGGGTGTGGCAACATTGCCAACACACTCATAGAGGTGATGATTGCTTCATTGTGATACGCAAGCCCCTTCACCACAACAAGGTAACAATCACGAAGGGGAATTGACAGAAAAATTAGACATGTACACATGCCTGAAAAATAATGGCATAGTTGCAGCCGCTATTGTAGCAGCGGCCGGAAAAATTGATGTTTTCCAGGCAGAAAAGTGACTAAAACATTGCGGCTTGAACCCTAGTTGGTGGTGAAGAATTCACGAAAGTCATCCGGTATGCAGACATTAAATACAGCAGCGTGGGGACTATTTTGAGGCCAAGGCATGTCATCAGGCCTTTTGTTAGTCAAACGTATCCCCCACTGTCAGTCCCTTCGGGATCCATGCCTCATTCATCTTTATGAAGGTGAGGTAATCAACACTTTTTTGACCAAGGCGACTTCTCTTGTCAGTGACAATGCCTCCTGCTGCACTGAAGGTCCTTTCTGACAGGACACTTGAAGCAGGGCAGGCCAGAAGTTCTATCGCGAACTGGGATAGCTCAGGCCACAGGTCAAGCCTGCACACCCAGTAGTGAAGGGGTTCATTGCTCCTCAGAGTGTCGATATCTGCTGTTAAGGCGAGGTAGTCTGCTACCTGTCAGTCGAGTCGTTCTCTAAAGCTGGATCCCGAAGGGCTGTGGCGATGAGTAGGACTGAAAAAGCTCTGCATGTCCTCCATCAACAACACATCTGTAAATCGTCCAGTCCTTGCCGCCGTTGTAGGAGGAGGATTACACTCCCCTTCCAGCGTTGCCGCAGGTCCGGCAAGCGATGACGACAAGGCTGT